>CAXKWD010000006.1:112618440-113818440 GCA_964059195.1 Ectobius pallidus
TTTGTATAATTTGTGAAATTTTATTTTGTTTTTTATAACCGTTTTTAAAAATTGTGAAATATTATGTATGGTGCAAGGGTCTTTTGTTATTGTGAATTTTTTTTCTTCTTTCAAATCGGTGTTTAAAGATCGTGAAATATTATTTTTCGTACAAGGGTATTTTTTAATTGTTCGACATTTTCTATAATTCGTGGAATTTTATTTTGTGTTTTATCGCGGCTTAACACAGGAAGCTGTATTACCAGCGCTTAGTAGTGGCCGGCATGAGCCATAGCGGGGAAGATGCGCGCGGGATGATGCGTGGTAGGTGTAGGGGAAGCGAGCACGCAGGCAGGCTGGCGGAGAAGGCGACCAGGCCGATGGAAAGGGGAGCCGGGTGGGTCGTAAAGTGCTTACTTGCCTTTTTTTTTTAAATTTAAAACAATGAATTTACTTAAATAAAATATATAGGTGAGTTAGTTAAATGTATGCGTTTACATGCTAGTTTGTGTATTATTTATACTGTTTATAAAAGTTTTGTTACCTTTTGCTGGCTTCGAGTTCCAATAATTAAAACAAAAATGCATTTGGTCACATTTATAAAATAAGATAACACTAAGCTGTCTTCTTTGGCCTTCTCGCCGCGTGTCCGTTGACCATGATTCTGCATATCGTGATGGCTCATGGTTGGTTCACTGGCATCTTTCATGAATGGAAGACTCTTCTTGTAGTTTGTGCTGGTGTTATTTTATTTAATTGATCAAGTTTCATCTCTGGTACATGTTATATAGGTAAACTTGCTCATAAATACTAGAAGATCAAAACATTGCAATTTCAGATGCCCTGAAGGTGGTGTAAATGCACCGAAAGGCCTAGGCGGCGAATCACAAAAAAATATGTCATAGTTGAACAACTGGTATCATATTTATTTTATTTTATTGATCGAGCTCAACAGTATTGAACATGTTTTAATAAATAAATACAATTTCAAAATGATACAATACAAATATAAATAAATAACTAACAAAATACAGAGTAGTCATACAAATACCAGTAAAGAATGAAAACACAAATTAATACAAAAAAAATTATGCTCTTTATAAAAAGTATCTACAGGAGAATAGTAAAATTTCTTAATATTATAAAAGGATTTTCTATTAGCCAGAGTTGCATGATGGTTTTAAATTTTCTGAACAGGGCATTGTGTGCCTTTTGCTGTAACTTACTGAACATGGCAATCAAACTAGTCGATTTCTTTGACTTGTTTATTTAATATTTGGCTCATAAAAATTATAATTTCATCTTATATGTGATAACTATGTGGTTCAAATCTTTTAATATACCTGTTCATTTTTTTCACTCATAATTAAAACTGTTTAATAAGTTCATAACTGCTCAAATTTCTTTTCTAATAAATAGTGTTCACAATCTACAGTGCTACAATGCCTGGTAGTATTGTACAGTGTTTTATCATTTTTTAATTTATACTGTAGTAAAAGTTCGTTTTTTTTTGCAGTTATCTGTAAAATTGTTCTAACATTTTTGTGTAAATTTTATGCGTCATGTATTAGGATCCACAACTCTTCCTGGTAGAAATTGCTTTAAGGGTAGTTATATGCTAAATGTTTTGTCCTCAGAATTTGAGCTTATATCTGCCTTTACTGTATATGAAAAATACAGACTCACGCGTGGTAGAGCAAGATCTGAGGATAAAGGAAGTCATGCGCATTGTAACCATATAAAAATTATTCCTCTGAATGTAGCATATTAGCTAAGAAGGAAATGAGTTTTAGTTGGAACAGAACATTTAATTCCTTGGTTTAGTGGCCATGTGTTCATTTTGTTGCTGTTTTGCATGTGCTGCTTTGTTTCCACGAGCATGAGACGCAAGGCATGTTTAGTTGGCATGTAGATGTTGGCACCCTGTAAACATAGTCTCTTACTGCACCAAGGACAACACAACGTTCTGCAAGAAGACCTGTGAACATCACCAGCGAGCTGCACATCACAAAGACACATGTCACATTGTCTCAAGTGCATTAACAAATTTAATTTGAATTAATTTGTTTTTAGCAACTTAAGACTAGAACAAAGTGAAATTGTGCAAAACTGTTGAGCGATTCAGACAAAAGAATTCCATACAAGTGAAGAATATGAATGGATATCAGTTGAAATGGGAAAGCAAACATTAAAAGTAAAGAGTTCCCAGCACATACAAGCACCATTCACTATCATGTTGACATTATATCTCCTGCAGTATCTTATTGTGTTAGTGGGTTAGATGGTATGAATTGTATGCTCAGAAAATGGGTTCTATTTATATTTATTTTGAGAAGCAGATATCATAAGTTAGGTGCAGTTATTGGCTAATGTTAAAAATGTATTTGTGTTAATGTGTACATAACTTTATAGTTGCATAGTTTGTTATTAAATATTTTATCTTTCCCTATCCCTGCACTGTACTGTAAACACTACTTATGTCTCTATAACTCTGTAGGTTTTAAAACAAACTTCCTTGAATGAATTTTCCTCGTGGTTACACAACAGATACATTTCCTTGGGAGTTTAGTTTTTCCTTACAGAGACTGGTGATCCTTAGTGATCAAACGTGTGATAATAAGTTGTGGTCTTATTATATTTTTAAGTAGATATGGGAAGAAGGTATTTTATGCCATGCACGAGTTTTCACTCCCACTCCTATAATTGTGAAATATGATTTTTGGTGCAAGGGTATTTTTTTTTAATTATGAAATATTATTTTGTTGTTTATAGTTACAACATATTATGTTTGGTACAAGGGTCTTACCTTTGTATCTAGGGGAAAGTATGTGTGTGTAGATACAGGATGATATAAATTTGCTTGTGAAGATGATGATGTATTGGAGAGGCATCAATAGTGTTTGTGGGAGGTGTTAAATAGGGTGACCAAAGTTTCGTTTTAACAGGATTGTCCCTTTTTTGAATGACTGGCCCTGTTGTCCCAATAAAACTTTAACAGGACCCAAAAGTCCCTTTTTTTTAAATGAATTTCTTACTATCCAATTTTCATGAAATTTTTTATTTGTGGTCAAATGAGAAAAACAGGTTTAATGTTGAAACTGTTAGGCATTCAAAACATATTTCTGTGATGTTTCTTGCATGAGTTTTTATAATTTTCTGTTAGAACACTCAAAACTTTTGCAGGAAATACAGAACTCGCAAATATATCAAAGAAAGAATGGTTCAAATCCCAGATGCAGTGAAGTGTAAATAAGATTTTTCCTAAGAAATTTCAATTAAGATAAGACTTAGGCAAGGATTTAATAAGGTTAAAGTATTTTTGGAATCTACCTGTAGGGTTACAACATATATTTTGAGAGTAACTGGAGTGGTGATGAATTTTAAAATTTAGAATGGTTTGCTTTATTGGTTTAAATTAAATTTTAATAATTATTATGTAAAATATTATTTTTTTAAACATTTCATTAATTATGTTTTCTGTTAGAATCTTGATAATCTGCATGACATGCCTGAGTCCCATTTTTTTGTTTTTAAAATACGATCACCCTCTGTTAAACAGCTGCAAAGTCATAACAAGTGTTACTTTTTAATACTTGTCTACCTACATACAGTTTTTTTCTCTCACTCTGAATCTGACAGTCTACTGAATATAGTAGTAAAAAGGTAGTTTGTATTCAGCATGGTCTTACAGTGTATTGTTCCACAAGTTATGTCCGTCTCTCCTTACATGTGATTCCAAGTAAGAGGAAGATAGGTGATTAATAATGCGAATTACAGAGTACAGGTGTTACTTGTTTTGTCCAAAATAAAGTTCCAACCTTATCCTATCCGTAAAACACTATTACTGGAATCTACTGAAGAAAAAGCACACATGCCTAGTAGTAGATAATAATTCCAGGGGAGGAGGAGTTTCAGATTCTGCTTTGCTCTAATGTGTTGAAATTGAATCTATAGATGGAACAACAGATATTTAACCATTCAAAAACCACAGATTATTGTCTCTGTTGGACACTGACAAAAAAATAAATAAAATAGCTTAAAATTCCTTTATTCTCATAATATTTTGATTTTCAGGAAACCCTTAGTTTTGTTTCTCGTACACATATTCGCAAACAAGCCTACCAATTTCTTGAAAACTTCCAGTTTTGAATCCTCTGAATGCTTTCTGTGTTGTGCTGGCATTCTGCAACTTTTCTTCTTCTTTCCACCAATGTTGTACATTACATTCAGATATACCAAACTTCTTTGCAGTCTGTACATAATTGGTACATCTTGCTAAACGTAAAAAGCAGATTTTGAAGTTAATGTTGTAACTCTTCTCTCACCGTTTATTTATGGGTTAACACAATGAAGATGCTTTCTTTCCCACATGATCGGCCAAGACTGGTGGTCAAAGCTTTACTTGCTGTAGTGATGCCGACAACAAAGCCCAAATTCAAGGAAAACTGAAGTTCGGCAAAATATGGTGAATTTCTGCATGACTTTGACCTTCACTCAGATACGTGTGATTGCAATATTTGTTGATTCTCATTGATCAAGGAATGGAATGGAAGAAAAGCCATCAGTCATGTATTCTAGATTAAGAACTCCATACTCTTGAAGATGGGTCCTTCTCAATATTATCAGACGTTTCACACCCAGTCACTTTCCATTATCACAAGGGGTGCAGAAACAGGTTTTATAGTACGAAATATTGGAGTGAACAACAGAAAATTATAGAAACTTGTACAAGAAACATAACGGAAATATGTTTTGACCATAAGTCGTTAAAAATGTTAGGCTGCACATATGAGTTCTATAAGCACACTTTGAGAAAAAAAAATCATCTTATATTTGGACCAGTACGGTATTAAGTTCCTGTTGTTCCATGAGAACTTGTTTCTGCACCCCTTGTGATAATGGAAAGTGACTGGGTGTGAAACATCTGATATTATTGGACAAGGACCCACCTTCAAGGGTATGGGGTTCGTAATCTAGAATACATGGATGGTTTTTCTTCCATACCAAATGAAACATGCTTTGAGCTTAGCATGAATAACCAAAGATATTCATCTGGGTTTGAACTACTTCAGTCATCCGAATGTGGAATTCTTTACCATCTCACATCAAGGACTGCCGGTCACTGTCAACCTTCAGATCGCAGTTAACAGCACATATACGTAGTACTTAATAGTGTATCTTTTTCATGTCCTATGTTAATTTCAGTTCCTATCACTTAATGCTTTTGTATAACTAAATTGTATTTGTAACAATTAATTTCTTTTTTATCATTTTCTTAAAATTCTTTCATATTATTCAGTGTGTTATTTTAATGTATCTTAAATCATTTCATGTGTTATGTTGTGTTCTTTTAATGTATTTTGTGTTACTTATTATGTTATATTGTAATAATTAATGTAAGTTACTATTAGTCCCTGGTGAAGTGGAAGAAAAGACCTTACGGTCTTAACTTCTCCAGGTTAAATAAACTATTATTATTATTATTATAAACTATAACTTATCTCATTGCAAACATACTAACCGCATGAATACTCAGGATGCCTGTACTGAGTCTAGCTAGCAATGGAGCCTTTTCCTTTTGCCAAATTAATCAGGATATTTTGACATTTTTTGGTAGGTACTAAAAATTTGTAAATGGTTTACACACGTAATTGTATTGGTATCACATAATATACGAGATGTGTTTTTAAAGTAAGTACCGATAATTTTTAAAAAATAACAGAACATTATTTTCCAGATACTTTATAACCATTCATTACTTAACACCTTACACTGCTTCTCCACATAGTCACCGTTGTTATTCATGCACTTGTCGTAATGGGAAACCAGTTTTTGTATGCCTTTGTCAAAGAATGATGCCGCCTATGATGAAAGTCAAGTCTGCACTTTTTGTTTCACAAGATCATTGTCGGAAAGTTTTCCACCAAGGAATTTCTTCAGATAAAGAAACATATTTTCTTCCACAGCTTGCACCAAATCATCCGTGATCACAGACGGTGGAGCCATTGCATTGATCAATATGTGATAGTGATGTCAGTTCATTCTGAATGTTTTCAGTTACAGATTTTAACAGCTCCTGTGATGAATGTGTTTATTTTGCCTCTCTTAACTGATGTTGGTTGATGTAATGACCAATTCAGATATCTGTCTGTACTTGTGGTTTTTGGATAGATAGAGATAGCCTCCTTGTTTTCATCTTTCGGTAAAATCATAAAGTAATTGATGAAATTATGTGAATTATATTGGAAAGAAATTTGAAAGAGGCAACCCGAGATGGCAGCAACTGCGATTTGATCTTCAAGGGGAAAATGTGACTGCAGTCAAACCTCCATATAGCACAATATTCATGCTCCCTAGCAAATTATTCTTATATGAGGATTATTGTTATATTGAGGGCTGTGATATACCACGTATTAGGAAGACTGCATGCAGAATACTTTGTGATCTTTAGGAGAATTAAAAAAACACGTCCACATCTTAAAATACCACTAATTTTTTCTAAACGTACTGACTTGCTGAATGGTACCAATAGCTACATAATAGAAATTTCCAACTCGTATAGGATGGGACGGTGGAAAAAAAATGACAACAAATTCACCACATAGCTAAGGCAAAACTAAAATAATTTGCTTCATAGAGTATTTACCTTCTTGAGATGTGCATGTTGAAGAAGCAACCGATCTCACTGCATGACAAATATGAGAGACTGCCACTTCGAAGCCACTCCACAAACTCATATTGCTACCACAAATCTTCAAACCACGATTCTTGTCTTCCAGTTATACCAGCTGCCATCCAATGGGCTAAGCTAGCAGTTTACATTACCAATTGAACCTCCAAATATTGTTATAAAAGTGTGTTTCTAAAATAGCTTCATCGTTGTATTGAGTTACATTTTGCATTATTAAATAGAAAATTTGCCAAGACCAAAGAAAAATATTTCTGAATGCAAGTTTATTGTTATATCGATCTTTGTTATACAGAAATTTGATTGTATAAAGGTTGAAAGTTAATGTTTCATTTGATTTCATGACCTATCAATACATACCGAAAACAAGGGTTAATTTGCATTTTTCAAACAGCTAAGTCATATAAGTTAAAATTAATGTTCGCTAAAGCTTTTCCCCCTTAAATATTCTATAAAAATTAACAAAATTGTTGTCGAAATTGAATAAAAATAGTTAAAATTTTATTGAAATGACAAGAAAATATTTACAAAATGTGCCAAATATTTTCACAAAAAATAGGTGCCTCCGTGACTCATCTGGTTTTCTGATGACCACTGCATGGCAGGCTATCATTATTTTCTTTTTGTATATTGAACCATTGTGTTGACAATACAAACGGGGAGAGGGAGGACTGGAGACATGCATGTGGTTCCTAGTTCTGGGTAGAGAGGAGTTAAGCCAGACCTGATAAAGAATACATGCATTTGTTCGTAGCTCCAAGTAGAAGGGAGTTGTTATTGAAAAAACATGCATGTGTTCCTAGCTCTGAATAGAAGGGAGTTATCACATTGGCGATGGGACAAGAAGATCTTTGTATCTTACATAGCCAGTGGTAGGTGATGGGTCATGGAGATTTACGAGTTATGTAAGGGGTAGATTCATCATATGTTAGCTTTTATTGGCAATTATTGCTGGAAGGAGAGATGTTAGTTATCCTCTGATCCTTTCCTTTCCTAATATTATGTGTGTTATATCTGTAAGCCTAATATTATTTAACACATCGACAACAGACAGATATGAAGTCTCTTGAATCTCCTACTATATATTTCTTTTGTAGATTTGACAGCTTGAATAAGGATGGGCCATACTAAAAATCCTGTTTTTTTATGGATATACTGTATTCATTGTAAAGAATCCTCTTAAGCCCTTGACTGTAACAAGTAAATGAAGTTTGCTGACAGAGCAGAGCAGAGCAGTTGTCTTCTTTACCTCTCATCTAAGAAAAACCATTAGAAGGAGCAAAAAGTTATGTCGTGGGTACTAAATTGTGCCCTGTTCAATCTGTTTTGGTCAATTAATTTCTAAAACCAGGCATGAAACTGTCTATTTTTTAAAGAATATCTCTCGGGTAGTCAGCTAGGTATGAAGGTCAGTTATTAACAACATCTTGAATAATTGACCTTCATACCTGGCTGACTAGGTATGAAGGTCAATTATTAACAACGTCTTGAATAATTGACCTTCATACATGGCTGACTACCCTGAGAGATATTCATTCAGCTTCTTTGCTAGGTAAAAATCAGATCTATTTTTTGTTTGTATGAAACTGCAAGCAATTAGGAGGCAGTAAATCACAGAAGGCAAAGGTCTGAAGTAAATAGTTATGATCAAAGTGGAAAAAAAGAGATTTTATTTTGCGAGTTGGTATGTTTGCAAAATGAGCTTATAAAGGCGAGTATAGTAATCCTAAAAGCAAAATGAAATAATTTTACCATGTGTATCATCAGTGTATTTTACAGCAGTTAATATTCGTGAAATAATAATTTTATTACTTACCCTGCACCATTTTGTAAATTCTAGCTGTCCTGATATCTGGTATGCACATGCCCAGACATGTTATTGATTTTCTGGTACATGGCTGCCAACATAAGGGATGGAGTGAACTGCGCTTTTCATCCATTAAGTATGACTATTTTGCAACCATCATGAGAAATTTAACAGTTAAAAAGACATAATGAATCGTTATTAAAAATGGTCAACTTATAAACACTTATAGCTCCACTTACATCACTTAGCCACATATTTGTCAGGTTTTATCAGACTGAGTCTATTATAATAGGCAGTTATTCGTAACTAAAAGAGTATTTTCCATGTGACTAAACCACATGGTGTGACAATGGAATATCAAAAAGATTTTATAGCACTAGTACGATAAGGTGCAACTTTTACTTTGTGTGTCTTGTATTAGAAATTCTACTTTTAATTCAAGCTGTCTAAAGAGTGCTTCCCCTCATACAAAAATCCAGCAGGAAAGTATTCAGAATGAAGAATACGTTGCAAGCAAGTGGCAGGGGGAAAAAAGCCTTAAAAAACCCCCGGATTTTTTATTGCTTTCAAGGAAAAGAAAGAAACCAGCTACTTATGATGTTCTTGCATTGTGGCATTGCACAAAGAAGAACAAATGTTTTATGCACTAACACACATTAAAGCATTTTTAGCTGATTTGTTGTTTGCAGTAATATTATTTTATTCAAACATATTCTTGTTTATTTTGAGATATGTATGACTATTTAAATCTAGAGTAAGCTGGCAGTTGTAAGAGCCACATGGCTACCAGGGTGAATGTCCGCAGGGCTGCCGGACCCAGGGACCCGGGCCCGGTCCCCAAAGGGGCCCGCTAAATCCCGGTGATGTGGTATAATTTTATGGAAAACTGGAATAGTTTGATAAAATGTTCTGTTACACGAGTAATGAAAAGGAAGCTCCACGGAGAAGGGAAGAGAGAACTAAATAAGGATGGTCGGTGGTCAGTGCGGGGCCCGCGACCAGTACAGGTCCTGGGCCTGACCCCGAGATGTGGTGGCCCTGAATGTCCGGTCCACAGGGGATGGTCAGCCTGCACAGATACCAGTCGGCATTGTGATAAAGAAAAAAATATGCATGTTTTCCTGGTTTCTGAATAAAAGGGAGTTTTTAACGAAGAAAACATGCATGTGTTCCTAATTCTGAGTACAGAGGTTTTAAGGCAAACCTGATAAGAAAATATGCATGTGTTCCTAAATCTGACTAGAGAGAGTTCTTAAAACGGGTCTCTTTTCCGTTTCACAGAAATGGTAACTATTTCATACCAATTTGTTGTGAATGGAAAGGATTACTACTAGGGTGGCCAGACGTCCGGCTTTTGGCCGGACTGTAAGGCTTTTTGCTAAGCAGTCCTCCATCCGGCGCAGCTTTATGCCGGACGTTGATTTGTCCTCCTTTTCGAGACTCTGATGGATCGGTAAAGCGTATTAATAAAATTTGTATTTTCCCGTATGTTCCTGCCAATCCTAAGGTTGGCAAGCTTGTCGATACTATCATTTGTTTAGTTGGTGCCGTGGAAAAATATGAATCTATTCCTAACGTTGGCACGCTTGTCCATACGATGATAGCGTACTATCGTTTGTTTGGTGCAGTACGTGGCGTTGGCCGTACTGTTGATTGTTGTTCAAGTCTCCATTTGTATTGTACATTTTTTGCAGTTTGCCGTGTTGTTCTTCAATTACCAGAATGCCAAAACGAAATACTTCTTTTAATCCTCAGTGGGTCAAAGAATTTCAGTACATTTCGTAAAGCAGTGTATAATCATTTATTTTATATAAATGCAGTTATTAAGTAAAATTAGTCAGGGTTATACTATGTATCTGCTCTTCAGACGTCCATGCCCAAAGTTTTATACTATGCTAGATTACCGAAGAAGTGTCCTCCTTTCTGACATTTTAGAAATGGCCACCCTAATTACTACATGCATGATGAATTTTACCTTAACACTTCTCAGTGTGTGCCACAACAACTTTCTACCATACAAACCTCTTACACGATGTCAGTTTTTCTCTCCCTCCCTCTCTGGAATCATCACAACACTCTTATATTTGCCTGACTTATGTTTGCTGAGGTCGTGGGCAATGATCACAATAGAAATTGAGAGGCATATCAGTACAAAATCGTAATAACTTTCCTGATTGGTTGTACACTAATTCCTCTTCTGGCCTATCACGAAAATTGGTCTAGGCATCTATTCCTTCATTTTACAGATGTCTGTCCGGATTCTTTGATGAGGTAGTTCTGCTTCTATTGCAGTCTCTTTTGTGGGTGTTATGCAGGATAAAGGTCTATTTACACTTAGCAGTGAGGTGAACGTGACGTGACTGGCAAATAATCCCACCACCCATGATCTCACATTGATTTCCATTCACCCTGTTACATGGCATGATCGGCACCAGTCCGTGTTTTCTATAGCAATAAATTAATTTTAACTTTAAAAAGCCAGTGGTGCAGCCTTGAAATGAGAAAAATATCAATGGGGACTAACCTGGCTGTCACTGTATGGCAGGAGCCTGACTGTACTGTCACAGCCAGGCACCAGGTGAGTATGAGCTATTGAACACTCAGTTTCCTAGAAGAATGTTTTCAGGATCGCCGGTAGAAGCATGTGCCTGTCATGTCACTGCTGAGTGTAAATAGCCTTAAGGTTTTTACTTCCAAGGGCTGTACATAGGTCAATTAGGATGATCATATAGTCTCATTCACCTAGTTGACCCTTACAGCCTTTGCATATATCTTTGACAGAGCTTAAGTCACCAAAATGGTGTCCACTCTGCAAGATGGGTGTGCCTGTTGAGAATACATTGTTCACCATACATGAATCCAAAGCCAAAGATGAAGACTTTCAGTAAATGATATTAAACTAGAAATAAGGGTGCCTCATTACATGTACAGAACACCATAACTTTTTCTGCAAAACTTGAAATAAGTTATGAACAGCAGGGAGTTTTGTAACACCAGATCTTGGTAACCTTTCTAGCTATTTTGTTCAGTCATCACTCCTTAATTATTATTAAGCAATAGTTGTACAGTTGAGTAATCCCTGTTCCATAGTGATATGGCTTGTCAAGGTATGAAATGCACAAAAGTTGATTAGACTAAATGCCAAAATGTATTATGATAACTATGGACTGTATTTTTTGGTAAGAGCAATAAGCGTGAGATTTTAGAAAAAGACTTTCCTTGGTTCTGTTTTGCTTTATAGGTTCTTAAAATATCATAAAAAAAATTATATCCATGGAATATCACAAAAATTTTTGATTTTCATGAAATATATGATTAAGCCCAAAATACGCCCCTCCAGAACAAATATTGAGAAATATCTACTAAGGTATGATTCAAAATCATAATTGTTAGTGATTGCAATTTCTTTTTCATTCTCTTAATAGCATGCTGTCTCTATATCTTCTGAGAAGTTAGAGATATTCATGATCGATTATAGTAATGATTAATTTACGATATACAACAGATTTCATATTTCATGGAATTTGATTGACACTTACCTTATTTTACGGACCATAAGACGCACCTTAATTTTAGGATGGAAATTTAAAGCAAAAGAAATTTAATATGATTCTAAACGAAACATTTTAAAGGGAATAATGTACTTCATTACATAAACAAATTATAACCTTGTACAATGGAATCGGTGTCAGTCACTTCTAACTTAAAATCTGCATTGTACGAAAATCTCTTCTGTACAGGTGACATCGGGTAAATTTTAACAACTGAAATGATTTCTCATGAAAGAGTGAAAATACTTTTACACCCTCTAACCCTCAATTCAGCACACAGAAAGTGTAACGGGACAAGGCTTCCAGGTACCCTCAATTTGCGATTGTGACAAGTGCAGTGATGTGCAGTCTGTGTTGAAATTTGTAACTGTCTTATTGTTTACAACACCTTGTGTATAACTATGGTATTCCAGCAATATTTACCATAATTTTAATTTTTTTAGTGTACTTCGGACCATTAGACACACCCAACTTTTAAGGCTCTGTTTTCAAGGTAAAAAAGTGTGTCTTATGGTCCGTAAAATACAGTATATTTGCAGATGGTTATTTTTTATTAACAAAAATGTCTCTTATTCGAGGGCTGTTACATGAACAAAGTAATACAAACAACATAACTTCAGTTAAAATGAAAACTGGAATATCATGTATACAATGATCCAACATTTTTAAAAATTCATTTATACTGTAATTATAGAAAATATTGGAAAGTGTCACTCCTTACTGTAATTAATTATGTTCTTTCAGTGCTGAAACTAAAATTGATTTTCATTGTCAAATAATATTTTATAATAATTTTGATTGTATTTTTCACTGCATTATTCGAGTATCGTAAAATAAAGGAGTAAGCTTTTTTTTTAGTGCTGTAAGTTAGAAAGAAACCTGCGCAGAACGAAGCAAGCACAGATACATTCCGCACAGGCCACAGAGGTTTCTTTCCAACTTGTAGGACTATAATGTCAAATGTAGTAGTCTGTAAAATAACTTACTTCATGAAATATCCACTGAAATATAAGAAAGTTAACACTGATATCACCAAAAAGTCAGGTTTCCGGCTTCTAATGACTTCTGTTTTCTAACTGTTAATTTCACATGAATATTTCAATAAATGCGGATTATGTTTGCCAGCACAACATGATAAGCCCATGCTTGGTCACATCTGATTGTGTGAGTATGATACCCTCGCCCTGCCAATCTTGTGCAATATGTACTTCATTTTCCTCATAGTTTATCTCACTTGACAGCTATCAGTAGTGTGCAATGAGACTGATAAGAGATATATGTCTCTGTGTGAAACTTATAATACACTTTTTCAAATTATCTGAGAATTTCATTTTTCCCATGAATTATGTTCAGATCCGATATTGGCAGTGAAAATAATAATAATTGGAGTTTTTAAGCTTTTGATTTGAAACTGTTTCTGGTACTCAGCAAAATACATGTTCTCTGTATGCACTTCTGTGGACAGTACCAACCTCTTTACAATTGTAGCACTGTAAAAACACATTATATGGCACATGGTTTTAGAAAGCCTAAGAGGCAGGACTAGGAGGGGCTTTTCTAGCACCACTAGCCTATTATAGTCTTACACTGTTGCTCTGCTCGGACACCCATGGCACAAGTGTGAGCAACAGAGTTTCCAATTTTTCATGCCCCCAAAATTACTATTGGAAATTTGTCATTTTAATGACAGCAAGAAATTTTAAAGCAGCTTGTCCAAACATCACATTTCTGCAAATGAAAATTCCTTTGCTGTAAACTCCATATCCTAAAATACATCCTGGGAAACATCATACTCTCCTTGTATATCAGACTGTCCAGAATGCATTGGAACCCGGTGTGCAAGTGCACAAACAATTTTTCTCCGTTTGATACTTGTGAGTGATGGAGTTTGTAAGATGTAGAGCAAATGAGGGATTTCCCCCATACATGCAGCAAGGTGAGACTCAGCACCTTGTGCTAGACAAAATCAGATAAGAGCATCCGTAGCTCCAGTCCTCAGAACAACTGGCTTTCCTTGCGTGAAGGGGTACATGGTCTGGTAGATAATATGGGAGTATTCTCAGAATTGCTCTCTCACCTATAGGCTACATTGAATCTCAAGTGAACCAACCAGATCAAGCATATCAAGAAAAGGTAATTTATGAATAAACTATTCCTTTCTATTAAAAACCTTACAAACTATATCAGGTGAATGTAGTAGGACTTTCAGTACGAACAATTTTCGCCAAATTCTGCATGACCTTTCACCTGTGTAACTCACAATCTTCCATCAGCCTTAGGAAATCGTCTTTATTGAAGAGATTTAAAATAAATAGATGTGTTATGTTGATTTAAAACACTGGGGAAAGTGTAATAGATAGTGCATCAAAGTATTATATAAGTATACTTTGTCTTAAGGCACCTTATAAATAGAGGAAATTGATTATGAATGAAAAAAGTATGTATGCCATATCTAATCAATAATAGTGAAACTTGCAATTGATTGATGGTATGTGTCAAACGTTATGTATGTTATTTGATAACAGAGAATTGTCATGAAATGAGTATGTAATTTTAATAAATCATTCTACGTCAATATGCCCTTCCTCATTTTTTGGGGGAGGGATATTTAACATGCAGACTGTTTTCAGATTGAAAAGTGAAGTCAGACTTAAAAAGTCAGTGCCATAGTACTTTTCAGATTGGTGTTACTGAAGATTTTAATGTTAACTTTATGAACTTTAGTGAGACATCAGGTCAGCGCATGTACGTTTTTTTGCTGGTAGTCATGGTAGTCAGTGATTCTTTCACAATGAGGAAAGTGTCAAAGTTTTTTTGTAACACACTTGTTGCTCAATTTTACTTTCTACATTAACACAAATAAATACAGTAATTCTTTCTTTAGACATCTTATCGCTGGTACATTTTTCACTGAGAACAAACAATATCTTTGAAGGTAACACTTGGAAAAACAGGCCCAAGAGCATAAAAGTGACCTAGATTTGATAATGTTCGTTTTTTTTTATTTATTTAAAAAAAGGAAGGAGCATTTTGTTACTTTATTATTGCAATACACTTTTCTGTTTTCTTGATTGCACTCCACTCTGTTTACATTTCACTTCTAGTGTTAATTCTTTGCCCAGTTACTTTGTGTAGCCTCCATGTAGATATGGTGATAGCATAATAGGTAATTTTCAATGAAGCTGTGAATATAATTCACACAGAGACTTTGAGGAAGTGTCTGAGATCTAAGTGAGATTACCAAGCTTGCTGGTTGTAAGGTGTTTATTTGGTATAGACATTGGGTGGCAGTTCCCAAGGCTCATGATGCTTTACATATGTTTCAGTTCATCAATTGGGGATGAAAATGGAGAGCCACAAACCTCAAATCCTGCTCCTGTATGCCCGTGACTGCAAGCCATTCATGGTGTTCATGGAAACTTTCAGAGACATTCTCAAAGAAGCCACAAAGTGTGAGGTGAGACATAAGCTTAACTTATATATTTTTCATTTGTTCTTTCTGTTACTTAACTATATTAACATGTATTTATTCTGTTCCTAGATGTTCATTTTTATTAAATATATTAGGACATATTGGTATTATTATTCAAAGAACAGATAATCAACACCTTTATAAAATAGTTTTTTCTTATCATTTATTTTTTATATTGTTCAGCCAGCTGCAAAAAGGATAGGCCAACTCTTGTTCATTAAAACTTCAAGTTCTATGGAGCAGTTCACAAGTGTAAAATGAACTTAAAGTCGCTGCTGTGATGTTTGTTCATTGGCAGTCGTTCGTCTATGATGTATTTAACTTGCTGAGACAATTCAGGTACAGAACATCTCTGCCTTCTGTATGGAAGGTTGTCAGTTCGCTTCCCATTAATTAATTACTAAGTAATAAAAGCACCGTGGGCTGTTAAGAGGCCCGTTAAAAAAGTGAACTTAACTGATTTTTCCTTAAAAGAAAAACAATTGCCATAAAGAACATACAAATTCTATGGTTGCTAGACATATAACCAGAAGCATGAAATTAAAATAATTAAGGATCTACAGAATGTTGAAAAGGATTTACTACTTAACTCCACTATAATAAGTTATCACTTACACGGTATGTGTTCCACAGAAATTCATCTGCATCATCAGCCGTTGTCAACTGCTAACTTTGTGGAAGACTGGTAGATGTCTCTGCTGGCCATACCAACTTAGTGTGAGGTTATTGTCCTTTAGAACTTCAAAATTTACCAAGTTTTTTTCTTTCTTTTCATAAAGACTTTTTCCCAAACAGTCAGTTTTTGTACAGCTTTCAACAGTTGTATGTTATCTTCAAATTCATGGCCAGTGGTCCAAAAATGATAAGCAACTGCAGACTTATCAGCCTATTTGTATTTGATGTTCCTTAAGTGTTCCTTGTGTCTGACATTTAACTTTCTTTTTAATTCCCTATATACAATTTTCCACAGTCTTTGCATTTTAATTCATAGATGCCTGTGTTTTTGTTGGGGGTATTTTTTCCATCTTCTCTGTTCTTAGTAATTTTTTATACTGCATTTGTTTATAGGAGCCAAATATGCATCTCTAAAAATCTTATTAAATTTGTAGAGGGCTTGTGGGTGAATGTAAACTATTTGAATGTCATTTCATCTTTGATGTTGCTTAAATGGCACTCAGAAAGTTTCCCTGGCTTAACTGTAGTCCATTTTGCAAGTTGGGATACCTCTAGGAGGCAGGATACTACTGAAAAATCCCTAACCCAGCCGGTTAGTGGAGGACCATGACTACCCATACAAACATGCACCAGCCAACCACTTAAACATTCCACACAGTTATAGAGGATCAGGCTAAGTGAATTACATTGACACATGTATGCTTGTGCAGGTGATGGACTGCTTCGACTCAGAGTTGGCGGAACAGATTAGTTGCAACAAGACATACTGGCTGAGACAACAGTTGACATCCTCTGCGGTGAGAGTAGTGATATTGGAGACGCAGTGTGCAGCCTTGCACGAGGAGGGTTTGGTCACTGGCAGATGCGTCTCCTATGCAGAACCACAGTGGTTGGATGACCTGTTTGTATATGGCTTAAAAACCCTGTCAGACCAGCTTGACAAGAACACTTATGAGAGAGTGTTTGTAGCTCGGTGAGTTACCGTGACGTTTTTCTTCTTTTCTAGCAAAAATTTAGGATAAAATATGAGAACAGCTGCTTAGTTTTACTTATGTATAATTGTTGTTTGGTACCAACGTGTGTATACAAATACACAATAGGTATATTTTTCTTATAATAAAATTATATGAAATTGTGACTAGTACTCAACCATCATCACCAGCACTACTGCTTTGTACTGCTGGACATTGGAAATGATTATTAGCTTCTAACTTCCTTCTGTGATTATTTGAAAATGATTAATTGCAAATTGGGAATTTTGGAAAAAGCTAAAAGCTAGTTTACATTATGACACCAGGTTTTGAAACTACTTTCATGAAAGTGATTAGACTCATTTGTTGAAAAATTCCAGTGCAGAAAAATTCCAGTTGAAAAATTTTAGGTAATAGCTGCTTGTTTCATCTTATTTTCAACATTCAAGTTGATGAAATCCCACAAACGCAGTCATGACGCACTATTGAGTTTTATGGAACCAAGATGCATCTAAAATATCTTCCTGTAGATGGTGTATTACAGCCAGAATGCACCTGCAGAGTACTTGATAATTAGAAAAAAATGTCTGGGCCATGCAATTTAACATAAAAAAAACTTGATTCGGTAGCAAGACAGTGCTGTTTCTTGTAGGTAATAGTTAAAGATACAAGGGTTAGTGCGTAAGTCATAGCTACTATTTTTTCTCTCGAAGTAAGGTGATGGTACCATTAGATGTTGTATGTCACAGGAGAATTTGACATCTGTTGCATTGTGATGTATGTTTATACAAATAGAGGCGAAGACAAGTTAGTTGTAAGTCAGTTCTCACACAGAATGGATATGACAAGATGTGAACAGTATTCTTAAGCCAAAATAATCACTATCTGAGGTACAAATGCCAGAGAATACCACAAGGAGCTGATGTAAGCTTTTGGGAATAATGCCAATCCGTACCGATCTTTAAGGGATCATGGAACGGGTTGTGTGATTTCATGCTTCCAACTACTGCAGTACATTATAGTAGTATGATGGAGTCGCGTATGTATGTTTCACCATCCTACCACTAGTACCCATAATCTGCATTATGCACACACTCCATATTCTGACCTTTCATTTCTATATTTCAACATTTTTAAATGGCTCTACATTTTCAGAAGAAAAAATAGTTGCCATGACTTATGCATCATCCCTCGTATTTGACATGAGAGTGAAAGAGAGGTAAGTAAATCATGGGAAGTAACATAATGAGAATTGGTATTGTGTATCCCAGGATCAGTGGCTTCTTGGATGCCAAGTACAAGCTGAGTCATTTGACACCCTACACAAGGTACGAGCTGCCCCATCACCTGGAGAACCTCATAAGCAGTTTGTATCGGTGAGTACAGCCAGTTTATAGTCTTTACTTACAAGTGCAATGTACAGTGTATAAGGACTCCAAGCTGAGATAGCTTTGAGAAATCCAAGTGAACTATGCAATAGCATTCCAAACTAGACTGTTAATTCACACCCAGGACAAATTTCCCTCTAAAACAAATCTCATTTAAAATCCAAGATATGTTTCACAAAATAAAATCTGAGTTATATCTTGACCTTCTTCTTCATCCAGCACTATAGCTGGAGCTTTGACCTTGAAAAGATGAGCTTTGACCTCTCCAACAACAGCTTTTCATCAGTCTCCATCCTGAACAGACCTGTAGGGTCACATGTTCTTGGTTCTCAAGTCTGCCTCCACCTCATCAGTCCATTTATTCCTTGGTCTTCCCTCCATTCTAGCAGGTTATCATTTATTTCATTCCAACTGGTTTATATGGGGAGGCCTACATAAATTAATTTAACAATTCTGATGAATTCTCAAAGAAATATGTGAAGCAGCTTGTTAAAAAGAAATTTAAAAAGTATATATAAGAAGTGCATGTCTTTCATTGCATTTGAAACATGAAATTATCCTTTTCAGTAAAATCCACAATGTTTTGAGTGAATAAATTTCTCCTTGGCTCTATTTTTGGCTTTCAAGTTTTGTAGGCAAACAGACCTTGTTTTATATTCTATAGAGGGGAGTTTTGCTGGATGGGAATGAAACCAATGCCAGGACCATTTGGCTCCCCATAACCCCCAAAGACCTCACTACAGAGCTAACATTTCTGCGTTGGAGGTTGCATCTAACTCCAATGCTAATTTTATTATAGAGTTTTAAGTTTAACCAAGACTTAACTGAAGAGATTTGCATTATATTCCATATTTAGAAGAATATGTGGTCCTGTTGAATCTAGCTCAGATAGAGTGAATGAGACCCAGTAATGGAGTGATCTGGTTACAGGTTTGAGAATCGCCGCTACGATATCCACAGCAGTCTCTCAACGTAAGGAAACTGTCTTTCTCTTACAGTTAGCTTTATCTGTGTGAGTTACATGTTTTATTGTGTCAGGCCATGATGCTAAACTCTACCTTAAAATTGTTGTGACAAATGCAATTTCTCATGCAAAAACATTTCTGCCTATTTCCACTGTAAAGCCCTGAAACTGAATTAGGAAAACTAACAGTAACAGAAGGCCTACGCAGTTGTACAGTCCCACTTCTTTATAGAGAACATAATGTGTGCATTATGTTATGGCACATTTTGTTTATGCATGATTTGGGAAGGTTCATGAGTCTGTGGTTTGTTTTAATCATTTCATTTTGAATCTGTATGCCCATATGGCATCACAAGACTTGTTTTATTCATTTAATTATTTACATTTACTACAAAAAAAACAGTATAATTAAGAATAAAATTAATTATTTATATAATTTATGTAAAAAAAATATCAATGTTAATAAGTATAATGTCTTAATTTTTTTGTTATTAAATAAATTATTTAAATAAAACACCTAGCAGTTGAGTAAGTAATCATGGGTGAAGCCTTGGGTACCTGCTAGCTAAAAGACAAAGGAGTATATTATGTCTGATGAATTTTTTATAGATTTTAAATATTTTTTTAATGTAGTTGAATAGCCAGAGTTTTCATCCCCCCAAATCTGAAAAGTACCCCGAGGGGGGATTTTTTGTTTTTCTGAAAGAAACTGTGTTTGTACATAATTCATTCCTCTATTTTGGAGCATTTTGGTGGACATAGGCTGTAATGTTCTCTCTCTCCCTTTTTTTCACGTGATCTTGTTACAGAGAAATTTCAAGGTAGGTTTGAGCATGAAGGCTTTATTTAGTGACAACTCTTGGTGTGTGCACAGTTATAAGTATCAAGACACTTACACTTACATTAGTTTTTAATTATCTTGTAGATTTTTTGCATCACATTTTGGCAAAGAATAAGTGACCACCTCATTGATTGCACATTCGGTTGCCAAGTTGCTTGCAGAGCAGAACCTTCAACTACTGTTACATACTCTCTTTGTTTTGTATGTGGCTCTAATAGACTTTATGCAGACCTAGCATCTTTGGTGATCCACCACAGCCACACGATACAGTTGTGGCTGTATCGGGCTAATTGTGATTGCAATTGGGGGCTGTGTACCGTACTCAAATGAAGCGACTCACTCTGTCTTGCTAAAAGTAAGTGTTGAAAGTTTTAAAAGTTGATTACCAGAATATAGTACAGTAAAACCTCATATTAGCATTTAGGGAATTCCCATTTTTAAGCATTAAAATGTATGTCCTTTCATAATTACCATAAGAACAATGTATATAAAATATAAATTATAATAATTACTACAGGTTTCACAAATTATTTCAGGTTTTACAAAATTGTTTACTCTCGAAAGAGAACAGTGCTTTGACTCGGTTGCAGTTGAGATTCAAAATATTTAATACTACAAAAAGTAATATAATGTAATGCAAATATGAAGAGAGCTAGAAACATATTTAGAAAAAGCATATAATGACAAAATTCAAGAAAAAGATGTATACATGACATTAAAAAAGATACTGTATACAGTAGACTCTCGGTATTTTGAGTCTCTGTATTTTAGCTGGAAATTTTGAAAGAACAGTTATGAATGAAATCAATAAATCGTCAGTTTTTGGTGCATGAGTGCCTTATACAAGGCTAGACTCTGATGAGGATGTGGCAGAGTTAAGAAGAGAGACCTCTTATCTTGAAATGGGCCATTTTTAAGTTAAAATTGTGAAATATTCAGAATAAAACAGCTGTATGTTTCTTTTGAAACTTCATATACAAACATCAAGCAATTCTGGCACTATAAACAATTGTATTGTGAACTTGGAGGTAGCAAATTATATTCAGTGAAGTAATGATTATTGTGAGATCACATATTTACTCCAGTCTCAATGGACGCTTTAGGTGAGGAGCTAACTGCATTAGATTTCAGTATTGTGTTAATGAGAATAAAGATTCAAAGTTTTAGTTATTGACATTTTGCATATTAAATTTTTTTGGTCTCCTAAAAAGTTCCCCTTTTGGAGATATGAGATCTCATCGTAACTGGTGATACTGTATTGCTGGTGAGCCATAGGGAGGAGAACTCTATGCTCTGAGCGAGAACAGACTGAGGAGACCCCAATGGACAACCTGCTGCTTAAATGGTGGCATGACTATGCTGCTCGGAAACTGTGCAGTTTATTAAAACAGAAGACACTTTACAGTTTTTTAGATATGATGAAATAGATGTGTGTTTGCATCACTACTGTAATAGGCCCTACAGCGTTTAACTTGAATAGTTTTTTATTTTCAAAAGACTCTGGACCATTACTTTTACTGTAAGACAGTCTGTAAATTTATTTTCTAACTACTGTGCTGTAGTATTTAACATAACTAAATTTTTTCATGTACATAGGCTTTTTCGTGTAATCTCATAAGTTCAAATTTTTTTGTAGTTCAAGGTAACCTTGGTCTCATCCAGCTGGAATTACCGAGACTCTATTGTACTACATAATTTATAAATATTGTTAGTTTGAGAAAGAAAGGTTAATTATATAATTTCAATTACCAGTGCTAGTTTTAAACAGCTTTAAGGAACCCATGCTTAAGGAAAATCCTGTTTTTAAGAATTTATCCCTTAATAATGAATTTCTAAACTAGTTTTGAGGAAATCACTTTTTATTAGTATCTAGATTAGGTGAATTTTATCGATTGTGGTATAGTCACTTGATATAGCGATGTAATCATTGGTCTTATATGATTTAACTTCTGCTGTTGATCTCTTACATTTTCTAATTGTTACATGTTCTGATTTGCACAAATTATGCTGCACTCTTGTGAGCTTTCATGTACATGCTTAGCACTTGCATTGGCAGCCATAGTGTTTTGTAATAATTCTTACATGTTCTAACCACTGCCTTCTAGACTGTATTACTCGTGTATACACTGCCTGTCCTATATGGCTAATTTTGCATACGCGGCGACATTACTGATGGCAGCACCTTTCACACCCAGCTGCAATACCCTTTACATTACCGTATGCTGTGTTGCCCTCTGAAGTATAAACTCGGTAACTGAAATATGCTGGAATTTCATGCTATCTGGGTGTGAACTGTGTCACTTCTACTGGAGAAATTAGGCAATTTAACAATACTCTGAACTCCATGTTAAAATTAAGCATGGACAGGCAGTTTAATTCTCGAGACGGCGGTGGTTCTAACATATTAGTTACGCTTCACTGTTGTATTAGCATGTATGTAAAGCTTAGTACTTGCATTGGCAATCATATTGATGTGTAATTATTGCTTCTTCTGACTTGCGAGAAGAGGCTAGGGCTCCACTAGCAGTAATTTACTTCTTTAATGAGTGGTATTATACTGTTTGAAGCACTCTTTTCCCCCAGATGTAGCTACATGGACAGTATTTTACTCTAATATTACAAAAAATTATGGCAGTATCAAGGTCACACCCTGGCTCCATTGGCAGTAGTTTACTGTAAACTGCTGTTCTGTAAACATGCTTTCTCCAGTATATTTATAAATTTATTACTCTGTCTTTAGGCACATATACAGGCATTTGACAGTTTGCAAATAAAACACAAGAAAAATTACATCATATTTACAATCACTTTTAAGCTTGAAGATTCATCAAGACTAGAGAAGGGATTTCTTATGAACTATTTTTAGTGTATGTTTGTTTTAGGCTTTTATTTCATCTGGTAACATGTTATAGATATATGAGTAGAGTTACCAGACGTCCGGATTTCGACAGACATGTCCAGCTTTTTATGTATTTGTCTAGCGTCCTAGCGGGCATTGTAGAAAATTGAACATTGTCCTGCTTTTTAATGCTACTGAACATAATACAAATTTTCATGCAGAACATGTTTTTACATATAGCCTAAGTGACTTTTTATAGATCATCCTAAATATATTTTGAATTCAGATACGAGTCATAACTGATTAAGACCAAAGAACATCATTCGAAAACCTTGATTCTACTAGTATACATAATCTTGTAGGCAGTGTTTCGATCATAAGGAAGGGAAGCTAGTTTCATTAATTAATTAGGGTCAGAATTTCTGTTTTCCGTAAGTTTACGAGTTTCAATCTCATGTGGTGAATTTCTTAAGTGTGTTTGTCTGAGTTACTGTATCCTTTCAATACTGTCCAATTTACAGTTCTTTTAAAGCATCCTGTTGGCTAATGATAGTCTCCAGTCACATGTGGTTCATCCTTAAAATAGATTGTATCATATAATTTCTACTTGCTTGTTTTTACTGCAATGGAGGCAGTGTATATTCACGTGTTACAGTACATCAAGGTAATTGATATGCATTATCTGCAGTTATTGTATTTAAAAGAACATACGAGCAGCATTTTGAGAGCAGTGTGAGCCTATAATGGAATTTATTAAGATGTTTATGAAACGAGCAGAGAGAGTTTCATAATTCACACAATTATATTAATTACCATTATAGAAAATTTGCATATAACTGTTTTTGTTCTATTATCATTAAATGTTTTAAGTTTTGAGATTTTTAGAATCATAACAGAAATAAACAAAAAATCGACTGACCTCTTCAGTCAGCTGTTAGCAAGTTCACATAGTTGAAGCTTGTTCTTGGCCATTTTCTTGAAACAAACGAATTTTTTACAAGACCAAATGAGCAAAATTTTATATAATATTAAAATGAACAAGAACAGAATTGATTTTATTTTAAATAAGCAGTTTGATTTGCTAATCTCAAGGTTTCAAGATTGTTCCATGTTCGATAATAATATGCGATACCATACATGTATTGTAATAAAAATCTGTTTTAAAATGGGTGTCATTATGATATTATTACAGTTCGTAACTTTTTAACATGGTTTTCCCTTGTAATAGTACAAGTCATATCTGCATGTGTGTTGCAGGCAGAGTACTCTGGAGTATGTGACATGCATCGATGAGAACTTGGACAGCAGCATGCTGAAACTGTTAGAGTGTCTTAAAAACCTGCATAACTACAAGACAGAGAACCCAGATTACTTGACAGCTCTAATCTCATAATGAGTGTAAAGTGCCCATCAGCAGAATCTCTCTATACAGCAGTGCTGTTGTTCTACCAAACTACTTGCAATGCTTCTCGCAGAGATTGACTCAGCCTAGAAAATGGAAGAGGTATGTGTTTTCAGTTAGAGAGCTGTCCATCTAGGAAGTCATCTGACCGGTGAGGAGGAGAGTGAGTGGAAAGGAAGTCGACCATTGCAATACACTACATGGTACCAAGAGTGCATGTGCCATCAAACATCTTCCTAGCTGGCCAGCTCTCTACTGTATTTACTCAAATGTAATATGCACTTTCCTATAGCGAAAGACTGTAAATACAAACCTGTTGAATTATGACAGCTCCACTCTTTACGAGTATTTTCAAATAACCCTGCAGGGATCTGGAAATATGCCAAAGTCTCAGGGTAATTCTGAGATCCATTACTGATTCATCATTGCAACTGATGCTCTCCCAAGTTAGCCAGTCAAGAACCTGTGGTATTAAGCCATCACAAAACAAGGGTATCACCTCCATCTCAGTATCGTCTCTGCCGGGTCTACTTAAGTGGCAACACATAAGGGGCTCTGTAGAATCCAACGATGAATTAACAAATGAAGACCTGAAAGTAGTTTTAACGAGTGGGTTGTCCCAGACAGTAATAGCAGACAGGGCTGGTTTAAGGGATTTCTGGGCCCCTTGCAAGATTTACTGTTGGGGCGCCCTCACGTTTATTTACTGTTTATTATTTACTATTTAATGCAGATATTGTGTAATATTCCATTGATAGTTTACTTTCACATACTACATTAGAGTTACTAATATATTGGCATTTTTATAAACTTACGTTACTGTACTGGCGTACATTTACCCTGCAAAACAAAATGGGGAAGCAAAAACAAGGAAAAAACTTAATCTAATTGTTTCCTAGAATTTGTAGTAGACTACATAATTTTTACAAAACAAACCTCAAAAGTCTAGCCTGTTTTCATTAAAACAAAGTTACAAAACAATTTCAGCAGAATTTGAAAACTGAATGAGAAAGAGTCCAAGTCCTATTTAGTATATTGATTTTTCTATAGCCTGTCCATTCTTTTGCAATCTTGTGTTATTAGTTCTGGAATACAAAGTATAGCATGAAACACAGTGACAAGTTTGAAGAATAACTAATAACATTCACTAACAGGACAACAATTAAACCCATATAAGTTATTTAAAGAATAATAGATTCAACAGGGAATTTAGTCATTTTAACTTGTTTTTACCAGTTTTTTCCATGAGGGCAACGAAGGGGGCTCCCCACATAGGGTGACCAGTTGTTGAAGGAAGGAATGAGGGACAAGAAATACATGTTAACGTTTTCGAAAGTATTGCCAGTTTTTTGGGGGAGGGGACCAAGAGTACTCTTACTGAAGTAATAACATAGAAAAATGCATTTCACTCATCTTATTGTACAATTTTTTTCCAGTCTATGGGACATTTACAAAATACCTTAAAATGCAGGACGGTTAATTACCCTACCTGTGGGCTTTGGGTATTGTGGGGCTGTTAAACCAGCCCTGGTCACAGGCTTTTATTTAGGATTTTGCATGTTGAAAGACTATTACATAGTTGAAAGTTACTCGTACCATAACCTTTATCTAATCATACCATTTTCCATTTGAGACAAGAGAAATGTTTGATATTCATTATTTTGTTGCTTGTCTTTCCCACTAGGCTTGAGATTTGGATACACTTATATATATATATATAAAAGACAATGTTGATCTTGTAAATACAATATTTGAGATCTCAGTTAGTTTATTGTTTATATATTTTGCCTTGTGAAGTTTTAATAATTAATATTGTGACACCCAATAAATATAAGAAAGCTTCTATACCATGCATTATAGGCATGTTGAATGCTAAGAGCCCAATAATTCCTCAGCAGCCAGCTCCTGACTACCTTATTTTGTAGGAAATATGCTTAGCTATGCTTACCAGCTATCATGCACTGAAATATTGAACATCTTTACATGCTGTACATATCGAAAGACAATATCTTCAAAGTTTTTGCATTATGAGTATTAATAAGTTCACATGTCCTTTAATACTTCGTAAATGGAGCTTATCTTTGTTGCCATATTTCTTCCCTTTGCTGGGATGAGCAAGTGTCACCAAGCCCCATGAATATGTACATATCACAAGCACATTACATTTGAGTAAGTACAGTGAAAAGATGTACTGTAGTGTTGGGTTTACAATACTCAAAAGACAGGAGATCTAAGTCTGGTCCCCATAATAAAGGCTTCAACAGGGAATCTGTCATGTGCAAAACCACACGAGTCAACAAAAGCAAGTTACAGAGGAGTTTAAAATTAATGTACGTGAAATGTCATTATATCGAGTGCTGACCTCAATCAGTTGTTTCCACAAAGTGAACTGGAAGTTGATTTTCCATTTCATGATATTCAAGGTCACCAGACCTTACCCCATTATATTTCTTTCTTTAGGGTTTGTTAAACACTTGTCTGTCAAATTTTGATGAAGGCTTGATTGAACTTTGGTAGGAGATATTATGATCTAGTACATTTCTTGCACTTCAAATGCTACAGAACACATGGAGGGAGATAGAATACCCCCTCAAGCCACCCAAGTTGCTTGTATGGAGATCAGTTGAAACTTAGTGAGTTTTCCTAACAGAAAATCAAAATCTTCCTTCCTTTAAACATTCACATTTATTATCAGTAGAAATTCTATGAGATACATTGTATTATATATAACAAATTTATAAATTTCTTTTCAGTTAACTTGGTTGAATCTCTTGGTAACATGTCCAGTTCTTTTTAAGAATAATACAGCACAAAAAAGAATGCTAGTATTTTACTTGCAATGGGCAAGACCTGACATGTTTGTATAGCAGGGAACTTTACTATGTGAAGAAGAAAGAAAAAAAAAGTTTCTTTTCTAGGTTATTCTAATCTACTTGAAAACTTCGGAAGGAAATTTTGATGATTTTTTTTCTTTAGAATTCATTTGAATTTAAGTTTTTAAAATGTGTAACGGTATTAAGTAAGTTTGTTCCTGCCGATTCCGTGACCTTCGCTCTAATCAGTTCATTTGCTAATAACAGTCATCTAATTTTGCACATATATTTTGAAAAAAAAAAAGTCTTCTGCTTATAAAAAAAAAGGTATTAAATTTTCTGCATATATCAAATAAAAAAATCATGTCCACGATCATGCTTCATAAAGTTGGTGTGGATCTAGGAAAGAAAAGAAATAAAAAAATACAGAGACTGCTGCTTTTGTGATAACGTGTGATTACCAAATGACAGATTGCAAGTGAACCTATCTCCGTTTTACATGAATGTGACAAAGTACAAAGCATAAGGATGGGAGTGTTGATGTGTTTCCTATCACATTCCATGTACCGTATTTGCTATTCTGTTTGTAAATAAAATGTGTGTTATTCCCTCCAGCATATCAGTGCCTTTCCTCTTGCTGTTCCTCTTTCTTTTTTCTTTTATTTATTTATTTTGATTTTAAATATGAATATTAAAATGAAGCAAAGTACTGATTTTTTCGTTTATTCACTGTTTCATTAAATCAAATCAGTTTTATTGAATTGACCAATTTGATTGGTTTGAATATGTTCATGCTGAAGAATACATATTCTAACTTACTGGCGATATAGAACCCAAAGATTTATCTCCACAATGCCCACTGTGTATCCCTATCCTATGCCACATCAATCCAATAATCCTACACTTTACTTCCTTCAGGTCCCTCTTTAAATATCCTCCCACCTTCGCCTCAGTTTCCTCTAAAGGTCACTTCCCTTTTGGTCTACCAGCAAGTACTCTATCCATATAAATAAATGCCACATGACCAGCCCACCATTATCTCTCAGAGTGCATGAGATTCCTCGTTGTGCAGCTTTCTCCATTTTCGGTCAAAATATCTTAGGTAAAATAAAAGTTTCTAAACTGAATAAAGGAAAACTTTTTTTTCTTTCAACCTGTACATTTATTTCTTCCTTAAATCTATTGCGACCCAGATACTTAAATTTCTCTACTTCGGTCAAAATATCTTTGGTAAAATAAAAGTTTCTGAATAAAGGAAAACGTTTTTTTTTCTTTTAACCTGTACGTTTATTTCTTCCTTAATTCTATTGTGACCCAGATACTTAAATTTCTCTACTTCGGTTAAAATATCTTAGGTAAAATAAAAGTTTCTGAACTGAATAAAGGAAAACTTTTTTCTTTTAACCTGTACACTTATTTCTTCCTTAATTCTATTGTGGCCCAGATACTTAAATTTCTCTACATGTTCAAAAAGTTTATTACTGTTTACCATATATCTACCATGATATTCCTGGTTTATGTATTTAATTTCGATGATATTAATTTCTAGTCCTAACCTCTTTAGTTCCGAAAAATCAATCTGTATCGCAAAATGACTCCCATGCAGTTAAAGAAACTGCCACTGAGTTACCAACCGCCCTGCTGCTCAGCTTTCCTTGTGGTAGACACTAATGGGAGTGGAGCAGGTAAAACAAGCTCCCTTTGAAAGAGATATGACCACTAGTCCTCAGGAGGCCTTCATTATTGTTTGCTTATATGAATTTAAATATCCCTGGAGTAAACAACTATCTATCTCTATTGTCAAATACTCAGAGCATTGCTGACTTGGAACCCTAGTCAGGGTCGCCACATCTTGGGGTTGTACCCAGAACCATGTACTGGACGCCCCTCACTGACCTTCCGACCATCCTTATTCAGTTGTCCATTCCCTTCTCCGTGGAGCTTCCTTTTCATTACTCAAGTAACAGAACATTATATCAAACTTCTCCAGTTCTCCATAAAATATATCACATCACCTGGTCCCTTACGACCGGCAGTCCTCCCCCCCCCCCCCCAGTATGTTTCCTCCCAGCAGGGTTGAAGTTAGCTGATGTTAATGACCTACCACTTAACATACTATCCTCCATGGTAAATGAACACTACCTGACAGGACTGAACCTAACCCTGTGTTGAGCTGAGGGAGGATATGAATGACATCAATATATTCTCCTTTGCTCTTTCCATTGCTGCCATCATTCTTGTGTACTGAGCAGGCTATCTCCAAACCGGACTGCTCAGTATTTAACTATAGCTGTCCTAAGTGAAGCATGTATTCTGGTTTGGATTCCACATTAAGTTGTACATCACGGCCTCAGAATACACAATAGTGGGGTCTTCTCTATTCTCTAGTCACCATTTCCCCATGTACATTCTTCAAATGGCTGCTAGTATGTCATGTATGTGGTGAAATAAACAGTCCGTAGGTGTATGTGTAAGAGGAGGAAGAGTAAGAAATAATATAACAAAACCAATACACATTGATTACAAAACTAATACAGCTTTATTTGACATAATTCTCTTTGAATCCAACTCAGTATAATCGTGATGTCACCAACAAGCTACATTCCCTAACTCAAAACGATTTGTCATTCTGTGTTGTCATTGTTTTATATTATTTTTATCTACTTTTTCTTTTCATTGTCCGATATGGCATTCTTTCCTAGAGAGAATGCAAAAACTGCCCTTGAACTCCTTTTCTCTTTGCATAAAAAATAATGGAGGTTTTCAGTAAACACACTAATAATAACACACATACTTCACTAAAAAGTTATATTACCTGCGAACATGTTTCGAGAACTTAATCGTTCTCATTATCAGCTCTCAACTGCTGGGTTTTAAGTTGTCTCTCTGGTACTGGATTGGATGTACCTTGTGAAGAGGTTTCATTTGGGCTGTCATTTTTTTTAGGAATGATTTTACCCAGTCTATTAATCCTGCGTGTTTTCCCACATGTTTTGAAAGTTTGGCTCTGAATCTATTTCATGGCCCTCTTCCCAGAAGTGTATTTTTTTTCCTGGTACATGAAATCAACCTAATCTTTTTGGGATTTTAAAATTGACCATATTTATAATTTTGCCTTAATGAAATATTTTCATGAACGTATGTCTAATGATTATGTATACAGAACTAGACAAAATATTAATGTATCTCAGTAGAACCCAAGTGTTACAAAATGAACCTTTTTTTAAATTTAAATTTTGGAAGATGCTGAAGTGCACATGATGTTCATTTTCCGATTCCTGTAATATGTGAGTAGTCTTCTTCATCTCTTTTACATGCTAAATTTATCATTTTACATCCCTTACTCTATCCATAGGCGTAACCAGGCCGACCATTGGGGGGGTTATAAAGGAATACCCCCAGGGAGAGGGGGGTCCTCCCCCGAAAATTGTTAAAAATTAAGATGTAAAATAACGAGTTTTAAGCTTCCGGGGGTCCCCCCCCCCCCCCCCCCCCCGAAAAATTTTAAAAATGAAGATGCAAAATAACGAGTTTTAAGCTTCCCCGGAAAATTTAAAAAAATAAGATGCAAAATAACGAGTTTTAAGCTTCCGGGGGTCTTCTCCGGAAAATTTTAAAAATTAAGACGCAAAATAACGAGTTTTAAGCTTCCCACGCTTTGTACTTGTATTAAGTAATTTATGGGCAGACTTAAAAAAATTATACAATTTTCCTTTTTTTAATCAATGGGGAGGGGGGGGGGGGTTCAAACTCCCAAACCCCCCCCTTGGTACGCCTATGACTCTATCTGTATCTTGATGTTGTTTGTGGGGAATAAAAGAATTGATATTGTTCATTGTTTTAGTTGAGTCGCACACTGGGTATTTTAGAAGCAAGTGTAGTTTGTTTTGTGAAGAAGGTTTTCATTCAAAGAAAATGTTGTGTTATTTAAGTCAGTTATTCACAGTTGACAGTGTATTAGATTGGTTTGACTGTAAAAACAGTAAAGCCAAAATTGAGGGAAGTAAAAATTTACTACACCATTCAATGAAGAGATATCAGCACAAATCAAAACCGTTCTAATTCTGTGGGTTGGATGTTTTTTTGTACATGTCCTCCCTGTCATTATACAGACTGAAATTTTCAGCATATAAGCTTTTAATTGCATATTTCATTGCTCCATCCAAATTATTAAATTCACTTATATTTATATAACTACATAAACCAGCAATGAAATTAACTCTTTATTTATTAATTGCTTTATCACAATTTCCTTTACAACATAAAAGACAAGCAATCGTGTGGCTATGATGATCACAATGTTCATGCCTATGGCACAGTTCTTCCATGATCGTCCTCAAAGGTAGAACTTAACATAGAAAATTATTTTTACAAGCCTTGTCTTTGATGTCCTTAATCACAATGCAAAATTTGGTAGAATTTGATTAGACATAAGTGGTTCAAATGTGATGGGATGTGCACTTCTTGGTCACTCACTCACTCACTCTTACTCATTTTGCTCCAAATAACAATATTTAACTTCCCTATAGAGGAAAAGCTTCTTTATTGACTCCTTATAAAATGTGAATAGGCTGAGCAAGCCACTGTAATACCTGTTAACAGTAATGTATATATAGTCCTATGATGAAACTGTTTTCTAGTACGAGAAATATTCATATGCCATCTGATGGCTCTTTGGAGATCTCACTAGACGTTAACGCTGGCGTGATGTCACCTCCTGTGTTTGAGTCGATATAGCAGGATAAAATAACTGAGAAGGCGAAGCGACAGGAACATGAAAGAGAGAATGAGTGCATTGAACCAGTAACTGCTATGTCCCATGTCAAGCGCCTCCAGGAATTTCTTTGGACTCATATAGTGACAGTAGTCAGCTGAGCATTCGAGGCTCTTGCGTTCGTAGCTGTAGATGCTGATTAGGACACCATCGAGCCCATACTTGAGGTAGCTGACATGGAATAGCCATTGCAGGTACTCAGGTGCATCATTCATGTGCACAAAGAAACCGGAGAAGATGGTGAACGGCATGATGGCCAGTGCCCCCCACACCATCCCATTCTGCAACAAGAGCAAAACATGTATCATAATAGATGATGGAAGCACTTTTTGAGTGGTTGCATATTTTCAGTGTATGGTAATTTAATTTTCTTATAATTCCATTTATTACTGTCCATGATTCTGCTCTAGTGCTGCCATCAAGTGACTGAACAGTAAACTTGACGGAAAGGAATTAGTATCATTTCAAATGAAGTGAAACATTGAATCTAAGGAATTAAATGAACAAATCAAATGAGCGAATCATTTTAGTGAACCAGTTTAATTGAATTGATTCTTCAAAATGAATCAGATTTCCCATTTATAATGCGATAACTTGCACAAAATTTAATTGAACTCATATTCAGTGATTTTTTTTAATTATCAGGAAGACTATCCTGAACTGGTAGCTTGCAGGAAAAGTGTGTTTGTTAACCCTTTCAGTGCCAACACTGGTAATAAAGCATACATAAAGTGGAACTATCAGTGGGCACAAGTTTGAAATTGATGGGGAATATTTTTGTACAATAGCTGTTTTCCATAAATTATAATCCTAACACATGGGTTAAAATCCTCACATTAAGCATTATGCTATTAATTTAATATCTGTTTTTATACAGTTTTGACATGACACATTTATTCGTCAGTAACAGCGAAACATTAAATTATAGAGGTGGCTGACAGCTGCTTATAGCACAGTGCATCTTACAGTAAAATTCATATCTAATAATAATGCAGATATTAAATAATTTTTGCACAAATATGAACTTAAAATGCTGCATATTTTAAGAATGATTATTAATAATGATGTACTGTTACCTGGATGCTCATAGACACACCGATGAGGAGACCTATACTCTGTGCCACCATGGCAACCAGAACACACATTGTGACAAACAGAACATAGCGTGACACTTCCGATGGCTGGGCTGTCATATGATATACCAGCATTGTGTATGCTATGGAGCATATGACCTGCAAACAAGATCCATACTAAGAATCCAAATAAAGCAAGACTTATCAAGGCACAAGTACATGTGAATGCCAGCTCACCTGTAATGGCACGTCCGCTAGCGTTATGGCAAGGTAATATGACTTGAGTGAGTACCACCTGTTGAAATATTCTCTCGATATGATTGGAATCTCAGACGGAACTGTAATAGACAATAAAATTTCTGGTATTGAAAACAATCAACAAACTCACACCAACATCCCATGAATGCTCCTTATTAAAGTTATTTCTGTATAATCAATGACATATTTAGTGATAGATATAAAATTAACTTAATACAGGGAATTGCTTATTGTTAATTAGAATTTCATTATTTATTCATTTAATTATTATTATTATTTTTTTTTTTTTTATTTTTATTTTTTTTTATATATAAATATTTACTTCAGAAAAAAGGACATGCCTAAGTTAAAGGTTTTATTTCTAGCTACAAAATTGCATCTTATAACCTGAAAAGTACCGTATGGGAAATGACTTTGCTTCCAGAAGCTACTTAATTTACTATTAAAGAAAAAAGGATATTCATCAGTTAGGTTATTGTAAACATGGAACGCATTGTTTTGCATTACTACTGTAAACACTGAATTGGATCATGTGTCATTTTGAATCTAGGGATAGGAAATTTTCACAATCACGAAATAAAGGATTTTTATTTAGAACGATTACTGTCTTAAATGCATCCATTAATACCTAAGAAATGATTTCTCAACTCACAAAAAAATGTGAATGTGTCAATAATGTGAATATTCATTTTACTTAAGGCATGAAATAATAAAGGCTGTAAATTTTTAAACAGAAGAATATTGAGAACATGGTTAACTTTAGTATTTCATAAAAACCATCCATATCAATTCATATTTTACATTTTTTATTACTCTGCATTCAGGTGACATAGAGTGAAATCAAATTAAATTTGTATCAATTTTGTAAAGTTGAATTAAATTGGAATTGCAATCGATTGGCTGGCAATATTATTGCAATAGTTCAAATGAAATCAAAACACACTTTGCTAGGTTTGGTAGCTTTGGCACTACCTGAACATAGTCAAATGACATTAATAACGATTTTCCCCTCTAAAATGTAACTAGGCAAAGCATTAAGATGCTAAATGTTTAGAAAAGTGCGAGAGGTAGTGTTTCCAGTATGAGAACTCCGGATTTTATTGCACAGATAAAAGCACAATTATGTGTAAATTTTGCAATTGGCAAGTGACTTTGAAAAGGAAAGACTTCGTTGGAAAATTTTCAAATCTGGCAACATGTATTAGCTGCCACTTCTCACAATGTCATGCATTGATGTATGGTTTAAAGAAAAGCAGGAATGGACTCCTGTGAAACTCCCAAAATTTTTAAAGTACCGAAAAGTTATATTGAAACTACTGAATTTTCCATTTCAAAGAACTGCTGTCTTCAGTTGAACTACCCAAAAAATTCCTATCCCTAAAAATAACAGATTGGCAAACTTACATGTGAGTATCATGGAAGAAAATGCCGTGAACATAAGGAACATGATACAAAAATACAGCAGTCCAAAGTTATCAAACACATGTTTGGCATCGTTCCCAACTTGGAAGTAGATAAGTCCGATCAGGATGCCCACCACCAAGTGAATTGTGAGCCGAGCAACCGTCAGGAACTGAAACATAAGCCCAAGTTATGGAAACTACTTTTATGAAAAGTGTTCGTAATGGAAGTATCAACTTATAGCAAAATCAGTAATACAAAATAAATAAATAAATAAAAACGAAGTACTATAAACAGTGGAACATACTAAATCAATAAAAATGAATAAAATATTGCATACACTGATGCTCCACTAAGTCACAGTTCTTAAAATAAGCAGGACTAGTTTCGGGAGTTTTCTCCCATCCTCGGCTGCTGGTCAACTGGTCACCAGGGAGAAAACTCCCGAAACTAGTCCTGCTTATTTGAAGAACTGTGACTTAGTGGAGCATCAGTGTATGCAATATTTTATTCATTTTTATTGAATCAGTAATAGAAACAAAGTAGTCAGAGGCATCAGAGAAAATCTCTAAAACAAAGTGGTATTGTTTTATGTTACAGTTTTTTTAATTTTTTAACTATGCTGTTCACAGAAATACACACATAATTATTATTTGAATCCATTTGAATAATTCACAAGATATTCAAGATGTGACACTTTATGTAAGTATAGTACTGCACAATTTAGTTCTTTAAAGAAATTACCTTTTATCCAATTATCCATATATTTGATTATATGGATCAGGTTCGTTCCCAATCCTGAAATTGGAGTTTTACTGTATGTCCACTGATATAAGCATTTCCACTATAAATGTCATGGTTACTGTTCTATCGACCCCTGAGACCAGGTAAGGACTTGAGAATCAGGCTATTTACCATCGCTTGGTTAAGGTATGAATGAACTAGGGTTTTTGTTTGTTTGGTTTACAAATGTGCACATAATATACATGCAACAGTGCTGTCATAAGTATATAAACTAAACTAAACTCCTTGGCACTCATTCCTGGAGGGGCTATCATCCGACTGCTGCATCATCTGCCATAGGCAGGATTGGGGGCCAGCATGCCAACACCCACGGCCGTTAATGATGGTATCATGACCGGAGTTGCTACTTCTCAATCAAGTATCTCCTCGGTTTGTATCACGAAGCTGAGTGCACCCTGTTCCAGACTTCCCTACCTCAGAAAAATCCATGGTCATACTGGGGATTGAATCCGGACTGGTGGATATGTAGCCAGCGATGCGATCCACTAGACCATGCAGGCAGTCATTGTTAGTACAGTATACTGTTCCCCTTAATCTGATGTCAGGTACTACAGGTAATATAAATGTCACTTTGCCTCACCTTATCTCTAAGGATGAGAAGGAATGTTCTCTTAAGGAGGCAGAGGAACTGACTGAGCAGCGTAGTTGGGTGATCTCGAATGCGATGCTCAGCACACTCTGTATGCTTCACTGGGTAATCTGGCACATGGTTGCCACTTATTACTGCTGGTGTTGGTGGAATGCAAGGAGCGTGCACCGGGGTCGTCATACCTGACTGCAAGGTTCCTGCAAATACATTACAAGGTTTTTTAACTTTCCAAATTAAACGCAAGGGTGTGAACTAGCATTACCATAACTAACTGCAGGAATCCTGGAAATACATTACAGTGTTTATTTTAACTTCTTAACTATTAGAATCTTACATAATTTAGTTACATTTGTTTTGTAGAATAAAGGACAGAGAGACATGGATATTGGGCTGCTCAGGCCTTAAGATTAAATTCCATATTGTGAGAGTGAAAATCCTCATTGACTGTCACTCATGCTCCCTTGCCTACTCGCACTTTGTACACCCTTTACCTGAAGCGTTATTCTGGTTTTGGCCTTGTAAGCGATGCATGGTAATATGATTTTTGTCTAAACAATGAAATGGGTGTGGAGGTTAAAATGCACCATCTTCATTATATTATAAAAGACATCCTTTGGACATTTGTGAATAAAAGTCAATATTGTAAGTATGGTTGTATTGTAAGTATACTGTAAGTATGGTTGAAAACATTGCAGAGTGGTTAGTTCCCTATGTGCATATTTCAAATACATCTCCATTTCAAAATAGCTGCCCCCAGAGGATGATGTAAGAGTACATCCACCTATGCTTTGTACCTAGACCTACTCTCTGTCTAGGAGCCATTTGGAATCATACTTGATGACGTCACTCCGAGTGCAAGTGAGTGAGTGTACATTTTAATGCATATAGTCAAACCTGATCCTATCCTCGGATTTGCTCAGGAATGTTAGTGCATTAGTGCATGCTCCGTATACATTTTTATGTTTTGAATTACTATGTTATTTTATTAACAAGATATTTGATCTAAACATACTCCATTCAAAACTTGTACCATGTGTCTGTTGTATATGAGTGGTAAGTTGAGTGACTTGTGACTGTAATATCTTGAGACGAAATCTAGGCTATTTTATAGATCTCTTTGTTTATCTTAAGAACACACAATTGCCTATAATAGAATATTTTATACCAGATAATAGTGTAGAACAAAAACAAGAAAAAATTGAAGCACTGTAGAGATAACAAGTAAGCAGAAGAAAGAAAGTAGCCTACCTTCTTTATAGAAAAATATCAAAATGCATTAAACCAAAATGAAGTTAATATTAAATAAATTCAGTAATTCATGTGGCCTGCACGAACTTTGACACAGGTAGGCAAGCGAATATAATATATTGTATTGATGTACTTTATTCTTACTATATTAAGGGTTTGTTTAATGAGATTAGGAAATATATCAGAACACACTGACTTCACTCATATCAGTAACTTTTAAATTTGTTTTGGTCCCAGAATTACTGTATTATTTAAAGAGTAAGATAACCTACCTCTGGCTACATGATATATTATCGATACATATTGATATAATGTACAGACGTACATGAGACTTACCGACAGTAGAGAAGGAGCTTCTTTCAGTCTGCCGCCTTCGCCAATCGTTGCACTTGCCATTCTGTATAGCTGCCACTAGAGCCTCATTGTGGTCTCCATAATCACCCGTGGACACCTCCAGAACTGAGAAAGTAACCCTCACATTAGAAGCCACACTGCAAGGCAACACAGGTCGCATAATTTCAAAAAATTCTGAATCTTTGTCTGCTGCACGGTCTTTTAATGATGGGAACTAAGCCTGAGGTACACTCGAGGCAGCTCAAAGCTGAAAGGGTCCAATGCCCAAATATAACTTAGGTCAAGTTATTGTATTTAATATTGTAGCAAAGTGTCCTTGAAAACACATCCATTTTACTGTCAAACATCACTGTCAGACCACCATGTCATTAGGATTGGATAAAACTGCTGATTTAATTACTGCTGTAGTTTATTTAAAGAGGTGTACATTTTACAATTTCTATTATTATTATTATTATTATTATTTATCATTGCTATAATTAGTGGCCTTTTCCGAAATGACTAGTTTATTACTAGTTCCACCCATCTTTGACCACAAACTCTTGTGATTATCTGTCATGCATAATGCAGAACTTTACATTATCCTAGCAGATCACATTGTGTATGAGTGGTTAATGTAGCAGTCATTAGTGCAAGGGATCTTGAGTTCAAATCCACCTCCAACCAAATACTGTACATTTTTAAAAACAAAATGATGTTCATACGTACTCTAAAGCTTACAGCAGAGTTTGAATAGAAAACAATTATCTATCATTGCAGCATCCATTAACATTGGAATATACAATAACATGTTACAGTAGCTAAGAAATTGAACCTTAATTGCATGTACCTATTCACCATCCCTGAAACTTCTACCAAATACTTTCAACAATATATGTGAACCATGCATGTATACTGTATTATCACTTGAAGATATGGACGGTGCTTCGGGGACATGATGTATACTTAGTGAGCTCCATATCATTCTGAATGTTTATAGGGCTAATCAGTTTTCTTATTGGAACAAAACAACCATTGGCGGACGCAGACATTTTTTTCGGGGGGGGGGGAGATTTGAATAGGTAGAAAGAATACTAAAAAAAAATTAATCAACTTACATATCAATTAGTTTATAAAACTGGCCACTTAGAGTACATATATAGCCTTTTTTCTTATTTCGGGGGGGATGTAACCCCCTTTTTACCCCCCCCCCCTGCGTCCGCCACTGAAAACAACAGTTTTTATGTTTCTGCTATGCAATTTCCTTTGCTTCATTTAGTTGTGTGTGAACAGTTCTTGCTGCTGATTACTAGATTTCATTAAAAAAAGCAATGTACCAGTCTGTTTGCCAGAATGTTTCACACTTTTGCATTTTCTCATCCTGCGGATTGGTAACTAGGTAAACCTTCATTTTTACACTTATTTCAAAATTCAGGTGCTCATTTAGTACTGAGTGGTAGTGCTGGTCCTTGTAATGTGATTAAAAGTAATTTTTGTTCTAAAAGTCAATAAGTAATAAAAAAAATGACTGGGTGATGAATTTATTATATTAGTTCTGTTACCAAAATCTGCAGGGTTGTGGTACGCAGGGCATTCAAGTCCCACTTCGGAGAGGTATGGCACCATGCCCTTGATGGTGCCCTGGTACAGGCACATGCCATCTGCTATCACATAGAGGTGGTCAAACATCTCGAAGAGAGATGCACTAGGCTGGTGTATGGTGCACACGACGGTGCGACCTTCTCGTGCCAGGAGCTTAAGCACAGTGACACATTGCCTCGATGTCGAGCTATCCAGACCACTGCAAGCAGAGAAATACCAACTGTTAGGAGTTTATAAGTCAAACCTCCATATAACGAAGATTGCTTCAATAATAAACCTGCATTAAACAATATTTTTCTACAGTCCTGACAAATTTCCTATCTTAATAACATTACATATCACTCATTATGGCGATTAAGATATTTCATAAGCACCTGTTTATAAAAATATACATTTTGTAGTGAAATTGTTATTCCAAACTGGTAGCTTAGCCCTGCAGACAGTAGCGGATAGCAGAGTAGCATCCTTCCCAGCCTTGAATTTAATATAACATATTTGTTTCCAGCCATCTGTTGTTATCTTCGGGGGTGGGACCCTGGTTAGCCACCTTTTGAAATTCCAAAAGAGAAATTCGCCATTAAAAGGTGGAGGACCCAGGTAATTAACTTGCCTTACTGTGTTTGCAAAAGACATACTGCCATTTCACTTGCTAGTTTAACACACAAAGAATGCGTAGTTAAAGTATGATGCCGAGCAAATGTTTAAGTTTTAGCACAGATATGTGATAACTCTACTCTGTCTCTTTCTTCCTTCTATTAAATAAATATATTTTTCTGTCAACTGTTGAAGATTGCCAGACCTTGTGTTAAGGTAGTTGCATTGCATCATCCTTTGGTTCAGTTTAGTCTTTTTTCAGGTTTCTGTAAGTTATAGTTCTAGAAGTTAGTTTCAGACATTCAGACATACCGGTAAATAAGGCCATGCATTGAGAAACCAGGGCTTGGCAGTTGTCCATATGTTAATACTCTATTAGCATTATTAGTAACTATTAAGTGTAATAATGGGTCTGTCATATTTAGTACAATGTGTGGGTGCTAAGGGAAGAGTCACCACATCTAAGGACTGGAACATAATCTCAAGTCTAATGCCACTTGGTGAATGTTTCTTCGATAGATTGAAATTAATGTCACCAAGAATTTACAATATCTCTCAATGTGACGATATGTTGAATAATGCCTTTTCAGTTTTTACAGTTATTATAAGTTGAAGTTTAGCTATCAGTTCTTTCTGGAAGGGCATGGGTTCAATTTCACACGCTAGCTGTTACCTGGCCTTCTATGTAAAACATGTCCGATGTTCAAAACAATGACATCACACTCTTGGCTAAATATAGAATGGAAAACTCGGAGCCTTTGTATAATAATAAACCAATATTGTTGTGTAATAAGAGTTAATTGCTTTCATTACCTCTCTTCTCTGGTGTACAGTAATTCAACAAAAACTCTTTTATAAGGAGCATAAATAAAAATATTGCTTTAACTCCAGATCCTAGTCAACTTCTTATCATTCATTATTTAAAATATATTTTCTCATTTCATAAAAACCCTGCAGCCAAAAGATGGAAGGCTATATAAGTTAAGGGCCTAGAGTTTGAAGATCAGAAGTATCGGTACTCCATAAGTGTGCTTCAAAGACCAAGCAAAATATAAAACCCAGACGATGCTATGTCATTTAAGCTAGTAGTGCAATAATTAATGATTAAACAGATTATGAACAGAGTGTTTATGGTCAACTCATTCAGGCTTATGGGCTGTGGTCGGTCAGTTTTGCTGGCTGACGTTTTGCCGTGAGCTGCGTCGGGCATCGATAGTTGACACAGACAGCCATAGACACGCTTTGAAAATCCCATAAGCATGGAAGAGTTGACTTCAATAGACTCCGGCCGTGAAAGCCTAAATACTTACATCAGAGTGTTTATGTTTATCAACGAATAGCATCTTGTCTCATTTGTTGTAATGAAGGACTTTCAATATACAGTACTGTATTAAACTTAAGTTATGTGTAATTTTCCAATTCTGAGTGAGCAACTGAATAAATTTTCATTGCCTACATGCAAGCGTTATCACATCACATTTTTTAAGTACCTATCTTATAGGGTAGCCTTCACCTCTCACCTTCCACAAACTGGTGAACTTATATGTAGCTCAAATTGCACAAATTAAGCGATCATTTTGGCTTTGTATGGCAGTGATTGACTGTCAGCATGGTCTTGTGGTTAGCATCGCTGACTACAGATCCATCGGCCCGGGTTCGATCCTCGGATTTTTCTGAGGTAGGGAGGTCTGTAACGGGGTGCACTCAGCCTCGTGACACAAAGTGAGGAGCTACTTGATAGAGAGGTAGTGGCTCCGGTCATGCAAACCACCATTATCGGCCGTGGGTGTTGGCATGCTGACCACATGCCCCCAATCCTGCGCGCAGCGGTCGGGTGGTAGGCCTTGTCCCGTCAGGGATGTAGCGCCACGGAGTTTATAGTGGTGATTGATGAAGGTTTGTGCAATCTGTTGAGTGAAATCAAATGTTTGATATAGGCCTATATTATTATATATCGCCTATCTCAAAGTGTGTGATACTGTTTGCGCAACACCTCAGTTCATCCTGAAGTAGGCCAATTGATGGCGTCAACATCTTCGAGTAGGCCTACAATAAAAAAGTTTGGATGGAGTTCCCGGCGTTGTGAAAAAAAATAGCGTGATGAAACATTGGTTGAATACCTGAAGAAAATAGAATCAAATGCAAATATGTTACTATCGTAGCGATACAGGCTGCTTTATTTTGGAAAACTAAAATTTGCACAACGGGGCGGCATGGAGGGAGGGGGGTGGCGACCAAGCACGTCAGCAAATGCTTGTGCTAAATGATTGACTGTAGGCTACTTTACTGTAGTTGATCTGATTTTGGGAAAGTCTGTCTTAGATGTATGTCTCATTTTTAAAAGTATTACCACTGATAGTAGACGATGTTTCGGGCTCAAATTTTACAAGAAATCTGGCTTACTGCATCTTATAGGCATATATTAATTTATATTATTTATATTAATTTACACGCGTGTTTCATTGATTTCGTTTATCTTAATGATTTTACCAAATTCATGAAAGAAGTACTATAACTTGAACTGGGATGTTGGCACTTCACTTCACCGCCGGCATGGCGCTTGTTTTGTTCTTACATTTTGTTAGCAAAGTAATAAAATGAAGATTAAACAGCGTAACGACTGAAGTTTAGAGTGAATACCGTATTTTCAGTGTACAAATTACCTTTCTTATTTCTCGGGGATTAGTAGTGTTAATGAGTGAAAGTGCGTGTATTTCGCGATGAATAAAGTAAGACAGTGTACTTGGAAAAACTGACTGAAAGTGCGTGGTGGGCCAGACGTTTAGGGCCTCGACGACTTGATATGGACGATAAACAGACAACAGAAGGAACTTCAACATGACCGAGGTATGTACCATAAAATATATTTATCATGGTCTAGAACATTGGTTCCTAACCTTTTAAATGTGTAGGCCTAACTACCCACTTTAAATGATTACCGGTAGTTTGATTTTGGGTACCCCAATTAAAACGTTTCATGTTTGCATAATTAGGGGCCTACCAGGGCGAAAAGGAAGAATCTGTGGCACCTTGCCGTCTGTAGGCCTACTGCATGTTATACTGGACTATGCGATATTAATTGTAAGTAAAGTACAATCATCCTTGCACCAATACGGCTATTTTCAGAGCCAACATAATATTTCACGATTATAATAATTGTAATTGTAATTGTAATTGTAATTTATTATCCACCTTAAGTATTACAACAATACATGGCTTCGTCAGTCAGTTCTTAACCTAAGCCTTAACCTAGATACAATAATGATCAAAACATACATTATAATTTGAAAACAACCTTATTCTAGAATATGTACATTTATTAAATTAAAATGAACATTGCACCAAAACGACTATTTTCAGGGGGTACCACAGATTATTTCGTTTTCCCCATAACAGTATTTACAATATAGGCCTGCCCACGAAAGAGAACAAAATTACATGAATAAAACCCTAGCCATAAAAATATAATTAAATCACTTCAAGCTTGATATCATCCACAAAATAAGTCACAGATGCTATGAGCCATCATGCCTAAGTTTCTCAGTAAAAAGACACGGGGAAAAAATTTTAGGTCGCGCACTAGGCTCCTCCCACCAACTCTCTTTTGGGACCCGCCTGGGAAGAGGAGTTTAGAATGGGGAGTAACTTCAAACGTCGCCTACTATTGTAGATGTCTCTATTTGAACTACTACAAACGCCATCTATTGTGCAGAAGGTGGGGGGGAAAGAGAACATGTCGCCCCTTAAGCTCCTCCCACTGAACTCACGAAAGTGAGAATAGTAGAACTACTAGCGGCGTTGAAAATTGTGAAAAATTTAAATTTTTTTCCCTTTCTCCTCTTTTAATCTTTCTACTCTTTAATCTCTTCTGTCCTTCACCCTTCTATCAATTGGGGACTTATTCCTATCCTATTTTATGCACCTAACGAGATTTGAACATAGGACCGCTAGCATGATAGCCATTTGTCTTAACCACTACGCCATTGAGTGATCGTTGTGGTGTGAAGCGAGAATTCATCTATTTAAGTTTAGAGAGCTATCTGAAATAGCAGATTGATAATTTCGAATTAATTGTAATTGTGAAATATAGTTTTGGTTCAAGGGAAGTTTTAACAAGGGTTGTTTTGGTTTTATTAATCAACTCGTCTTGTGGGTGGCATACGGTCAAACCAAATTGAAAACTCTTCATTCCCAAATCAACCTCTACCATCACAAGGTGGGTCCTGAGTAACGCTAAAGAGGTTCTGGTGATGATTTGGTACAAGGGTTATTTTCCTATTGTAATAATAATAATAATAATTTTATTCGTCCATTGATCAATATACATGATATAAGACACGTCAAAACAAACAACACTGTAGAAACAGGTTAACATACAAATACATTCATACACATTACACACATACTTATGAACAGGTTAAGACTAAAATTCTTTTACCTATGCATAAAACATTGAATGGCTAATAACTATTAAAACTTTATAGATATATCAAAGAAGAAGAGTAGAGTAGAACATATTTTAAAGTATGAGTCGACTCTAAGTAAAATGGGGAGTGAACAAGAAGACATTAATTTCAAGAAACTTAAATTTCATGAGATGTGATTTTAATTGTGATAGTAATTATTGTATATGTTATGGTAAAAGGGTTATTTTCATATTAGCTGCAGTGCCGGCATGAAAAGGTTGATGCTAGGGGAGCAGGGTAAGCATGCTGTCACCATAGCAATGCAGTGGGCGGAGCTTAAGGGGCAACCTGTTCTTTTCTTTCGCCAAAAGGTGAAACTGGGAAAAAATTATATTATTTATTTATTCTTTATTCTCTTCTTCTCTACTTTATCCAACCTCCTCCTTACCCTACCTACCTATGTGGGACCTATTCCTAACTGTAAATTTCAGATCAACCAGTATATGAACCTAATAGCCTACCACTAGCACCATAACCAGCAGCCTTAACCACTACACCATGAGCTATTGCTGACCGGTGAATGGAAAATTAATCTATCTAAGTTTAGAGCGCTTTAATACATGAGAAATAGCTATTTTTGTGCAAGAATCGCTTTTCATAATTGTGGAATATCATGTTAGCTCTGAAAAGAGCCATTTTGGTGCAAGGGTTGTTTTCACAGCATTAATTAAGTTAACTTGTGGTTTTGTATTTTTGATATGGTGGAAGGGTTATTTTCATAAGATTTTTTTTTTTTACTTTTGATACGATGCAAGAGTCATTTTCGTGATTTTGAATATTTTTCTGCATATAGGCTAGGCCTATATGATGAAGGGTACAATAATGGGCTGAGCAGCTTCATAGCCGGGATGGGGGAAGTAGGAAGGTGCATGCACAAGGCTCAGAAGCGAGAGGAAGCAGCCAGCGGGTGAAAGCAGGCGGAGCTTGGCTGGTGCACAATCTAAAGTTGTCTTTCGCCCAGACTCCAAACTAATTCAAAATGTCACTACCAGTACCAGATAGATCTATGAGTCTAGCTTAATTCGCACGAAGACCATCATATTGCTAGTTATAGTGGGCGCAGGTGTTAGGTTTCCACCAAGTTGTCTTTGATTCTAGCGTTAGGGTACGGTACCGGTAACTCAACCTATTTATGATCTGACACCCAATTTGACTCTTTGCTGGCCTGACAGCCATACAATGTATTATGTGCCAGTTTTTCAAATTATCATGCAGAAACTAGTGGTTCACTTGATGGACACAAGAGACATAATAACAAACAGATAATTAAGTTGCAAACCAGTCACAACACTCTCGCCTCAGGAGGGTAAAAGGTTCTCTTTGGAAGAAAGTGGAAACTGATGAGTGACACTACTTAACAGTGTGAAACACCATGACCAACTCACTTATAGGTATGCTCTTTGTACCTTCCATAGGGTAGCGCAGCGAGTATGGTGCTGACTTTCTGTGCTCAAGATCATGGGTTCAAACCCAACTTTTGTTGATGGCATTTCTTTGTGCATAAATGTAGCAGGCTCATACAGGGAGGGACTGGACATAAAAATCAGTCTGAGAATTATTTAATAATCAATAATAATGATATATCAATATTTATTATTATTATTGTTAATATTATTGTTATTGTAATAAATTTAATAGAAATTCCTCCATAAAATGCAAAATCTGTTTCTTTAATTGTCTGTCTACCTTTCCCCATTGGTTCAGGACTTACAACAACAGAAAACTGAGCAATAGAACAGATGTGGTGAAAAACAGTTGGAATCAGAGTATGACCTATAGTTGAGGACTTGGAAGGTGTTGTAGACCCCTCCCCAAAAAAAAATCCTGTCTGTCTCCTTTTACATGTATAACTCGAGCATCGTTGATGTGATATGCATGCAGTTTCTATCATTTATACAGTACAGGTATATTGTCTTCTTAAGTTCTTCTAGGTATCATAAGGGTTTCACAGTATCCATTTTATTGAAAGAAGTCAACAAAACCCGATCAAAAGAGGCTTTCTTAGCATACATTACTATTTATAAGGCATGAGTGTAAGGTTCAGTTGATACAAGGACCTATGGGTGCTGTGAGCTTCATGCCTGTAAATATATCTAATGGATGCTGTATAGCAGGATTGCACTATAGACAGATAGATTATATGAGCGTTATAATATAGTAGCCTACATGATCGTTTGTTTACAGTAGAAGATATAAAAGAATTTAGCCACATTAGTTATAGCACCGGCCCACTGAAAAAATTCCTGATACTCCTGAAGGGCCAGTCTGGTTCTGGTCTTATACGCATAGATTGACAGGCTTGTAAAAGAACTCCTGTGAGACATAATTCAGGCACACAGGCAACAGTCGCAGGACTGAGTTGCAGTACACCCCTATTGTTAAATAACATATAACCAAACAACAACCTTTCCTAGCTTAGCAGTGGCATATTGAAGCATGTGTGTTTTCTTTTGTTGGCCATTCTTTGTTATGCATTTGAAAGATGATATGATCAGTACCGGACAGTAAACTAGAGGAAAGAAGGAGTACCATGTGATCTGTAATGTAGAATCATATGGTTTTGTTTGTTTGTTTGTTTTTTTTTTTCCTTCGAAACTAAACTTACTGGAAATATCTTCAGTTTTTTCCATTTTCTAGTATAAAAGAAAACTTGTATCATTTAGGGTGGGCAGGCTGGACTACAGTGCTCATGAAGACATCATCTCCTGTTCTGTGAATGCAATACGAGTCTTTTAGCTGTTTTGTGAAGAATATTTAATTTTAAAGATGGCTCACTTTAAATTAAATTAAATTTGTGGTACAATCTGAGATAAAAAATTATAAAGTAGTGGGAATCAGTGGTCTAGATCAGCGTTTCTCAACCTATGGTCCGCGGACCACCAGTGGTCCGCGAAGATGGTGCAGATAGTCCGCAAACATAATTAAAAAATATAAAGCAAGTGGAAAGTAAAGAAGTAAATTTTTTTCACATATTTCGTTATAATGACCTATAATTAATACCCCAAATATTAAGAATATAGGCCTTATTTTAAAAATGGGATGTAAAATTATGGGTCCGTAAAATTTTTTAGGCATTTTAGAGGTCCTCGGGTTCAAAAAGGTTGAGAAACGCTGGTCTAGATGATTGAAAGATTTGTACATGTGAGAGGAAAAATAGCTTGAACCATAAAGTTTAGCATACCAGTAGGCTACAGATAAAATTGTAGTTCAGAAAATTTTGTTTATCAAACACCCATGACTTATGTTGCCCCCATTTCTGGCATACAAATTTATATAGGGTATTTATCATTACCCTCATATGCCAAATCTTTGCATACTATTGCCACACAATGTGGAGCTGGGAAGCTGTTGTCTTTTTCCTTCTTCTTCCCATTATAGTATGCATACCTAAACATCTAGAGTATGACTGTGACTTATTATGTTGAATCTCTTTAAAACAACTACTTCAATTCTTAATGAGGTAATACACAATTGTCCATGCACATAAACAATAGTCTTTAATTTGTGTATGTGTTAGATATTCATGTATTTGATATTTTGGACACATAATTTTCAATTGAACCATCTGTAGTGAAAGCTGAGACAGTATAGGCTACATTCAGAGAAGGAGGATATGAAGAAATAACTTCTGTAGTTGCAAAAATTTAAAGTTCAAAGAATATCTAAAAGGAAACAGATAGACGAAAGAATCTTCTTACTAAAAATTATAATTCTTTAATCAAAATGTAATATTTAAATCCAGAATTGTTTCATTTCCAAAATTACTTTGTCAAACTTGGTGAAGGGATACCTGGGTATTAGGCATATTGTATTAAGAGCACTGCTGCATATTAGGCTGTGCGATAAAAGAAATTATTCGTAACTAGGCCTAGTTTTGTTGAAGTAACCTCCAATATTGACAGGACTGAGCTGTTAATTTGGAGGGTCTGGGGCGAAAGTAAAGTATAGGGCAGACCAGAGAGAGCTGCAGCATTTACCTGATAGTAATTGGCCCAACTGCTCCAGTTGCATTCATCTACGAAAAACATCCGCAATTTTGTACAGTTGTGTAAGAAAATGTTCTGATCAAAAGCTCTAAAAGTCCACAATTCTGTTTTAATGTTAAAAATTTTGATAATTTTTGTCCAACTTGAATTACTGTTAGATCATCTCAGAAAAGAAATGCTATAAATTAGCCACAATTTAAAATATTTCCTATCTAGTCCAGTATTTTTATTTTTAAGGAAGGAGTTCAAACAGAAATGTTGAATCTATTGAATGTGACTGGGTTTTTCACTCCTGAATTATGGTAACCCTAATGTTCAGTGTACTAAGATTCTCACCTTGTGGGTTCATCAAAGAACATGACTGGTGGATTATTGACTAGTTCAAGTGCTATGGCCAGTCTTTTCCGCTGTCCCCCTGACAAACTGCTCGTCATGGTCTTCTTCACATCATTGAGGCCCATCGCAGAGAGGATCTTGTCCACCTAAAAAGAAAATTGAAGTGGTTACCTATTGTTCTCCTGTATTCAAAACTAGCAGAACTCACAGTTCTAATAGTGTTATCCTGCTATAATTTATGATGCTAAGATAAATCAGCTGTTTACATAATTTCAGTTTCTTGATATAATAATGATATTATGATGGTCCCACTTAAAGCAACTGAGTTAAAGGAAAATAATATGAATTTTACATTTATGCCCCTTAATTTTTCTCTTGTGTCTTCAGAACTACATTAATACCAATGGTGATCAACTGATCAGATATCACAATAATGGACTAAAATAATAATGTTACTCAAGTAACAGTGTCAAAATCAACAGGTTTATTCCTGTGGACTTTGTAAATGTGTAGCCTATACTAAGTTAAAAATCTGATAAAGCATATTTGAGTTATCATGAGTATAGACAGATGGACAGATGGATAGACATTTTCCATTTCACCAAGTAATCTTAGAAAACACCATTCAGGCACTTAATAACTTAGTAATTCAAGTAAGTTAATTATAATTTAAGTGGGGCCTAGCGTATGCTAAATCCAATTTTCATAGCAAAAGGTTGTCAACAACCATAGGTTGTCAGCTGTAGTTTGTACCTAATTAAAAATTTAACATACTTCTTGCCAGCAACATATTTGAAAAGTATTTATTATGTAATATTTCAGTTGGTTGCAAGATAGGCCTATTTCAGATTATGCTTCTAGAAATGAAATGCCACACGATTATTATACGAGAAATAATACAGCATTGACTTAGTAATTGAATTGACCACAATTTAGACTCAGAAAATCAATTAATCATCACCAGAGTGTTACAAAGTGGCCCAAAGTGTTTCAATAAGCTGCCTACTTCTGTGAAAAGTTATGCCAAGTATAAATTTCAAACACGCTCTTTAAATGGTTGATAAAATAACACTTTTTATACTTTCGAAGGCTTTTTAAATTCACATCCTATGTAGGGATTTTTTTTAAAAACTGATCTTACAAGTCTTCCCATTACTTAATTTTTCATATGCATGGCTATTTTAAATTGGCTGTCAATCAGCTGTTCAACTACTTATTACAATGCACCTTTAACAATTAAATCTACATTATTTGAATAATTTTTTGATATGGTAAATGAAAATTGTGTGATAGAAGAGGTATCAGAAACTGACTTTAAATGTTGGTAACAGGTATGGAATAATTAAACTTTAACCAAAGAATTGTTTTGTAATTTAACTCTTCTGTAACTGAGTTGGTGTTAGCAGATCCCATAATGAAGGGTGGAGAAAAGTAATGCTTTTTTATAATTAAAATCAGTGTCAATCATTTTTTTATTAAATCTCTTTTTATTTGGATAAGATTTTTATTTTAATATATTTTACTTAAATATGTTTTGTTTATTTGATAGTTTTAGTTTTTTTGTTTGTTGCTGATCCATTGTGTATTATTATCGTATTAAACAGATTTTGGCATTAGCCTACCATCGTTTGAATTTTTCCAAGCCAAAGTCTGCAAATGGCATCGTTGAATGTGAAGTAAGTATACCGGTAGGCTACCTTGTAAGAAACAATTTTCACCTTAATCACATCTGAGCCCATGATTTGGTAGAAGATAGAACATTGAGGATACATGGCTGAGAATGCTTCTAAGAAATTGTTGCAAATTTGGATTTCCTGCTGTGCTGCAAACGTCATAGAAAAACCTATTTGCTTAGTTCATTTTTAAACAGAAATAAACATTAGCATACAGCAAGGGTTAGTGCTGGATGGATGGCAACTAGCTCAAAATCCAGACTGTCTGGCATATTGCTGGATGTATGGCCACTTAAAGCGTCACCTATAGTTGGGGTAAAGAAAGCCAACATAAGTGTTTCTCTTCATGTTTTTTTGTATCATTTTTGCTACCTAATAATCTCCGACCGTGAAACCCTATGTAAATTATATTTGTATCTTATTGTGTGAAATAATAATAACATAATAGAATGAGGATGATGGTAATGATGATGATAATTATGATGATGATGATGATAATGATAATAATAATAATAATAATAATAATAATAATAATAATAATAATCTAGATTAGGCACTCATACTCTCAGACTCACCCTCTCTTGCTTGAGTTTTGGTGTGAACTCCACTCCCAGCTTGAGGTTGGCAGCAATGGCCATGGCTTCATGCACTGTGAGCAGAGGTTGCAGTTTGTCATCTTGCATAATGTAGCTGGACTGTCTCCGAAAGCGCCGCACATCCCGCTCCATCCCATTCACTCGCATCGACCCAGTAACTCCGGTCGTCCTGAAACCACAAGCATATTATATGCTTCCTACATAAATAGGCACTTCACATAGATTTCAAACTTCTTTCCAAATGACTAGAATGAGTTCAGAATAAACTACTTAACAGGGCAAATGTTGACTGCACAGAGTGAATAAAACATACTGGGACAAACTGTGTAGGCGAGTTTTTCATACTAAATCAAAACACAAATGTCACATAAACACATATGGAAATGCCTGGTTTAAGAATTATTCACATTTGAAATAACTGCTGGAATACTTTGACAATTTACAAGTAGTTTTAATATAAAAGGGAATGAACAAAGATGAATTGGCAAAGGAGACTGAATCGTTTACAAGATGTCCCATTTCATATGTCAAGCACCAAATTAAGTAAAAGGATAATGCTCTTTTGGGCTTGAAATAAATAAATATTCAACATGGATTTCATACTGGATAAGAGGTGTTCAAGATTTTTTAACTGGAAATTATAGCTTGTTTTCCTCAAGTGTATGATAGAATGAAACGTAATTGTATTCTCCAAACTTGCAATTTATATCTGTAAATGGTAAATGTTTTAAACACATATTGATTAATAGCCCTGTGCATTTTATGTATGTATGTTTGTATGATTATTTATTCACCCTTTGATCATTTTACATGATATAGGACATGTCAGATTCTTACATGACTACATTAACTATTAAATAACTTATTCACTAAAGTTTACAATACTAGTTTTCAAATTAAAATACTGATAATATTACCTATGAGTAAAAAATTAATATTTACAAAAGTGCTTATAATTACTAACTTACTTGTATAATTAATAACATAATTACTCGTAACTTACTTAGTGCTTTATTAGAAACATTTTTGTACAAGTTTTGAATTTATGCAGTACAGAAATTTCCTTTAGATGTTGTGATAGGCCATTATAAAGCTGGAGGTCAGTATAGAAAAAAAACTCTTTTCAAACAAGCTTGTGTTATAGGGAATTATCCTAAGTTCTTCTCTGTTTCTTGTGTTACAGAGGCCTACAAGCAGAGACAATATATTTAAATCTTTGAAAAGCTTTCTGCAAATGGTTGTTTTCTTGACTTTTAACATAGACCAAATAGCCCTTTTCTGTAGTTTGAAAATAGTTTGAGCTCCTGCTGTATTTCCCCAAAATATTATTCCCCATGATAATACAGAATTAAAGAATGTAAAGACAGTTTCTCATTGCAATTGTTGCTAATTGAAGGAACTATTACAAACTTCCTCAATGCACTTTTTTTTCCAAAAGAACTGTTGCTAGAAACATTTTATTTTTTAATTTGTTTACTTTAAATTGTAATTGCAAGTTTTCTAACGTTCATTGATACATTTTCCTTTTTTTTCTACTCCATAATTTGCATGAACTATAGTCCTAATTTGCTTCCGTACATAGGCCCCAATTTCAGGTACTTTGTACCTGTATAGCAGCCCCTTTCATGTTTTACTCTAACCCCCACCCTCCCTTCTCACCCCAAAGTTATTTTTTAGTGTTAAGTTTGGATTTTAACCAAGTATCAACCAATAGGATCCTAGTAGAATTTTATTCTTGCAAGTAATCCAATACCATCTACACGATAAACAACACAATACACAACAAAAATGGGAAAATATTTCTCTAAAATAAAAATAATTACTTTTGGCAAAAAATGCATTAAATTTTACAAAAATATTTGTTGATAATGAACTGGAACCTCCCATGCTGAGGAAAGGGCCATTCAAATCCTGCAAACTGCATGTTATGTCTGTTTGCATCAGAGGACTGTTTCTTAAACTTTGTAAAACTACAGTCCTTTAAAAGTCTTGAGGTACAATATTTTGTTATATAATATTATTTCTTTAAATATAAAAAAATTCCCCCTAAAAATTCCTCCTTTTCTAGGATTGCTAGTCTGCCCATATAAATCAGGGCATATCTGTACAATAGCAGTGGCGGACGCAGGGGGGTGATAGGGGGGTTACATCCCCCCCCCGAAATTTGAAAAAATGTACTCTAAGTGGCCAGTTTTATAAACTAATTGTATATGTAAGTTGATTAATTTTTGTTAGTATTCTTTCTACCTATTCAAATCCCCCCCCCCGAAAAAAATTTCTGCGTCCGCCACTGTACAATAGGGCTTCTATAAAGGAATAAAACTCCTTTTTCTTGATTGTTGACATTGTCAACTCATAGCAAATGTTCAAAATGACATCCTCCTTCCTCTACACATGCATGGACATGCCATAACATGGATTGTTGTACAGTGAGTTCCAGTGGCGGCTCGTGGCCGGAAAATTAGGTGAAGAGGAAAAAAATGCCACATGCTTACGTTAATAACCGAACTCACCTATGTCTTGTATAGCAAATCAATCCTTCGATAGTCCTTTATGGCTGCAAATTTGTCGGTGATATCATCATAGGACGGCTGCATTTCTTCTAGCTGCAGTAAAGGTTCTTTCTGAATTGAAATATTCGCTAAACAAGATACTTGTCTGGCAACATTTTTGATCCTTCATTTAGTAGGTCTACGTCGTGATCTGACAGCTGGCACAATGATGATTTGATTTTAAACAATGCGGGTAAGAATATAGTTATTATTTATAAAATGTGATACATTTTATTCATGGAATACTCTTAATAAATCCCAATCGGGATTATGAGTTTCATTAGATAAATTCGATCCTGCTTTTCCGCCGCGAATCTATTGATGTTTATCGTAATTATTATTCTCCTAATCAGATTATTCAGAATATTCCATTCATGCGATGCGGACTTGAAATTGACTAATAATCTTTAGCAATGCCTCGGATATCGACCAATGACTGTTGTTTATCTTATAAGTTAATATGCTTGCAAGGGTCGGAAAGATGCAATTTTATCTGATAAACTTCAGCTCGTTACTGGATACTTCAAGGCATTAATATGCAGTGATTAATATGTCACATGTCGTATGATTGCCTATGAAAAAATATGCATTGTAGGAATGAAACGTCGTGATTCAACGTTGTCGTCCTATGGCGTCCTATCGGCGACGATCTCCGAAGAAGGTTCAGTGTTGTGACACGTAACAGTGGGCTTTCATCACAGTACACAGTAGTCTTGGTATTATGGTGACACACATTAAATAAATTAACTTCTAGTCTCATCCCTGTGCCTCACTTTTGTGCTATAGAATCGAACGCCTATGATTTTTTTTCCGTTAATGATATTTAATTTTATGAGAAAGAATCCAAGCTCCTCTACCGTTCATACTTCAATGAAGTATATGGTTGTTTATAGACACCTTTTAAATAATTAATTGAAAATTGTTAAAAATAAAAATTCTAGCTCTTTAGCGTCTATGCAAATCGTGTGGAAAATTTAAACAAATTTTTTTTTTTTTTTTTTTTTTTTTTTTTTTTTTATTAAAATCGTGAAGAATGAAAGTCTGTTCTAGCCTCGCCCAAAGATGTAAGACTTAAAAGCCTGAGTTTGTACAAACGATAGCTGGCTTATAACTACCCTTCAAAGTATAAGGATACCGTATAAAAGTAAGAAAAAGTCGTCAATCTCCCCAGAAGATATCTAATCCAAATACGTTTTATTTATACACGATGTTTAGTTCTCAAGCCACACAGACACGTTCCTGAAAATATTATTGGACAGTGGAGAATTCAAAACAGGTATTTATGTTAAAAACATTGATTTCGAACATTTACTACCTTTGGTACGGGTAGAGGAAGTGAAATTGGTGCTGTTAGCAGAAGAGGAGTAGGTATGAAACCCGCCACACTCTGTCATTGTAGTAGCTTCAGCTTGCTGTGGGAAGCGCGCGCATCATGTGGCCGCAGGACGACACCTTCGTGGGTAGTCTGATCCCTTCAAAATGGACGTGGGATAAGCGAGAAAAATGCTGCTTGCAGCATCAGCTAGCATCATTTTTAGTGGACCAGACTACCCATGGAACAGGGGAAGTGAATCAAGGCTGCTTCGTGCTTCTTTGCAAGACTCGAGAGCTCTCTGGCGCCTCCTCCTTTTACATCACTCGTGGCGGGCAATACAAAATTACATAAATGCATTTATAGTAAAAACCAACATTCGAGATATGGGAAATAAACTTTAAAAATACGTATTGTAAAGGAAAAATACTGGTGAAGTGCTACTTCACCTACTTCACCTGAATAGCCGCCACTGGTGAGTTCCACGCAAGAGTTGGTCAATGACGCGGGTTCCTGCGGCACAGCGGGCCCAGCTCCAACTCCCGAGCGATCGGGTGAAATATCTACGCTAATAAAGCCGCGATCGGTGTAATGATTCAGGTTCTCACATTTACAGTTAAAATTGTAATGAAAATAAACATGTACCTCATCACAAGAGATGTTGGAAATGTTCTCCTCTTGCATCCACACAATACTGGCACCTTTTTAGGAAATTTTTTTTCATGCGCATAAGTTCAGCTTCCGAGATAAAGTTAATTTCTCTTGTGATATTGTCTTTTAGTTCTTCTAATGTATGGGAAATTGACCTATACACTTTATTTTAAAGTTTCCCCATAAATAATATTCACATATTGTTAGAAGAACTTAAAGACAATATCACATAGGCACATCCATAAACCACATGGTTGTTCATAATCCTGTTGAAGGTCTGGAAGAGTATTTGCATTCCACTGGCAATCCAAATAAAGAAATCTGTTGTACATTCCTGACAAAACCGTTTGTCACCACTTGGGTCTTTGAAAGGGTCCGACAGTCCATGCAAAGGACATTTTGAACATTTACTATGAGTTAACGATGCCAAACATGTACATTATTAATGTGTTATTGTAAGTGTATTCCAGAAGACATAGGAGGTACATTTCAAGCCGTAATTAAGTCCATCCATGGATAAAAATGATTTTTATATGATTATGTATAGTTTCAACTTCCGAGTATGATTTATCATCCTGTGAAGTCTGTTTTCATCTAACTTAATTAAATCCCCTTCAAAATAATGCATAAAACTAAGTTTTCTTACATTCCTTAGTTTACGTTTAAACAGTTTGTCTTTTCTCCTGAAAAATTTACAAAAGTAGACTTAATACAGTTTCAAACGTACCTCCTATTTTCTAATATGAACACCTCATAAACAAGATATGCCTGGAAATATATAGCCTATTTGTATGATATTTGTGTTTTGTTTTGGTGCAAGGAACTTTCCGCATAGTTTGTGGAAATCTAGTCACCCTTCTTTAAAATAATTTAATTTTGACTTATTAGTAATTGAATTTTTCATTTCTTTTCCAGGGACTGGTTGCCTGACAGAAGACATCATTGGTTAGCTTCACTGGACAACTGTTTATTCCTGTTGGACTACTGGATTAAAACTGTACCCTTTCATGGTTTCGGCCTAAAAGGGGCTACATATTTTATTCAGTGATGGCCCTGGAATTTACATTATCCAGTCCAGTTTGTCCTCCTCTTTCAGTGTGGATACGCATAACGGTGCCAACTAAGCATCTGGTAGGGAGGACAAATGATAGTGTAGGGCCCCTTTTCAGGGGTGAAGAAGGTCTTGGTTCAGACCGAGGCCATACCTCTGGAATGGAGAAGGATCATTGGGAGTTTGCAAGGAGACATAAAGGTAGCGTTTCAACTAATTTATTGGTTTTAGGGTGTTGTAGGTACTGTGAAAATGGAGTAAAATGATAAAAAAGAATCAAGAATTAGAATCTCCTGAATCTCTTCTGGTCTAACCTCCTGGTCTGGGTTAACACAAAAATCTGACAAGGTCGATCTCTATAAAGTTTAGATGTCTTCATACCACAGAGTACAGTGCAATCTAAATCCATGCAAATCACTAACTTCAAAGGCAGGTCGCAGACTGCCATATTAACTTGGAGGGTTACTTAGGCAATCTACATTATGTTTTGCAATGTTTGATGCCCCCAAACATTTTTATTGACTTTTGGGGTCACAGGTTAACGTTCAATATTATAGAAGGCAATGGTTACTGCTTATGACATGAAATGAACTCCATTAATAATAGTTATTTATGATACAAGGGTTAAAAGAAGGATTATTCTTCGAGTAGGTATGTTTGCAGAATGAGCCCGTAAGAGTGAGCAAAGCAACCCTATGAGAAAATTAAAATCATTTTGCCATGTGAATCATACGCTATTTTTTGGACATCGTCAATATCTATAGACAAATTATAGATTATGAATTATATTCTTTTTACCTATTTCGTATTGTGATGGTCAGCATGGCTGTGATGGTCTTTTGTTTCTTCCTAGCATCAGAGTGATTTGTTATGTTGTTTTAATTTACAACAGTTGACTGCTTAGGGATGATTGTGAAGTAATTTTCTTCTTGTTTTCTACAGAATTTTCTATAGGCTTTAATCCTCAGCAACCGTAAACAGAAATGTTGATTGAACAATTATTACAAGTTGAAATGTCAATTTCTTAGGCAGATGAAGTAGGAATAGAATTGATTACATGTTGTTTTGATATACAACAGTTGACTGTGTAGAGAGAAATTGTGAAGCAGGAAATCAAAGTTGGTCACCCTGGAGTGTTATGATTTAATACCTTTCAGTGGCATAATTTTCTCCTTTTAATTATTATTATCTACCATTAAAAGTGCTTCTTTATCCTCCACCATCTAAAAATTTATTTTAAAACCAACGACTTTACTTCCCTTTCGTAGATTAATGGATCTAACCAACGGCTTTAGTTTCCTTCCGTACAAAGTCATGGAGTGGGCTGAGTTTAAACTGGCATTACCAGCCACTGGTTCTGAGAAGTAATAATGTGACGTTGGCCCAGGATAGAGATATGTAGGCACAGTTAACATTACAGTTGGCGGTCACGTGAACTGGCACAGCAAAAGCAGACCAGGGCCCTGTTTCATAGAACTTGGTAATTATATTAGTTAATAATATTAAAACTCATAATATTATTTAGTTGACAAAATCTTAATTCATAGAGATATGAGCTCTACTCATAAAATCTCTTCACTAATATTATTAGTTCGTTAGTCAGCTAATTTATTTGGAGGTTATGTCTGGATTGTTGTTTGTGTTTTTCCCTTCTTAAGTCTTTTTGGCAGTACTATTTCAAAGCAGCACGGCTACATACATCTTCATAAATGAAGCAAATAATAAAATCAAGTAAACTGATATAACAAAGTGCCAGAATACCATGATTGCAATTATGATGTGAAGAAAATATTAAGTTTTTCTTTTTCAATCAATTTCTGAGTTAAGTTCCAGATTGATTCATTAAGCAGGACTTACGGAAGAACAAAGGTCTAGTTAAAAAAGAAAAAATCAGATTACCATCGTACAGCATCAGCAGAACTATACAATTTGTGATGTCTTGACAATTGCACACTCACATAAAAAAAAAATAATAAAAGGTCAAATTGACCGGCGAGACCTCCAGAATGCGGGTCCAAGACATACCATTTTGGGCCACTCGCTCAGTTTAATGGTCTAATTTGATAAGCATATATGTGAAGGAAAAGTGTTATTTGTCAAAGCTAAATGTATTGCAACTTCCAAAGCCGTATATGAACCCTCTAAAACAGTATGTCATGATAACTAATTTGCATTTGATAAATTCTTTCTTATATATTACCATAAAATAGGCACTAAATGGGGCTTTACTTCCTTACCAGTCAACCGATTTGGTCCAATATGAATAGGCTTCTTTCCATGGACGTTATAGATGCGTATACCAAGTTTCATGAAATTCTTATAAAGAACGTTTGAGTTATCGTGCATACATACAGACGGACATACATTTTCCCACCCCCCACAAATCTTATAAAGTACCATTCTGGCACTTATTAAAAGGCAGGTTATTTATAAATTATAGCATTCTTCATTATTTAGGCCTATTAATTTCCATTTTACTTGCGGAATAATCTTTTTATGTGCAACTAATACTTTTGATCTTTGGGTCACTCATGCATTTATTGGTAATTTCAAACATAGGTCTACTCATGTGAGGGAAGGCATGTTTCACTTCCTACTACAGAATGCTTAGTTATTGTAAACTTAGGGTCTGATATCATGCTTAAATTATTTTTATGGAAGATTTCAATTAAAGTTAGGTACACTTTTATTTCTGCCTTGAGATTTTGAATTTGGGGAATTTATACACGAAAAGAGAGACACGAAATTTACTTTTAACATTTGTGAGGCAGGCCAGGGAAGAGACAGGAAGCCACAAGCACTTGGCCTCCTGTTAACCTCTTGCGCGCACAACCTTGGGTCATAAATGACCATACAATGTGTTCGTGACGTCATGGCAAGGACGATAATTTGTATTTCGGTATCGGTAATCGAAGCCCAAGTTTCCTGGTGTTGCTATACCTCATGATTATCCAGAGTGACCCGTTATTACCTGACTGGTTGTGGTAAGCAGTGCCCGATCTATAACATTTGGGTCCTCTTGCAAGACTTTATTAAGGACCCTCTACAAGTCTACACCTTACTTTTACAGGCAAAACTTTGCATAGTCCAGGGGTTGTTCACGCTTCAGAGAATACTTTTGTTCCTCGTCGTCTGGAGGGTAACGCCTCCGCAGTCCACAGATGACAGTCGTTTACGAATTATTATTAGGGACGGACTGGGGATAAAAATCGGTTCGGAAATTATTAAAAAGCTGTCCGCAAAAATAGAATAATAGTATAATAATAAAGTTAATGCATAGATATTACTATTTATTCGTTCTTAAAACGAAAGCTTTGTTTATTTGCTCGTTTCCTTATTTGCCCGTGGCCGTATCCGATTTACATCTAGTTTCTAAAATTTGTGCATTAGGTGAATTGCTAAAGTCTGGGAGCATAAAGGATTCACCGTGACTATTTTATTGAAACAAGTCAACAAAACTCTACCGAAAGAGGCTTCCTTGGCACACGCTACCTAAACCGTTAAGGGATCGCAGTGTTTCCGATATTAAGTTGGACATTATATATTCTACACGTCACTGTCATTTTAAATTTTCCTTTTTTCAAAGCTGTTGTATTTTTTGCATACAGTAGTGATAGGGTGCATTTTACAGTACCGGTGTTATCAGTTTCGACCGCAAAAGGGGGGAAAAATATCACTAGCACCAACGAGGAAAACGGGTCTGTAGGTAGTTAGGTTAGTTTTATTAACGTAGCATTCAAATTATCGCCTTAACCCGTACTAAAGGTACAGGAAGTATTTGTGTTCGACCCTAAAATTTGATGTCGAGTTTTTAGCATAAATACATGTTTTGATCATCCCTGAATATAAAAATACAGTTTTCAGATACATGTCTGTCTGTCTTTCTTTATGTGTATGTGTGTGTGTGTGTGTGTCTGTGAACAGCATAACTGGAGAATGAGAAATTGTAGAAAAACGTTTTGTATTAAGGTAGATATTTTCTGGGATGATGAAGTGTCGACTGAAATCAGGTAATGCTTGTTTTTATGGAGTTCAGAAACTTTTATTTTCTCGTCTTCTGTCCAGAAATCTAATATATATAAGACAGTTAACCTGAAGATTGTATGTATTATATGGATGTGAGACATGGTCGCTTATTCTTCGGAAATAACATAATCTGAGAATGCTCGAAAACAGGGTGCTTAGGAAAATATTTGAGCCTAAGAGAGATGAAAATGGGGACGGGAGAAAACTGAATAACGACGAGCTTCATAACCTGTAATCTTCACCGTATATAGTAAGGGCAATTAAATCATAGAGAATGAAATGGGCTGGACATGTTGCGCGCGGGGGGAGGAAAAACATCTAAAAAATATTGACTTGGAGACCCGAAGGGAAGAGATCACTTGGAAAACCTAGATGTAGGGAGAGCAATATTAGGATAGATTTAAGGGAAGTAGGATTTTGGATGGTTGCTTGGATGGAGTTATCACAGAATAGGGTTGAATGGCGGGCTCAGATACGCGCAGAAATGAACCTCCGTGTTCCATAAAATAGATAATATTCCATTAACTTGCTTAGGAATTGCCTATTGCTATTGAGTAAGTATTTTCTGGGGATGTGATGCAAAGATTGGTGACGCAATCTCTCAGTTTTGCTACCACTTTACATGTAGACAATTTTGTCATGATTTCCTCCAAAATGGTTGTAACGATTTTGTCAAATTTTTGTTTGGGCTTATACTAAGAGGTAAAGCTTTTATTTGAAACATTTTTTCGTAAAAATTCACTAGTGGTTATTTATAAGCCAGCCATCGTTCGCACACTGAGGCTTAAGTTTTTGTGAGGCGAACAATACATCTTTGGATGGGCTGAAACACTGAATACATATTCTCTGCAATACGCCCTCTTTTTCTACATCAGAATTTGAAGTGAGAAAGTTCTATTGCCCAGTCTTATGCTAGAAAAAGTTATGTGAGTATACACAAACTTCTTTAGCTGCGGTAGGGGTAAATCGGGAGCTTGTGTAACGCTCAAAATCGTCATGAAATTAGTGTCACTCTCAAAATCGTCACGAAATTAGTGTCACACTCAAAATCGTCACGAAATTAGTAAGGTGTGACGGAGCGGACTGCACAGAAAACAATCAACTCAGTGATTAGGCTTATCCAAAATTTAAAAAAATCTAAAAATTAAAAAGTCGAAAATCCAAAATAAAAAAAAATAAACAAATCAAAGGTCCAAAATTTAAAAATTCCAAAATTAAAAAGTCAAAAATTTTAAAATTCTAAAATTCAAAGATCCAAAATTCAAAATTTAAAAAATAAAAAATCCAAAAGTAATAAATCTAAATAACTTATCCAAAATTTAAAAAATAAAAAAATTCAAAATTTAAAAAACAAAAAAGTTTAAATTTTAAAGTACAAAATCCAAAATTCAAAAATAAAAAATCCAAAATTAAAGAATCGCAAATTAAAAATTAAAAAATCAAAAAATCAAAGATCTAAAATTTAAAAAATCCAAAATTACAAAATTTAAAAAATTGAAAGATCAAATATTAAAAAATCCAAAATTAAAAAAGTCCAAAAACCCAATATTAAAAAGTCCAACAATCCAAAATTGAAAATCCAATAATCTAAAATTGAAAAAATCCAAAAATTAAAACAAGTTTCACTTCAGTGGCGTGGCGTTTCACGCACACTTTTTTTTGTAATGATAAAAATCGATACACCTCGATTGTGTAAAATATTAGTACCACGTGTCTGGATGTCGGGCACCTTTGCTAGTGTCTTAAATTAACTGTAAATAGGCTAACTCCGAAGAAAGTAACGAAATGCTAAATGATGTAAATATGAGCTGTAAGAGAGATGTCTCGAGCTGGTTGATCAGACACTTGACACTTGGCAACTAATTTCTTAATTGCGAGCTTTATGACTTTACTTAATGACTTTACTTAATGGGTTTATGTCACCTTGGCCACTATGAGTCTTGTTTCAGAACCATAACCTTTTGCACCTTGTTTGCTTTATGCTTTGTCGGTCTATTTTCATTAAGTAAATTGCACAAACTTCCTCACATATAGGCCTACTGAACATGCTAATTATTGAACGGCCAAGTGAGTTCACCATTGATGACGTGTGGAAAATGACTGCGGTTAATTCATTTAAATTTCTATCTAATATATTATTTGAGCTGGTATTCCCTTGTAGGTCGATTTCTATTGTGATATGAATTGAAGGTGGCCTTGCTCGAAAAATAAAGAGCATAGCTGAAATAGATTTTTTGCAATATAACACATCAATTTGTCGATCGCTTCAATTTTGGTAACCCGCTATATTTGATTCATTTGTCTATAATATTACGACACGCAGAGATCTGATTTTTTTTTACTATAGGTGGACGGAAGGGGATTATGGATGCTGGCCTAAATAAATAAAACAACATTTAATGAATTGGACGAAACTCACTATGCACTTTTTTTTTTCTAGGGAACTCGAATCTCAAGTATTTTTTCCCCTAGGCGGCGCACTTTAATAGTGAAATGCACCTCGAAGCCGGGTTTTTAGCTTTTCAGTTATTAATCGCTCTACGTGAATTAAGCAAGGTTCAAGAATATATGGTTCGTTTTGATGGTTTCATTTCCAATCTGCATTCCATTATGGCAGAACAAGATTCGATCTATTCGTTTAATTATTATATTTACTGCGTAAAACAATGTAATTAAGAATAAAATAAGGTAATTCATGCAATTCACAATATTAATAAAACAGAGTCATATTGAAAGTCCTGTGAGATTGAAATGAGGTAACTCCGCCTTGTCTATATAAAATGTGAAATATTAAAAATCAAGTATATCTCGATCATCTTTTGGTCATCAGTGATTTACGCGTCGTAAATATACGGCAGGTAAGAAAACTCCAAGCCTAAATTAAAGCCTCTGGACAAAATTTCTCGACCCTTTCACGTCCAAGTAATACCTTAGTTTCCGGAGGGGGGTTAAGGCGCGATGGGCTTACCACCTGTCCCTCTGCCCTGTCTAGGAAAATAAGAGTAACAGGATTCACATCGGTAAACAGAAACCTCCACTTGGAGGCCCTTCGCCCCAACATGGGGGCATAGTGTGAGAGAGAGAGAGAGAGAGAGAGAGAGAGATGAACATTTGGAGATTCTCAAATAAAAACGATTGTCTGTTGTCTGAAAGTAACGATTTGTACATGGAAAAACTCCTCTCTACCTCCACTGAAACCTAAAAGTGCCGAAAATGACCTAAAAATTGCCAAAAAAATTACCTATCTCTTGAAAATAACGAAAAATGCAGAATAACGCAAAAACATGCAAAAACACATTGCCCTTACTAAATGAATTATTTCATTATACACATTTATATATATATATATATATATATATATATATATATATATATATATATATATATATATATTCGAGCTATATTTTAACCTTCATATAAAAAAGATGCAAAATCATCAAATGCCTTGCCCTAACCATTACTATTGCACATGTCTTAGTACAGGGGCGTATCCAAGATTTATTTTCGGGAGGGGCTGTGATAATCCTAACTTTACTGTCACTAGGGTTCAGAAGTTGATGATCTAAAAACGCCTAAAAATGACCTATAAATTACCTTAAATTTTTGAAAATATGACATGAAAAATTTAAAACATGATAATATTTCTATATATATATCTAAAAAAGGGAATATACAGTCGCATATTAATATAATAATAAACAAAGGATAATATTTTAAGTATGTTATTTGACTACATTAATATTATGTTTACTATATTAATGAATTACGAGATTGCTTTGTGTACAATGGTGGAAAAGTTCATTCTGAAGACAAAATAGGAAAAAATGTAACGAACGAATGAAAATTTCCTAAAAATGACTGGTAGAAAATAAAATGCAAAATATGAGTAAGGTATTATTGTTCGTTTTGACGGAAGACGAACTTATACTACATCCTGCATTGTCAGTGATGTCTGAGAAAAGAGATGACATATCGTCAACCTCTGAGCCCCAATTATCACACACAATTATACTGAACACGTTAGAATAACGCATTTCATCCTTTATAAGTCAAAATGTGCAATTGAACTGTCTACTTTCTGAGAAATTAAAGTGCCCTTATGTGCAACATATTAGCATGACTTAAGGGTATATGTACGTGCATTATTTTGAAATTTATGTTTTTTGTTTATAGCGCTAAAAATTGTGCTGAATTTTCTGCATCCATTGATATATAGTTTATATAGGTTTAGAAATTATTTGTGGCATTTAAATGGACATTTAAATATGTTTACATGCTCTGAGTCACGCCCTTAGAAAGGTCAAATGAGAAATTCACTATTAACTTAAAATTGAATTTCCCGGTAACTCTTATTTTACACATATATTGTTAGGTAGCTCCACAACCATTAGAGATAGAAGGCTGAAATTTTTTACACTAATTTTACATGCATATATGCATAAAGTAGACTACAATGATGCCCATAGGTATAAAATTAAAGAAAATGTTTAATGAAATATTGATCAAATTTCAAGATATTTTATATGCGATATATAAAAATTAATTGCATTAAAAATAATAACTTTTGCTGTATAAAAGTAGTCTACTTTGTAGAAAAATATGTTCATTATATGCATTAAAAAAATAAAAGGCGTCAGAGAAACCAGAAAAATGTTATGCCTATAAGGAAGTGATAAGTCCATCTGAATTAATTTTTTTCATGCTCCTATAAAACGTGTAATTTAAAATAAACTTGGTCAAATTTTTATACTTTTATCTGCTAGTTATGTTCTAGTAAGCCTTGTTATAGGATCCTGTAATTTTTGTCCACTTCTGAGTTCATTTTCTTGTAAAATTTTAATATTTTAGAACCTGCATTTTTTTTATCCTTTTGTGGTTGTTCACGTATATATACCCTTAACGTTTCGGGGGGGGGCTGCAGCCCCCTCAGCCCCCCCCCTGAATACGCCCCTGTCTTAGTAGAAATAATATTTAATTGCTTGAGGAGGGTCGTGATTGGTACAGCCAAGCATTTAAGTTATCCCCGTTTTTCTAACTTTTTTTTTAACTATTACAAAGGTACCCTAGGAATATAACATTCGTGCTACATGTCTTGGATGAAACTAAGATATCACAAGGCCACTTTTGTCATTTGATGAACACGTGAAGCCAACAGCCTTGAAGTAGAGTTATCCACTTCTCCCTGCAACATTTCTGCTTCTCTTCTCTCTAGATTATTTATTTAATTACGCGACTTACTTATTTACTCAATGGCAATAGGCAATTCGTAAGCAAGCTGAAGGAATATTATCTATTTTATGGAACCCGAAGGTTCATTGCTGCGCTTACCTCAGCCCGCCATTCAACCCTATTCTGTGCTAACTCCATCCAAACATCCCTCTCAAATCCTACTTCTCTTAAATATATCCTAATATTGTCCTCCCACATACGTCTAGGTCTTCCAAGTGATCTTTTCCCTTCGGGTCTCCCAGTCAATATTTTTGAGATAAGTCTTTCCTCCCCCATGTGCGCAACATGTGCAGCCCATTTCATCGCTCTGTGATTTAATTACCGTTACTACGTAGGCATATATCAGGTGACGAGTACAGGTTATGAAGCTCGTCGTTATGTAGTTTTCTCCAGTCCCCATTTTCATCTCTCATAGTCCCAAATATTTTCCTAAGCACCCTGTTTTCAAATACTCTCAGATTATGTTCTTCCCGAATAGTAAGCGACCTTGTCTCACATAGATAACCGGCTGGATAATTGTCTTATAAATGTTTATTTTTAGATTTCTGGACAGAAGACTAGAAGATAAGAGTTTCTGTACTGCATGAAAGGAGGGATTTCCTGATTTGAGTCTACACTTAACTTCTGCCTTAATATTATTCGTGTCTGTAATTATTGCTCCCAGATAGCCTATTTGAATTTCTCCACTTGTTTCGAATGATTTACCGGCTATTCTAATATTTTTCAGCGCATTTTGTTGAAGTTTCATGACCATACACTTAGTTTTTTCTGCATTAATTTACAATCCAACATTCCTGCAGGCATGGAAAGGACTTTCTGCATTTCTCTCGATTGTGTTTATGTCATCGTCCAACAAGCAATTTGATTTCGCACATTTACTCAGTAATTTTACTATCTGCCGTTTTCATATAATTGAAGCTTTTAAGACTTGGGAAAAAGGAGTAAGTTCTCAACTCCATCCGTAAATTTTGACTTCTTTCCCCGTACCACAGTTAGACCTATTACACATAGAGGCAGTAGGCGTACTGTTTTCGACCATGATATTGCAACTCGAGTTTTCAGCCTTAATACACGTTTTGAGGGTCCCTGATTAAAAAATAAATGCTATTATTGGAAACATGTCTGTATGCCTGCGAAAATGAAAAATTGTATCAAACTGAAATGTGTAAGTATCCTTTGGAATTTGACATGAAGCATGTGAACGACTTTCTCTTACAGTTGAGCTTACATGAAGAAATGTTTGATTTTTACGATTTTATAGAAAAGGTTGTTTTTATTCTTTATTTTACTCTAATTTAATGCATCAACATGTAACAGTTGTATTCAAATTATTTTTTCGTATGCGTTTTCCGAAGGGTATTTATTTCTTTCAGAAACTCTTTATAAAACATATACGAGTATTTCTAATTAACTTGTAATTAAACTTTAAAAAATCCTGAGATTATTAAAGCCATTAAGCTATTGAATGCACCCTGCATATTTGGAGGAGATTCGTGACATAGACAAACAGTTTTTAGAAAATAGATCGAATGCTTCCTAGATTGTTCTTTTTTCAGTTGGCCTAGGTGGATCTTTCGGTAAGGCAGTAATTGTCTATTCCTAAGTTTACGGGTTAACTCCGGCGTAGGACGACGACATTTATGTGTACTTAAATGAGACAGCCTTGTTTGGCTAGATTCACAGAAACTTAAAATAAAAAAAAAATAAAAAAACTCCCTTGAGACAAAATTCTGGTTACAGGCCTAAATATCAGTGCACAACCGTCGTTAATGAAAATAACATACAAAGAAACAAACAAACATACGTACTGTACGCACTTACGTGTATCCTGTGAGGATGTCCATCAGGGTTGACTTGCCGGCTCCTGAAGGACCCATGATGGCTGTTAGTTCGCCGGACTGGAACTCTCCACTTATCCTCTTGAGGATGCATTTCGACTCTGAAACGATATATCATATGTTATCTATGCAGGCATTCTCATATGGTGCCTCAAAACACCTGGAAATGTCTCAAGGCAAGTGGTATTTCTCGTTACTCATGAACTCATTACAGTTGGGGTGCCTCAAAGCAAAGGTTCCCCCCCGTGAGGTGTCTCAAGGTACTTTTGCTATTTTTCATTATACGCGTACATAGGGTTCCTCAAGGCACCTGTCTTTTTAATTTGCCTGAAAGTGGTCTCACAAGTCATATTTTAACTTTTAGCCTACACGGAAGTGGTTAATATGATACATTTATTAATAAAATTACTTAATTTCTGCAATACTTTTAGCAGAGTCTTTCGCTGAATTCAAAATGAGGCAATAAACTTATTTATACCCACAATTTGGAATGAAAGAGGTATAGGCTATTACTTAGGCGTGACGTTTTATGATTTTAAAAGATGAAACACAGTTTATAATGACTATAGTGTAATGACGCTCGCACTATTTTGATTCGACGAAGATCTGATTCTTGCTGTATAATTTATATATATATATATATATATATATATATATATATAGAGAGAGAGAGAGAGAGAGAGAGAGAGAGAGAGAGAGAGCCATTCTACAGAGTTTCTTTTTGTTGTGCCACCAGAACTTTTTGTACATAATCTCGTATTGTTTTCATATATATATAGGTAAATGGATAAATAAAAATAGATAAATAGGCAAATAGATAAACAGCCTAAATTAATAAAAAGTAACTAAACGAAAGGTATACGCATAGAAGCTGAAGGCATACGCTAATAAATAAGCTTAAGCAGAGTATATACGGCGTATATCTGCATATACCCTCGAACACACCACTGTCCGAAACTACCCGATCCTAAAGAAATGTCTGGATACAGGAATTATAGCTACAATTTGTTTTTTACTAAAATTTGAACAAATAAATTGTTATGTATTATTATTGTATTACCTCATACCTTTGTATTGTAAATAGAACATGTTCTAACCTTTTATACATAATATTCTGTCATACTTCTCCAAATTATGTATTGTTTTAAGTAATTATTTAGTATAAGTTTTTTCTAATATATTGAACTGAACCACCCCCGAACACAAGCTCTGCTTCTTCGGGTGGTGTATCAACTTTTTTATGTATATTTTCGTGTAATTTGGAACAATAAATTGTAATTGTAATTGTAATAACAGCAACACTCTCTCGAGGATATGTGGCCATGTGAACCATAGTAGGCTATGCTATGTTTAATTATGAAATGCGTTATTGCATTTGATTACAGAAGCCCAAAAATTAGTTTAAAATATTGTTAAACTTGTTGCAAATATACACTCATCTATTTGTCACAGACAGACTGTAGAGCTTATGTTGAGACGTAGTTTCGTTTGGGATAGGTCTTTGCTCTGCTTTGTGTGATAACCTTCAGCCTTTTCGTTACAGCTGCAGTGTTTAATGATCTAACTCCCACATCCATACCCGTGTGGATTTCCACATCATCTGTAGCCACGCTCTCTACAGGAGCATTCTTAATACTAGGATTAGACTGGATTGGATTGGAGGGGGGAGATTGCAAATTAGGTTCTACCCGTAAACATGGAAGCTTGTATACGGAGATCTAATATTGTACATCCATCAGCTTCCTCTGGCTGAATGAGACCCCCGCAGCCGCCCATTGAAAAACATGTATCGCAGAGGTTGGATCAAAGTACTCAGTTATTCTATGCCCGTGGTTTAGCTTACATCTTACAATTTTCTAAATTTGTAAGTAACATTATCGTTCAGTGGGTCATCAATATAAGACTGATGTGATTTTGGGAATAATACATTCAACAGGGGTGCCCACCCCCCAAACGTCATGACTCACCCCCCAAACTTCATTGCTCACCCCCAAACTTCATTGCTCACCCCCAAACTTCATTGCTCACCCCCCAACCCAATTGGCTATCGACAAGGGTACCCATATGATATTTTCTGGGGGGGGGGGCAATTTTTTTAATTAATTAATTTTTTGTCGCTTTAACTTCTTGGGCCACTTTGTAACATTATATTAATAATATAATAAGTGCAACAATGACGTAGCTAGAAAATAATTGCGGGGAGGGTCGGAAGTGCCGGGGGGGTTTGGAATACCCCCCAAAAAGGGGGTCGAGGGTCCATTCCCAGAAAATGTTTAAATATTGAACTAACGAAAATCACATTTTACGCTATTTTAGCACAGAAAAACTAGTAAGGAAATTTGTTTACCATACTCGAAGACATGCCAATGTAAATAAGAAATCATTACCTAAGTGGGGGTCAACCCCCGGAAAATTTTTAAATACTGAACTAATGAAAATCACATTTTACGCTATTTTAGCACTCAAAAACTAGTTAGGAAATTTGTTTACCATACTCTATGACATGCCAATGTAAATAAGAAAATGTTACCTAAGTCGGGTGCCCACTCCTGGGAAATTTTTAAATATTGAACTAATGAAAATCACATTTTACGCTATTTTAGCACTAAAAAACTAGCTAGGAAATTTATTTACTATACTCTATGACATGCCAATGTAAATAAGAAAATGTTACCTAAGTCGGGTGCCCACTCCCTGGAAATTTTTAAATGTTGAACTAATGAAAATCACATTTTACGCTATTTTAGCACTGAAAAACTAGTTAGAAATTTGTTTACTATACTCTAAGACATGGCAAGTTAAACAAGAAATTGTTACCTAAGTTATAATACTTATTAATATTTATAAGAAAAGTTGACTAACGCATGGAACAGTGGACATAATAGGCCTACTCATTATGTTATGAAAAGAAAATAACTGCTATATCTTATTTGACACACCAACAAATCTTGTTTAATTAAATATTTTTTTTAAATACAAATATAGAATTTTAGGTTTTGACTTTTGGGGGTCCAAACCCCCTGAACCCCCCTTTCCTAATCCACTGTGGATTCTGCTTCCATGTTGTCGATTTGGTAAAACTTCTGCAATTCAAATTAAAAAGAAACACACCTGACTATAATAATTATTAATGTACATTTTTTACTTGCGCCCCCCCCCGCCCCCGGGTATGGGCGCCCATGGCTGTCGAAATTCTTCATCTTTATCTTTATAAAGAATTAGAAGAGACCTTTTGAAGTTATAGAACTTGACCGTTTTTATTTTTAACATATAAAACGCTAATTTTGCAACAATCTTCAACCCCCCTCCCAGAAAATTCATAAAACGATAATATTTTGCCCCCCCCCCAGAAATTTCAATGACGCAGTCTGCTTCTTAACCCCCCCCCCCTGTGGGCACCCCTGCAATCAAGGAAGACATTCCGTATATATTCGTTGCTAAACGCAAACTTTGGAGATACATCACTTTCGAAACACACCCTTCAAATAAGGATATAGCCTTTAGGCCTGAAACAATCTCACTCCTAGTAAGTCTGTCCTCTATGGATGCGAATTACTTTAGCAGGACAGTGGCGTCCGGAAGGGGAGATCCAGGGGGCCGGAACCCGAAATCAAAACCTAAAATTCTATTGGAGTTATTAAGTGCCAGTATGGTACTTTATGAGATTGTGTGGGGGACGAAAAAATGTCTGTCCGTCTGTCCGTCCGTCCGTCCGTCTGTCTGTCTGTCCGTGTGTCTGTACGCACCATAACTCAAATACGCTTTTACGGATTTTCATGAAACTTAGAAAACACATTTATAATGTCCATGGGAAGAACCCTATTGATATTGAACCAAATCGGTTCACCGGTACCGGAGTAATGCCCAATTTAGTGCCTATTTTAATAGATTATATTAGAAAGGCACCATAGCTCAAATACGCTGTATCGGATTTCCATGAAACTTGGTATACGCATTTATGACGCCCATGAAAAGTACCCTATTGAATTTGAACCTAATCTGTTGCCCGGTACCGGGGTAAAACCCAATTTAGTGTCTATTTTAAAGGCGTGATAACTCAAATACGCATTATCGAATTTTTATGAAACTTCGTATACGCATTTATAATGTCCATGGGAAGACGTCTATTGATATTCGACCAAATTGGTTGGCCAGTGCCGGAATAATGCCCAATTTAGTGCCTTTTATGTTAATATGTAATAAGTCGCGATAATTCAGATATGCTTTACTGGATATTCCTGAAACTTTGTATATCCATTTATAATGTACATGGGAAGTCGTCCACTGATATTGGACAAAATCGGTAGACCGGTACCGGAGTAAAACCCAATTTCGTGTCTATTTTAAAGACGCGGTAACTCAAATACGCTTTACCGGATTTTTATGAAACTTGGTATACACATTTATAATGTCCATGGGAAGAAGTTTATTGATATTGGACAAAATCGGTTGATCTGTTTCGGAGTAATGTTCAATTTAGTGCCTATTTTATGGTAATATACGTATTCGAAAGAATTTATAAAAAAAAAGCAAATCAGTTATCTTGACAACATAGTCAATTGTTTTACTGTGATCTTATGAGGCTTTGGAAATTAAAATACAGTTAGCTATGACCAAAAACACTATTGTTTTACATGCGCTTATCCAACTAGACCGTTAAACTGACCCAGGTGGCCGAGATGGTAACGTCTTGGCTTCACATTCTGGAGTTCCAGGTTCAAATCCCGAAACCGGCCAATTTGACTTTTTTTTTGTATTTTTATGTGAGTGTGCGATTGTCAAGATATCACAAATCTGTACAGTTCAGCTGATGATGGAAGATTTTAATCTGATTAAAAAAACTAGACCTTTGTTCTTCCATAAGCCCTGAATAATGAATAAATCTGGAGCTTAACTTGGAAATCAATTTAAAAAAAAACATATTCTGCATATCATAACTGATTAAACATAAACATACTGGCACATTTTTACATCAGTTTACCTGATTTTATTTAAGCTCTATTTTGCCAAATCATTAATTATTTACTTAATAATAAAATACTGAACTTGTAAATGTATTTTCACTGTTTCATGTATTATTTAACTTTTTTATAAATAGTAATAAATATTATAACTTAGGTAACGATTTCTTGTTTAAGTTGGCGTGTCTTAGAGTATAGTAAAAAAAATTCTAACTAGTTTTTCAGTGCTAAAATAGCGTAAAATGTAATTTTCATTAGTTGAATATTTAAAAATTTTCCGGAGGTAACTCCCCAACACTTTCGACCCTCCCCGAAATTATTTTCTGGCTACGCCATTGGCAGGAGAATAAAGTACTGAGAAATATTTTCGGACTCCATTGTATGATCTTACAATGCAGTCATGTGACAATCATAATCAAGAAATTCGACTTTCATGTAGCTCACCAAATTTTGAATTAAACATTAAATCATGCAGAATAAGATTGGCAACACATGTAGCTCGAACAGAAGAAACAGAGTCGATATATTGTATTAATGGGAAAACTTTACTTTAGGAACACTCGGATATAGATAGGAGGACTTACGGTGTCATGCACATCATAATCAAGTACTCACGGTATTCAAGGTCTCGGATCAGGCAGTGATGGAAAATTTAGAATGGAAAAGGGCCCAGACAAGCGCGTGAATTAGTGAATATATGATTCATGAAATGAAGGTAGGGAAGGTGATCGTGAGAATGAGGACCCCAATCCAGCATCCGCTGTATTAACCAGGAAAAACCAAAAGTCAGATTGACCGCCCTGGAATTTGAGCAAGTCCGCGGCGCAACTGACTTGTCCACCCCACTCGACATATAAATCCCATTTAATTGGATCCTTGTTTACGCGAAATTTTATTGAATCACTGACCTCACGTAGGGCAGAGATTGAGAATAGCAATGCCGCGAAGTGGAGGCCTTGCAGGGCCCCGCAGTAGGAATGTCCAATCTCAAGTCTTGCTATAGGAATAATTCGGCAACCTTCTTTTTCATAAAGGTGGCCACAAGGCCAACCACTAAATAAAAATAAACTAAACTATCGAATTGCCTAGGAATGATATTTAACTTTGCTCTCGCTGGTATAAGCTCTCATGTTGATGAACTTGATTGAACAAGATTTTATAAATCCATTAGAACTGATTTCGGGAAAAATGATTAAAAACACTTTTTAAAATGTAAATAGGTGGTGATAACCTACTAAACAGAAAATCGTACAGAAGGGGTAATTGAAAGATCATTCGAAACAGGCCAGAGTTCATAGTACTTGGTGTACAGTACTTTCAACTCAACCTTCTGGTAGAGGTAACTGGTAAACTTTATTCCCCGTGGCTATTACAATGTACTTAGGCTAAACAATTTTTTTAAAAGATTAAAACGCCTGTAAAATCTGTCTTGCTAAAACCTCGTGTAACAGAAATACGTGAAGTGTGAACAATTTAATGTAGAAACCACGACTTCAATAGATTTTTTTTCTTTCAATTTTTCATATTTAATGTTTGTACACTCAATGTTTGTAAATATATTATGATACATTGAAATCTCGATAAAACGATTTTACAAGGGCAAGAAAAAATATTGTTGTGGAGAATGTTATTGTTATATCCAGAATTTACAGAAAGTGCTAATTTTGGATGATTTATAGAGAATCACTCCTGTAATCGAAGGTTCTTTTAACTATTTAAGAAAAAATTATAATTTTAGCCCATGAACGTCTTAACCTACCCTTAAGTTAATACACTACACTACTAAATGCACCATGTCCACTCACTTTTTACTCAGTTTGAGCGAAAATGTTTTACATAACAGTATCAGTCAAGGAAAGTATGATCAAATGGGATATATTTTATTTTTGACTCTCTTAAAAAAAGTTGGAAATGACAGTCTATTTCACTTTTTTTGTCTAAATTAGCGTCTCGTTTGTAAACAAGTGAAGCACATTTACTAAATTGTTTCCATTCTAAGAAAAAAGCTAAATAACTCACTCTAGCACATTACTCGTAAGACGTAAGAGTGAGACAGAAATACTGGTTTTTGTTTACTTTAGCTTTGTTCTTAGAGTGAAAAAAGAATAGCCTACAATTGATGGCCAGTTACTTTCATCTTGTTAATAAAAAATACGTGGAAAATGGTGTCATTTGTTCATGAACATGGACCTCAGTATTTCAGTACCGGTATATAAAGAGATTTCGTAAATTATGTTATGTAGAACTAAAAGGGGAGAGACATTTTTTATCAAAATGATCAGTTATTTCCTTTCTGGGTTTATTTGTATGAGTTCCCAGCACAATACAAACTCTATAGGATACATTTATTATCTCTCTTTTTTAACCAGATAATCTACATTCACTGAAAGGTTTATTTCCAAAGCTAGTTTTCTCCATTAATTCAATATCTTCACAAAATGACTGAAAATGATTCAAGTAATTTTAAGGTAGTTATTGATGTTTGACAGTTTTTAAATTTAAAGATGTAAGAGAAAAAAGTAGGCCTACATACCATAGGATTTATAGGACCGTGACCCCAGTCTAAGATTTAAGTCATTTTGGTATTAAACGAACCTCTTGTAGTCCTATACATATTCGCTGTATTAAATGACACGACGACAAATATTGAATGAATGAAGTTATGAAAAGTAGTAGTAGAGACGATAAAGAAAACCATCATTCACTACAGTGGAGTTTAGACATAATTGCCAAACCTGCAATCTAGTAGGGGAAAAAAAGGGATGCAGTTGATGCAGATCTACCTTACGACCTGTAAGGTAGATCTGTCCTTCATGAGATGTAGCGTCAGTATAATCTCAGTCCCAGTGTAACTTTTATATGGATTTTCCCTGGCATGCGTCATTTCTTGTGGCCCCCCAAGTACCCTCACACGTGGAGTCTGAATGACCTTACATACTTGTGCAGTATGCAAGCGTTTGTTACTGCACTTGATAAACAAGACAGGACTTACTGACATCCAATACTTATTTTTCAGGATTTTAAACAGACTCTCACTTTTTATGACAATATGATTCTGTTCATGATTAAATTCACCAAATAAGCCCATAGTACAAACCCGCTTTGGTAATATTCTCAAAACATAATCTTTAGTAATACAATAGAGCTACTTTGACATTATTTTTAAGTTTCACTAAAGGGGCTGATTTGTCTTAAAAAAGTGTTTGTTTATGGATGACGAACTGTAGATACGGGAAATATATTTACCTTATTCACTCCACGTACCTGAAGGGGCATATAGGTATTCAAGCATGCTGCGAACTTCCGACTGCAGTAGGGATATCACTACAGTATTTTTCAAATGAGAAGCGTTTTCCTTCACCGCCAATCACTTGTACGAGCTAAAGAAGCACCGCTAGCAGGAAGGGTCTTCCCTCCGTCTCGCCGTCTCTGATTGGACCGCGTTTCTAAGCAGGAGAAGAACAAACCGCTTGTCATCTGCAAAACACTGTAGTTGCATTATACACATAGTATTCGAAATAGGTTTAACGGGATTAATGCCCGAAATATCGAATCATCTGATCTGATCGACGGTAAGCGGCGATAGTACGAGGATGGACCGGAAAGAACGCACAGTGATTTTTTCTGCGTTTGTATTGTGGCTGAGATGTTGAACATTCACCGAGATATAACCTGGAGCTTTCGCTACAATCATAACGTTTGTTTCAAGTGCAGCTTTAGCGAGAGATGCGCGTGAACAACGTAGCAAAGATGGCGTGCGTATTATTGTCGTCTACTTGTGAAGAGCAGCGACGTGTAGTGAGATTTTTTGGGGTTAAAGGACATAACCCGATGAAATTCACAGGGATATGTGTGTCATGTATAGTCGAGACTGTATGGCCCATAGCAACGTCTTCAAAAAGTTCAAATTCTTCAATGAATGCTACAACACCGCTGAATGTCACACTCGAACTTTCCGATTCTGAATGACCGACGGATACATCTGTGAAACTTATCTGAGCATGAAAATATTACAAGAGAAACATTCCTCTGACACTGGGATTGAAACCCAGGACCTTCGGCTATCCGTGCCGCTGCTCTACTAACTGAGTTAGCCAGAGTTTGCTTCACAGCGCTAGATGGAGCCTCTCTCCTATGACTGATCGCCTTTAATGGTCTACCTCACTGAAAGACAAGTTATGTAATAAGCAGTTCTGTGAGAGATACTAATTACGTAATTAGTGATTTTTTTTTTACCACTCTTGCACATTCTGAGTGGTAAACACATCTATATAGAGCCCACACAGAAGTACTGGAACCAATATTCAGCTTCATGAATGTGACTTTTAATATTGTGATAACTTTTTTAAATGTATTTATATATGTGTTGTGTTGTGTTTTATTTTTGAAGGCTGAAGTTGTGATGTTGACCCAGATAGGCCTAAGTTTTAAGTTAAGGGTATAAAGGTTGAATTTTTGTAAAAAGAATAACATTTTAACGTGTTTTTTTTTTATTTATTTTCAATCGTTCAGCATTACATTGCTATATCAGATTGGTGATGACCATTGGAGATTTGTAACAGTATTAGAATTCTCGCTATAGAGGTGAGTCAATGTTTGACCCCTCACTCAAAATTTATGCTTTAAAGTTATCTGACATAATTATGGTCATAAACTTAATCAAAGAACTATATCTTGAGGCAAACGAGGTCTAAGTCGCCCTGCATTATGGGACTTTTGTCCGAGACCATAATACTGTGCCCCTGAAACATGTTCTAGATTATTATGAAAATATTTAGTCAAATTAGAAATGTGTTCATGAGTATACTGTACACCGAGTTCACTGTATTTTAACGTGTTGAGTTTTATTTTGTGAAGGCTGAAGTTGTAATACGTTTTAAGTTAAGGGGTAAGGTTGAATTTTTATTTTAAAAAATCAACATTTTAACCCTTATCTGAAAAATTAAATTCGTTAATACTTAATCATTGCATTCGTTTGTTTGGCATAGGACTAGATTACTACACATGAATATAACTTAAATGGTAACTTTAGCATTAATTGTAATATCTGCTGAAAATAGAAACGTTACAAGAACGAGAAACAGATGCATTTAAAGTAATGATAATTTATTGTTATCTCGAGATAAGTGGAACGGATCAAGGCCTGTACTCTGGAACTTATCAGCTGTACCTTCAGAGTTCAAGACTCCACTGATAAGCGCACAAATAATCCCAGTTCTCACATAACAATGACATTTCATGTTTGCTATTTGAACCTTTTTTTGAAAAAAAAGCTGTTAAACAATCATTTTCTGTAGAACAGTTGTTCCTAAACTGCGAACGTTGATTTAACTTACCATATTATATGCTTCCCAAAATTTCTCACAGCTTTTATCTAATAACATTTATCAGAAACGTAGCTCGCGCAGGTGTAGAAGATTATGAGCACATCTACTCTTATACAATTCAACGGCCCTAAATAGCGTGCTCACTCGCTCGCCCACTTCGTGAAACATCGGGTATACTCGGCGATGTTCGTCTCTCGCAGTCTAAACTTTCACGAAGAGTACAAAATTAGGAAAACCGTTTCTTTATTATATAAAGCCTAAGTGAAATGAACACAATGAACAAATATTCTAATTTTATTTTTACTTACAATTTTCATAGCTCTGAACCACAAACATTTTTAATATACTGCCAGTGTAAATTTCTTAAAAATCCTGGAGTCAATTAATAATGGCGGGCGAAGCCGCGGGCAGTATCGCGGACAATAAAAATCCAAACAAAATAACTCCTTCCCTTGAAAAATTATATGATTTCTGAAAATTACACTGAATTTATCAAATAAAATTCACATCAAATTCATCTGTCAACAAACAGTTGAGAAACAATACGTATTATTAGTGTCAATAGGTCTCTTTGGAACTGCATAATCGAATATGAGATCGTTTTCCCAGACGGCGCTTTCATTTCGTGGAATGTACTCTAAAGCAGGAATTTAGCTGTTTGATTAATTAATGGCTTAGGTTATGAATGATTCGCGTGCAAATGTTAATAAATATAATGCTTTAATAATTATTATACTCTTAATTTTTATTTTTTCAATTAATTATCGCGGGACCCTGCTCGTTCTTTAACAAAACAACGGGACCATTCTTTCATTTCAATGCCTAGTCCTCTTTTTTCCTTGTAGGAAACAAAAAGGACAGAAATTGCTATGCGATTTCGTGTTCCTGCTATTTTGAAGGTCAGATTTGTAGTAAACTAATGTTATATTCCCGGGTCTTTCGGTGTTCGTGATTTTATAAGTTGTAATAATAGTTATTTATTATTCAAGTGGTAAAAGAGAGATTTTAATTTGTGAGTAGGAATGTTTTTGAAACGAGCCCGTAATGATTATAATCGTCCGAGGTTACAATCAGGAATCAGGTTACAATCAGGAATCCGGTTACATGTGCATATCGGTCGGCCATGTTTATGTAACGTTTGACTTTCCACATTTTCCTATTGTTGAAGTATTTATGGCATGTGTTAATTTCAACTAATATTAATTTTTTTATGAATGTTACAGGATGGAAGTTAGAAAATGTCCAATTCGGCATTTGCCTTTACGACGGTGGAAACCATGGAAAACCCCAAATTAAATTTATACGTGTGTTTTCTTTGTGTATTCTTGGTTGTTATGTTTTGTTTATGGTACAATTACTGAAATTGCATATAGGTCAGTCTATTCCTCGTGTTTTTACGACCACCGTGAAAAGTTTAACATTTAAAAGAGCGTAATGAATTTTATCATTTCAATGTTTATCTTATTGACTCTATTTAATAAAATCAGGTAAACTGATGTAACAAAGTGCCAGTATGTTTTTGTTTAATCAGTTATGACTGCAATTATGATATGCAGAATATGTTTTTTTTTTTTTAATTGATTTCCAAGTTAAGCTTCAGATTTATTCATTAAGCAGGGCTTACGGAAGAAGAAAGGTCTACCATCTCGGCCACCTTGGTCATTTTAACGGTCTAGTTGGATAAGCGCATGTCAATTAATATGTTTTTTGTCATAGCTACCTGTATTTTAATTTCCAAGGCCTTATAAGATCACAGTACAACAATAGGCTATGTTGTCAAGATAACTGATTTTCGTTTTTTTTTTTATAAATTCTTTCGAATACGTATATTACCATAAAATAGGCACTAAATTGAGCATTACTCCGAAACAGGTCAACCGATTTTATCCATTATGAATAGACGTCTTCCCATGGACATTATAAATGTGTATACCAAGTTTCATAAAAATCCGGTAAAGCGTATTTGAGTTACCGCGTCTTTAAAATATTCACTAAATTGGGTTTTACTCCGGTACCGGTCTACCGATTTGGTCCAATATCAGTAGACGTCTTTCCACGTACATTATAAATGGGTATACAAAATTTCAGGAAAATCCAATAAAGCATATTTGAGTTATCGCGACTTCTTTTATATTAACATAAAAACACTAAATTGGGCATTATTCCGGTACTGGCCAACCGATTTGGTCCAATATCAATAAACGTCTTCCCATGGACATTATAAATGCGTATACGAAGTTTCATAAATATCCGATAAAGCGTATTTGAGTTATTGCGCCTTTAAAGTAGACACTAAATTGGGTTTTACCCCGGTACCGGGCAACAGATTAGGTTCAAATTCAAATTCAATAGGGTACTATTAAAATAGGCACTAAATTGGGCATTACTCCGGTACCGGTGAACCGATTTGGTTCAATATCAATAGGGTTTTTCCCATGGACATTATAAATGTGTTTTCCAAGTTTCATGAAAATCCGAAAAAGCGTATTTGAGTTATGGTGCGTACAGACACACGGACAGACGGACAGACAGACGGACAGACATTTTTTCGTCCACCACACAATCTCATAAAGTACCATACTGGCACTTAATAATCTTATGCAAATATTTTAAATAAAAGAGCGTTTTCCATATGACGGATACCAAATTTGGTACCATTGGAGTGGCAAAAATATTTTATAGCACTAGTAAACTAACCCCCACTAATCTCATCTCATAGATATGTTACCATGGCGACCATGTTCTGGTTAGCATGTGATTTTTTAGGTGTAAAGCCCCTTTGACATTTAGATAGGCTATTCACAATTCAACCATCACCTAATATTATTTCATAGATAGGTTACCATGGTCTTGTCAGTATGTCAGGATTTAGTTTAACGCCCCCTTCAGATTTCTACGTATCCATAGATCACCTCTCTCCTCTCATCTCATAATTATACAGGGTGTCTCAAAAAAATGTACTAACACTTTGAATGAGTATAAAAACATTATTTATGAACATAGAGACAAGTTTAAAGGCTTGAATTACAGAAGAAACATGTAATTAAAGAATCATGTTCGCAATGTTCAAATTTATGACCGTCATTGTCCAGACAAAGCTGGTGTCTCAAAAAAATGTACTAACACTTTGAATGAGTATAAAACATTATTTATCAACATAGAGACAAGTTTAAAGGCTTGAATTACAGATGTACAGATTACAGATTACACTACCATAGAGACGTAAGAGCTCACCTCCATGCAGCTTATCCAAACACATGGATTGGACAAAGGGGTAGCATTGAATACCCTGCGCGTTCCCCAGACCTCATGCCAATGAAATTCTTTTTATGGGGATACCTCAAGGATAGAGTTTATCGCAGAAAACCAAGAACAATTGATGCATTGAAATTGGAAATTGAAAGACAATGTCGCGAAATTCCAAATGAACTGTGTGTCATGACGTTTGCGTTATCAGCTTTGACTGGACAATGACGGTTATCAATTTGAACATTGCGAACATGATTGTTTAATTACATGTTTCTTCTGTACTTCAAGTCTTTAAACTTGTCTCTATGTTCATAAATAATGATTTTATACTCATTCAAAGTGTTAGTACATTTTTTAGACACTCTGTAGGATCCAAAGTCCTCATAAGGATTTAAGCTTAAGTGTTTAAGACCCCTGTCTGATCTCTTCATATTCGTTAACCACCCCGTATCTAATCTCTTCTTATCTCATAGATAGTTTGCCATAGCGATCATGGGCTGATTAGCATGCAAGATTAGGTTTACCCCTCTGATTACAACGTCCGGTAGGCCTATTCATAAATAACCTTCTCAACTCATCTCATAAATAAATTTGCATGGCGTCCATGGCCTGATTCGTTTGTAAGTATTTAGGTTTCAGGATCCCACGGAAAATACATATAAATCACCCTCTCCTTGTCACTGGGATAACCTATTCCCTTAAAATAGAGTTACACTTCCACTAAGTCAAGGAAATGCCATAAACCTTAGCAAGGTACAGGTGGTGGCCTTTAGAATTCCGGCCTCGATGCAGGACTTTTAGTAAAGACAGGCAGCTAAACTTTTAGTGTGACTTTTCCTCTGCTGTAACTTCAATGGAGCAATGGAAATTCAGGCTTTGATTAGGGCTCAGGCACAATCCCGAAGACTGCGTCAATGTGTTGGGCCGTTCTTATCACGGGGTTATCACATTATCTCGGTACATACGCACTCGCTAAGTGTAATGACATGTTTTTCATTACGAAAGGTGTTGACGTTCTATTATCCAGCCCACATGAAACTTCCTATTGCAACTCTATGCCCATAGCTCTTGTAAAACAGAATTTAGATTAACCACCAACAATATGAATACCTACTGCCTTAAGTGGTCACCTAAAAAGATATTAATTAGAATTCAGCTTATGCGTTTAGGCTAGGGCTGTACCGATTAATCGATTAATCGGCTCGATTAATCGATTAAACGTTTAACCGTCGATCAATTACATTTTCTGATTAATCGGTTTAGCCGAATTCTGAAAAACGTTTTTCGAGAAATGGGTCAAATGACCAAACTCCTTTCTCTCGCTTCTCCGGCCTTGGAACATCATGTGCCATTCAGCCTATTGTGTCCTAACAATTCCCGTTATTCAGAAACCTGAAGGGTAGTTTAGACAACAAACTCGTGTGTCTCCTCAAGTCTTGGCTGAAAAGGAACCGGAAATGTAAGTTTTACATAATTATATTTTTTTCACTAGTTAACTAATAATGGTATTAAATAATTCAGGATTTCTTCTGATTATCTGTAGTGAAGTAGTTATTACACATGTAAAACAATATTAAATCCACACTTTGGTTTCGTTTAAAATACCGACCTGTTTGTCGATTAATCAGTCGATTAATCGATTAAAGTCAAGCGTTAACTCGATTAGAAATTTTAATCGATTTTCAGCCGTAGTTTAGGCATAAGATGTCTTCTTAAACTTATACTTTAGCCTAAGTATAAACCAAACTTGTTGAATACTTATTATTTGGAAGTAAAGAAATTGTTAGAAATCGTGTTTTTATTTTTCTTCCTCAGCCTCGAGTCTTCCATATTCCAGTACTAGAGGACAGTTAATTCGTTTTGGCGTTTCTACCAATATTTGAGCAAACACGCACGTCTCTTTCTGATTTTAATAAACTGGGCGGAGGCTTACAGATATATACGCAATAAAACAGAAGATATACGCTAACGAGTAAGGTTACACTCAAGTTATTCGGCGTATACCCTCGACTATACCACTGTTATACAGTACCGCGTATTCTAGTCTCATTTTTGGGGGGAAACGGAAAAGGAATATAATTCTAGTCAAAATTATAAACTGACTAAGTTCTGTCGTGTGCGAACAGACCATCGTTTGCTAATCGGAATGTTAAGTGTGGGTATGAGTTCGAGCCCTGGTAGTGGCCATATGAAGAGGTTTGTCGACCTTGCAGGAAGCTAGCTACTTTGCATTCATACAGTGTGCTCACGACAGCCAATCATTCAATGGAGACTCACCACCAGACACTGTACGAAATAGAATAAGAATCAGCTTACAACTTTCCCGTATATACATTTGTGCCTGGCCCGTACAAATGTAGTGTCATTGGTAAAATGACTACTGGGCGAGAATCTAAGAAGACTGAAGAAGGGTACATGAAAAGAGAATCCTAGCGGGCTGTGCCTGAACATAGCGGATTTATCACATCTTTTTTTTGCTGCATAACATCAAGTTGAAGAAACTGTGACTGTAGGAAATATCCAGATAGGCCCCTACTAGAAAGCAAAACAAATACTGGATACTAAAGGAAGAGCCAACAGAGAGATGTGGACATATAAATTTAATGACCAAATAAGTGGGAAGACCACTTACGATGATAGTGTGATAGTTGATGATGACAGTATAAATAATGATGCTTCTCTTATAGAATTTAGGAAGCCGAAAATTATTTACTATTGAAACCATGCAAGACCGTGGAATTTCAACAGAGTCCACGTATATACAAGAAACCAAAAAACGGAGAGACCTAAACTGAGAAGTTGAGTGAAGAATTACTGGGTTTCCGTAAGACAGTATCCATCAAAGGCAGTGAAGTCAATGATAGGGATAGCACAGCAAGTTGCCAGGCAGAATACTTGTGAAGAATATTTGGGTACTTACTGCAACAGAGTTCTCCGTTCTCCCTCAACACCATCAAGTCCGAACCGCTTAACGGATCATTATAAATTTCGTAAATAAATTAAACGCATAGGGGACAATATATATGAAAATACATTCTAGGAATAATAACTGAAAACTGTGCCATATACTTAATATTATATTAAGATTATTAGGCCTATGGTCAACGAACCAATTTATGATCTTTGTTTAGCATCTGATATGCGGCACTTACTGAAATTGGGTTAATTACATGATGGTTACTCCAAAAAATCTGTTATTCAGATTATTAGTTTATTATAATTAGTTCTTATTAAAATATCGGATTATGAAATTTATTAGAAACAATGTTGAAACCATCAGTTTGACAGATTCAATGAAAACAGATGATTAACAACACGCTAGCTATGATGTCATGGACATCTGTTGACATTGGGTTGTATCAGGAATGTAAATCTGCGTTAATACCCGATAAACAACGATAAATAAGTGTTACTGAAGTCGCAGTGCTGCAAGTGACAATGCTCATTAAACCCGGAGCTCTTAGCTCTCTCCTAGTTTCAGGTTATGTCAACTCTGACATATACCTAGGTACAGTAGTTCGTTACCATGATAACCGTTTTGTAATTACAATGGCGGAAATTGATATACTAAAAAATTCCTTTTAGGCAGGCCTACAGGCTGAGGTAGATTTCGAAGTGCTAAAACTCGCCTTATATGAGAGCTATCGAGAAACCAGTTATTGATTTGCAGAGTACTCATCAACAGCTTTTCAACGATACTCCATAAGACGTGGTTTCAAAAATTACGAATTTCCATCCCCCCACTCGTACCCCCAAACCCCCCGAATCGTTGGTGTCACTGTGAACTCCATAGGGAGTACTCTCATTTATTCAAACAAAGTTTCCCTCTATACTTCATAGGGACCGAGATATAATTTTTTCAAAATTTCAACCCCCTTCCCCGACCCTCCCCTTGGGCCAGTTTTGCTCATTAACGAACTTGTCCGAACTATTGGGCCTAGAAATAACATAATAAAATTTGGTTCAAATATCTTCAAAATTACTGCCGCTAGCGTGTAAAGATATATATTATATATATATATATATATATATATATATATATATATATAGATATGAAAGAATTTTTCGAAAGTCATGACATGGTATCAATTGCAATAGGTAGACCTAAAAATGAGTTCACAAAATACGTGATGTTACAGGCTGATGCCAGGCGACAGAAATGTTAAGTTTTCCGAGGATTTATGGGCTAAATTCGATGGATGAGGATAATCACAATATCTTTTATAAAATTGATTCTCTCAACATAATGCAAAGCTTACCTCTCCAAAATACAATTCTGAGCAATTATTTAAATGTGAAAAGTTTATGGAGCATCAGTAGCCTACTAAGCGACGTAATTATTATAATCTTTCACTCCTCTCAAGCAGCGGGTCCGGGTTCGAATCCTGGTCGGGGCAGTTTATCTACAGTGCAGGTGGGGTTTTTTTGGGGGGGGGGGTTTTCCTCACCTGTGAGACAAATGTCGGGTAACGTTAGGTCCTTGTGGTCCCCAGATATCATCTGGCCGTCATTATCATCTTCATCCCATCCTCGCCTTTTTTGGAGTGAATGTGTATATGAATGGTGTGTCTCGTCCTATGTGTTCGTGTTGTCTCGGAGGTGGCCCCGGCATTAGGCTGATCACTCATCCGGGGAGGCCCTCCATGTCCTTGTCTGGTCAAAAAAGTATGTATGTGATCCATAGATACTCCCTCTCCCGACAGGTCGCTGCCCTTTATGGCCCGGGCGGCTTGGGTCGCTTAAATGTACCTAAAAGGGAGAGGTAAAACTCGGGTAGTGAAAGAAAGAAAGAATTTCCATATCCCATACTTATAACTCTCTTTCTCTCTCTCTCTCTCTCTCTCTCTCTCTCTCTCTCATTTAAATGAACTACAGTCTAAAACCAAAGAGTGTACGAATTCAGTGTCAATGTGAACGACACGAAAAATTAAAGCAGGCACAAATGGCATTATTGCTTTTCGAGATGGACAGCTATCTAAGAATAAAGATCAAATTGCAGATGACGACCTCGTACGATTTTATTTATGGAAGTTACAGTTTATCTATTAAGCAAGCTTCTACTACTACTGAAAAAATGCCTCAACTTCTAACCAATCACTCTGAAATTGTAACCACTTTCTAAGACATATCACTAACTTATATGCAAATTTTTATGATGCGTCTCAGTTTTGGGGTTACTAATTATGTACATAAAATTATAATAAAGCATAATATGTCAAAATGTTTAAAAAGTTTACACTGATAATTTACTTCCTCTAGTTATGGTATAGAGATAGACGAAGTATTGTGTTCGATTCCCGGAAATTCGATGTCGTGTTTTCAACAAACAAAATTACACGTTTTGACGTCTTCTTAATCCAAAGATGATGTACCGGTAGTAAAAAAAAGTGTGTATGTGTGTCTGTGATCACCATACCTCGAGAATGAAATTTTATGCTGAGGTCGGATAATTTCTGGATATGAGACGAAGATTGACGACGATTTTCTCTTAATTTTAATGGCTCTTTACATGAAAGAGACTTTATTTTTCGAGATTTTCTCGAAAACGGTTCTAACGATTTTGTTTAAATTTTGCACATAAAAGCTAAAAAAATTTATTTGAAACTTTTTCATAAAATTCTCTCAAGCGTAGTTATAAGTCCGCCATTGTTCTTAGAAACTCAATCTTGTCTGGTGAACAATAAATCTATGCATCAGGCTGAAATACGGCAATACGGCCTCTTATTTTGTATCAGAACATGAAGTGAGAAAGGTATATTGCTCATGAACACGGTAAAAAAAGTTACGTGAGTGCATTATTAGATTTTATTTATTTATTTTTATCTTTCGAGATGCGACAGGGTGCCTTTCTCGTTACTTTTACAACCACTTTACATTAGGAAAATTTCATTTTTATACGTTTTCTTGAAAAGGCTCTAACGATTTTGTTTAAATTTTCTGTAATATAATATAAATAATAATATTAAATTGAAAACTCCTATATTTTTCGGAATATTTTGGTATAATTTTACGTATACTTTCTACACGAATTTAATAATTTTTATAGTATTAAACTGAAAACTCCTGTATTTAAAAGAATATTTTGGTATAATTTGACGTATAAAATATATCAATTTTGAACTACGGTATAATATAGCCTACAGAAAAAACTAAAAAATATCTGTTTACGTTTTCTGTGGTTAAGATGAAAGTTCATGGAGATCAATGCGAAATTTCACCACGTGATATATTTCATAATTTGGAAAAAAATAGAGTGAAAATCCGATAGGCACCAGGTATATTAAAATCTTGTAACTTTAACCATCAGCTAAGAATAAAACTCTCATTATGCATATATGAGAACTTTTTTTTTTAATACTTATAAAAATACATCAAACGTTCATCGTTTTGACCAAACTTCGGTTTAAGCTTGCCTACGATTTTTGGGGAAACCGTACCTAGTAGAGCTATTAAACAAGTGGATTCTGGCTACGGGGAAATATCCACCGTTACCAAGAAACACGTAACCATAAAATAGCATAGCGGAAGAGAACAAGGCCTCCTGCATTATGTATATCACGCAGGCGAAGGTGTGAGTAATCAGATTCAAGGTCGTGCTGCAACGTAAACAAACCCGCGGGCCATTACAATGCTATTCATCATGCAGCTTTCAATGAAAACTCTCACCACTTTCTCAAATATAATATACTATACCCGAGACGAGCTAAGAAGGAAACCTGAAGTAAACGAAAACCAGTATGTCTGTCTCACTCTTAAGTCATGCGAGTAATGTGCTAGAGTGAGACAGGCATACTGGTTTTTCTTTATTTCAGGTTTCCTTCTTAGAACGGCCAGACTTTAACAGGTGCCCGCTGCTTCGCCGCGATTATTTACTCGACTGCTAGATTAAATAGTTTATTTAACAGAAAAATAATAAGAACATTATATTTGTTAACTCTGACATCGTTTTTACATAAATTGCATGAATTTTAGTCTTATATAGTTTTACGTAAAAAATATAACTACTTAAACTAATAAAATGAATCCTATACTGCCATATGGTTATACAATTCGAAATGAAGCGATCAAAACCACACATTCATGAACCTTACTTAAATCATGCATCAACGATTAAAAACATTGATAGTTAAAAAGCTCATAATAAATTACATATTTTGTCCTAAAAATATGTTTTCATCAAGAATTTAAAGATCTTTTGTTTTCAAGAAAATTATTTTTGCTCTATTTTATATGATTTAGAATGAAACCGTCTTTAAAATGTCTACATTACATGATAGTTATGAGGGTATGAAAATATTTTATGATAGAAAATTGCACATGAAGGAAAAAAGATGATTCTTTAAAACAAATAAAATCCTGCTCTATTTGTACAAATATGCCTATTGAATAACTAAAAAATCATTATGGCACCATAAACAGTTGCAGAGAAAAAGAAACGTGAAATTCAACACTTTTAATATCAAGTGTATAGTTGCTGCATTCTCTCGGATTGACTCGTTTTCGTACGAATTATCTGTTCACAGATCTGTTCTGAGAATAGTATGTTTGCACTTTTTAAAATGTGTAGTGATGCACGACAATTTGTGAAATCACCACTAACAATGCAAGAATGACGATTAAAAATAAATATAAGTGAAAGTAAGCCTTACGCACCGACCTTCTTTACCCCCATGATTTCTCCGGGTATCCATGTATATTGGGTACGTTGTGGCTTAGTGGTTGTGGTACTGAATTACTAACCGGGAGGTCGCGAGTTCGATTCCCGATGTGGTCGTTGGGATTTTTCAATTGGCCTACTCCTTCTAGTAGAACTATGGCCCTGGGGTCGACTGTAACAGAAATGAGCAACGGTGGGTAAGACTGCAACCTTCACGTACCGAATGTCTAAAATCTTGGCGCCTCAACCTCCTGGAACCCTTAGGACCTCCATGGCCTGTAAAGGAAACACTTGTACGTATGATCGTAGCACCACCAGAAGGATTAATTCAATACAAAACTCTCATTGACCTCATCGGAGATCGAATTCTCGACCTTCCAATTCGTAGTGTAGTGCCTCAAACAACATTGCATTAAAGTAAATCATTCGCGTTCGGAGGGGGTAAACAGATTTATCTTCCCACTATCATTTGTGTTGTTTTTCAACCAATTTAAAGAAAACAGCATAGCAATCAAATAATTATTTAGGAAGGAAGATCAGATTCCAGTACCTTTCAATCGACAAGTTGTTCAACCACATTTCGCATTCCCACCTCATTGCTTCCGCCCTGCAAATCCGTGATTCGGCAATCCGCAGTGTAGCCATGCTCAACAAGTTGTCGGTGCTTTGTAGGGGTTAGAATACACGCCAATCCGAGATCCCACTTTCTCGTACCTCTCTCTCTTCTCTTCGGTAAGTGGTAATCGTTCGAAATGCAATCACATTTGAATTGCTTATCCGACTTCCACCAAACTTTCCAGAGTGATTAATGGTATTGGAAACAAAGCTTGCAAAGATTAATATCAAAGGAATACACATTGATAAATAATAACTGAAAACAATATTGTAGTTTTTTATGTTGTATCATCATTGCCAGGTATTACTCATATTTTTGTTGTCAAAGAGACTCTGCTAAAGCAACCAATAACATTTTCCAAACGTTCTTATTAATATGTTTAAAGATGAGCGAAATGCATGATTCAGAATGATTTATCCAAAGAGAGAACACCAGACTTTAACAAAAGAAAGATAAAACAATTTACATTTTCACATATTAAACCTACTTATTGGCGCTTATCTATTACGTAGCTAAGACGTTAGTTGTATCTGGTAGTCTGCAAGTGGATTTGAGCCATGTCGGTATAGTTCAATATATCAGATGCCGGATAATTCCTCTGATTCGTCTACACAATTTTAATATTCATCTTCTTGGTCAAAAAACTTAAGTGCCCCACATGATTAGTACCACGTGACAATGGGAAGCCCTTAATATGTTAAAAAGTGTTCAGTGATCCTTAGTTTGTCGCTTATGCACTCACAAAATAGATTTATTAAGTACAGCCGTATTTAAGTTTCTCGTTTTTTGTATTAAAAATGCATTTCTTTGAGATTTCACTGGTTTTGTCATTTCTCATTTGTCATTAAGGTGTGATTTCATGTTTAAGGTATTTTACAAGTAAATATGTTATGGATAATGTATCACCAATGTAATAATAAAAAACGAGAGAACCTTTAAACAAATTCTGAAAAATATTTTTTTAAGAAATATGATACCCTTACCTCCAATTGTGACAAAAATCCAGTCTACAAAATACTCAGACTATTCAAAAACTTAATTTGGTCAAAGGTTGAGAATTTAGCATTTGGTGTTTTAGTAGTATTCTGAAACAGTACTTACAGAGGAAAAAATAAACAGAGGTACGTATGAAGGCCTATACATCAAGGAAGTTATATACTTAGGCAGTGTTTGCAACTACCCTACAAAATGTTAGGATACCGGCTTTTAAACAAGAATTAAAAAAAAAAATTCTCCCTCTTTCCAATTTATAAAACGTACCACATGGTACAATTCTGTATCTATCTCAATAAAAGGATCAGGTCTACTGTAGGAAAGGCAGATAAACATATCTTCATAGCCCTTTTCTTGCATATGTGGTATAGCCTAATTCAAAATAGTTTTATTTTATACATTATAATACCATAACCATCAAAATTTAATATAATTTTAAAAATCAGAAGTACGATTAAAGATAGTTTCAAGGTCTACTGATATAACCACATATCTTAATTGAAAAATAGTTTTTAATTAAAGAGGAACAGATTAAAAAATTCTCTATGTCATTTTCTATTATTATGAATTAGGACAAGAAAAAAGGTTACCATTACTGTGAAATGTTGAATATTTTGATGGGACATAATGATTTATTTTTTACAACAATTTTATATAAAATAATTTAACTCCAAATCCGTTTTTGAAGTATATTCATAAAAATTTGCACATTGTGATAATACAGAGTGATCCGTTTGGGTATAGATAAAATAAAAACAATGTAAAACATTTACTATTGAACTTTATTTGTTGAAATTTTGTGTACACAACACTGAAAGATGGGATATTGACCCCCATAGCGCACTCTGCATAACTCATAACGGTGATGCAATTCAGCCCATGTCCATTGTAACATAAGAGGGATGATTTGTTGAAAAGCTTGAGTAATTTTTACTCTCAGATCATCAATGTTCCTGGGTTTCTGTGCTTAACAGTGTCTTTAACAAAACCCCACACAAGAAGTCAGGAGGGGTTAGATCTGAGGATTTTAGGGGCCAAGCAATGAGTCCACCACGACCACACCACATACGATTGAAAGTGACATTTAGAAAATTACGAAGCTCCCATGCCCAGTGAGGGAGTGCACCATCTTGCTGGAATACGCACACCATACTCACGTCGAAATTCCCTTCGAACTCTTTTCACACTCTCAAATTTAGCATAATCTTACCAAAGAACATATTGTGCCCGCTGTTAATTTGTAGTATCCATTTTAATAATATATTATTTTAAATTTGATTTTATTTCAATATAATTTGTTGATTGTCATATATGGAATCTCCCATCGTTTAACTATAATATAATCATCGTTTAACTATAATATAAGAAATTTGTCCTACATTCATATTGGCTTTCATAATAATATTTAATATTGTCCATATCCAAACGGAACACCCGGTATGTTGACTTTAGCATGGTTAAAACTTGGGAAGCATTGGTTAGAAAATAAGGATGTTTATTTTCAATATAGACTTAACATCTTTCATAGAACGTGATGTTAAAGACATAGCTGTAACCTGAGTTAATTTTTGTACAAGCATTTAAGGAGGGATTCAGAAATATTGCTTGTTTTCATCTTAGTGACAGTTTTAAAAACTGGTGTATTAGTATAAGAGTGAGCTTTTGATAGGAACGGGGTTGCTATAGAGACGGGCTGCCCAACTGGTTTCAAAGGTCACTGTTCGAGGTCACGTGACTAGTGTATTCAAATATAGAACAACTACTACAACAGTATAATTACAACAGCTGTTTCCTTCCACAATGCGGGCATCCAAGCTCCTAACGTGCTTCACTAGAGGCATAGAGGTCGTGAAGGAAATGTAAAATCACTGTGGTTAACGAAGTCTCTTTAGAAGAAGCTTAAAACTTATATAGATCTAAGGCATTCGTAATTACGGATCTAGAAGTGATAGAGTATCTGTACTGAGTCATAGTGTTCACAGCATTAAGCCGACTTCTGACAGTTCCTTAAAGAAAATTAGTATTTTAGGTGGGCGAATGTTTATTACAGCGAGACAATATTTTTCTCAGAGAATGGGTTAACTACAGTGACACAAGATACCTTGAAGTCCATGATCGTGCACTTTTGAGCCATCCAAGCAATTACCTGTTAACATCGGCACACCTTTCCCGCAGTTTCCCCTTCACGTGACGGTTCATGTTGGAATTACACACACTTAATGTTTTCTGATCTTAAAATCGAATTAAATTGATTTTGCCACGATAAATTTTTTCCACTAATTTTCATTATGCTAATTATTGTGATTATATCGAATCACTTTAATTCCATCCTCTAGAGACAATGCAGTTCTCATCTTAGGTCTAATATGTCTGAGGTACTTGACACCACGCCAGAAGAACTGGAACTTTTGTAGGCAATAGAAGGGAAGAAATCATCCACGGTTACACCTTAGAGCCTGTGTGGAGCGTTCACAATATTCAAAACAACCCTGATCTTGTTGTAAATTATCTCATTCCGTAGAAAATTAAAGAACAGTCAGTCTGCATGAGCAGTTAAGCAACGTCAGTTTTAATTTGAGCGTTTTTTAACTTGTAGGTGGATGCTGCAACCCTATTCTTAAGAAAGTTAACTCCTTAAGATTAATTTGTAAACACTTTGGTATTATAATTTTGACTCCTTTCTCTTAAAAGAGGCGGAATTACTGAGAAATTCAATGTGTTGTCGATGGTTGGGCAGAGGGGTGATTTTTAAAAGGAGGTTGATTTTATGAGATTTTACATTGGCTCTTTTCGCCATGTATTGTCATTTTTCTTGACTTCTACTATCATTTCTGGTAAATACTCTTTAAATTTATCCCTAATCACAATGCGTTTTGTCATTCGCATTTGTAAGTTTTATAATTCGTGCGTTTCGAGCAAAGAAACTAATTTTCCTCACACAGTATATGAGGTTTTAATTCTGTAACACTCAAATACAATTTCTTCGCTGTTTCTAACTTTTCGTTGTAATCTATATTTCAGATGCACTTGTATGAAAAAATGAATGCCCAAATACTGTTCTTATTTTTACTTTTAAAGGAAATAATTATTTTACAGTATGATATTTTATTGTTAATACCACATTGTAATACAACGCTGAACAACTGATCAGAAACCAGTTTCATACTGTACTGCCTGTAGAAAAAAAAAATCTCACGGCTGAATGTTTTCTTCAATCCTCGTAAAGCAACATATTTTACATTAATTATTATTTATTATTTATTTATACTGGCGAAGTTAGGGCCCTAAGGCCTTCTCTTCCACTTCATCAGTAAAACCATACATATCAAAAATAACACAACATTTGATAAAGAGTTAGAAATTAATAACTAAACAAGTTACAGACAATAAAAGTCCTATAAATTACAATGATTTAATTTTAAAAAAATTAAATGAAATTAAATCTAATTAATAATGCTAACTAATGAAGTAATGACTAATAAAATGAATATTAAATTCATTTCAAAATTGTGGTACATTTCGACAGTCTCTGATTTGACGGGGCAACGAATTCCAAAAGCGAGGGACAGACGCCCTAAAAGATGAAGTCTTCAGTCTTCAAGATGAAACCTAACTTGATGAAATGTTCAGGGCATCTCCAACATGTTATAATGGATAGTTTACCAAAAGATGTTTTACTATTGAAGCGTTTACTTGTATAAGGATCTAAGTGCCAAAATCATGATTGTGTAGAAAACAAGATGTAGTCCCACAGAAAGGCGTGCTGGAGACCTTGGAATTTATTGCTACTACCGTGGACCCTTCTGAAATGCATTGGTTTGGGTACGTAGATCCATTTAAAATTATCAGCTGAAAAATCATGGTTTTGGCTCTTAGACCCTTATAAAAGTAAACGCTTCAATTACATTACGGCAGTGAACTGTGTCCATCTGAAGGTTTCTTGCTACTTTCACTCTCCCTACTGGTCCACGATGAGTTAACACGCTTTGTGTTGGATGTGCGTCCTTCACATCTCTTAGTGCAGAGTCCACACTTATATAACTTATCTCTACTCACGGCGCCATCTTGTATTGTTATACAGCTTCGAAGCAGTGTGTTAACATATATTTGAGAACAAGTGCTAAAACAGAAATGGCAACCGAGTCCTGATTCTTTATTGGTCCGGTTATTCTTGTCACGTGGCAATACCTTGAATTTCGATAGAATTGGTCAGTGAGAAAGTTCAAGAATTTAATGTTGTACCGGCACGTTGCCATTGCAGCTCAATTGGTAAGATAAGAGGCACGGAGAGACGAAGATCCCGGTTCAAATTCCGACTTTGGCATTTAATTTTTTCAGTCTGACACTACCTTTCCCAACTTATTATATCCCCAGTTTTTCGCAAAAATTTGGCGAATACATAATATTTGGTCAATGGTTGATCTATTTCGCCTAAATCCTCACTGGTGATCTCCAGTGATTTCTTCTTGACAGAAGTATATTAGAAAAAATGTTGTATGATGTTGATAAGAGAAAACTTCATCCATAGTTAATACATTCGGCCCTATCTCCCGTTTTATGGGTAGGTATTGTTTCCATTGTTTGGCAATTTTTCCTTTCTCCAAATCATAAAAATGAGTTTGTGGATCTCTGAATTCAATTTATCTCCATTTGCCTTAATTAATTCTGCTGGAAACACAAATATTATAGTCACACTCAGATAGCCTCACTACTTGCATATCCAATGAAAAATTAATAGTATTTCTAACGTCTTCTCTATTGAACTAACGTCAAGATGATTTGGAAAGAAGGCATATGCATTTTTCTAAATGAAATGCACTTCTTAATGATCGAAGTGCTGAAGGTAAAAACGAGGCTTTTGTCTCTTATAACGTGATATCAAGTGATACAATGAGAATGAGCAAGTTGAAGAAGAAGGAAGTATATTGACTCCTTTAGTTTTAGCTTAGCTTGTAATATTATAATCCATTTCCTCTTTGTTTAACTTGACCGAGTCAAAGTCGAAGATTCCCTAACGGGTGATACGCCAGACATGCGTAAAGTGTTTGACAGAACAGCTGGGCATTACAAACATAGACAATGAACATTATTTTCTCAGATTGAAGGCCTTTAATTATTTAGTGAGTCTTCCGTATTTTGAAAGCACGTATAGAATTGTTTTGTTCAGGTGGCAGATATACATGACTACCTTGAACGCACCTTGGATATGTCAATTTTCAATTATAAAAGTAGTACAGTATTTGTTTTCCATAATACAAAAATGGACCACTTGCCTGGTCTCGTGATTAGCGTAGCTGGTTTCGGATCCGCAGGCCCGGGTTTGATCCCCGGTATCTCCCCACATTTTTCTGAGATGGGATGGTCTAGAACGGGGTGCACTCGGACTCGTAATTCAAATTGAGGAGCTACTTGATTAAGATGTAGTGGATCTGGTCACGGAAACCATGGTAAGATATGGCAGCGGATATTATTTATAGTTGATACAATGAAGGGCGTATTTCCCAAGTGACTTAACTACAGTTTTTAAAAGATTCTTTAGGCTAGAAATGCATTATGAAATCCTTCCTTTTTTATGAACATTTTATTTCCATAGCTGTGAGGAAAAAAAATTAAAAGGGAGATTAATTTTGACACATACGTCAGTTATTAGATACAGACCAACCATATTAAGGATGTGTTCAGTATCAAACAATCATAGTCCTACTTCACTTAATCTTATCGAATTTTGTTTTGTCACTTGCTAGAAACATGATAATGGCATGACCTCAATAGCTTGTATGAAAACATTTCTTCTTACCTGCTTAATATCTTTCGAGAAACGAACTTGCTTCCCTGGGAGCTGTAGGCTAAGAATATAATTAAACGGTTCTGTCAGGATTTAGTCTGTAAATTAAGTGAATTTTGCTTACATCTATTCACTAATTATTAGCATTATATTTTAAGGCAAATGTCTTTAATAATTCAGCAAACAATGGTTGCAGCCACACATATTACGTGTCTTGTAGCCTTTAAATAGTACGGTTTCTGTTCATTTCAAGTAATTCAATACAGTATTCACTAAATACATGCATTTTATTAACTATTTATTACATTTTATACGTCAAATAGGCAATACAAATGCAGTTAATGAACTTGGAACTCTCCCAGATATATTTCCTCAAAAGACTATGTCATTCGTGAATTTATCACATATTTCAAAGTCAATCGTGTCATTAGGCCTACCTAAAATAATTATATTTTTAAAGTTACAGAACAATAATAGACTAATAGAACTGTGGTTATATAATCTACCTGAAAACTCAATAATACGCTTTAGCGTAGCAATTCGAGGTTAACGCTGCCAGCATCATGAAAACTTTCTCCGAGGCCTCAAGGCTGGAAAAAGTGTTTATTTTAATTTTAATTAGATAGAGCAATGGATTTTTCCCATTTTCAAGAACTACGAAAGTAGATGAACTTGATGCAAAGAACTTCAATAAACCACTTTGTAATTTAACTAATTTATATAATTATTTGTTATATATTTATAAATAACACGCACGTGACGTGAAAGTCTGTGAGTGTATTTTGCACTAATTTAATATAAAATTCTGATTATCATCAGATGCATATTTAATTAACTTAAGTAACAAACCAAGAAATATCCACACTAAAACTAAATTACGCTATTCATGTGGTACTAAGCGCTTCGTATCAATATTACTTGAAATATAAACGTATTGTGTAGCCTATGCAGATAAAAACAAATTTATTTTATTCAACCTATGTCGGTCGTTGGTGAATACTTAAGGGGAGTTCATACATACTTCGTATTAGTTTCTGTATTGCCTATGTAATAATCTTAGTTATTTATTTTCTGATGACTCGTCTAATCTAACATGAAATATCTTGTTTGTCTAGGTCAATGTGCTTCTTGTGGAAAAATGAATATGTGATAAATGTCCAGCGGTAACATTGATGATGATTGTTATCAAAATGAAGCACTATTATTGATTAATTTCAGATGTGCTTAAGAAGGAAAATACTGTAGGTACGGGTGATATGGGTGGGCACTGTAAGAGGAGGGACTAAAGGAAGTAAGAGTTAAAAGTATGGGCATTTACCATTGCATATATCACTAATAAGGCCCGGAAGTTACTTCTTTGTCAGAACACGAAATGTGCATGCAAATCTGATCTAAAATTTGTAAAATTTGATCCAGATCCATTGAAGTATGCTCTATCATATACCCGAGCAACTGAGGGGAAACGTTTTAGTACCCCACCCATGCTGTGACGTATGAAACCTGCTCTTCATGTTCAGTGTCACGTCGAAACAGCTTTATTCTGACGTCAAGGCCGACTGCAGTGGGAGACATTACCCCACCGCACAGTGGCACAATGTGAACCAGTTGCGCACCCGTGCTCTATCATTTAAGTAACTTTAATACATTAAGTTCTGTTGTTAGTTGAATTACATTATAAATTAGAAAGAATAGTATAAGTTGTATAAATTATAATACAGAACTTTGAAAAATTCTTCAGACAACAGACAATCGTTTTTATCTGAGAGTCTCCGCCAAATGTTCATAGTCCATTTTAATTCAGGTTTATTGTAAACACCATAGCAGTTTGTCTTGTAGAAATAAAGAATTATTTTTTCTTTCTTTTTAAATGGCACACATTTGCTAGGGGCAATTTGATGAGCATGCTAATTTCTTGTTCGCTAAGGGTGACCAAGTAGTTTAAATTTATTTACTTCTTGAGCAACAATATCTTAACTTCATATATAACGCACTGCCATCCATTAAATTGCTTTTGTTATAAATAGTAATAAGTAGAGCAAGGCATTTAATGGCCTTAAAAATAGTGACAAAATGAAAAGTAAAAAATGCATTTATGACCTAAAATATTGAAAAATGGCACATAATTTTTTAAAACCAGTAAATTATATGGCCTTTTTTACTATTTTTAGGTCATAAATGCATTTTTTATTTTACATTTTGTCACTATTTTAAGGTCATTAAATGCCTTGCTCTACTTATTACTATTTAGAAGAAAAGTTAAATAACACATGGAACAGTGGAAATAATATGCTTACATTTACAAATTCAGTATTTTATTATTAAATAAAATAATTAAATATATGACAGAATGGAATGGCACATAATTTTTTTAAACCAGTAAATTATATGGCCCTTTTCACTATTTTTAGGTCATAAATGCATTTTTTATTTTACATTTTGTCACTATTTTAAGGTCATTAAATGCCTTGCTCTACTTATTACTATTTATAAGAAAAGTTAAATAACACATGGAACAGTGGAAATAATATGCTTACATTTACAAATTCAGTATTTTGTTATTAAATAAAATAATTAAGTATATGACAGAATGGAGCTTCAATAACTTATATAGAATTTTAAGTTTTGATTTCGGAGGGGGTCCGAAAAAAGTCGCTAAAAGTCTAGTTATATAGTCATGCTCCACAGTTGCAGGGATAAATACTGTGCTATGAGAAATACAACGCACGTTTCATTGCAACCTGTTAACCCCTTCTTCGCAGTTAACTGCAATACAACTCGCCTGGCAAATTGCAAGCTGGATTGTCGCCTCGATTTGGAACGAATTCAAGTGAACACAATGAATAACGCTGTCAGTAGTGTTTACTTACTCACGTAGGGGACTGTACCATACATGTGTAGAGTGCGTAACGCATCTGTGTTATATGTGGAGGGGACAACCGGTTGTGCAGCTCCCTAAACGCTATAAAGAGCTGTTGAGTTGTCAGCATTGGCACAACATTCTGTATGACCGATAAGTGTGTGATAAATACTGGCAACAGTGTAAACATTAACACTAAGACAGGACGCTCTTCCCCGCCTCCCAACAGTCTGAACTCAATACACTTGTCATTGCTATGCAAAGTTGCTTAAGCTTCTGTGAAATAGAAATGTGACAATCGCATATAGACATAAGACTATATTTAGCAAATTGCGTTATTTGGAAATAGAATAGAGCCCTGATTATTCGGATCCCGCTCGTCCAAACATCCGGTTAATCCGGATGGGATTTTTTAAATGAAAAAAATTAAATTAAGTTTAATCACAGATATTTTTGCTTTGTTAATCCTACATCATTTCGTTGGTTAAAGACTTATGACTAGACATACAGCAGGATCAAAACTAAAATTATATTGTAGGAAAAGTTATATTTATGAAGAGAAATAGATTTTTGTGGTTTTACACATCTACAACTTGTTTACAGCACAAGTGCATTTTACGTCAAATTCAGTTTAATCCGGAATTAACATTACTATTAATTATAGTAATAATAATAACAATAATAACAACAATAATAACAATAATGATATTTTATACAGCTTGGTATATTTTTAAGTTTAAAACCGAGGTTGACAATGTTTACGCTCTTAAAGAAATGAGTCTGTGTAGTCCAGTATTAAATCCAGTTCTGCCGGTATGTATTCATTCCTGAAATTCAAATGGACTAGATTGTTAACGACCATAGGCTAGAAGCAAGGAACCAAGCAAATATGGGTATACTACAGTGAAATTATCAAACCCAATAAAACAAAGTTGCAGACTTTTTTCTTAAAGTGGTCATTGGCTATAACACTTAACAGTTCCAAATGTTGCTAACCATGGTAATACAATTCAAAATTTTCTATTGTTTTATAAATTTTAAAGTAACATACCTTCAACAATATTTTACGAAAAGTTTTCATTATATTTTATAACAAATTATTTTCTTGTTATTTATGCTGAGGTATTCAAGACTCCCATATGTGGTACAGTCTGTAATCTATAAGACATTTCCCCTCCACTTTTATTGAAATATATTAAATGTAACTTTTATTGAAATATGTTAAAGGTAACAGTTTCGAAAGAGGATGTACTTTTTAACTTTGTGAAAATACAATCTAGTTACGTTGTTTAACAATTTTTAAGCTATTTAGTTCGTGGTGCTTGGGAAAATGTAACAATGAATTACTTTTAATTAAATAAGAGCTTGAAAATAATTTTATTCTTCAGAAGTTATCGTTGCTTGAAATGCAGAAAATGCTGAGAAAATTACTTTGCGGTAAATAGCATGGAAACATTTTTGGCCATACACGCAAAATTGGATTGAGCTGTGAAGCCCCGGAATAATTTTTAATCTATATAATTTCTGAGAAATACATGAAGTTTTCTATCAGAAAACATAAAACAAAAAAATGTCAAATTTGGGGAAATTAGTGCATGTGACAACCTTCTCAAGACGTCTTCCTCAAAAGTGTCATATTTAAATATCAAGTGAAAGAACCCAAATGAACATTTTCATGAATGGAGAATAGGAAAAGGCAACAACAGATTATAACTTTTAAAGCAATAACATCATAAATGCATCATAATAATAAATAATAAGATATGGTTTATAAACGTATAACACATCTCATGTGTAATGTTACCTCCTCTGTTAGATGTATAATGAATATTGTAAGACGGATTGATCTAAATATTGGTATCAGTACAGTACAGAAGAGCCATCTGTGGTGAGTTGATAAGAATATGTAATAATTTTTTCTTAATGGAACGGGTACGACCTAGGAGATTAGCGGTCTGGGCGTCAGCTGAAAATCCTGGTTCGATTCCTGCCCAGGTAAAATGTTCCTCTATAGTCTATAGAATAGGCCTCTCGTAAAGCTCTTTATTGATACAAGACTGAAAGAATTTATTGGAAAAAGGCGATAGCTTAGTAATACAACAGCAATATGGCTGCCTCATTTGGTTAATTAAATTCATTAGTGTCTGCAGATGTTATAAAGTTTTGTTATAGCCCTCCAGGTTTCTTTTTTATTTGTAGGATTATAGTACGATTTTCTCTAACCACCCACTGACATTCAACTCTTTCTGCGACCAAGTTAAAACAGTAAACAAAATGGTAATTATTTTAAAACATATATTATAAAAGTAATTTGAGTTTCCTTTTATGCATATTCTCTGCCTACAGTATCATTTTTGCGAAAATCGCGTGAATGGTAAATGTTATTCACGGAAATATCATAGTTGAGATGAATGATACGCATGCGCGCGATATGTTCTCCCACTTCCCAATAATTAATTGAGGACTATGTCTGACTCAGCCAACGCATCGCACCGCCTCGCCTGTTGTTTCCCAAATAACTACTAGAGCTGCTTCACACTATCCATTGACAGTCACTCCACTGTTCTGTGGCTATAAAAAAAAATTGAAAAAACGTCAGTAGCAGAAATATTTGAGCCCTAAACACGGAGAATTGGATGATCCATCATGTGCATCCGTAGTACGAGTACCTTCAGCTTGAGTAGAAAAGCTTTTGTGACAAGCCCTTCAGCAATGTACAGGCCTACACAAAGCCTATGACAACATGACAACAGGTGGCTTTGCATGACACTGTGATTTCATATAGGCCTAATAGATATAAAGTGTTGAGAAATGTGTCTAAACTATTTTGTGACACGAAGTAAATATAGATGGTCCTGGGTTCTATTCTTCCCTTTTAGGGAAATTTAAGCGACCCACGTCGCCCGGACCTTGCAGGGCCGCGACCTGTCGAGAGAGGGATTATCTATGAATTACTTACATACTTTTTTGACCAGACAAGGACATGGAGGGCCTCCCCGGATGAGTGATCAGCCCAATGCCGGGGCCACCTCCGAGACAACACAAACACATAGGACGAGACACACTATTCACACACACTCACTCTGAACAAGGCGAGGATGGGATGAGGATGATAATGGCGGTAAGATGATACCCGGGAACCACAGGTGAGGAAAAAACCCCACCTAGGTAACTTGTCCCTACCAGGATTCGAACCAGAGCCCGCTGCGTTCGCTGACTCGCTCCTCTCACGCATCCCATACGCCACAGGTATTTACCATCCTATGACGTAATCGAATTATCAGAGTTATTCCAAACGAGTGTATATATCAAAATCTAACAGTGCGAAGCGTTGATGGGTCAGTTAATATCTGTATAATTAAACTTTTGATAGATTATAGAAAATCTTTGTAACCTGACCACCTGTATATATTGACCAGATCTGGCCAGAACCAACGGTGATCAACTTGACAAGTTTTACTATATAACATATTGTCTTCATACAACTTTTCCATTACGAGCTATACTGTTCAAGGATACAACCATGTTTCTGAAAAATAAGAACGCAGGAAATCTCACAACGTGTTTTAATGCTGAAAATTTGACACGGCATTTCAGGGTCGAATACAATAGTATAGGAAGGGAAAGTAAAAATAAAACAAACGGCCGTTGTAATTCACTAATTAGGTCTGATATCTACCGAGTTACTGAAAGTTTAGGGACACTCCTGATTTCGGAATATTAAGAGACCTCTACTAATCAGTGTATAATGTCCACCATTATGAAGCAAGCGATTGGGTTCCATAGCTAGCTGAAAGTCTTCAAGCTTGTTCAAGCATACCTAGGGGGGGAAAATTAATGCCATTGTGTGGATGACCATAAATTTCTGAAAACATATTCTCAAAATGTAAATTGTTGATATTATCGATTTGATAAAATATGTTTTATACTTTATCGGTGGCATTGTTCTTCCACTCTTTAGAACGCTTTGTTCTTAAAAATGAGCTCCGTCACCTCTTTTAATGTCATATTTACCTGCTGCAACATTTAAATACAGGATGTGTTAGAAGCTTGTAAACCAGACATTGCCACAGTTTTATTTGGACAGGGATCAGTTTTACAGTCATTCAGCACGGAAAGGAATTACGATGACCAATGACGCTATCTCGGAAACTATAAAATAAAGCTGGAAAATGTAAACTATTTTTCTTGCAATGGAAGAGTGTGTAATGAAAACTACCCTTGTATATATATATATATAAAAAGGCTGATGTTTCTTGACAGTGAAAACAAGAGTCCCATAGTAGATGTTATACCAGAATGCATTCATGGTATATTGGTAAACATTTAAAGCCTGTCCGTGGTTGTGCCAGTTTTCTTAAAGCCTTTGGAAAAAATCACAAATCTCTCAATGTCGTGACATGAGCAGTAAATTCATTAGTATACGAGAATATGTCGTTAATCCATTATCGTTCTTACAACAATAACCACATACACACAATGAATCACAAAGTATTTCAGTAACCTTATATTTGGGTGGACCAAAAGTCACTATTAATTTAAATATTTGGCTGAAAAATACAATCCATTGGATTAACAATTTACTGAAACTACATGGTTATTACCATAAATTAACAATATCAGATAATTATCGGCTGTTTGATTTAATACAAATGCACTTTGCTGTTTACTTATCAGGTGCAAGCAAACATGATGGTAAATTCACAACCAAATTTATTAATTATTTTCACAATGGTACTGATGTTTTACCCATTCTTTAAAACCAAAGGCATTTCCATACAATGTATTTTTGAACCTCACTAACGATATTTTCAAGAAAACATTACTGACAGAGGCCTTTTCTTCCTTTTATGTCTGATTGGGCAATTTTGGTGCTAACAGTGGAATCTGACTGCAAATTTGTCATTATTCTACAACATGGCATAAAAATCTCATTATTCAAAAAAGAAAAAAGGCCAGACTTTGGTAAATGCTCTTCAGTTATGTTATGTATTATTGCTGTATCTGTTGTTGTGTTCGTGCCAATTGGACTGGACCCCTACCAGATCCCCCAACTACGACACTTTCACTCAAGACTTAAATACAGCGAAGAATAGCCCATTGCCTGTATGTAGTTCATTTTCATTCCATTAGATGGGATTATTTAAACCGACGTGCTAGCGTTAGTGTTTGCCCCCCTGCCTTGGAAAAAGTGTAAAGTGTAGGCCTAAACCCAGTATCTAGGGTTGGAACATCTGTTAGGCGTACTCGTGCTACTAGTATAGGAGATAATAACAAATGTAAAGATGTCTCCATGGAACCAATCTATGAGATGAATTGAGATGCAGAGGTGATTTATGAATGCAGGTTATTCGGGACGAACACTGGCAATGCAAAGGATTTAAAGCTCAACAACCAATAGTTTTTTCCGAATGCCCTTTGTTAGAAACACAAACTTACTGATGTTTTTATGATAATTAGTAAATCTTCACATGTGCACCTCGTCGGACTCGACAAACATCCAGATTCTATTCGTCTTCCCGCTAGGTATTTCCAGCTTCTCCGGTGTAACGGATTAAAAAGTACCAATGAACCTTAAACATAAATTAACCAAATCCCCTATTGGAGTTCTGTAGACTTATGCATACCCTGAGAAAAATCTGGTGGTGTTAGATCTGGGGATCTAGGAGACTACTGGTACTCCACGTCCGACTCAACTGCAATTGAAAAAATCAAGCGATATCTCAGAATTATGCCTTAATGAGTGGAGAACTCCATCGTAAGATGGAAATGATACCCATCTGGTATCTGAGGGAAGTCACAATTCTTCAGTGGGATCTTCTTATTCTTCTTAATCTTAGTTTGTGTGTAAAATCTCTTCTATCAAACTACGACTACACCATTAACGACACCAACAAGAAGATCCCTTTGATTTTAAACCATTTTAACCCAATTTGAGAAAGGCCTACTATTTATGTGACCCTGCTTCTTGTCTGCTTTTTTTAAACAATCTCAAGCCTAATAGTGTGTTATATTTTTGACAACAGCAAGGATAAACTGAGCTGACATTTCTCCATTTTAGATTTTTTTTATTTTATATACAGTAATGCATCACTTATTTACTTAAAAACTGTATGAATTAGGCTTACACTGGTTACATGTGTATAAAATACTCTTTAACTAGTTTTATTGAATCTGTGGGGTCAAAGAAACCCAACACCATTCAATAACTCAATTCTTTGGAGTAAAGTTAGTTAATAATAAAATTATATTTGCCAAAACTAGATCTACTAACGTGCTGTCTACTTCATCAGTAGTTTTTCATCTCAGTTAAAACCTGGCAACTTTTTCATACAGTACGTTCCTAGAGATTTCTTTAAAAAGCGAAAGGAATCCATACAGCTTTTGGGAAACAGCATTAGATATTTTACTGACAATGTAAGGGCGTCTAAAATACCTTGCTTGTGCAGACGGTTCACAGAGACAAGAAGGTGAGTTGTGTTATCTTTGCCAGACTGATAAGCCTGGCACTTGAGATATCATCTGCACTGGAGATGTTAACAAGGTTAAATATAGGGCTAGTACACTGGGAATCCAAGAAAAACTGAGTTTGTAATGCTGTTGGTACATTTCTAGACACAATTTAATGACACTGCAAAGGAAATGGAAATTTTTGTAGTTTTTTTTTTTATGTAACTGCTTTCCCTGCAAAGTCTTGAGAAAGCTTGAAACACCTATATCGAGTGAATCCCATTGTTGTATACAGCCCTCCTTCATGGGGTTGCATGTTACCTCGAGCGATTGAAATATGTTCGAATCGGTTCGACCAAAATCACCTATCTCGAGTGAACGCCATGTTTTATACTCCACTCCTTCATGCGGGCTATAAACCTCGACCGCTTGAAATATGTTCTAACCGGTTCGACCAAAATCACCTACCACGAGTGAACTGGTTCAACCAGCTATAATCAGGTATAGTGGAGGCAACTTCTACATATACAACTTTCTTCAAAGCAATGCCGACAGACCCTTATAATCCGCAGTAAATAACTTGAAATGAGGGTGTCTTGGACAATAGAGTTGTATATTCTGGATTTTCAGCGTGTTTTCTTGGGCGTTGAATTTGCCTGACAGCCAATAGAATTTCGTGTGCAGCCAATCAGCGCTCATTTATGAATTTTTGACATTTTAGCTATGACTCCACGTGGGGCACCAGACGATTGCCGTTCAGTCAGTACCATACCACTCCTTAAGTGCCAGACAATGGCTTAATCCTCAAAGCATCCCGACTGTCTATATAGGTCTAGCCTCCACCATACAATTCGTCCCAATAAACCTGACCTTAGCTCCAAAATCTAAGTGTTGGTTGTGTGCTTTTGTCATCGTCAGAAGACTGAGCATACTTCTGATGTTCTTATGGTTGGTTGAATGGTTATTTAACGACGGGGTTGTACTCCAACTTTAGGCATGTTATCGGTCGCCTGGAAATCTACAGACATGAGCCTGTCACATTTATGCACACATAAATGCCATTGAACTGAGCCGGGATCGAACTCGCAATCTTGGGCACAAAAAGCAAGCTCGATACTGACTGTGCCACCCAAGCCGACCTGCTGAAGTTATGATGAATGCACAGGTGCCAGTTATTACGGATTGTCCGTGATTATTACGTGTTTCCACTCAATAATACGGAATTACGGTCAAAACGGAAATTACGACGGGGAACTAAAATTATTGCGGAAAAAGGAAAATATGAAACAAAAATGTCAACGCTTTTCTATGCTCATCATCTAAGCGAGAACATCACTTCCGTCATGTTTTCGAGAGTGGAATTACAATAATAGCAGACACTGGTGGAAAAATTTACCTCTTAGTCAGCTGGTAGTTTTGGGGTTATCGTTGGCTTCCTTCTTCTCTATGGCTTTCTCTAAGTGGTATTGAATTTCCGTTTCCAATAATTGTCATTTTCTTTTTGATGTTCCAACTTCTAACTGTTTCGATCATTGTAATTTCAATTGTTTAGTTGGCGTTTTATAAAATGAAGCGTGTTAGTTCTCAAATCGCAATCGTAACCACTAGCAAAAACACAGCAATGTTATAACAATATCGAGAACGTTACACGAAGAAATGGCTAAATTCAGTTACTTCACGTGTTAGTGAAAACCATGTGTTCTGGAGTGGGTGCTCATGCGATTTTTTCTGTAGCTCATGGCGGTCGAGATGAGTATTGAAGCTGTTATTGTAATAATATGAACCTAATGGAATCCAAACCACAGTGGACCTTCCGTATGCTTCCGTATGGAGTCTTCTATATTTTCTAGGAGTCCGGCTACACACACCCCCAAGATCATTCATGAAATGGTTCATAGTTCACCACGTGAATCTGGTCCTAAAAGCTATACTTTTAATAAAAGTTGCATTTTGATGTTTACCGATTGTAAAATGTTGATGCTGATCACCCATCTGGGGAGGTCCTCCTTATCCTCAAAAAAGTATGTGATCCACAGATAATCCCTCTCCTGATAAATTGCGGTCTTGTAAGCCCCGGGCATCGGGGCCACATAATCGTTCCTATAAAGGAAGAAGCTAAATTAAGAGAACGAAGAAGAAGAAGAGAAACTGTTATTATAAGTTATTTAATTTTTTTAACACTGATGTTTGTCTACCGCTGTGGCTCAGGGGATGCGTTCAATCCTCTCACGGAGCGGGCCCGGGTTCGATTCCTGGTCGGGACAAGTTGCCTAGGTGAGGTTTTTTCCGGGGTTTTCCCTCACCTATGAGACAAATGTCAGGTAACTTTAGGCCCTTGTGGTCCCCGGATTTCATCTGGCCGTCATTATCATCTTCATCCTCATCCTCGCCTTGTTCTGAGTGAGTGCGTGTGTGAATGGTGTGTATCGTCCTATGTGTTCGTGTTGTCTCGGAGGTGGCCCCGGCGTTGGGCTGATCACTCATCCGGGGAGGCCCTCCATGTCCTTGTCTGGTCAAAAAAGTATGTATGTGATCCAAAGGTAATCCCTCTCCCGACAGGTCGCTGCCCTGTTTGTCCACAGATAATCCACAACGGGCCGCTTAAATCCTAAAAGGGAGAAGTAAAACTACGAAAAAGAAAGAAAGAAAGAATGAAAAGAAACACTGATGTTTGCATTCTACTTGTCTGTGGACCACAAGAAACATGATTCGTTTTGTACAGTGAATTCATGTAGTTTATGTTGTTTAGTCGGCCTTAGTGTAACAGTTGGCAAGGCGCTAGCTTTCTGTTCCCAAGTTCGCGGGTCCGATTCCGAACTAGGTCGATGACATTTATGTGTGCATAAGTGCGATAGTCTCACTCTGTAGATTTACAGGCATGTAAAAGAATTCTTGCGGGACAAAATTCCGGCACGCTGGCAAGGGTGAAAGGCCTAAGTAGCAGTATAGAGCTGTCATTACATATTACCTATTACATTGTCCGAAACTGCCTGTTCCAATATTTTCGTAAGTCACTGTACATAAACTTTACTGATGAGATTTTAGTTCTGTTTGAAAGTTTGCATATATTGAAGAGGGACTTAGTGTCAATAGAAGCATGCCAAGGCTGGCAGTCTGGCAAAGGTCGACACTACACTAGTTTATGCTAAGTGGAGGATGTCCAAAGTTACAGGAGTGTCCATCATGATCTGTGACACCAGCAACCGCTGTTTTGTGGGACTTGGCCCTCAGTTCACTATACAGGAGATTAAAGCGCCTACATTTCCAGACTTTCGGCACGTGAAGGTGGTAAGGTTGTGAGCCTTACCCAACTCTTACACTTACTCCAGGATTGCTTTAATACATATTTTTGTTAGAGGCTGAGTCGACCCCATGGCATAGGGCCACAGTGTCAACAAAAAGATTAGACCAACTGAAAAATGTCAGCGACCTTATCGGGGACTGAAAGCCCGTGGCTAGGGACCGGAAATTCGCGGCTATGAAGTCGGGAAGATTTTTAAATAAGTTCAGGCCTACTCGAGAATCACTCGATTATTTTACTTCTATTCTCAAAATTGCATATGCTTGTCGACATTTTAATTTGGTGTTTTCTTACGTCTTCAAATTAATCATTTTCAGTGCTCAAAAGGTTTTCTGTTCTTAACTTTCGCTCATTTTATGGAAATCCCAGATTGTAATAGTTTCGTGTTTGGTCACAGACAGCGCTTATCTAATCACTATGACAAATTCAGAACTACTGTCAGTTATGAGAAATATGTCTAAAATATAATATAGTTGTATAAACATGTTTTTATCCATTTGCGCTGTAAAAATAATTTTACTCAAGAAAATTACTTTTTATAAAGTAAGTTTTTACACATTTATTCAACAATTTCGAGAAATGTGCTGAATAATTTTCTGGATGAAAATATAAAGAAATACTGAGGACACATAACACAAAGAATGATAATAGAATATAACAATTCTTATTGTATTGCTTTCTATGCGAGTATCATCGTTACCATAAGTAGAGGAAGAATTGTGTTTCGCCCTGGAATTCAGTGTCTTTATGTTCAGCTGTATTTCATATTTTGAGGTTCCTGTATTCCTGAAATACAATTTAAAAAAATGGCCTCAGTAGCAGTATAAACCGTCGTTCATTAATCGTTACAAACAAACAAACTAATCAACATTGATTATACTTCCGATTTACTTTAATCGCCATCACTGTACCGGTCACTATAGAGAGAAAGTAATATTTTATACATGTGGGAACACTTTTATCCATGGTTAGTAAAGAAAGAAAAAGAAAACTAGATAATTTAACAGTAAGATTTAACTCTCTTCCCTTTAGCTGATGAGCAAAGCTTTCTATTTTACAAACAGAATTAGGGCCGTGTGAATCATTCTCGGTCAGAATTTTAATCATTATCGGTGCATCAATCATGATAAAACTTATATAGGATAAATGACCGAAGTTAAACTTCACTGCTTATCATGAAGCGATAATCTGGAACTTATCAGGGTGAAATTCCAAACAAAAAATGGGGCGTTTAGATATTCTTGTCGCAAAAGAAGAAAAACCAGTTGGTATTATTTTGAAGTGTTCGGATGTAGAAAATCTGATGAAACATTTTGTTTGTCCAAAGTTATTAAAGAATGAAATAAATGGCAGTTTTCTTACTAACCAGATTAATCTCCTTTCATCTATGATGAACATCTTTCATCTTAATAATGCTAAGATCGTACGCTACACGATGATGGCTATTATATTGACTGTGTCAATGGGACTGGGATCCTCGACATGCCCTGATTTAAGATGCTTTGCACTCTGGTCAAAGCTTTGTGTAACTGCCCCTTTCATTTTTGTTTTATTTTCCCACTCCAAAGTTATTGTTTTAGTGTTACGTGTGTGTTTTGCTCAAGTATCAGCCAATAGTATTCCGATAGCATTTTCTTATTGCGAATAATAATGTGCTACGTGGGCTACACACATCTTCTTTCTAAAATAAAAGTAATTACGTTTAGGCGAAAACTATACTATTACTGTAGTACTATACTATTACTATAGTAATTTCATCTACAAAAAATGTCTAAAAACTCTAAAAACATTTGTAATATGTAATATAGTCAAACTTTGAAACTTTACAAAGATATTTTATAAATTTAGTAATTCTGAAACATATGCTAAATTATATTTAATTATGTTCATAAAAATGTGTATTACAATATGTTAAAACCAATATTTTAGAACAAAAAACAGATGTTATTGCCCTATTTCTACATTACATTAAGAATCTAAAACTCAATAGGCCTAAAATATTTGTAATATGTAATACAATCAATCTATAAAATTTAACAAAAATGTTTAATAAATTTGGTAATTTTAAAACATTATTATTGCTAAATTATATTTAATTACGTTTACAATAATTTGTATTACAGTACATATTAAAACAAATATTTTTTAAGAATAAAATTGTATTTTATTGTCCTATTTCTACTGTACATTTAGAATCTACAACTCAATCTAACATTGTTTCAACATTAATTCTTTTAAAATCAATTGGCATAAAGTTTATTTTAAATTCCCCCTCAAAAATTTGCAGCTCTTTCTAGGTTTTCCCACTCTGCCCATGTATAAATCAGGGCCTAATCCTCGTTTGTCTTGTTTGACCAAGAATGGGGCACCTGGTTGGTATAATAGGAGGATAACATGAACGGCAGGTAACGTCTGGTTTTAGAAGTAATTACTGTCATTAGGATACTTAAATTGCTACTCGCTTAACTCGGATGATAATACATGCTGTGTTGTATTATATTCTGTAGATCTGTGACATGAACGATTGCAATTGGCTGTTGTTTCTGTTCCTCGAGGCGCCAATTTGTCATTATGTAACACGGCATTCAAACACACGGTCTCTCACTAGCATATGACAATTTCAGAAGAGTATATGTTTAGAGTTAGGCCAACTCTAGTACGCCTAAATTCATAAAGGCCACATTCTTGTAGTACTTACTTACTCAATGGCAACAGAAAATAAAACAATAGTATCTATTTTATGGAACCCGGAGGTTCATTGCCGTGCTTACATGAGCCCGCCATTCAACCCTATTCTGTGCTATTCTCCGACCATCCATCCTCGCAAACCCTACTTTCCTTAAATCTATTCTAATATTGTCCTTCCACCTACTTCCAGGTCTTCCAAGTGGAGTTTTCCCTTTGGTTTTTCCAGTCAATATTTCTTAGATATGTCTTTCCTCCCCATGCGCGCAACATGCCCATCACATTTCATTCTTCGTGATTTAATTATCCTTGTTATATTCGGTGAAGAGTACAGGTTATTAAGTTCATTATGTAGTTTTCTCCGGTCTCCGTTTTCATCTCTCTTAGGCCCAAATATTTTCCTAAGAACTTTGTTTTCTAACTTCCTCAAATTATGCTCTTCCCGAAGAGTAAGGGACCATGTATCACATCCATATATTACATATAATACAAAACCAGATAATTTTTTTTTCGATTTCTGGACAGAAGACGAGAAGGTAGCTTCTGAGTTGAATAAAAACAAGCATTTTCTGATTTCAGTCGACACTTAATTTCTTTCCTAATATTATTTGTATCTGTACATTCTTGTAGTACTGCTTTAATGAATAGAACATGACGTGTCAGTTAGAGTAATCAGCTGTAATTTATTTTATCTTTAGATCCACGTGCAATTCACATGCACTTTAGGCCTATTAAAGGGGAAATGAAGCACATTAATTGGATTCTTATGTTTCCTATGATTCGCAATTTCACGGTTCATTATCTATCCGTAATTCGTTTAGGTCTATCTTTATTTACAGAGATTTTGGAAACAATGTGTTACCCTTTAATGTTGTGAAATAGTACTTTAAATATTCCGTATTTCTAGGTATCTAACACTTACAATCTGAGACGAAGTACGAACCATAGTTGCCAATTTCTGTTATGTTTTTACTTACTACTTTCAAATAAATTCTTTTTAAAGAGTTGGCGAATGGAATATCCTAGCTTTAAGCAACATCCTAGCTGATCGCCGCTCAGTATGGGTTTTGTGGGTTGGTATCCCATTCTGTTTTGTGGAGAAAATTACAAATACCAGTGTTTATTCTGAAATAAATGAAACTTTTGAAAGAGTGTGGAGTCATGGCAAAAAAAAGCACTCGAAAAATCTATAGGTGGTCATTACGGAATCCCGGCCTGGAACAAATCCCTGAAAATCTGTTAACCCTTTCAGAGCTGAATTTTATCTAATAATATAAGCAATCATGTAGTGAAATTGCCAGTGGGCTTTAGTTTAAATCCAATGAGGAAAATTTCAGCAAAATAACTAGTTTCCGTGAATAAAACTCCTAACACGTTGCATAAAATCCTTCGCTTTTATATAAAGCTTTTCACTATTAATTTTATTTATCTGCTTTTATATAATACTAGCTTAAAAGGCCCGGCGTCGCTCGGGTTTTGTATTTTGTTAATGCGAAAATAACTTATGAAGGACTTTCGATTTTCAAACTCTAGGTCTTTAAGGTCTTTATATAGGTATTAAGAATTTGAAATGGGGAAGAACGACTTATCACACACAAACTATTCCCTCAGAAAACGCTAGATAGGCTATAGCTTATTATAGCTTATAGCAGATCCCCACGGCTTCTCCTAAGATAATTAATTGAAAGATTAACAATTAAGAGCAAAATAATTAAAATATTATATTTATTAACACTTTGCACGCGAAACATTCATAGGTGTAAACTAAACGATTGATAGGCCTAATTAATGAAACAGCTATAAATCCGGCTTTGAAGTGAATTTCACGATTAGAAAATAAATGGAAAAATGCAGTATTCGAAAGATTATGAGAATTGAAATCGATTAAACTCACGATAAAAAAAAGTGCGTAAATGTATTTGACAGACAGACATAGTACATTAGTTTTTATTTATATAGGTGAAGAATGGAATAAGCCTACTGAGGCCGTGATTTCTATATTCATTTGTCCAGACTTATAATTCCGTTACATTTCAGGCAGATTTAACGACCCTACATAAGATATTTTAATTACGATTACATATAAAAACGTTGTAGCCAGGACCCCGAACTAAGCAACTTCCCCGGAATTTTCTGTAAACTATATTCCATGTCAAATAAAATATGTTTAACATTACCTTATCGACATCTATAGCTTTTATAATAACCTGAGATATCCATTGCCTTTCATAGCGATCGCGACGATATTATTTCCAAGGTATGACAATAATAGACAAAGCCTTCTGCAATTGATTTGACCACTGAAATGAATAACTCAAACCTGATGCTTCGAAAGCGTAAAAAATGCACGTTTTCTTGCAGTTTTTCACTCATAAGTCGCGGACGAAGGCTAAAATTAAAAATGTAGTGTGACAGAAACCTTCCCGGGAATGTACCCGACAACTTCCCAAAGTTTCATGGCGATCGGATGAATGGTGTAGAAATGCATAAAGGACACACACACACACAGACACACATACATTCATTTTTATATATATAGATTTTAGGTGACGGATTTGTATGTTAGGAGCAGTGAAAAGGTTAAAGACTAACAAAGAATAAAACTTAAGGGAAACATTGTTCCAAGCTACATTTACTATACAGAAGGCCTATATCATTTTTACTAAAGTCAACATCAAGGGAAATACTGTAGGCCTATTTCCATTTTTTACATTCCGTGCCACTTGCAACCCCCACAATTATTTACAATGGAATTATAGTATAAAACCTTCTCAGGAAGGTGCATTTTCAAAGATTTCTCTTTAAATATGTGCAGCCGTTTGAGCGTGATTAAAATCGTGATAAGCAAATAAGAAAACTGAAAATACCATAAGTGACTATCATTTCCTTCCAACGCATGATCCTGTATCATTGAAAAAAGAAATAAAGGTGAAAGATGTGATACCCTTTGCGATTCGAATATTGTCGTCATTGTTAGCAGCCGATGTTAGTAAAGTATAGAAAATGTTAGTGTTCTGCTGAGGTTTGTGCCACCTTGAGATGCCATGGGCGTCTCCTGTTTGTTTTTTTCCAAGGCCCCTTCTGGATTATGTTCTCTTCTTATCTCCTGTACTTCTCTATACTAGTAGTGTAAGGTTGGAATATATCTATGGACCCCAGTATCTCGAACTTCACATAACTCGACAAAATTTTCGTGAAATAAAATTTTATTTTGTTAAACTCAAGACACGTGCTGGCAGCTTAAAGAATTACGGAAAGTGAATCGAACTTCACTAACAGTGCAATTAACGGAATATAAATAATTTGCATATTTAGGGATATTAGTAAATACTTTCCTATTAAAATATAGTACTGTGTTATATGTTACACCCCAAATTCAAGTGAAAAAAAATAGTATAGATGAAATTTCATGTTTCATTTACCAGACACAACTTACTTCCCTCAATGCGACTAACTTGTAATTCAGAATTCTGCCCTTTTGATAGGAGTTGTCTATAAGGCATCTGAGAAGATCGTATATTAATACCGAATTGCTGTCTTGCTGTTTCATTTTGCGCTGTGTCACAATTGCGAATAGATCATTCTTCACTTATAGTAGCATACATGTAACTTAATTGCAGTTTGAAATTTCTCAATTCTCCCGTATATGATGTCGCACCATATGTGTACGAATCTCCAACATATCCGCACCAAACACAGCTGCTGATCAATTATGTTTGCATTTATAGGATCCTTATAAACCATAGAAAAATGTTCCAAACGTGATTGAAAAAAAAAATTACTCGTAACCCAGCCTACTTAGGGAATTCATCAACTCGAGAAAGCTTGGTCCAACTCACCCGTCCCTTTAGTACATTTATTCTTTTATTTAAAGATATTGAAAGGTTATCGTGCTAAGTTATAGGTCTGTTATGCATTTTCTTATGTAAAACAATTTCACACCATGGAGCAGCTGTTCCAATCACATGTGCAATATTTTTCAAGAGAACATTATAGATTAGTGTTCAAAATCCTTGTGTAATCTAATGAAGATGCATATTGAATCACTTCATGAGCAGATAAGGAGCGTCTAAACTTCTCCCGTATCGTAAAAATCCTAAAATTCTTCAGCTTGTAAAGAAACTTGGAAGCGGTGAATCTGGAGGCATATAAACCAGGGCGCGAAATTTCCGGTCGCCAGGAAAGATTCAGTTTAGGAAAAAGTTCTATCTTTACTGGTTTATCGTCTTATTATATTTTCCGAAAAAAAAAATTAAATTAATAGTAGATAATACCACAAGTGGTCACAAAATCACTAAGCACTAAATTTACTCATAAGCATTCGAAAATATTAAAAAGTTATCGATACAGGCCTAATTTGATTTTCCCATTCTATTTTGATTCGATTTGTTTCCCAGTGTTTTGCCCAATTGTTGTTCTAGCTCCTTTAGTAACAAACATTTTACGTCGTGTGTTTGGCTGTTGTTTGTTACAGCTGTTAAAGCTGAAATACTTCACTTGAAATACTTCCAAATATTTAGTTTGCTTTAACACTCTGTTTCTTACAAATTAGTTGGTGCCATGCAGAAAATTTAAGCTAGTAATTAGTATTTTTAATGGGGTAGGTCAGTAGGATGCGATCATTTATTTATTTAATTTTGCATATTTAAAAGCGATATAAGCTGTAATATTTTATACAGAGTGTTAATGAATAACACCGAAATATTTTACCTGTATATAGAGGGGACATACACAAGTAACATTTATTAGGAGATTTTTGCTCTATGACGTAAAATGTGTGTGCTACGGGGCATTAAAGCCATTATAATTTGGTGCTCATAAATCAATTATGCAAAATAGGGTTAAACTTTTCATTAAATTGACTTCATGCTTTCCTAATGATCCATAGAAACCTGATTCTTAATCATTCATTATTCACAACTATTACATAATTTAGAGTTTTCATAATCTGCAAAATTTACAGACTAATCACATAACTGGCCGTCACTGCATTATTCTTTATTATTATTATTATTATTATTATTATTATTATTATTATTATTATTATTATTATTATTATTATTATTTATAACTACTGACTACAGTGTTAACAACGAAGTTCCTTTGTTTTTCATTTTTCTAATGTTAGAAGTCAGTGGCGGCCATGCCCTGGGAGATTTTATGCTGTAACAGGGATAATTGAATCCATAGAGCAAAAATCTCGTAACAAAAGTTGCTTATCTATGTTCCTGTATACACAGATAAAATATTTCGGTGTTATTCATTAACACCCTGCATATAAAAAAGCTATACATCATTTCCAAAAGGCTGCAATGCTATACCATATGTAACAAAATTATTGGTTTGGCTACTGCCTTCAGACTTGAAATGCCATGCCCTGATATAAACACTGTAAAACTGTTGTAGGTTTTAAAGAACGTTGTTCTACAGGACTTGGCAGAGTACGAGATAGTGACTAGTGGCGGAGAATATTTCACACTCAGCCTATCTGTAAAAAAAAGTCGTTCAAATGAAAATATATTTGCATCGCAGATAAGGGAGCGTCCGGTTCAATCACACATGCCTTTGTGCCAATAACTGAGAGTAGATCCTGACTGTTGTTGTAGGAATGCATCCATGGCTAAACCCACAAAGTTACAACTTTTAATTACAAATTTTCAGCGAAGGCGTTTGAAGATTTCTATTAAAACTGAAAATCAGAGACTGGGGACATATATCCTTTATTAATGCAATAATATTTCAGGACATTAGCCATATTCATATTTATACATTTAAGATCCAATATTTAAGTACTTTTAGGAGCTTCTGCCGGTCCGGTCATAAATTAATGTGATAGTGAAGAAGGCTATGAAATAGTGCTACATTCTTCGAGTAATTGCAATTAGTTAAGCATTTTATGATAGGTCTACTAGATAAGTTAAAACTTATCAGCATGACATGCTTTCTTGTGCTTCTTAAGTAGATTAAGCTCGAATTAGAGAATTAATCTACAATTATATCCTGAAAACTAATAGTCAAGATATTGGAAACAGCTGTTCCAAGATATTCTTTGACGTATGAAAATGCATTATAGACCTATAACCTCACCATATAGTACTTCAACACATTTTATTTAATAAAATAATTAATTTATTACAAAGGGTGTGGACGGATAGCACTTAAGCTTTCTTTTTCTAAAGAATACTCTGCAAGTCTTTTTTGTCATTTTCTGTAAATGTTGAATTTGTTAGGGCTACGCGGATCTTAGAAACAGAAAATCCCATTTAATGCTCTGAAGGAGATCAGTATTGGCCTGAGTAGGCCTATTTAGGGTGGATATGTTAGAAACTCGTATGCTTGTGGTGGATAGCATTAATATGGAAGAATCGCGATTTTCAATTGTTTTGTCAACAAGTTACCATTCGAGTGTATAATGTTCAACTATCTCAAGACAAAGTAAATTAAAATATAAAAGCAACAACAACAGCTATTCGTCACTGGAATTCACTGCCTAGCCATCTCAGGAGCTGCCAAACGATTTCACAGTTCAAGCGCCATTTAATAAATTAAGTGTACAATAACATTTAGAAATTGATGCTAATTAGTAATATATTTTAATTTTCATTATATTTTGTAATAACTAAGAATGTATTTGTTTAGACTTTCATCATTTTTTTATTTCTTTATTTTTAGTCACTTGTATTATATATTCATATTATTCAAGTACTTATGTTCTAATTTTTTCTTTGTATTTAATGTTCGTTTCTTGTATTCATGTATATCAGTTCTTTTTAAATTTATTATTAATCATTATTATTATTATCATTATGTACTTCATGTTTTTGCCCTGGCTGAGTGGTAGAGAAGGCCTTATGGCCTTTTCTCCGCCAGGTTAAATAAATAAATAAAATAAAATTTAATCTTTTTTTTCCGAACAAAGGCGAAAAAAGTATAACCAAAGAACTGTTACAAGCGCATGTTAACACTTTTACATCACTCACCTCGTTTGATGCCAGTCTTGACAGAGTAGGATAGATCTTGAAAGGCGAGATTGAGGGCAGTTCTGGAGACGGCGGCGTGCTGGTGCTCCACTGGGGAATGTCTCAGCTCGAGTTTGAGGTTCGAGGGCCTCTTACGCGCGGGCTCGGCCATCCTAACACACAGGCGCTCCGCCCCACACTGACTACTGACTGTAACTAGTGTAGTGACTGTGACCATTGCCTTCAGATGGCACCACGTGCAGTACATGTACAAAAACACTATTATTATCTCAAAGACAGTGTGACTTAAAAATGTCATAAACTGGAAGGCATTAAAACTCTAAATACCGTACTTTTTAGATGAAGAGAAGCAATTTTGCAAACACTCGACTTTTACTTACTTGCAAAATCGCAAAAAGACTAAACAATTTTCAAAACATTTGAGAAACATGTTTTTAATTTTTTAAATCAGCATTTCTCAAGGAACTTATGCTTTTGTTTTAGATGGTTCATAGTCTGTTTAACCAATAGTTATTGCATTATTAACAACTTTTCTTGAGGACAACATGTTGTGCCATAGAAGGGTGTCTTTCTGCTAATTACGTTTTCATTGCAAATACCTGCTTGCGAATTTAATTTCTAGTGATGAATTCATTTGCTGTTTCATCCAAATCTAAATGAATAGCTTTTTATCTTTGGGAATGAATGATTGCTACGTCATTCGTTGACCTTTGTAGGCATAGTGCAGGATTTAAGTCTACGGAGAGAAGAGAATAATCGAATTAGAGATTAGTTATTGGTACTGTAAGAACTAGTCTCATGAACATAAGTCTGGTAGCATGTCAAGGAAAAAAACTCCTTTTCGAATGAAATAAAAAACAGTCTGAAAATTTGCGATGTGGTGCAATTTTGATCGTACAATATCTGATTACAGTGTTCCTTTGAAAAGTAGTCTCTCCTTGTCCAAGTCATCGTCACAAGATGAGATAATTTTTTCCAGCTTTCTTGTCAGATCAAAGCTTTTTGTATCATTAATTTGGATAGTTGTTAGAACTAAGAAGTAAGAACACAGGCTAAATATTATTGGGGACGCTCGGAACTCCCAATACTTATTTTGAGGGTGCTGAAAATGCAAAGCACTCCCCCCTCCCGAAGTCGGCGTCTATGGCATGATTTGCTTGTAGTTTATATTTGATGTTTCAGTTTCTCTGAATTAATCTTTATTGCTTAAACATTTTTTACAGAATTGTCATACACTAGTTTAAAATTTTGACACAGAGACGAATTTAGCGTACAATTGTGACAACTAGTGTACAATTCTACTGTGCAATCATGATACGTATTATAAGTTTTGTAACATTTGTACTTAAATAAGCGATAACTGTATTGGAAAAAAAATTAAAACTCATTTATAAAAAATGTTAAGGAAATTAGAATTTTTAGGGAAGGGAAATTTGAATCAAATAATTTTGCGATTAAAAGTGGCTTGAAGCAAGGAGATGCATTATCATCTTTACTATTTAATTTCGCTTTGGAACAAATATGCCATTAGGAAAGTTCAGGAGTCCTACAATTTAATGGAAATCACCCGATATTATCTTATGCAGATTATGTTTGTGTGTTGGACGATGACATAAACACAGTCGTGAGAAATGCGAAAAGTCTTTTATATGCCTGCAGAAATGTTGGATTGGAAATTAATACAGAAGAAAGCGAAGAATATGGTCATGACACGGCAAAATAATAAGCTACAAAATATTTTAATAGCACTTAAATCATTTGAACAAGTGGAGAAATTCAAATATCAATAATTAATTATTGATACAAATAATATTAAGCCAGAAGTTAAGTGTCAACTAAAATCAGGAAATGGTTATTTTTATGCAATTTAGAAAAGTTTATCTTCTCATCTTCTGCCCAGAAGTAGCCTATATTTAAATAAAATTGTTACGTTATGTGGATGAGTGATATCCATCTAAGGTAAGAACATAATCTGAGAGTGTTCGAAAACAGGTTACATAAAAAAATATTCGGACATAAGAGAGATGAAACGGGGTTGTAGAAAACTGCAAAATTACAAAATTCATATCCTGTACTCTTCACCGAATATAGTAAGGGTAACTAAATCACGGAGGATGAAATGGGCTGGACATGTTGAGCACATGGGGGAGGAAAGACATAATCTCAAAGTATTGACTGGGAGACCAGAAGAGAAAAGACAAAATTAGAAAAGCTAGGAGTAGGTGGGAGGACAATATTAGAATAGATTTAAGGGCAGTAGGATTTGCGAGGGACGGTTGGATGAAGTTAGTGCAGAATAGGATTGAATGGCGAGCTCATGTAAGCGCGGCAATAACCTCCGGATTTTATAAAATATATGATATCCCTTTAGCATGATTAGGGATTATTGTCTCTTGCCAATGAGTAATTAAGTAAGTAAGTAAGTAAGTAAGTAAGTAAGTAAGTAAGTAAGTAAGAAGTTATAAGTTATGCAGTCACAAAGGTATCTGATAAAAAGTCAATTGAGACAGTATTCATTTCCTGTATTAAGAAAGAAATTTAAAACACACATTGAAGGTCAGAAAGTATTGGGATAATCGGAAAAATGTTGATTCTGTGCCTTTCCAAAGCTCCGTTGGTTTGTTATTATTATCGGAATTATGTAAATCACATGGAAAAATATTAACAGAAGAATTATGAAACAAGAAAACTAGCCGTAACATATTTCAAGACGCTGTGAGAGTCGAAACATATTTTGTTTGAAATTTTAGAAGTTCTTCGTTCTGATGACAAAACTACATCAAAAAAGGAAACTTAGAGACTACGCATCAAAAAGTAGACATAGAGTCAAACTTCATTTAATAAGGGTCTAATATGAAAATATACGCAATCAAGGTGAAAATATTGTATCAACAAAAGTTAGGCAACTGGTAGGATTTAGTGATCACTGTCCATTCAAGCAGTACAGTTAAACTCCCTTATATCGATATTCGAGGGCCCTAGAAGCATAGGCGCTGACTTTGGGGGTGATTTCCACTTTCAGTACCCTCAAAATAATTGGTGGTGTGCCGAGCTCTCCCAATAATATGTATTTACATACTTCGGAAAGCTTTTTCTTCGTGGAATGCTACCAGAACTTATAACTCTTAAAATACCAGTATCTACCTTTACTGCTGAACTATCATTCTCCTCTCTCCATATACTTAAATCCTACCTTTGGTGTACAACGAGCACAGTGAATGAATGATTTAGCAATCATATCTTCCCACAGAGAAGAAACTGTGCATAGCAAATGAGTTCATCACTAGAAATTAAGTTCGCTGGCATACAATTGCAATAAAACAATATGCAAAAAAGCCACCCTGCAGCGACATAACGTATTAAGATCTCTTATTAATCCTCAATGAGAGTGGTAGTGTGGTTTATAACATAGGCGTAACCAGGCCGACCATATGGGGGGGTTATAACATCCGTGGGGTATTCCATACCTCCCAGGGAGAGGGGGTCCGGGGGTCCTCCCCCGGAAAATTTTAAAAATTAAGATGCAAAATAACGAGTTTTAAGCTTCCGGGGGTTGCTCCCCGGAAAATTTTAAAAATTAAGACGCAAAATAACGAGTTTTAAGCTTCCCACGCTTTATACTTGTATTAAGTAATTTGTGGGCAGACTTAAAAAAATTATACAATTTTCCTTTTTTTAATCAATGGGGGGGGGTTCAAACCCCCAAACCCCCCCCCCCCCTCGATACGCCTATGGTTTATAATGCATTTTTTTTATTAAACAGACTATGAACAGAGCGTTTATGTTTATCGGATAATATGTATTTTGTTGTAATGAAAGACTTTCAACGTACGTCATATTAAATAGCAATATCATTTTCCTTTCCTGAGTTAGCACCCCAATAAATTTTACAAGTCAGTGCCTATGCCTAGAAGATCTTACTGTTATGTGAGTATTATTGTTGTATTGAGGAGCTGTGATAAATCACATAGTGTTAAGAAAGCTGCATGAAGAATGGTGGAAATAATAATAAATCCAAATAATTAAAAGATCGTAGATCGCGCCATGGTATGAGCCTCAGCATGTGTTAGAAATTTCAAACTCATACAGTGTGGGAAGAGGGAGACAAAGACAGCCAATTCGCCCAATAACTAAGACAACACTTAACATTTTATCAGGTATGTTGTTTTAAGGGGAGATGGTAGTTACCGCTAGCAAAATGATAGAAAATATAGCGTATGTTCAAGAAGCCATAACTCAAGTGTTAACAATCAGATTTAGTTCAATTTTTTTATGCTTCGCAAGTGCACTCTGCAGATTAAAATAGGAAGAAAATGGTTGTTCTAGAACTCATTGTTTGGTAGGAAATAATTTTTTAACACATAAGTGATAATTTTGTTTTACAGTTATTTCCCTTGACATAGGTACCCTTTATTCAATTTCTGTAACTTAGATTTTTGTGAAACTGTGGGAACTTACTAACAATAGGTATTACTAATTACCCTAGCACAATCAGTCTAATACTGCATGGAAACTGCATAAAAACTTCACGTCTAAAAAAAAAATACTTTTTTTTTTAATACAAATAATTGAAAATTCTGTATAGTCAAGACTTTTCCCAAAATTCTGCTAAGGGAGATTTGTCATCCATCTATAATGAATTCCTGAAAGTTTCATTATTTTAGCATGAATAGCTTTTCAGAAAATGGTACCTGAAGTACAAAAAATGCAATTTTACAGGAGAGCGAAAAGAAAGTGGCGTGCCTTATGGTATTTTATCCATTTTAGAAAGTTCCAGGTCACTCTGCTTGGCTTAATAATAACGCAACATATAAGACCTATATATCAAAATGTTCAAAAAACCATGATCTATTACACGAGCCTAAGAAAAAAATATATTTTTTGGCACTGATTACTACCATCTCCCCTTAACTGCACAAGCTGTGCATGCTGAACCTCACTGTATGTCGTAGTGCATGTAGTTACCCTCATTGGTTCTGTTCTCCATCCCCCACTGATCTTTTATTTTCCTAAATATAACAATTATCAGGCCCGCAGAAAAAAGGTTGGTGGCTAGAAAGGACACTAATCTATCGGCCACAGGCTAAGTTATTGGTTTGCTACAACTTATTGCACTTTAAAGTATTATTGTAAAATATCTCTCTAAAATAGCTTCATCGTTGTACTGAGTGACATTTACCATTATGAAGATAGGAAATTCGCCAAAACCAAAGAAAAACATTGCTACATTCGGGCATATCATTATATCGATCTTTATTGTACGAAGTTTGATTGTATATACCAAATAATCTATCCAAATACTTTGGACTTTGTCTGAACTTTGTGTGACACAGAAAGTCACAATTTCTATAATATATTGATAAGGAACCTGCGGCAAAAATAGAAAAACTAGAAGGGAGTGAGTTCTAACTATTTCATGTCACAGTGATAAGTGATAATCAGGGCCCGGATTCTGATGACCTAAAATTGTTTGAAAAATGACCCATAAAACGACCCTACATTTTAAAGAAAATTACTTAATAATATTTATAAAAAAGACCTAACAGACTAGTTTGTACATAATTGTAAAAACTGTAAATAACTGTAATGTTGTGAATGTTCTTTTCTCACGGAAATTTATACTAGCATTGAGGCACTGCTGAGTCAAAATTCGGCATTTCCTTTTGTGGTCTGCCGGATTATATTATTGTTTATTGAGGGTAAACAGTAGTTTGCACTCTCAAATCCAAGCAGGTGGCAGACTCTGGTGCCAAGTCAATCTAATAAGTAATAACAAAGTAATATAATACAAAATTTTGGCGTTTCTTTGATCCTTACTTCCGACCGAGACATGTCAACACTTTAACGCCGAATTTTTCCTTCTTGCATTAAACAAACAACACCGCTAGCGACGAAAAAAGTTAATACATTCAATGTAAATATTACATGAAAATGACTAAATAAGGAAGCAAATGACACGAAAATGACAAAATAATGACCTAAAATTGAAATAAATGTCCTAAAAATGCATTTCTATAATCTAGATGCCATGATTAGGATGTATCCACAAGTTCGCAATCCCTATGCAGCATCAATAAAAAGATGGCATGTCATTAGAATCCGGGCCCTGGTGATAACTTATTCACACCATGCGATTATGGACAACTCTTCACGCATTATGTGATTATGATCAACTCTTCCTCAACGGAATTTGAATCTTCTTGGTACTATCAGAAAATATAAACCGTACAGCTACAGCAAATGACAGAAATAGAAATGCATAGTTCAGTATTTTCTTTCACAACTCACTGTGACTTTTTCGTAGCCTACCTACCTTTAAAATTTGATGTAATTACTGGGTATGTTGCGACAGCATTATTACAGTAATGTGAAAAACTGTACAAGAAATGTTATTACTATGCAGTAAGTTTCAAGGCGATCTTCCTTGGGGTCACAACACATTAACAGTAAAAAAAAAAAATTTAGAAATACCTATAGAAATGAAACTTGGGATACTCAAGAAGTTAAAGCTTATGAAGGACATAAAGTTTATAGATTATAATATTTATAAGGTTTACAGTAACTTTAATGGGTTTGTTACTGTGCCTACTAAGGGAGTTATGATTTTTTCTTTTTTTTTTTTTCTTTCTTTCAGCCCTATTTTTGTTCATCCCTTGAACTAATCTTTCAAACAAAGTTCTTGGTACTACTCTCAGGCTCTCATGAGGTATAATAACTTTAAAGAGATTCAGTATTTTTCATATCAAGGGAATTATAGTGATTTTCACTTTTTCAAAAAAAATCTTCCCCGTTTTTAACCCTTGGTTCTATTTTGCCCATTAACGAACTCAACCGAATTTTCCAACTCTATGTACCGGTACTGTATATTATGTATCAGTCTGAAATTAATTTGTGCAAAATTACGGCAGTTATCGTGCCCACAAAATAATTAATATAGTACATTAATATAGTACGTATAAACTTTTGAGTTGACGATGAATTTGTTTGGGGTCCAACAAACTTAAAATTACGTAGAAGATTTCCGGAAGTCGCAGTCTTATCTAATCTAAAATGACTTAGACGATATTCGAACCCGCGACGCGACGTCGCTATGGGTGATGGCAGTTTAGATTGTTGCGTACGTTTCCTGTACAAGACAAAACGCAACTGACCTCATTTCCGAAAGTGGACATAAACACAGCTGTTATACAGCGTTGCCACATCGAGCTGTCGCTGGGGTATGCCCACGTGCTCTGTAAATTCAAAATACCTGTTTGGAAGATCTGAGATGATGGGATAAAATTAATCACTTATAGTAGATGTCTGGAAAGATGAAGTTGGTGTTTTCTGCAGAAACGTGCTTCTGTCTAGAGTGTTTTTATAGGTATAGTTCATCTGGTCACATGACCCGTACGACATGATTCTTGATGAACCTGTACAGTGGTTTTAATAAAGCAGAATAAAGGAATGTTTTTACAATTATTATGTGTTAGAAGTTTCCTGTAGAATTTTCCGTACGCTACCATACTTCGAGATGATATGGGTAAATTTAAGGAACTGGTAGTAGCTGAAGTTGAATGTCCACTCATGTTTAGGCCTATGTGCTTGGTAATTTGCACAAGATTTTGCATGGTGGGCTATTTTCAAAATATACTCTTAGCACAATAAGCCTATACAAAAAAGTTTTTCACGACGTAACTAATTAGTGGTACTTATGAACATTGTTGCCGTGGATCGTAAGTTGACATTCCCACACGCTTTGAAAACAAAAGAAATCTCAGTGCTGTAAAGATGACAAAAAGCACACGTGCCGTAAGTAAATCCATCATAATACAAGCCTTTATCGAAGACCGGAACCAAGGCCCCCCAGTTTGTGGCGACTTTAACAGGACAAATATTAGGTCCCCATAACAACCAACACAGGTTGAAATATAACATCCATCTTCAATAGTACGAGTGTATACATAATATTTTCAGCTAATATCTCAATTAATATAATTAAATTGATATAAATAATCATCGTGCAAAAAATAGCATGCAATACTCGTTCCGTAAGAGCATAACGGATTTCGGAAATTGAAAAAACTCTTTCCTCTCACATGCATAGTTATCTGAGCTATGGGACTCTTTTGTGGGGCAATCACACCTCAGCTTTGAAACTGTTTATTCTCCAGAAAAGAGCTGTGAGAATGATATGTGGTGTACCTTCGAGAACTCACTGTAAGCCACTTTTTACGGAACTAGGAATACTTACCTTGCCATCAATGTTTGTTCTGGACTGCCTTTTGTACGTTAAACGCAATTTGCATAACGTTTCCACATGTTCAACAATTCATAACTATTCTACCCGTAACAGATCCAATATTTATTTAAGAAAATTTAATTATAGCACAACTATGAATAGTTTTATATGTTTGGCTTTTAAATTTTATAACTTTTTACCAACTGAAATAAGAAATATGTCATTCCATATGTTTAAAACATCAGTCAGAAAGACAATGTTGGCAAATCCACTATATAGCGTCCATCCCTTTTATAATATTAAATTTTAAATATTTCTTAAATTTACTGTTTTAATAATGTTATAAATTAAATTAAATTGTACTCAAAACCACGACATCTCAATCTGTACATTATGTATGGCAATGAGGAAAATAAATATTATTATTATTATTATTATTATTATTATTATACTATTTCCTTTTCGGCCATAAAGAGATTGTTGTGTGTCGCTGTAGTAGGATATTATTAGTATCATTATTGAAATTAGTTAATTTTAAAATTTGTATTAAATGTTGCATTTTCATTAATTTTATTATTTTGGATTTTAATACAGCTGTACTAGTGGAGGAGAAGGGAGGCAAGTATGAGTAAACAGAAAACTAAGCAACAAATAAAATATTGTCCACGATGGATCTGAGTTCGATGAGGGGACACACCTGTTAATGACGGGTGGCTTTACAGGTTGGCCAAAGCTTAATTGACCGAGCGGAGCTAGATCCTGTTTTAACTGATCGTTCGGCGTTTCGCCTATTTGTAAATTTGTTTGTTTCGCAGTTACGACCAAACGCGTTGTTTACTTTTCTTCCAATTCGGCACGAATGTTCATTGAAGTCATTAAAAACGACGTAACTGTAAGCATTTTTCAATATATTAGGTAATTCAAACCCAGGTCCAACTCTTTCCACCGGTTATGAATATAAGTTGATTAAAAACTGTTATTAAAACTTTAGTACAGTGGATAAAATTACCTTTGAACAGTCACAATGTTTCAGCCTGACCTCCAGGCCTTCCTCAGGTGAAAAAAAAGATTTTTATTTATTTTTATTCCGTTTCAAGATTGTGGCCGTTATCATGATTCCTTTTCATGTAATGTTCAGTTTTAACGATTTTCAACTATTCTAGCCATAAGGTTCACACTATAAAGATCTGAAGACCACTTCCATTTTGGATTGTATCATTTTCTACAACTTTGTTCCAGTGCATTTAACTCTGATGGTTTATCGGCATTTCGTCTGTTTGTCTAAATATTCGTGTAAGTTAGCTACGAAGTCAACACCAAAAGCGTTGTTCGATTTTACTTCAAGTCGGTGTGAATATTCTTGAAATCATCTTAAAAATACGTATGGGTAAGGATTTTTATTTTTTATTCGGTTTTAAAATAGTTACTGTTTTAACTAATTCTAGAGCAGATCTTACATTTTCCAATTTAACACAAATGTTCCTGAAGTCATTATAAAATAATAATAACATTTATTAGTCATTAAGCATGTTATACATTGCAATAGACGTCGTTATATTAAACAACCTAGAATACTATATTCAGGCTAGTTAAATCCAAAAATTCATTAATATTATAAAATGGTGACTTTACCAGATAATCATATAAAACTGTTTTAAATCTATTAAGATTTACTGTATGTGCTTCACATGGTAGTTTATTAAACAAGGTCACAGACATAGATTTGCACCAGTGTTTAGATTTACTTAATCTGACATGTGCTTCATTTACTAATAAAACGACCTATGAGTAAGAATGTTTATTTTTGAATCCGTTTCAAGATTGTAGCCGTTAAAAAGATTCCGTTTCATGTAGAGTTCAGCTTCTTTAAAAAATTCTAGCCAAACGGTACATACTATACAAATTTGAATACTGCTTCCACCCTCAAGTGTAAAATTTTCTAGATCTTTGGTCTAGCTCATTTTTCACGCAACTCTAATGATGATCTACCGGCAAACGGAGGACAATTTTTTTTTTTTTCCGTTGCGAGGTCTACTGTTCACATTCTTGTAACATGGGAGATAACAGCGTAGTTTAAAATGAAGGGAACCTGAGCTATTACTTACTCATCCAGCTTGTCAGCGGCATCGCCACGAGTTTGATGAGAAACTACTGGATTGAGTTAAGTGTCCCGGGGTCAAGTCTGGGGTCAGGAGACGGCTGGATTGTAATTGCGAGCAGAACAGTTCCCATGGTCATATTGAATCAATTATACTAACCTTGAGTTAAATATACCTTGCAGGCTAATGTACTGGTAGGCCTACCAGGCTAAAGATTCAGAAATATACCTTGCCGGGTCGTGTACAAGAGGATAATCGTGGTCTAAAAATATAACTTACCGGATTATGTACAGTGGAGAGCACGGAATCTTTCCGATATAATGCGCAGAGGTTTATGTTTGTAAGGGAATACATAACCGGATCCGGCAAGTTCACTCCCCATCCCTGCTCCTATCCTTTCTTGGCGTTGGAGGATACGCAGCATTGGCTAACCCTCCACATGATGTTTAAATTAATCCCCTCCCAACCTGTGTTCGCAGGATAATGTTTGAGTGCCAGACTTTTGGCATCAAACCAATATGAGTATACACATAACAAATATTTGATCAAAAGCCAGAGCAATGCCGTCTGTGCGAGAAAATGAGTCTGATCAAGCCCGCCGACAGACATTAATAGGCCTATTAGATACTGGAATAAATATTACTCAACAAATCGAGACACCGGAGGAGTGGAGTTAGATGTAGGCAGTAATCTTTCTCAAACACCGGAAGAACGCCAGGTAGGCCTACCGGTACACTAAAATACCATTAAGTTACTTCCTCGTGATATTCTCGGGCATGGCTAAAAACCTTGCAATGTACTTTTTTGGCCTTATGAAGTATGGATAACCAGCTAAACAATATTAACTCAAGAGCTTATTTATTAAGTAACAAAAACACAATGCTATTCGTGAATGTTTCTTGACGTGATAATTATTTCCATTCAATAGTCATGTCAAATGCTGTAATGAAGCTGGTGTTCTATTGAATGCTCCAAAGCAAAATACGTAAAATGTTGAAGGTGTTTGAGTCTACCAGTACGCTGTGAAATACTGATATGCATTTGTCTATTTGTATTATGTATTGTATTTATTATATCTGATGTAGAATATTAATGATTATGATTAGGGTCCGGAAGTTAGGAAAAATGGATTTTCTATTTGGGTGGTTATATTAAAGAGTTAAATAAATATGAACATGTTTCCGCACATTTAGGGATAGTAGGGCCAGTTTTTATTTTACCTTTTTTTGGCTATTTTGTTTACTGTTGCTATTTTAAGGATTAAATCCTTTTTTTCTTTTGGCCTGTTTTGTATCGTTATGGATTTTTTCCTCTGATTATTTGCACATAAAGCATTTCAGTGTATAAAAAAATGTTACATAAACAAAATGGCGTAACTGGACCACTTGGGACCCGGGGCGGATTTATTTTTGAACCCCCCCCCCCAACACTGCTTTCTTTAAACTTTTTTTTTTCTTTGACTAACTTTCTTTTTTGTCTTTCTGATCGTCTCCATGGGCTAATCTGTACGAAAAATAATAGATGAAGGGAGCGAAGTCATGTAGTATTTATTGTATTTATTTATTAAATACAAACAGAGATTAGTCCAATATTAACATTGGTAACTAGTGTCAATTTTTTTATTGGTAACACGTCAAATATGCTATTTTTTATATAAAACAAAAATTCCGATGAGTAAAAAAGCTGTGGGACATTAGTTTTTATATTAGGGTGTGACATCAATGGGGGGCCCCATAGTAAGTGGGGCCCGGGGCGGACCGCCCCACCCTAGGAACGCTACTGCATAAATAATGAAATGACACATTCACGTCACAAAAGCATTTATTGAGGATCTTGATCCCTATAAAAGCATTTATTTGTTTTCAAGCAGTCGAAAACTTACTTCCTCAAACAATTAAATTAGCTCTTTAAATAGCAGAACCTATGAAAGGAAAGCAGGATACGTCGGATATAATGAATACCAGAAAATATGTAAATAATTAAATATCTTAAAAAAGTATTTTCTTTTATTAAAACGTGGGCTTTCTCTCTGTTCTGAGTTTTAATAAATGCTAATTTTAATTATATTACTTGAGCGTAAATTACTGCCTATTTTCGGTATTTAAGTACCGTACTTTTTTGCCTGCCTTTTTTTAACCAAAATAAATGCCTGAACTTTCGGGTTCTAATTATATTACACGAAATATTCCTGTAACCATTCTAAGTATAAAACTATGTTTATGTTAAATTTCAGCTTTATCAGTTTAGTAGATTGTGTGTCAAATTGGAACATTGATGAACCATTACGTTTTTTATATATGATATATATACATAATCTTGTATATAGTGCAGTTACTCATTAGATGGCCAGTCGGCTTCAAAGGTTTCGGTGTTTCTTTATGTTAATTGATCTGACTAAATCTGTCTTGGGCTTCCGCTATCCAAAACAAAAGCAACGTTGCAATATTCTCTCATTGTTATCGCTGACCTCAGTTCTTCCTTCGTTTTATTCAATTCACACGTGTTATTGTTTACTGTAATTTGATCTTGCAACCTTGCATTTCACTCCACGCGGAGTAGACGAGTAGCTGTCAAAATCGCCACAGGACATTCTTAGATTTTGATTGGCTGGGGTAACTAGCTGATTGGTGCGGTAAAACAAAGAACAAGGGTTGAGCTGTCGGCAAACGTTTCCTCCTAACGAAAGGAAGCCGCCTGGGTATGCAATGAGTAACTGGACTATACATATATATGTACCTCTCATTTATCTCATAGAATGTCCCAAACCACTTTGCAATATTAGAAAATAAAAAGGAAAATAAAAATTCAGATATCGTTGCTATATAGCACACGAATGTATTGTAAATGAGAGTTCCATAAAATAATTTACCCTGTGTTTGATAATACATGTCCTGTATTTTCAATTGAGGAATTTGGAACGTAAATTGATAATGTGCTGTTACTCATTCTTGTGCATTTAGTATTCCAGACAGTAGTTTATTGAAACTGTAATGTTCAGTATACAAATATTATTACAATCATGGTATATTTTTCAGTTGTTATAGAATATTATGCCTAAGTTGTTCTGAAAGGAGTATGAGAAACTTATTTAAATGCCAAAAAATAAAATATTCTATCAGTGTCTAGAAGGGTTAATGTTAGCCAGCCAGTGACAGATTTAGCTAATAGTAATGTTGTCAGAATTAACACTGTTGATGTTGAACTGTGTAAATGTAGTTTGCTGAGATACTGACAATCTCTTTGTTATGAGCTTGCACCAAGAAATAATTCATAAGGATAAATTTATACAAATAATTGTCATTATCTGTGAAGAATTTTGAAATTCATATAATTATATTTAAAGCTTGGGTACCAGTACAGGCATCTAGTAAAGTAGACCTAATCTTTATAGAGTGTCTAATTAATAATCTTGTTATTTGTTGTTCTTTCAAAAATAATTCTAAGTTCTTATTTGTTAATTTTATATGCATTGAGAATGTCTTAATATAATATTTGAGCTGGTGTTTCTGTGGAAACCGTATTTGATTACGAAATTAATTGAAGGTGGCCTTTCTCGGTTGCCATAGCATTTTTCAACATAAAGCATAAAATTGCCGATCACTTCGATTTTGTTAGCCCACTTTACTTGATTCGTTTGTTTATAATATTATGGGATGCAGAAATCTCTCTTTTTTTCCCCCCTTTTTTTTCTTCTTTTTTTTTTCATAGGTGGATGGAACGGGTTAGTCGGGCCTAAATGGTAAAACATTGAACGATTTGAACTGACCTCACTATGAGGTTTTTTTATTTATTTAATATTTTTTTTATTTTTTTTTTTTTACCAGGGATCTCGAATGTGAGGTCTTTTTCCCCATGGCAGAGCTGTCTAATCATGAAAATGCACCCCGAAACTGGATTTTTGCTGTTTAATTATCATCGTTTTGTATATAAATGACTCACGTGTAAGTGTTAATAAATATGTTTTAATTATTTTGCTCTTAAATAAATGATTTTTTTTTAAATCTAGTGATTGAATTAATAATCATAGGCGATGCTGCGAGCACCTGATAGTTTGAAATAACGTATGACTGAAATGCTGAAAACATTTTGTATGATAATGAAATTATGGTTTCATCCTTATAACTTTGTTGCTTTCCTAGTAAATGACTAACACACTCTGGTTTCCTGTACCAAATGCCCTAAAAACGTTTACAGGGTACAGGGGCGTATCCAAGATTTATTTTCGGGAGGGGCTGTGATAATCCTAACTTTACTGTCACTAGGGTTCAGAAGTTGATGATCTAAAAACGCTTAAAAATGACCTATAAATTACCTTAAATTTATGAAAATATGACATGAAAAATTTTAAATATGACAATATTTCTAAATATATATATATCTAAAAAAGGGAATATACAGTAGCATATTAATACAAGGTTAATAATAAACAAAGGACAATATTTTAAGTATGTTATTTGACTACTTTAATATTATGTTTACTATGTTAATGAATTACGAGATTGCTTTGTGTACAATGGTGGAAAAGTTCATTCTGAAGACAAAATAGGGAAAAATGTAACGAACGAATGAAAATTTCCTAAAAATGACTGGTAGAAAATAAAATGCAAAATATGAGTAAGGTATTATTGTTCGTTTTGACGGAAGACGAACTTATACTACATCCTGCATTGTCTGTGATGTCTCAGAAAAGAGATGACATATCATCAACCTCTGAGCCCTAATTATCACACACAATTATACTGAACACGTTAGAATAACGCATTTGATCTTTTATAAGTCAAAATGTGCAATTGAACTGTCTACTTTCTTAGAAATTAAAGTGCCCTTATGTGCAACATATTAGCATGACTTAAGGGTTTATGTACGTGAATTATTTTGAAATTCATGTTTTTTTTACAGCACTAAAACATTGTGCAGAGTTTTCTGCATCCATTGATATATAGTTTATAAGTTATAGGTTTAGAAATTATTCGTGCCATTTAAATATGTTTACACGCTCTGAGCCACACCCTTAGAAAGATCAGATTAGAAATTCACTATTAACTTAAAATTGAATTTCCGGTAACTTATTTTACACACATATTGTTAGGTAGCTCCACAACCATTAGAGATAGAAGGCTGAAATTGTTTACACTAATTTTACATGCATATATGCATAAAGTAGACTACATTTATGCCAATAGGTATAAAATTAAAGAAAATGTGTAATGAAATATTGATCAAATTTCAAGATATTTTATATGCGATATACAAAAATTAATTGCATTAAAAATAATAACTTTAGCTGTATAAAAGTAGTCTACTTCGTAGAAAAATATGTTCATTAAATGCATTAAAAAATAAAAGGCGTCAGAGAAACCAGAAAAATGTTATGCCTATAAGGAAGTGATAAGTGCATCTGAATTAATTTTTTTCATGCTTCTATAAAACGTGTAATTTAAAATAAACTTGGTCAATGTTTTATACTTTTATCTGCTAGTTATGTTCTAGTAAGCCTTGTTATAGGATCCTGTAATTTGTGTCCACTTCTGAGTTCATTTTCTTGTAAAATTTTAATATTTTAGAACCTGCATTTTTTTATCTTTTTGTGGTTGTTCACGTATATATACCCTTAACGTTTCGGGGGGGGCTGCAGCCCCCTCAGCCCCCCCCCCTGAATACGCCCCTGACAGGGTATGCTCAAGCCTTATGTAAGAAGAGAGCAATTTATATGTCTCTTTCCGTAAACATCTTATTGTAATTATTGCAAATTTCCAAGTACTTGGAGCATGTATTTTGTTTTGACTGAAATTCTGAATAATGCAAAATACGACTGAATACAGAGCCATCAGTCTCCCTGAAGCTGTGTTATTTCCATTGCCTTTACCTTTGTATATTATGATAGTTTTTCTTTCTTAACAGGTTATCATCGTGCAGATCATGTAGATCCTGCAGATAGAACATCATGTGCAGAACATAATGAAGACATCTGGAAATGGTATGTAATGCATGTATTTTCTTAATTTTAATGCATGTATTTGAACTTTGATACTGTGTAAAATATACTGTTGTGTTAAAGGTGTAGGTATGCATATAACTTCTGTGTGTAAGGCCTTTATTAAAGTAGCTACACTCATGGCTTAAAGGTTTTCTCATGTCACTTCAAACACTGGGCCTGTATTATCAGCACATCAAAAACTCCCTTGCAATATAACAACAGCTGCTATTATCTCTCTTTCTAACCAGATAACCTATGTATATAATTTTTTTTTTTTTTTAAACTATACAAAACCATGGCCAGTATATTTCTTTGCCACCCCTAGGTCCATTACAAATATTCCACCTGTGTTATTTTTTTAATAATGCAAAATTGCTACTTTTCTTAAAAGCTTACGAGAACAAATGCTGTTAGTGGTATGCGATAGTGTACAATAACTAAAAAGAATCACTAAACATAAATCATTGCATTAAAAAATTACCTTTCTCTTACATGAGCATTCTATTGTATTATTCTATTGTAGCATATAATATAATTTAGGTAACAATCTAATGAATTGACTGATCATGATATTGAAAAGTGACTAACACGTAACTGCTGTCTGCTGCAATTCGGATCTGAGGTTTTGGTTGAGAGCTGTACCTTTTTTCAATCATTCAGGCATGTTTTTTAGACCTAGGAAGATTGGGAGCTCGAGCAGTGAGAAAAGTCAATTGTGCCTAGAGGAGAGAGACATTTTTTAATAACATAAAGTCAACTGCCCAGCAACCCAGGTGACCATATAGATCCAGAAAAATTACATTACCTAATTTTATTACATGAACTGAATGTAAACCAAATATCTTGTCAAATACAGTACCCGTACATAGAAACTCTTAAATAGTATATAAAAATGATTATGTAACAAATATAATGTATCATCTAAAATCTTACTACAGACTTTAGCGATAGTCTCATTAAAAATGCGAAGCGAATGCAGTAACTTATTTATAAAATCCAGACTTGTACCACATGTCACAAAAAAGAAGATCCTTTAATTTCTACACACTCACAAATGAGTTATACCTCTCACTAAGGTAAGGTTGGTATGTTTTTTATTTATTTTGGTTTTATTTTACCTTCATAAAACATAATACTTACATTCATTACTGATGCCTGAATGAGCAAAAGCTCATGCTCGGGCGCAGCTCAGCACAGCAACAGAAAACAGTGACCACTAGAATTACAAAACAAAAACTTCAGGGCAAAACCACTCTACATACAATGCACATACACACATGACACAAACAAATACACACAAACAAGGCAAATAGTAAATATAAACTAAGAGCAAAACAAACATATTAAAAATTATGTGTTAGAGAAGAATGACAAGCATGAATAGTCAAAATGAAAAGCAAAAAATTAGGATAATGTAAAATGAGTCATGCATTAGGTTGAATAAATTTTGTAAATTGTTCTTTGAATCTGCATAAATTTAGTTCTTATAGTTCAGAATGAGCTCTACTTATACTTTCTTTTTGGCCCTGCCTTCTATCCTCAGATTACCTGAGACATTAGGCAATAACTTCAGTCCAGCAACCGATTTTGCATTTGTTCTAAGATCATCGCCTCACCCTCTCTTGATCATAGAAAACAGCAAAAATGTGTAGTGAATTTACTTTGGTATTTTATTCAGTTAATTTGATTCTTGTTCATCTGTCTGTTTAGGAGGGGGTCTCCTCCTTCCCAGCAGCCCCGAATTTGAATCCTGGTTATGACAAGTTACCTAGGTGGATTTTTTCTGGGAGTTTTCCTCACCTATGAGACGATTGTAGAGTAACTTTAGACCTTCTGGTCCCCAGATATCATCCTCCCATCATTATCATCTTCATTCCATCCTTGCATTGTTTAGAGTGAATGAATGTGAGAATGTTGTGTCTTGTGCTATGTGTTTGTGTTGTCTCAGAGGTAATCCTGACTTAGAGCCAAACCCTTACTTGGAGAGGCCCTCCATGTCCTTGTCTGATCAAAAAGGCATGTTTGTGTGATCAATAGATAGTCCCTCTCCTGACAAGTAGTTGCCCTAAATATAGGTGCATAACACCTAGTAGGGGAGAGGTAAGAAAAGGAAAAGAGAGAGCAAATTGTTTACATGTAGTGAACCTGTTAAATATTGTCAGCTTTATGCAGAGCCCAAACACTCATAGGCGTACCGAGGGGGGGGGGTTTGGGGGTTTGAAACCCCCCCCCCCATTGATTAAAAAAAGCGAAATTATATAGTTTTTTTAAGTCTGCCCATAAATTACTTAATGCAAGTATAAAGCGTGGGAAGCTTAAAACTCGTTATTTTGTGTCTTAATTTTTAAAATTTTCCGGGGGCGGACCCCCGGAAGCTTAAAACTCGTTATTTTGCATCTTGATTTTTTAAATTTTCCGGGGGAGGGCCCCCGGACCCCCCTCTCCCTGGGGGGTATTCCATACACCCCAGACCCCGTGGATGTTATAACCCCCCCCCCATATGGTCGGCCTGGTTACGCCTATGCAAACACTACATTCTATGATATGCATTGGTTAGATGAAGTTTATCTGTTGAATGATGACAAACAAAATCGAGAGAATTGCAGAAAATCTTTTCAATGCCTGCAGGAATGTTGGATTGAAATTAATACAGAAAAACTAAGTTTATGGTCATGAAATGTCAAAATCATGTGCTGCAAAATATTAGAATAGCTGGTAAAGCAATCGAACAAACAGAGAAATTCAATTACCTGGAAGCAAAAATTATATATACAAATAATATTAAGGTAGAAGTTAAATGTCCTGCCATCTGCCTATGATAGATGACGCAGCGGTCGGGTGGTAGGCCTTGTCACTTCAGGGGTATAGCGCCATGGAGTTTAGTTTTAGAAGTTAAATGTCAACTGAAATCAGGAAATGCTTGTTTTTATGCAGTTCAGAAACTTCTATCTTCTTGTCTTCTGTTAAGAAATCTAAAAATTAAAATTTATAATAGAATTATCCTGCTGGTTGTATTACATGGATGTGAGACAAGGTCACTTATGCTTCGGGAAGAACATAATCTGAGCGTGTTCGAAAACAGGGTGCTTAGGAAAATATTTGAACCGAAGAAAGGTGAAAATGGGGACTGGAGAAAATTGCACAATGACGAGCTTCATAATCTGTACTCTTCACCAAATATAATAAGGGTAATTAAATCACAAAGGATGAAATGGGCTGGTACATGTTGCATGCATGGGGGAGGAAAACATATCTAAAAAATATTGACTGGGAAACCCGAAGGGAAGAGACCACTTGGAAGACATAAACATAGGTGGGAGGGCAATATTAGAATAGATGAAAGGGAAGTAGAATCTGCTAGGGACGGTGGATGTAGTTAGAACAGAAGAGGGTTGAATGGCGGCCTCATGTAAGCTCAGCAATGAATCTTCAGGTTCCATAAAATATGATAGATAATACTCCTTTAACTTGCGTAGGAATTGTCTTTGCCATTAAGTATGTGTTATAATTGTTTATAGCTAAAATCTTTTATTAGAATAATTCTGATAGCTCTGTAACTTTTAAATATTGCGATTTGACAACAGAAAGCACTTTCTGCACCTTCCTCTTCACTAACAAGCAGTTTCTAAGCATGGCCCTGGTCAATCTTTTTTGGGTGCTTTGAGGTGAGAAACAGTTATTGGATCTTGACAGGTTAGCTTGCAAGTTATCGTTGCTTATGAACCAGTTTTATATTGTTTTTTGCAGGTGTGCCCCCTGCTTAGCTTCATGACTCACCCCCTTGTTTCATGAAAAGTAACCCCCCTTTAACAGTAGGTCTACTCTAAAACTTCTTCCCAAGGGAAAGGTATTGCTGTTTTTGTGATAAAAACAGAGTAAATTGAAAAAGTATATTTAATGAGGCTGCTTTTAGATAACTTATACTATGAGACAGTATATTTTATTCACTTCTAAAGGATTAGAAGAGTTTTTATTACCTTTTGATGTTATAAAACTTGACTGTTTTTATTTTTAACATATTACTTAAAATGCTAATTTTAAAAAAATGTTACCCCCAGAAATTCCAATAATGCACTCTGCATCTTAACTTCCCTCTGTGGGCACCCTTGCTTTTTATTTTAAGTAGAATTTGAAACTTTCAGTGTTGACAATAGAGAGTAAAACACTTTCCTAAATGAAAAAGTGCATGAAGTACAAAAAAAGAGTCCAGTTAAAATACTGGATAAGGCTAGACCCTAGACTTTAATTCAGCAGACAACATAATACCGGTATTTTATGCTATTCATTTTGGTTGGAATTACAATATTCATATAAAACAGGATTCAGGATTCATATAAAACAGGATTAATTTCTGCGTAAGCTATGTTTTATTGTATAATGGTTTCCTGGGCTTCCAACTGGGCGAGTATGAGGTTTGATTCCGAGCTATTGGCAACTATCTTCACTGCCATCTTTCTGAGAGAAGTGACCAGCTCACTTCTCCCAGAAGCTTGAGAAACCATTATACATTCTCAACACCTGGAAAGCCTCAAGTCACTTAGGTTTTACTGCTTAAAAATAGCAAAACCTTCACTTAGTGTAAACCCCTATTTAAAGTAAAAAATTCAGTATCGAGGTTTTACTGTATTGAGGAGAACTGATGAGGTATTTGAGCAAATAAGTAGCTACCCAAGATAACAACATGTTGGCGCCATGTGTTCCCATTTCTGCCATCTTTCACTGACGCTGAGATGCACTGGTTGACGAGTCAGGATGTGAAGTCATGAAGGTTCTTCCAATCTAAATGTAAAATGGAATCGACAAATGTAAACAAGTCTGTTCTCATATGATTGTGATTTATTGAACATACATTCATGAAAGTAAGTTACATTACAAATAATTATACTGATGTTTGTTAACACACATACATATCTACATTATTTACACTTGAGTGCTAATATAGCACAAGAATTGCCATGTCCCCCATACAGATATAAATAGAAACAATACTGAACTACAAGGGGAGCAAGGAATTGAGAAAGATCTCAGATCTTCAGTAATACCAGTAGCCTGTTTCATAAAAAATAAACCAGTAATTACGGCAGTAGCCTACCCCGATAAATATAAAATTTCTATCAGAGTAAAAATTATTGTTTCATAAAAATTTCTTACTGTGTTTAAAAGTCTACTACAGTAAACCATGACTGGCAAAAGAGAGTAACTTATGAGCACTGTATTGTGAGATGGGCTTAAAGCACCCCTGAATTCCACAGAACATGAAGCAAATTACATTTCTTTTGGAAATCCTTGAAAAGAAGTTTTATTACAAGATTAACAGTGTAATCGATAATCAACAATGTGAAGAAGGAAAAAGTGGATGAAAGTGCAATATTTTACCGTTTCTATAGGATTAATAACTAGCAACAATGATTAAATTTAAGAGAAACCAGCAGAGGACTCTTTGAAGTCACTCCTTATTGATGAATGACTCTTTCTTGTATCATTAAGCAAGAATTACTCAGTATTTGCTAGTTAAGAAACTATTAAAAATTACTCTAAATTGTTTGTTGCATTCATACGTGATCTGTATCACCAAATTCTAACCGTGGTCTGAAAATTCTTGTTTTTCTGTATTGCACATTTACTATTTAAACCACAGCTAATAAGATGGGTACAAATATCTGCTTATATATTGAAATAAATTAGAGAACAGCATTATTGTGAAGCATTGATAAGATTACTGAGATAAATTTCAGTAGTAAAAGTATATTTACCGGAGCAGGTTTATGAATACCGCTAGTTTTATGAAACAGATACCAGTAAAATACAGTGCAGGTAATTACTGACTGTAGATCAATAACTACCATAGGTGTATGCATTGGGGGTGCCAGGGGTGCCTGGGCACTTCCTAATGTGTCCTCAGAAATTAACGTAAAACATCAAACACCTTTAAAAACATGTGCCCCACCGTGATTGCGTGAATGATCCTTATTCTAAGTCATGTTAAATTACAGCACGTGAACACACAGCCTCAAGTATATGTACATAATAGTCTTCTCACCCTGTTGTCAATAGCACATGAAAGAACACTATCACAGATTAGTTGCAGTGGCTCAAAATATGGATGGCTCCTCGTTGTTCCATCAGTATTAGAAGTAATAAAATCTTTTGTAGACATTCCCGTTACTAGCCTTTCTTGTGAAAGAGTCTTTCCAAAGATAACACAAGTCAAACTCAGGAGCACAAAGTGACAACAGCAACTTAATTCCCTTAAGCTGCTGTGTACTAAATAGGTAATGGCTGCGTCTGTAGAGGTTAATAATGTTATTAGGAATTTAAGGCACTAATGTCATATGAGAGACGTCTGGCTTGCAGGTGTAGAAATGTAAGTTATACTTACAGATGGTATTACAATAATTATATTTAGTTGTCATTATTTTAAAAGATTCTTAATTATAATGATTTCATTGCCAAATATTGTTCATTAATAAAGATCTATGACACATGAGGCCATAAAAATAATTTGGAAATCACAAAAAATTCTATTAACCGTCTTGAGGCACCCCCAAATAAAATAATAATCTGTGCATGCCTATGGTAACTACCACAATGATTTTTCATGAAAAAGGCCACAGGACTATCATTGCAGTGGTTGCAAGTGCCATTGTACTTCACTGCCTGCAGTACAATTGAAGCCTGGCAAGTCCCAAGTACCAATGTTTCATCATCTGCAGATGACATTCAGTACGCTGCATATTGCACTTGTATTCACCATTACGTACCATGCACTAATATTGCACTGCATGTTTTACTGCCTGCAGTTCAGCTGGAGTTGAATGGTGACACTGTCCACATGCCTTAGGTACCATCACAGTCCATTTTGAGGACTCATCATCAAAGCTTGAGCCAGAAAGATTCACATGTACAACATTATGTTTCTTGTACATTATCTGCGATTAAGCTTGAGCCATATGACACAAACAGTACAGATGTGCAGAAGTACACCCAATGCTCCGACGAAGACAGTATTTTCAGTAATGTTGGTATCTCTAATGTCAAACTCCTCTAGCAGCTTCTGAGGGTACTTGTAGTGGCAGTAGAACTCCTTGCAAGGCAGCACCGTTCTGTTCTCCCCATATGTGACCACCAATAAGCTGTGGAAAGCAGCTCTGAAGTAGCTGATGTGATACAACCACAGGAAATAGTCAGGGATGTGGCGGTAAAAAATGTTGAAACCAAATGTGGAAAACACCACAGCAATTGTTGGACCAAGGAACACAGCAATCTGAAACACAGTAAAATATGCAGCATGTACTAATTGCTGTCATTTATCATGCCAATATTAAATCACCCATCTAGTTTTTCGGTATAGATTCTGGACCTGATTACTATCATAGATCAATTTTCCAGTTTTCAATAATTTTCAGACCAACCTCTAAATTTTAATATTGCTTATATTAGGTGGTTACGAAGTTTTGTATGGATGATTAGGAAATAAAAGCTGATACCATTTCTGTGAAAAAAAAAGTATGCCTCAAATTGTGTTCAATTAATCTAAAAATATATACGAGCAGTTAGCTTCTGACTTCATTTTTTGTAAATTCATTTTGTGTTTGGTTTGGCTTCAAACAGGTGGAAATGTTTCTGGTTAACTGATGACAACATTGTTGTCCAAAAAATATATATATATATTTTTTTAAATCATGTATTCCAGTTAACATTCAAGTATTCCAGTCAATAATTTCAGTGTAATCGGTAGTATCAAAGTCTATCTTATGTTTCACGAAATTTCTAATAGGTATTCCTTTAGAGGTAGATAGACTTCCTATTCAAATTATCTTACATTCAAGCCGCTGAATACATTCTTTCATCAAAGGTTATCGCCAACAGAAAATTTTCAGAGCATGAAAATAATGCATTGTAATCAATTACTGGATAACAACTTGAAGTATTACTGGATTAACAACTTGAAGTAAGCCAAGAGATAAATACTGAGATATTTTCCAGCATTTAGAAGGTTCAACCACAGGGCCAAAATCCCTGAGGATGAGTATAAATCTGTAGATTGTTTGGGTCCAGAAGGAAACAGCTAGAAGCTGAGTAAAGATCGGCATTATTTATTAGACATACCCAAGGCAATAATGTCGAGACAGAGTGCAGAGCATAGGCGTACCGAGGGGGGGGGTTTGGGGGGTTTGAACCCCCCCCCCCATTGATTAAAAAAAGGAAAATTGTATAATTTTTTTAAGTCTGCCCATAAATTACTTAATACAAGTATAAAGCGTGGGAAGCTTAAAACTCGTTATTTTGGGTCTTAATTTTTAAAATTTTCCGGGGGAGGACTCCCAGAAGCTTAAAACTCGTTATTTTGCATCTTGATTTTTAAAATTTTCCGGGGGAGGACCCCCGGACCCCCCTCTCCCTGAATGTTATAACCCCCCCCCCCATATGGTCGGCCTGGTTACGCCTATGGTGCAGAGGATTTTATCAATTTGAGATCCTGGTCCTCTTGTCACATTTTAGGTTGCTAACTGCACCAAAAAAAGTACTTCTGTTGTGCATAAGATTATTCAAGCCCTCCAAACAACTTGAAACAAACAGGCCTAGTTCCCAGTATTTCCATTTTGAAATCTTACATGTCTGTAGTGTTCTCAAAAGGAAAGGGGGAAAAAAAGAAAAAAAAATATATATATTTTACTAGCAATTCAAACGTCATGGCATTTATCTGACAACTAACTTGAAACTGTTAATCCAGTAACAGACTGCAATGCCTTATTTGCAGAGTTGGAAAATTTAAGTTATTGCTAGCTATGATAGTTGACGAAAGAGGACATATGAGAGCATGTGACAATCTTCCTCTAAAGGGAAACCATTTAGATATTTTGAGAAACCTAAAATAAACTTTGAAGCTACTGATCTGGAATACTTGTCTGTTGTATCCTTCCCCAATGCTATGTGAAGTATGTGATGATGGTATTCAATCTCTCATCAATTCAGATTCTAAGCCCAAAGAAGACATAGAAAGTTTCCATGTCACGCTCATGCAGTTGAGAGATGTGTCAAATTTGCTACACAGGACTCGACTAAAGTATGTGGACATGAAGCTAGAGATGACTACATAAGATCTAGGCTTTATAAAGATCGCCTCTTCCTCATTTCTTCCAAAAGTAACACTTTAAAAACAAACATAAGTAACAGTGACCTCTGAATCCTAGTTAATATTTCTAAATATTTTTAAAAATTAGTGTAAATAACACACCCCTACTGTGGATGGTTGGTTGGCTAGGGCGTGGGTGAAACTCGATGTGTTGCCACCCCTTTGCCGTGAGTTCTGGGTCATTTTGATCTGACAAAATGGGCAAAGATCTCCACAATGAAAACTATAATCTTTTTGTAATTATTGCTTTTCGAACGCATTGCACATTAAAAAAATTAAAACATTACGTTAAACAATAAAATATGAATTATGTTCGTAAGTTAACTTAATTGAACCATAAAATAAGCATAACAAACTATAGTGCCATCAAGTGGCTGCTCTAGGAGGCCGTGACAAGGAGGCGCGTAACGTATTTTCACTCCCGCAAAAAGGAGCATTTATTAATAATAATAACATTAATATACTACAGAAGAACATATAAGTATTTTAAAGTGTGCTTTGAATTTGTGAATTATATAATTGTCGTGGGCAATAAGTGTGCTATACTCTAACAAGAACAACGAACAACAGTGTCAGAGTTGTGTGTCAGCCGCAACATTCAAGATGGACGTCAACACACTAATGAAGGTAATCGAAATCCTAACTGAGGACTTAAAGGAAGCTGCAATCTTAAATGAGCGACTAACTGCGGAAGTTAATAGTCAGAAACATAAACCCTTAACTTCTGATATGCATAGGCCTAAAAACCGCTACCAAAATGAGTGGAAAACTGTATCAAACAGAACGAGAGCGGAGCCGGCATGTCCAAAAACAAACAACTTTATAAGTTTTAATAAATTTACAGTGCTACAAGAACCAAATGAAGAGGTAGAAGAACATACAGTGAAGACTTCCGAAAATGCCACGAAAGAAAAAAAGAAAGTGTACATAGTCTCAGACAGTCATGGAAGAGGAATTGCAGATGAGGTTCGAATGAATCTAAGCTCAAATGCTCAAGTGTTTGGAATGGTGAAACCGGGAGCACTGATAGGAGAGGTGATTAACAATTGTGATATCCACAAACTGCACAAAGATGATCAATTGGTCATAATTGCAGGAGCAAATGATATCTCAAAAAATGAAGCTAAGAATGTTACCAGAGCTCTTGCAAGCAGCCTACAGAACATAAATAACTGTGAAGTGACAATAGTTAATATGCCACATAGATATGATTTGCCTGAAAACTCATGCGTAAACATTGAAGTGAAGAAAGTTAACAATAAACTAGAAAAAATAAGAAGACTACGGCCAGAAACAAACATCGTAGACATGACTTGTCTCTCTAGGACAGATTTTACTCAACATGGTCAACACCTTAACTCCAAGGGAAAACAGAAACTCGGTAAATTAATAGCTATGAGTATAAATAAATCAAATGCACATCAGCACAACCAGAACAAACCCATTGCACTACAGCATCAACTTGAAACAACAGGGACACAAGATCAGCGACAAGAGCCTAGCAGCGATGAATCTCCAGGGGACAAAGCAGATGAGATGAGGGACCAGATCACAACAGAGCCAGGAATAGCCAACCAAGATACAGCAGAGTTGGAAGATCCAGCGGGGAGTGTCGATACCAGCCAGGAAACTACAGGTCTTCGTAAATCACAGAGAACAAGGAAACCAGCAAAAAAGGCAAGTGATGATTTTTTATAAATAGGTCAAAAGCTAGTAATGTATGTAGGCCAACTGCAGGAAGGAACCCAAACCATAACTGCCTGACAATTCTCCACTCAAATATTCAGTCATTAAGCAATAAAACAACAGAATTAGATGTACTGCTACACACTGATTTAAAATATGTTAATGTCATCTGCCTTTCAGAACACTGGTTGAATATTCAAAACTTAAAACAAGTAAATTTAATTGGCTTTAAATTAACAGATGCTTTCTGTAGAGAAAAACATTGTCATGGAGGAACAAGCATCTTCGTTAAAGAAAACATAAACACAAATGAAATAAAGGGACTACAGCACCTAAACAGTGAAAAAAATTTTGAGCTCTCCTTAACAGAATTAACTTTATATAAAACAATAATAGCATGCATATACAGGTCTCCAGATAGCGAGTTCCCGATTTTCCTCAATAATTTAGACCTTTTAATGCAAAAACTAACCTCTAAATATAAGAACATAATCCTCACTGGAGATTGGAATATAGATTTTCTAAAAGACAGTAATAAGTTAACTGAATTGCAGAACATACTTCGAAGTTATAACCTCAAAAACTCAGTAGAAACAGCTACAAGGATCACAGAACATTCAAAATCACTCCTTGATGTAATAGTAACAAACATTGAATACTTGTATCCAGCCGAAGTAATTGATTTAGGATTTTCTGACCACGAAGCTCAGATATTGAACTTAACAACATATTCCACAGTTCCAAAGCATAGGCCTATAAAAGTAACAAAAAGATGCTATAAAAATATTAACTTAGAGGAATTTAAATACTTATTAAGTAAAGAGACCTGGGGCGAAATATATAGTAAAGAAGGAGTAAATTCAAAATTTGATACTTTTCTGAATACGTTTCTACATTATTTTAATATAGCGTTTCCTCTAAAAGAGGTAAAGTTGGGTAAAGGTGGCAATATGAATACCAGTAACTCTTGGGTAACTAAAGGGATTAGAATATCCTCAAATAAAGTAAGACTTTTAAACAGCATTAAAAAAGTAGGACACATCTCAGATGAATTGCACAATTACATTAACAACTATAAGAGAATATATAAGAAGGTTATCAGGCATGCAAGGAGATTAGAGAATGATAAACATATATCAGAATCATCAAATAAGAGCAAAGCTATGTGGCAGGTAATAAAAAAGGAGACAGGTAAATCAAATTACAACAACCAACATATCGAATTAACTAATGGCAATGGTGGTAATAGAGTCACACATCCACGGCAGGTTGCTGAACTATTTAACTTACATTTTACAGAAATAGCAAATACATTAATACAAACACAGTATGGTCCATCAACTAGGCAAAATAATTATAATAAAAAAATTAGCAGCTGCAGTGAATCATTATTCGTACTGCCAGTAAGTGAAGTTGAGATAAAGAATATAATTAACACATTAAAGAATAAGGCGTCGACTGGAGTAGATGAAGTACCAATCTCAGTATTGAAAGAATGTATAGATTACATAACAGCACCTTTAACACACGTCTTTAATGTCTCCTTTCAGAGTGGGATATTCCCAGAAAAATTAAAAACAGCAAAAGTTAAGCCATTATATAAAAAGGGGGATAAAAGCGACATACATAACTATAGACCGATATCCATACCTTCAGTTTTTTCAAAAATTCTGGAAAAACTTATGTATAGTAGAGTCATTACATTCTTAGATAAAAATGAAATCTTCACAGATAAACAACATGGTTTCAGAAAGAATAGATCCACAGAATCAGCAATTCAGTCTCTATTACAAACTGTCCAAAATTCATTAGAAAAGAAAGAGAGTACAGTAGGGTTGTTCCTTGATCTTACTAAAGCCTATGACGTTATAAATCATGATATCTTACTTAAGAAATTATACATATATGGTATTAGGGGAGTGGCCAACTCATGGTTCAAATCGTACCTTTCCCAAAGAACTCAAATAGTCGAGATAACCAATTTAGAAAAAAGTAATCTAACCCTTGAAAGAACTAAATCCACCAGTAGAGTACTCACACAAGGGGTACCTCAGGGTTCCATTCTGGGACCACTTCTATTCTTGCTATATGTAAATGATCTCCCCTTGAATATTGAAGAAGCAGAAGTTGTACTTTTTGCCGATGACACAAATCTTCTGATAAATGGAACAAACGAAATAGATCTTTCTCAAAAACTAGATTCTAGCTTAACAAAAATACTTTCTTGGTTTGAAGCAAATAAACTTTTGATGAATGCAGAAAAGACAGTAGCCATGAGCTTCCACACATCTCAAAATCAACATATTAGGAAGCCTCAAGTGGAATTAGATAACAAAATAATTCAATACCAAAATGACACAAAATTTCTAGGCATACATATAAACGAAGAGCTAAAGTGGAAAACGCATATTGAGGCACTAACGAATAAATTGAGTACAGGCTGCTATATGTTAAAAACTTTAAAAAATGTCACAAGTGCACATGTACTTAGAAGCTCATACTTTGCTTATTTCCATAGTCATATGAGGTACGGAGTCATTTTCTGGGGTTCTTCTCCAGAAGCCAAAAAAGCCTTTAAAATCCAAAAAAGGGCGGTGAGAATAATTTGTGGAGTAAACCAACAAACATCCTGTAGAGATCTATTCAAAACATTGAAAATTCTACCCTTAGCTTGTATATATATACTAGAAGTAATTTGCAATATTAAATTAAATGGACAAAATTTGTTAATGAACAATAACATTCATAATTATCAAACAAGGCAACAGAATGACCTACATGTCCAATACAGTAGAACAAATATTGGAAAGTCAAATATTTACAATTCCGGTATTAAGTTATTTAATAAACTACCTATAACTATCAAGTCTATAGAAAATAGTAAAGTATTTTTAAAAAGCCTAAAATCCTTCCTGCAGACACATTGCTTTTACTCAGTGCCCGAATTTCTTTCTTTACAGGCCTAGGATATGCATATAAGGAGGTAGTACAGCATCTAATAACCTACAGAATAACATTTTTTTGTTAAAGCAGTTTAAATTATAGGGGAAGAAAAAAGATTGGAAAATAAGCCTATAAAATAGATGTTGGAAAGAAAATTCTAAATTCTAAGCAACGCTTTTCCGTAGATACTGCCCTCTTTTCTTTCTGTTTCAGGTAACCTGGAGGATGAATGGCTCTCAACATATTGACGCGTGCTGCCAAGTTCACTAGCACCAAGGACAACACCCATAACTTTAAGACATTACAGTAAAATTGTAAACCCAATAGTGTTACTTTTGTATCTAACACATCATTAATGTTAACTTTATATGTATTGTATTGTATTGAGTATAATGTGTAAATATGTATTATATTTATGTTTGTAAATATTTGGACGCGTCCTATAATATGAACATGTTTGGAAGGACTAAATAAATTCTATTCTATTCTATTCTAGTGTGTCGATTATTGAATTTTAAGTAATATTTTTAAAATTTACAAAAAATCTTAATTTTTGTCAATGTTTATAAACTTTAAGTGCGCTGTGCGATCTAAAGATGTCAACCGATTTTTAATTCTTTTATGTCTTTTTCATTTTATCATGGGAGGCAGGTTTTCTGCACTATAGCTATTCGAAAAAAAATTGATATTTTCGACCCACTCTATTGCTGAAGTTTTAAATGAGATTTATGAAAATGATGAAATAAATTGTGATTACATGATGATTCCAGTGACAAAAAGAATAAACAATGATGATGTAATAATAAATAATTTTAGGCAGTGACTCAAAGCGACAACCTGAATTATGTGGAAATATGAGAATTCAAGCTAAAAAACCCGGGGACATTTTCGACGCATAATCCAGCCACAGAGATGTATAAAAATCCAACCTGTAGAGAGTGTGCCAATAACACTAGGAGAATGAAAACAACACTGGAATGGAAAAAATGTCTATTTGTGTTTTTTATGATAATAAGAACTGATTAAGTTAACTACATAAAAGCGTATGGAACTCTCATAATATGGGTGACAAGAAGGCCATGTGTGGGAAAGAAAGCAATAGGTACATATAGTCTAGGTGAAAAGAAATGAGAGAGGGACGAAATCGATTAAATTCATTATAGCCAACACTGTGTTAAAAAATATCATAAAAGTAGAAGTGTTAAAACAAGAAATACTGGAAAATATCACATACATTTTATACTACCATATAAAGATTCTGCAATCAGATTTTGGACTGATACTGATTCAGACTACGATGTAGTAGAAAATAGAAAAACAAGGAAATTAAAAGATTGAAAATGAACTTACTAAACAAGGAGGATACAAAATCAAACTTTGAAGATATTATTGACAGCAAACTACAAACACAGAAGGAGGTTCAGCAGAAGATGATGAATAGACGAAAGAAGTTTAAAAATGCTAACACTTGAGTTTTGAATGTCTTACCTTGAGTGGAGTGAGTACCCCGATAATGAAGCCGAAGGACTGTGCTGTCAGTGAACCGACTATGCAGATGAGATAGAAGAGTTGCACTCTGTAGGGTTCCACAGTCTGTCCGGTGAGATGGTGGCTGATGGCAACGTACGCCACAGAGCCCAGGATCTGCAAACAACAAGTATCTCATGAGCTCAAGTCATTCAAATCTTTTCTTGTGAGTTTTACCAGTGCAAGTCCTCTGGTTTTCATTGGTAGAATTTAATTACATGATTTGGACATGAAAACATGTTCTGAACAACTAGGAAATACAAGGTTGAGAAAGGGCTGATTTTAAAAAAGATCTGAAAATTTATAACACTTTAGGGGCCTACACTTTGGGTAGCTGATAGCAGCGAGGGGACCATGCCAAGTATAGGATGGATTGTACTACCGTATTTAATAATGTATTCAGTGAAACCTTGGTTTTAATCTATATATAAAATACAATGTTAGTATGTGTGACTAAAATTACTGAACTCTTTATGCTCCGTCTTTTGCAAAATGATCTGCATTATACGGAGAAGGTTTAAAGCTACTGAAATCCTCAATGTGACCAGTAGTAAAAACATTAGAGTCCTAGATGTTTTAGTTTGGCAACTCACATGCAATTCAGCAATATTGCTTTCAGTTGTTCACATAGGACTTAGCAGTTGCATTTTACTGGGTTTTGACAAATAACTATAATTAGAGAGGCTACTGATATAGGCTAATTCATTTTTTGTAAATCATTACTGGAGGAAATAAATATGGGATGTGATGCCTCACTTAGCCTTCTCTACTCTTTGCATGGACAATAAAATTTTCTCACATCACATTTTGATTTAGAATAAAAGGGTATTGTGTGGAGACTGTTTTCAGTTGCCTCAGCCTGGATTTACACCAACAATGGCTAGTGAGTATGCTATATCAGAAGTGTGTAAAAAATTCTGTACACTGATACGTTATTCTTATGTAGGCTTTTTATTAGTTGAGAAATAGGGATGTTTATCCGAAGCATTTGAAAAGAGACAAAAATAGCATAGAACATTTTTAGTTCTATGTGCGCAGTAAATTATTATGTGTCAGATTTTTGGGGAAGACTGTGTGAAAGTGATATTGATTTTCTTTTGATTTTATATCCTGAAATGGTTGTATGGCAACATGAAAGTGGGAAATAAAATATCCCCTAAAGACGTTATGTTACCGGAATTTCTGTTTCTTCTTATTTCAAGCCCTGTGAGGCATGGTGTGTAAAAGTAATGGGTTGCAATTCTAAGTCCTGTATGAGCTATAAAAGCCACATCTAGCCACATGAGGGAATAGTTTGAGAGTGATAAGTCGTACTCCAGACTCTACAAGGACTTACAGTTTGAAAATCAAAAGTCCTCCATAATTTAATTTTCAATTACACGCACACGGACTTTTTAAGCTAGTAACATATAAACGAGAAAATGTTCAAGTAAACATTAAAAGATTCAAATTGTAACTGAAATTTCTTTAAAAACTCTTTCACCCTAGAGAGTTTAGCGTTTGTAAATATATGAGGGAGAATCAAATGAAAACCGCAATTAATTTTTTCCCATTATTTTACTGCAGGAAGAATGTTTGCTAGTACATACATTATTTTTCTACTTAGTCCCCTCCTAGTTCAATGCACTTAAGCCATTAGATAGGAAGTGCTTCGATACCGCGTGAGAAAAATTATTTTGGTTGACGCTGTAGCCACTAGTGCATCATCGATTGGACATCTTCATCAGACTTGTACTTCTGCCTCCCAAAGTGATCCTTTAATGGGACAAAGATGTGGAAATCCGATAGTGCCAAAGCAAAGGAGATGGCTGAGTGCAGGTGTTTTGCTTCAACATGATAACGCCCATCCTCATGCTCCTCGTGCAACAATCAAAACCACTGATGACATCCGCCATAATCACCAGATTTGGGACCATCAGATTTCAACATCTTTTGTTCATTAAAGGATCACCTTGGAGAGCAGAAGTTCAAGTCTGATGAAGTCGTCCAATTGGCGGTGCACGAGTGGCTACAGCGTCAACCAAAATAATTTTTCTCACGTGGTATCGAAGCACTTCCTAACTGATGGCGTAAGTGTATTGAACTAGAAGGGACTAAGTAGAAAAATAATGTACAAGCGAACATTCTTCCTGCAGTAAAATAGTGGGAAAAAATTAATTGCAGTTTTCATTTGATTCTCCCTCATACAAGTAAACAGTGCAACTGCTCAACAGTCAACTAACAGAATTAAAAGCTTGTCACCAACTAAGTTACATACTCATAAGAAAGTATTGGCAATGAAAACCAAGTGAGAGAAAATATTCAGCAGGAAAATAAGTAAAGTCAACACAGAAACATTTTAGACAGTGGGTTGTTAAGTACTATCCATTTGTTTTACAATACAGTAAATATAAATAAGTACATGAGAAACAGAAACAGTATTCTGTGGTACATCTGTCTCATTCTTAGATAGATTTGAGTAATGTCCTAGAGTGAGACAGACATACTCTTTTCTGTTTACTTTAGGATCCACTCCAAGAGCGAACAAGCAAATGAACAGAAGAAACATGTGATCTATACCATTATAGTTCAAGTCATCTTTGGCACTTTGCCAGTCCGAGTGATTGTTCCCTTGTTACTTCTTCACTATATTCATACTTCCTTTATTGCTGCACAGACATCATGGAGTACTAAGTACTCTACTGCGACAAGCAATTGAATTGGCAGCATCTCACTTCAAGTTGTTTCATACAAATGGAAAAATTTACACAAATTCCATACTTACAGTATTTCCTCCCCTTTCAAACTGACAAAAACCATAGCATATAAACCATAGACTGAAGAATGTAAAGTTAAATGTGAAAATGTATAACTGAAACTGAAGAAAATTGTAATGGAAAAAAGCCGGTACTTTAAAATTTAGTGTACAAGAATGAAAATGTTAATGACACATAAGTGAGGTCTTACCGAACCTCTCTGTGGGGTATTTTTCTTGCTGAGAGATTACAGTAATATAACTTTTCTGATCACCGCAGATAAAATATATCATCTATAATTATTTCCTCCTTGAAATGAAAACGAATGCATAAGAAAACAGTTGTTTTTACATTTCTGCCAACTTCAATTTCCCTTGCAAAATATAGTTGCATGCGAACTATTTTTATGTTTAGTTGGATTTCTTTAGATTTCATTACTAAAATGAAAAAATATACAGATTACATTATATCTGTATACTATCACGTAATCTTTTTATTTTTAATTTTCAAAATATATAGCCTGCATCTAGTCTATCTACATTGTGCAGGAAAATAATAATTAAGTATACTATTTTATAATTTGTTTCCTATTTTGAACATGAGAACATTTAAGAGAAAATCTTCTTAGCTGCGACATTAACTTAATAACAAAGCAGTGAGATTAATTAAACTAATTGTGATAACATTATGAAATGTCAATATTATGTACAGTCAACCCTTGATACGCCACCATCCGTTCTCTAACATTTAGTGGCACAAAGCGAGGGTGACATTAAAACGAAATTTAATTTTTTTTAATAAAAATGGCACAATACATGCTGTATTAATTTATTGTACTGTATTATGAAAGAAAATTTTTAAAAAAGGCAAATAGAGAACTTCAGCACAAAATAAAATACTACATAGTAACTCTCAGACTAATAGTTTTTCTCCACAGTAATGAAAAATGTGATGCAATAGTCTGCTGGGTAGATTTTGGAAATCTTTTACCGTAGGCCTATTCATAAACTTCTCGTTTCTCTTGAAGTGTAACAACAACTCTCTTTATTTTAACAATCTTACGAGAAACTGTAGCGTAGTGTTTAACATCTGAATGGAAACTGGACTAAAAAAAGTGAAAGTTTGGAATGTCCTTCTATCTGCTCCACCCTCACGCAGGCTGTCTGTCCGACTTCTTAACATTCCACCGCACTACATTTATTCTCACTTCTTGGAAATACAGTACAGTATGTACCTTAAATAATCTTCCTAACGTTCACGCCAGTTTTAAAAGAAGTCTGCCACTGAAAAGAAATCTTTTATTCACTGGCACTATGAATTGGCACAGTAACGGGGTTTCTTATGTAAGATCTGTTCACTTGCATTTATTGGTGCAGTATGTGGGTGGCACTGTAAAGAGGGGCATTATATCGAGGGATGACTGTATTATCATCATGGCAGTAATGTGATGTTGAGTGTTTCAAAGTTTAATACATAAAGCAATAAGCTGCTGATGATGGCTGCCAAATGCAGATGAAAGCACTCCGAAAGTAATTAATATAAATTAAGCCAGTGAGTTTGATTGCTACATAGCCTACATAATGAATAACATATGCAGTGCACACACTCACTTGCACTGGGATCTCTATCAAGATGACTGCCAGGAAACTCGGCAAAAGTGAATACCACCGGTTGAAGTGCTCTCGCCGTAACATATTCATCTCCATGGGAACTGTAAAAAAACACAGACACTTGTTCAAGTTATAGTTGTACAACACAGAAGTGAGTAGCGGGTTTTAGCTTAAAACGAGGGCATGCTGCGGAATACTTCATTCATTTAGAATAAAGGAACCTTTGTTTTGTCCACCTGGGCCATGCCGATCTGCCTAATTCCTTTATTTTAACTTTTTTCTCAAGTTCTTTGGTGGCCTGATCAGTTCAGCTACTGCTGATCTCATTCATCTGTCTGTTCAAACTGGGTGGCCTATTATATTTATAAAGATTCTTATTAAATTTATTACTGGTGTGGTCTTAGGTTATACTGGATCATTCATTCATCATAAAAAATGTTTAAATAGACCTGCATTTGAGACGAAACTTGATAAGTAATGCCATCGCTAATACAAACTTCGCAGGTTTTCAAATGAAATTATTATTTATACATACATACAACAATCAGTATTAAAAATAATAAAAAATTGCATCCTTCATATCCTCGCCCACACCCAAGAGCGGTATGTATATATGCAAGGCAGTTAGCAGTCACGGAATGGAAGGGATATAGGAGGGGTCAAAGCTGAAAGAGTAGGCAGTGTGATTACAACTGGCACACTAGTCATTTCTGTGTCATGAACAATGTTTCAGTAAACAGACGAGGTAATTTGTTCACAAGCCTCACTCGCTACATCCCTTTGCAGTTTGTGTTCTTTAGTGGATATTACAGATTGAAGGACGAATTACATCACAACGCACATACAATTGGGTTACTGTGCATGTTACAGACCTGAACTTGAAGCAATATAGTGAACTGCGATAAGGAAGGTATTCATACTACCAACTCCAGGACATCAATAATGAGATCTCACCATATATTCCAAGTTCAAAATCGACATAATGAAATACAGTACTGTGTTTGAAAACAAAATTACATGGAGAACAGAAAACAAGCTATTTACTGCAGCATTAGCACATTAAGAGAAACCAGCCCTGACAGAAGCATCAAGTATAGTGTATAAGAGAATTGTAATACTTACTGGACAGAGTAACAGCCATCTTGCTGGTGTAGACAAGGAAGAGTGTGGTGCCGTACAAGAACACGTAGTTACCAAACACACTCTCTGCACGTGACCCCACATCCTGGTACAGGTATCCAAACACAAACCCAATGACCAGGTGGGCTAGGATTCGTATAAAGAAACTGGTCTGCAACACAAAGTGATATTGTTAGGAAACTTTCTATACTAACCGTCAGATTTATAAAGCTCTGCCAGGTATAGGGGCTTACCCACACCCAGCTGGCAGGCCCCTTGGAGTTCCGTATCGTAATACCTCTGCCAGGGGAGGTTCCAGCAGGAGTTCGGATTCTGCAGTGAATGGCAACCGTGTAGATGCATCACAGTCGAGCTAAAATGGCTACTTCATAGTAACCAATATGATAGGGAGAAAGTCAGCATACATTTTCACCAGTTGTATTTTTTAAGAACATTTATGAGGAATACTAAACATTTTCTGAATAAAACCATCTGGTTTTACTATTATAAAAATATTATCGTAATAGTTTTAAGCATAAGAACATTGTATTATTCTAAGTGGATGTTGGCAATATGTTAAGCTGGCCGCGCCTATCATTTCCACCTGGTACGCACGCCTTCGGCAGTAGCACAGGGGAGGGGCCAGCAGGAACTGGTCTTCATTGTTTGTTTACCTTTAAAATCTGAATTGCAACTTAAATTTGCGATCCCTATATTTGTGAAAAGGGTCCTCCATGTCGCTTACATATTGCTACGACAACATTCTTCTCGCTTGCTCGTCTATGATTTTCACATAGTTTGCAAACTCCAGCATATCGTCAAAGTTGACGCGGGAAGTTCGTGCCACGTGGCTTGCAGACGGAAAGCGTGTTGGTGACAGTTCTGGGAGACCGCTAGGGGTTTGCCAGGTAGCAGACCTCTCTCGATCGCTGCCACCTAGCTAGGTAAGCATGCTTACTTGGGGGAGGACTATAGATTCGGCGGTCAGTCATGACTACTTCAAAAGGATTACACAGAACAAGTTGACTTCATTGATACAGCACATTAAGATCCAGAGCATGCCCGCCTTTGGATTCGAGGTTCGCAAGTTTAAACTTGAATGAGGTTGACATATTTTCTAGCAGATAAAAATCATGGACATGAAGTCCTCTGACAATGAGAGGGATTCAAACCCGTGGTATCCCATTCATAGAAGCAAAGGAAGCATTAGTTCATTTCATTGATAACATGGACAGAAAAAATAATTGTGTAAAGACCTTTGGCATTGTGAACAACTACAAAGGCTGGCAGTGAGCGGTGAATAGGTGGAGGCTGATCGTTCTGGAGCCTGGCAGCAAGAGAGTTAAAATACGTCAAATGGATATTGTCTAACCCTGACTTTTACTTCTTTTCGGATCTCCAAATTCAATAACAACATCTTTGCATTGTCATTAATGACCATACAAATCAGCTTGCAGATCACATTCTCTATAAATCTTGCCATCTGCCAGTGAGTTTAAAATCATGGTGTGCGGTACAGTTGAGCTCCATCAACAAAATAATAGATTATGTAATACTTTTATTCTCAATTTTGGATGTTTATTGTGCCTAGTCCTTTTAGTTTCACTGAACAATCCTCATTACATCTTGTTTTGTGCCTTATCTACCAGTGAAGTCAAAAAATTGAGATAGACAATAAGAAAATAAGCATCTTTGGTAATACCAAATACTCCAGATATCGAAGAAGTTGTAAACAAATTGGCACAGCAATTGAAAACACTCTTTATGTAAGAAATATGGGATGAAGCCATTTTGCTGATTTTACAAAGGTAATTAAATTTTCTAAATTGCCTGCATGTCTAATGGCTAGTGTTGTCAGTGGATCAGCAGGCCTAGGTTCGATCTGTGGTACCCCTTCAGATTTTTCTGGTACAGGAAACTTAACTTCCTGAAGATGACGGAGGAACTACTTGATAAAAATGTAGCAGCTCTAGCCAAGATACAATCAGTAATGGTCATGAGCATCGGCATACTCATCACATGCCCTAAATCCTGCCATCTAATGCCCTCAATCCTGCTATCTACCAACGACTTCAAAAGATGGATAAAGATGACTCAGTGATTGGTAGGCTCCAAGGGATATAGCGCATTAACTTTTAGTTTTAGTTTAGTTATATTGTCTTTTACTACTTATATATATATATATATATATATATATATATATATCCAATTTTAACAATTTAATTTCATCGTAATTAACTAATTTACTGAAAATCTGAGGAACACGTTTCACCATAGTTTGTCATTTTATCATTTTATCATTTCCATTAAGAATACAAAATCAGCTTAATGTTGAATTGTGTTGAACTATAGTTAATAAACTTAAGCCTATATTTCAGCGCTAGAAGTGAAGTGAGATAAAGTCTTGTCCCTGAAGTGCTGTAGTGTAAAAGGTTTTGAATTCAATGTAAATCAATTGAATGAAAACAGTGTAGATGGAAGAGGTTCTACATTGAAACAAGTCATGTGTGCAGAGGGTATCCACAGAATCTACTCTACTAAAGTGCGTCTTTCGAGCGGCCGGACCGTTTTCGCGGCGGCACCGGACTGGGTGAGGCTTGGCGCATCTTCCGCCAATGTTACACGTAAACGACCGGCAAGTCATGCGTACGGAACACTAACTACTGTACTAACTTACATTAGGCTGACCTGCATCACAACAGATGTTGAAATTGATGACCTTGAACGCGAACACATTCTCTATATCTCCGAAAACAATTCTGGTTTACTCGCAAAAGTTCATGTTGACTGAAATACAGGCAATCAGTCAAGATGAACTTTTGCGAGTAAACCACAATTGTTTTCGGAGATATAGAGAATGTGTTCGCGTTCAAGGTCATCATTTTCAACATCTGTTGTGATGCAGGTAAGCCTAATGTAAGATAGTACAGTAGTTAGTGTCCCGTACCCATGACTTGCCGGTCGTTTACGTGTATACCCTTAGCAAGCAGGGAAGGCGGTTGAGGCCAGGTAGGTTCCTTCACCCGCTTGGACCCTCACATTTACAAGGGCAGGAGATTTAGGACCAACCGTAATTTCCTCCCCATGAGTCACCTAGTCTACTTCAATCAATCAATCTTAGATTTTTTTAATATGTCATTTTATCTTAAAATGCTTGTTATATATCAATTCTACACATAATTACAAGAAAAATGACACCAAACAATGTATAATTTACTTTAATGGGAACATAGGACTTGAAAGCAGTTTTCTTGGAACTTTTATTTATGTATTTGTTAGAAATGTTCCTATTAAAGTAAATTATACATTGTTTGGTGTCATTTTTCTTGTAATTATGTGTAGAATTGATATATAACAAGCATTTTAAGATAAAATGACATATTAAAAAAATCTAAGATTGATTGATTGAAGTAGACTAGGTGACTCATGGGGAGGAAATTACGGTTGGTCCTAATCTCCTGCCCTTGTAAATGTGAGGGTCCAAGAGGGTGAAGGAACCTACCTGGCCTCAACCGCCTTCCCTGGTTGCTAAGGGTATAACATTGGCGGAAGATGCGCCAAGCCTCACCCAGTCCGGTGCCGCCGCGCAAACGGTCCGGCCGCTCGAAAGACGCACTGTAGTTTAAGAGAAATCCCTGATCATTCCAGATGATTTGGCAAGCCTAGATGTAAGATGGACTAGGCTGATCACACAGTAGAGTGTTCCAATACTTACATAGCTTCTGCAGAGACTGATGAGATTCCTGTAGTAGAGAATGAAGAATTGGAGGATCACATTTGGTGGATTCTTCTTCACTTCAGTGTCATCAATTTCATCTATGGAGGAGTCTTCGCTGCTAGCCAAGCTTGCATATCCTGGAGGCTCATAATCTCCCGCTCTGCTGCTGTGCATAGCTGCAAATGGGACACATCATCAGGCAATGCGACTACTACCTCATAATGAAGCATATATTTTTTTCAGCAAGTAAAATTTAATATAATTTTAGAAAGGCTTAAAGGCAATGTATCAGTTGAAATTCAGTTCCAAAATGTAAACACACTTCATCCATTTATTCATTCATTTATTCATCCATTTCAAGTAATGAAAAACAGAGTTTGCCAAGATCAACTGGAATGTTTACTGTGCAAATGCCAGTCCCTAGTCCCTACTGCTTGTTTTGAGTTAAAATAAAACAATTAGCATCCCTATTAGAAAGGAAATATAACACTAGCTCGGATTTCACTCAAGTAACATCAATAATTATTATTTTAAATAGGCATATTATGTATCAGAACCAAGAATTTGGGCATCTCAAAGTTTCTTTTGGGATATAATAATAATGATATATAACAATGATAATAATGTAATAATAATATTGATAATAGCACAAATAATAACGATGATAATGATAATAGTAATGATATTAGTAATAATGATGATACATTATTATTATTATTATTATTATTATTACTATTGTTATTATTATAGTTTTTCTTAAAGAGTTAAGGCCAAGAGTTAGAACATGTTCTAACCTTTTATACATAATATTTTGTCATACTTCTCCAAATTATGTATTGCTTTAAGTAATTGTTTAGTATAAGTTTTTCTAATATATTAAACTGAACCACCCCCGAACACAAGCTCTGCTTCTTCGGGTGGTGTATCAACTTTTGTATGTATTTTTCGTGTAATTTGGAACAATAAATTTTAATTGTAATTGTAATTGTTTGCAAAATAATTAAATCAGTAAATATGGCCTTCTCTTCCACTCAACCAAGTTTAAGTCATTTTGCAATAGATAAATACCATGCAGAGAAAAATAACTAAAACCAACAACTGAAAGTAACAACGTAATATTAAACAGAAAAAAATTAATAAGTGATAAGCTTATAAGATTTTCTGAATTATTTAATAAGCCTATAACTATACAGAATAAAGAAATATTAGAAAGTTACTAACTTATTGTCAAATCTGATCTGAAAAGTTGGAGAGAGAGAAAGAAAAAGACAGAACACAATACAATAAGTTTTGTAACTACTCTGGAGATACTAATTAATTAATCGGTACTGTCGAAAATTCCGAGAGGAACTTTACTGGTAGCTTATCACTGGATCATAATTCATAACAGACGACACAAACCGACTGAAATTTGTCAGAATAATGAAGATCTGCAGTATCCCATTTTAAAGTATTTTATATTTTACATTTTGGCATACTTGAATTCTTTGTGAGAAACTAAAATATTATTTATAGACTATACAACAAAAATACAAATGGAAATAAAAAGACATTACATAAGCTTATGATATTTTAATTGAACTTGAGATATTCTAGTGGCTAACACCACATAAGTTCAATTTAAATTGTTAATGTTCTTATTATTGTTTTTAAATTATTAAAAGTTTAATTTCTTACGTTACGGTACTTTATGAATAATATTATTTTAAACAACTTTTAAGTCTCTTATAAATACCACAGATTTGTAGCCTTTATCAATGCTTTCACATATATTACTTTTTGTATATGGTCTTTGAGATGTATCTGTTACTTCAGTCACTTCAGACCATAATCCTTACAAAAATGAATTAAATAGCGTCTGTATTTTGTTTTGGAGTGAATTCGGATTTAAAGAAACAAGAGCGTACCACACCCAATAACATTCCAGGCCCGTACGATATTTGTCGTACTATTATGGGGTACCTGAAATCATGATAAGACTATTGTACAAGAGTTCTGTCAGGTACGACAGTTTGCAGAACTATAAAGTTTCATGGCTATTCTGTGGTTTCAAAAATGAAGATCCGATTAGTCAAAGAACTTTCGCAATGGATGCACAATCCCGGAAGATATAATTATCGTATAAGCTTAAGCGCCTTCGATAGTTTGCATTAGGGAACGAAATAGGGGTGTGTTGGTTTACGGAATGACATGTCTTGTTAGAAATTCTGAAAGATAGGCTTATAGTATAGTACAGCGTTTCTCAACCTATGGTCCGCGGACCACTGGTGGCCCGCGAAGATGGTGCAGATGGTCCGCAGACATAATTACAAAAATATAAAGCAAGTGGAAAGTAAAGAAGTACAATTTTTTCACATATTTCGTGATAATGACCTATAATTAATACCCCAAATATTAAGAAAATAGGCCTTCTTTTACAAATGGGATGTAAAATTAGGGGTCCGTAAAATTTCTTAGACATTTTAGAGGTCCTCGGGTTCAAAAAGGTTGAGAAACGCTGGTATAGTAAATTTATATTATTTGGTAGTGTGGCTTGCCTTGACTTCGCGATACGCGACTCTAACAGGCGTATTCAAACAATATTTGCTTTAGCCAAGGCTATCAGAATGGTAAGTTACAGATAACGTGAAAATAAAACAACTGTATTCAGAATCGCTGACTGCTATCGAAGAGCACATGGATGAACTCGTGGGTATCATTGCCAGACATTCCCTCTCTGCATAGATTAGTGCAGCACTATATTCTCAATTTCATCCTCTCAACTCAACGGCTTATTTCGACTAAATCGTTTAAATGGTTTTCTTTTATTTCGCAATGGCAGGTGGGGATTTAATATTGGTATGAAGTATGTTCGGGCATACTGACCGGATTTTATAACTTCCCTGCGTTTATAGGTCTATTTGGTTTTAAAGACACTTGACCGATCTTCATTACCCAATAATTACCTAGGCTATATCACGAAACAAAGAAGTCACTATTAGATTTTCATTGTCTGCTGTCTTCGCCTATGTCTTTTGGAGTATGAATATTTTACTACTTCGACATAATTGTTCGACTATGCACTGTAGATACAGCGAAATAATTTTATAATTTACTGGGCTAATTTATTCATAGCACAGAAAACTATACACATTCAATATAAATTAAAAGTGATTTTAATAGCCTTCTCCACTCAAGGCAACCTGTAACTGGCCGGTCGTTAATGATTTTGCTACTGATCAAATCGTAAATGTTTACAAACTTAGTAATATTTTCTAGTATCTCCTGTGCTGAATCGAATTGCTTATAACACAGAAAAGAAACTGTAAGATGGTCGGAAAAAATAAATGCAGCATTTAGAACAATAACCATAACAACAATAATTAATAAGAATTGATAATAATAAACATATGGTTATGCAAAAATGGTTATATCGGAGATCGAACCCAGGACCTCTAGTACCTAGGCCTAATGAGATTATGAAGTGATTGAGCGATGAATATGCAAGGACTGATTCTTCCCTGATATTTAATTTTCAATCCTCAGGTGGTAATCAAAGAGATAATGAATGTTTTGGCAATATACAGTAAGTTCAGAATAAAAGTGTATTTCTAACCATGCCATTATTATAGAATCTCGTTATGGAAACTCGAACGGAACGAAGACGATGTTTCTGGTAAAATACTTCCAAAAAACCGCAACTTTTTGCTGAGAACAATTCATGAGCCAATGTGTTAGCCGTGCCGTTCCGATTACTGCGTTGTATAAAATCACCTCTGCCTGAATATTTTAACAGCAGATGACACAGTAATAGGGGCCCTCTAATTTTAAATGAAACGCTAATGAAGTTTATAGTGGAATAATACATTAATGAAGAATTTAATTTAATACAATAATGATGGCGGTAGGCCTATAAGTTGTTCAGGGGGAGAGGACAGCCGACGCCCACTATCACAGTAGCAAAGCGACGAAAACCGAGTCCCTGATACTCTTCTTTTCTCACTTCGTCTGTTTTCTTACTCTGCTCAGGTACGACTTCTGACATCTATCCTCTGCAATACTCAACTGACAATAATATTTCAGAAATTTCATTACTCGGAGGATCGTTTCTTTTTCGTTTCTCGCGGCTCGGTTCGGCACAATGAGTAATCACGAAATAATGCGTCAGTTGGACTAGTTCTCAAATTTTCCAGATGTTTCCAACCTGTTTTTACACGATTTATTTTTCTTGGAGCACTTTAAAATATTTTACGTAGCCTACATAGGTAAAGTGGAGATGGTAGCACTTTAAAATATTTTACGTAGCCTACATAGGTAAAGTGGAGAAGGTAGCACTTTAAAATATTTTACGTAGCCTACATAGGTAAAGTGGAGAAGGTAGCACTTTAAAATATTTTACGTAGCCTACATAGGTAAAGTGGAGAAGGTAGCACTTTAAAATATTTTACGTAGCCTACATAGGCAAAGTCGGCCGCGGTGGTCTAGAGGTAGCGTGCCCGCCTCTAGATCCGCAGGGCGCGGGATTGAACCCGGCCGGGGTCGATGGATTTTTCAGGACGTAAAAATCCTGGGCACGGAGTCCTCCGGGAGGGACTTTAAGCTGGGGGTCCCGTGTCGTAGATTTACGGCACGTAAAAGAACTCCAAGCCTAAATTAGAGCCTCTGGACAAAATTTCTCGGCCTTTCACGTCCAAGAAATACTTAGTTTCCAGAGGGGGGTTGCGAGGCGATGGGCTTACCACCTGTCCCTCTACCCTCTCTCGGAAAATAAGCATATCATAATTAGTATAGGTAATGAAACCTCCATTGGAGGCCCCTTCGCCCCACCTGGGGATCATAGGGTACCAGATACAGATACATAGGTAAAGTGGAGAAGGTAATCAGCCTCAAAGCACTAGAATAAAAGCCTAACAGAACCTATCAGAAAATATGAATGCTGGAGACGTAGAAAATTTACAGGTTTAAATGCAATTTATTGATGAGAGCAAAGTGTAAGTTACAAATACGTTAATCATATATTGAAAAAGTTATTGGTTTACATATACTAGTGTAGGTAGTGACACTAGAGAATTTTTTCAATAGGCCTGTATGATTAACGTATTTGTAACTTACACTATGCTCTCATCAATAATTTGCATTTAATCTGTAATTTTCTACGTCTCCAGCATTCAGAATTTCCGATAGATTCTGTTAGGCTTTGAGACTGACTACCTTCTCCACTTTACTTATAATCAGCACTAGTGGAATGAAATTCATTAATGTAAAGATCTCGCACGAAATCTGTGCCGATGAGACCGTTACTCGCTAGAGAGAGACATGCTATTGTGCGAGAGAGAGAGAGAGAGAGAGAGAGAGAGAGAAAGAGAGAGGTAGCTTGGCCTTTACAAATAGAAAGGGAGGTACTGTTGTGCGAGAGAGATAGGTAGCAGGCCAATCGACGCTACATTCCCCACGAAAACACAATGCAATTACGTAGGCAATCGGCACAGATTTCGTGCGGGATCTTTAATATTTTATGTACAGGTACTGAATCGTCATATTTCCGGTATTTCAAGTAGCTGGATTAATGTGAAAACTTGTCAGGAAGTATAAAAAGGGGACAACAAAAAAGGGACAGATTACATTTTGTTGGAACAATGGAACGAGGTAGAACCAAGAAGGTGGCATGAGGACTTCGCGTGTTAGATGAGGCCTTGCTCTGCAAACTCTGACCTAACCCAAGCCCTTTATCTCACTGTGCGAATTCATTTGACTTGTGGACTTTGTGCACATTGCTCAACTGGGATATTTCCGCCGCCTCCTCCTCGGAAACTGCTGAAGCTGTAGCACGTGCATCGAGCTGAGAAAGCAGTAAGTTTGCCTACACCTGTATCCACAATGCATGAAGCCTGTTACCAAAACATGACCATCTGATTTTCAAACATGATTTTCCAAACTGAATTTCATTTTATAAATGGGAAGTTGGCATCATCAGGGGGTGGTTTGGACATTTAAAAAAATAATATAAAAAGTATTCTTAAAAATTATAGATTATTCTAGGTAGATGAAGGTAAACACATAGGTGGATCAAAAAAATATGCAGTGAGATAGGTATAGGTAGGTAGGCCTACATGGACACGTTGAAAACTGAGCACAAGAAAAAGCTGAACTCTCCTAACATGCCTAATAATAACAATAATAATAAATATAACAACAATAATGGTGGTGATGAAATGACAGGACTACTAGTATATTTTGAAAATAGCCTACAGAGTATATGAACATAAGCAACAAAGTTTCAACAAGGACAATAAACAATAATTATAGTGACGTCAGAAGCACCCACACCTTCAAGTACTGAGGTAAAATCTTGACTGATTTGCTAACATTAATGAGAAGGTAACAACTGAAGAAAAAGCAGAAAGATGGAGACAGCATTTATACTACCGGTATGTCAGAATACTTTATCAGGCCAGACTAAGACGTTATAATGACTAATTAAACTGGAATACCTGCATGCAGCAGACATTTCAGCTAGAAAAGCTATTTTTGGAAATAGAAAAGAAAATATATTTGTAGGGAGGATTTTGTGACCCAAAAGGGCAACAACAAGTGAGTTCACATGTTACTAAGACCAAATCATGAAGTGCACGCAAAATGTGTGAACATCTAAGATGCAACAAAAAAGATAAAATTAGCTTTCTATGGACACAGCAAAAGAATGGAAACAAACAGATTAGTAAGTAAAATCGTCACTTACCAGGGGAAAAAAAGACACAAATCCCATGGATAAAGTACGTTCAGAATCATTGAAGAAAATGTGGAATTAGTAACGAAGATATAGGAAATAGAGAAGTATTCAAGAAGAAAATTGATGAGGTGAAGAGTCTGTCTGAAGAGAAATAAAGAACAAAAAGCACAGGATTCTTGAAATAAAACAAAGAAACGAGAGTTATTGAGAGGAGTGGTTTGTGCCATGCCCCCGAACGGATGTCAACTTTTCGAGAGTTGCAAATTTGCTGAAGCTTGACGCTGAACTGCTAGAATACTGTTAGCCATTTCTAGTCAGTATATGCATGCGGCGAGGAACATGAAAATGCTGGAGCCCTTATAGATAAATAGCCTATCTACCTATCAAAATGACCGCAGTTAAGGGAATTTCAAACGTATTGCCAAGGTTAAATCTTAAAATGCATGGTGACTAAGAACAAAGGCCTCGTCCACAACTAAACAATGCACCTTGCACTGACATGGGCACCTTGAAGCAACGCACCAAGAACGGCGCTTCACTGTTCTAATTATCAACTATCTTATCAACTATAATTATCAATTATCTTATTCTCCTGATGACAAATTTTGTAATTTCTTAACTATAACATAAGTTGTATTGCAGCAGTAAAACATGTTTCACCCCTCAGTGTAGCTGTTACTTTTGATTTGTGAAGACCACAGTGATGACATGCGTGATGGTTAGTATAAAATGAAAAGACTTGAACAGACAGTCGTTAGGTGTTTTGGTAAGCGGTGTTCATCACAGGTCAGTAAACTTCCAAAAAAACACCAGAGTATCAAATATTGGTTAATGGACTCCAAAGGGAAAACAGAAACAATTAAAAACTGTTTATTGATTGCAAAAATAGTTGCTTGCAGTCTAATACTGTATTATGAGTGGATTAATGATTCACAGTTACTTATTATCTTGTAGGCTATGTATGAATAAATAGCTTTTAATCCTGTTTTTGTAGTTTATCTTATCTATGTAGTTTATCTTATAAATATCCTTCAATTAATTCTTTCGGCTGCTGTTCGGCTGGTGTTCAGCTGCGTTCCGAAGTGATCGCAATAAGCGGCGTGTACTATATTTGCACTGTAAATAAGTTTCAGTCTCTTAATAAGTAACTTGCAGTCGTGCAGTCGGTGGTCGAAGATCAATTCCCGGCTACCGACTTCCAGCTGCCGATTGCAGCACCTGCACTTTGTGAATGGCGTCCATTACCAACCCTTTATACTTCGACTACCGACTGCGCATTGTGGTTAGAGCTTAAACGTAAACGGCTGAATCAATAGACATGTTCTGTTTCTACTGTATTTCCTGGATCACCAATTGGACCCATGGAGTGAATGACCGACCTCTGAACCCACAAAGATACAGGGTCTGTCTGTCTACTTGTACCATCATTTGGGCCGCCTGCGCGAAGGTAGCGCTAGCCTTGTGCTACAAACAGTTGAGAAGCGGCCAACAAACGCGCATCACTGACCTGGCCTTACCATGAAGCCACGGCGCATGATCCCGACACTCAAGCAACGCATACAGTAAAAGTCCAGGAGAAAGAATGAATGAATGAATGTGGCAATAAGGAAACAAAAGACGAAGCATGCTGTATATAAAAAACGATTAACTGAAAAGTAATCTAAAAATGCATTGTTCGCTTGTACCGTCCAATTTCATCTACAACAAGGGTAAGCCTACTGCAGAAAGCCGAACGGAAGAATAATAAAACTTACTTGCAATGCTTCATGTAAGTTATGACCTGAAGGAGAGATTGTTCTTACTCTGAAAACAAATCAGCTGAGGGCAATTCTTCAAAAGTTTCAGTGCCATAATTTCAAAACTATTCTGAGTCTTACCTTGCCTGGATAGAGAGAGTCTCTAAGCGTTTGTTTTGCGGCATACACCGACAGGTATTTGCACGACTTGCTGTTATTCTCGTAGGTTATTTTTGATAATTAGTGCATTATACAACAAGCCTATAATTACATTTATTAAGATAAGAGTATGTTTATAAAATGAGCAAGGCGAGTTTCATAATTTTCCTAAGAGTATCTTAATTACTATTACAGGCAAGTTGCATATGACTGGTGTTGTTCGACCATAATTAGTTTAAATGTTTAAATTTTGAGATTCTAGATTAACTCAAAACGGCGAGCTCACCATGCCCTTCGCGTCAGATGATTGTAGTAGTTATTGTCTTCTACGAGAGATGGCAGGTCATGGCGTCTGTCCAATCGAAGCTACCTTATGGTTGATTTCTTGAAACCAATGGATTTTGATAACACGAAATGAACTCACTTTAGTATGATATTAAAATTATTACGAACAGAATTGATTGTATTTTAAATATAGGCTAATTATAACGTCGTTTTCAGCTCCTACTCCCAAGGTCTCAAGATCGTTTCGTGTTCGATAATAATCGATACCACACCGCAGTCGAAATGAAAAACAGTGTCGAAATGAGTGTCATTACTTCAGACGTATAAGCGTATTAGAGTATGGTCGAACCAAAAATAATTTGTAATACTCACCACTGAAGTTCTTCATGATGATGTCAACATCAGACACTTTGATAGCTGACATTTTCCGCCTCTTGTCGACGTTCTTTGCCGCGGATGCCGCCATGAGATTCACGTCGGAATCGTACTCGCCAATCGCCACTTCGATCACTGGGGAGGACAACAAGGTACATGGTCAGAACATGTAGCAAGCAGTGATATCGTAAAGGCAGCGGTTCCCAACATATTAACAGTAACTGTCCTGGCTCCCTCTTGAAATATTTATTTTGTAACAGGGGACAGGGGATTCTCCATGAAATGTTTTCAAAATCTAGGGCAAATAACTTAGGTTTTAAAATATTGTATAATTAAACATTATAACACTATTTTATTTTTTATAACTACAGTGAACTCTAAAAGTAAATTTTTTACATAACAAAACACCACTCAGATAATAAAATAAAATAGTATAGTCAATGTGTTGGTTGCGCCTATCAGTTTCGCGAGATTTGGCGCAATGGAGAAAGCCGTAAATCTGTAAATTTTAGCGATCAGTTTACATTTATTCAACTTTGAACATCGCGAACACCGGAAGACACAAGAATTTAACATCAATAATGACAAATCAGCTTGCCACAACACAAAGAACACCAGGTTCTGTCCAGTCCTCTTTTCCCCCTAAAACTTGAAGTGATAACGAGGTAATGGTCGAAATAAAAGCATATATTTCCTTAGAAAGGGAATATTATAGAATGACTGCTCTGTGTGCACACAGCTAAAGGTAGTTACTCTCACATTCCTGACCCGGAAGAAATAACATCTATGGATACTTTTGACGAAAGGTGAATATGGTAAATTAAGTCAGCACTCTTGTCCACCGCTGTGGCTCAGGGGATGCGTCCAATCCTCTCACGCAGCGGGCCCGGGTTCGATTCCTGGTCGGGACAAGTTACCTAGGTGAGGTTCTTTCCGGGGTTTTCCCTCACCTATGAGACAAATGTCAGGTAACTTTAGGCCCTTGTGGTCCCCGGATATCATCTGGCCGTCATTATCATCTTCATCCTCATCCTCGCCTTGTTCTGAGTGAGTGAGTGTGTGTGTGAATGGTGTGTATCGTCCTATGTGTTCGTGTTGTCTCGGAGGTGGCCCCGGCATTGGGCTGATCACTCATCCGGGGAGGCCCTCCATGTCCTTGTCTGGTCAAAAAAGTATGTATGTGATCCAAAGGTAATCCCTCTCCCGACAGGTCGCGGCCCTGTAAGGCCCGGGCGGCTTGGGTCGCTTAAATCCTAAAAAGGAGAGGTAAAACTACGAAAAAGAAAGAAAGAAAGAAAAGTCAGCACTCTTCTTGCTATACCCCAGGAGCCCGCATATCACAAGTAGGGAACCGCTGCTACAAGAGATAAGAGAGATACTTACAGAAGTCTGCAGGGTTGTGGTACCTGGGACACTGTAGTCCCAGGCTTGACAGGAATGGCAGGAGGTCACTAACACCGCCTTCGTATATACAGTTGCCGTCAGCGAGGGTGTACAGGTGATCGAACATCTCGAAGAGCAGGGCCGTGGGTTGATGAATGGTGCATATAACAGTGCGTCCCTGCTGTGCGAGCAGTTTGAGCAGGGACACGCATTGCGAGCATGAGGAACTGTCCAGACCTGTGGTGGGCTCATCCAGGAACAGAACCGGCGGATTGCTGATGAGTTCCAGAGCTACAGACAGTCTCTTCTTCTGTCCGCCAGATAGTGAACCTGCCCGCGTGTGCACATGCTCCTGCAGTCCCAGCATATCCAACAGATCCAGCAGCTACAACATGAAGATAACGGTACAGCATGTTCCCGAAATGCAAATAACCACATCCTAAAAATCCCTAAGTGCTTGAGTTCTTATACCTACAACATCTTATATTTTCCTTCTTCTCTATTTCTTAGTATTAATTAGTAGATATTAGGTCTACAATTAAATTATTGTGTAAATTAATATAATAACGTACAAGCCCTTGATAAGAATCAAGGAGAACGTCCAGTATCTGTGAATTCAATTAATCAGCTCAATAAATCTTACTCTATCCTAATTTTAAATTTTCTTGCTCTTCCTGACATCAAGCATGTGACCGTTTTGCGATGATGCGAAGTTCCTGTAGAAAATGTGAATATATATAGTGATATAGTGCCATTTTCGAGGAAATCTGGCAAAACAAAAGAATGTTAGTGTCATTTTCGAAAAAAATCTGGCAAAACTAAATTTTCTTCCTATAAAATATTAGTAAGATAAGGAGCCACTTACTTCTTGTCACATTCCCGCAAGATAGACTACCTATCTCCAATATAACACTTCGTTTAAATATTATTTTCTGTTCTCGAGCTAAGCTGTTTACAGAAATACTTTTTATTTCTTATTTTATTAAATTTTTAAATTTTAATAGACTAATGAGATTTCGAAACATGGATTACTGCTGAGAAACTTGAAATTAATATTTAGGGCAGAACATAATAGGCCTACTTGATCTACTTGCAGTGCTCATTTCGTTATTCCAGATTTTCGCAAAAGCAACTTTAACAATTTCGTTTAGAATTTCTATAGCAACTTCTTGTACAGAAACTAATAAAATAAAATAACTGCTTTGTGTCAAGAAAGGCCCTGAAGTAAAGTCCTACCGGGTTAGATCCGTCTCCATGTCCTGTGGTTAGCGTTGCTAACTAGGGATCTGGAGGCACTGCTATAATCCCCTGTACCTTCTTGGATTATTCTGAAGTAGGGAGGTCTTGGAACAGGATGCATTCAACCTTGCGAGGCCAGATGATCTACTTGAATAAAGAAAGTATTCACTCCGGTTAAGAAAGAAGTCATTAATGGCCGTGGGAGTCGGCATGCTCAACACATGCCCTTAATCCTGACAAATGCCAATGAAAACGTAAGATGGAGGTAGATAATGCAGAGGTCGGATAATAGTCTAGGTACTGTCTTAGCAAGGATCTAGCAGCATTGGGTTTAGTTTTAGCAACGGTATTAATTATATTGGGCAGCCCTTGTGTTGTGCAATAAAGTGCCACCTTAGCAGGGTTGTCCAGCTTTGGAGTGTAACCGTAGACAAGCAGCTATTTTTTGGAACTGGCCTTCTGACACAGAAATGCCAGGGTTGGTTTAGATCTGAAGATTTTTATACTTTCCTTTTGTTGTAAATTTGTACAAAATTGCATGCAAACTAAACTTTCCAACAACTCAAAAGGCGGATCTGTTGTTGTGAAGTAATGCAAGATTTGCTATTTAGTAGTTCAAACTACTTTAGTTATTTATGTCAAAAATGCCCAGTCTAATCTTTAATATGAAATGACCAAAATAATGCAGTCGGCAGGACAATAACACTACTGAGAAGTCAAATGATGACAAATTTATTATTACATATTATGGAGTAAATAAAACAACTGCCATAGGTTCAGCGCGGGGAAAATACTATCTCAAAAGGAGATCACAGAAAGAAGGAATTTTCCAGTATTAGCGTTGTTTTCTGCCATCATCTCCCCAATTACTGAAGGCCTACAGTATCTCAGCTAGAGGCATATTTCGTAAACTCAAATTTGATTGCCAGCGGCAATGACTGCTCTTCTTTCTGTATCATCTTGCTGTAGTTCATCTTTGGTGCCAGCGGGGGTACCTAATCATTCGTTTTAGTACCGTTTTTATCAGTAGCGCACCGTATCAGTTCTGTTAGCACCTGCCACAGAGAAATAAGTTATTATAATGGGGTTATTTTAATTTAACGAATGTTTTCATCTTCAAATTTAATCCAAACTATATCCACCGTGTGGAAATGCTATGTTACAATGCAGGAATAAAAAGAGCACAACGGAAGTTGTTTGCGTCTGCTGAGGTGTTTATCTGTGGAATATAACCAGTTCGTGATCCTCATCACCTATCTACCTATGTTATCTGGCGATTCCACAACATTTCCAAAATATGATAAATCTCCTGACATGTCCAGTTCTATCTGATCACGTAAAATATTTTGAAGACAGGACATACCATCATAGTGACTTTTAATTGTATCACTTCATTAACACCCATATGATAATGAGTACGTAAACGTAACGTAACGCGTTTAAATAAACATCACGCGTTTGAATAAACATCACAAAACAGCTCATTTCAGTTATTAAATTTATTCATAGCAGAACCCACGATTCCGCTCATCTACTCTTATACAATTCAACGGCCCTAAATAGCGTGCTTGCTCGCCCGCTTCGTGAGACATCGGGTATACTCGGCGATGTTCGTCTCTCGCAGTCTAAACTTTCATGACGACTACAAAATTAGGAAGGAAAACCGTTTCTTTATTATATAAGGCCTAAGTGAAATGAATACAATGAACAAATATTCTAATTTTATTTTTACTTACAATTCTCATAGCTCTGAACCACAAGCATTTTTAATAATCTACCAGTGTAATTTTCTTAAAAATCCTGGAGTCAATGAATAATGGCGGGCGAAGCCGGGGGCAACAGCTGCAAAATATTGATGAATTTACTCTTGAAATATCGCTGATAATAATAATCCAAACAAACCATTCCTTCCCTTGAAACATTATATAATTTCTGAAAATTACACTGAATTGATAAAATAAAATTCACATCATATTCATGTCAATAAACAGCTGAGAAACAATACGTATTATGTGTTCACAGGTTCTTTGGAACTGCATAATCGATTCTGATATAGTTTTCCCAGGGGGCGCTTTCATGTCGTGGAATGTACTCTAAAGCAGGAATTTTAGCTGTTTCATTAATTATTAATGGCTTAGTTTATGAATGATTCGCGTGCAAGTGTTAATAAATATAATGTTTTAATAAGTATTATACTCTTAATTTTTAATTTTTAAAAGAATTATCGTGGCGAAGCCACGGGCACCTCCTAGTGTTCTACAAATTCATGAAGCTATCGAATGCAACTATCTACATAATTTCAGGGTAGATTCTGTTCTTCATTTGTTATTCCTGTTATTCCTTATCCTCGTTGTGTTCCAAGGGTGACACAAATCATAATAATGGTATAGAATTATTTATAAAACATTGATCATTTTATAATACAGACGAAAAATAATGATAAATTAGTGTAAACCATAAAATGTTCGTCATAATGACGCTATGTAAATAACAGAACTTCTCAAAACCATCATGCTTGTAAAATTAGCTATATAGGCCTATTATCTTATAAACATGGATATTTAGAGTTTTCACTTCTTGTTCCATTATTTTTCATGTTATATTTCTTTATTTCATACTATAACAGAAGCGAATACTGTAACATTCATTACTCCTCCTTGGGAAAAAATTCTCACTAGTACACCAGGGCCTATAAAGTTTATCATTCTTGGGTTATAACTAGGGCCCGAATTTTAATGACCTAAAAATACTTAAAAAAATGAGCTATATAATGACTGCAAAATACAAAAAAGTCCCAAAAACTAAAAAAGAATTACTCCAAAATTTATATGAAAATAGTATTTTATTCATCAGATTTGTGTCTATTCTACATTTATGTTGCTGACTCAATTAAATAGGCTTGTAATTAGTTAATTGGTACATACAGTTAAATGCAAATAGGAAACACCGTCTTTCTGTATCCAAATTAAAATTATACAAGACCAGTTTATTTATGCTTATTTAGAGTTCCGATAATATTCAATGTAACCCAAGTAAATGCACAAAAACTCTATATAATGCGATAAACAACACAAAATAGGAAAATAAGGACTTTATTTCTTAAAATTTACCTAAACATATGAAATTTGAAAAAAGTTAAATGACAGAAATGACCAAAAAGTGGCATTTATTTTAAAAAAATGCCTAAAAATTAAAAAAAAAATGAGGAAAATGACGAAAGAATGACCCTAAAAATTACCACTTTATAATCTATGAATCATGATCAGAATATCTGCACTAATGGGCAATGTCTATGATTTCTTTTTAAAAGATGACATGTCATCAAAATCCGGGCCCTGGTTTTAACTATTATAAGGGAACAAACATCCTGAGTCGACGTGTATTTTACATCATTTAAAATTTTCATTTTAGTCTTGGGGGAACATCAATACCCAAAATTAAAAATTACCACAAGAATTCTGGTTAAAGTTTTATTATTAGTACAGTTAACTCCTAGGAGTCAGCCAATGTTTACCGCAAAGCCATGATTACTTAAAGTTGTCTCGCTTTTCGTGACTGACTTCCATACCTGCAGAAATGTAAAGGACTATGACAATTTCGTGAAGTAACTGTGGTACTATTAAAATAAAAGCATATATTATGTCAATACCGTATTATAAACACAGAATTAGATGCTTAATACAGAATGTACTACTACTATTAGCTTTCATTTGTTCAAGTGCATCTGTCGCGGAAAATATGAGAAATTACAGTATCAACAGCAAATATTAATATTAAAAAATATTAATATAGCATATAGATGCTACAATATACATAATATAATTAAAAGTTGGTATTTACCTGCTTCTCCTTGGCCTTGCTGCTCATACCGAAGCCTAGTTTCAGGTGCGCAGCGATGGTCATGGACTCCATGACAGTGAGTTTGGGCCTCAGAGCATCATCCTGCAGGATATAGCAGGACATGCGTCCGAATTTGTCCAGATTGCGTTCCCTTCCATTCACCATGATGAAGCCCTCAGAGCCCTTCACCCTGCAAAGTAAGCGTGTTAAATGCTTCTTGTCATTTTACCGAAAGCTTTACTGTTCTAATATTAGGTCTACGTGTATTATACTTTCCAATGCTAAAGTTGCAATTCTAGTGGTCCCGAAGTCTTGTCATTTTGATTTACAAGGTTTGCCTATATGCTAATTAGTATTAGGCTATAAGTGGTTATTTAATTAGCATTTGGCCAACTAGGGGGTATTCTTCCGGAGAAATAAAGTCTGTACTTACCAAAATTCCCACATTTATTAAAATTAATTGAAATAATGGTAAATACACAATCTTTATTAATCTTCTTATCAATATCTCCATGCATTTGTCCCCAAACCTTGCGAATGTACCTAAAATAGGCTATATCTATTTTCAAAATGATCTCGATTCATCAAGAGTTCTCTTAAAAACCTATTAAAAATCTCTCTCAATTTATTGACAATGCTTTTACAAAACTCAACTTATCAAGAATTATTTTACAAATATTTCAGTCCATCAAGAATGCTCTATCAAATCTCCCGTCTTCTGTTTCTGGTAAAGCAAGGAAAGAGAATTTTTTGTGAAAAATTCTTGGAAGTCAGCAGATGCCACGCTTCAATTAAGACACAACTTAAATTAGTTATGATTTTATTCAATTTCAGATATAAGCCTACTTACTTATTGGAGGTTACTTGTGGTTGTGAAAATCTGACATTGCAAGAAGTAAAAAAAAGCATCAAGCCTGAATCAAAAAGTACTATTTCCCTAAACATTTCTGTCTATGTGTGTGTACCAGTCTTCGAACAGCCTGGCTCAATATATATATTACCAAAACGAAATTTTATATTGGGATTAAATTTTTTGGGGAATACACTCGAAACACATCTCTCTTAGGGTGGGTAGCAATAAAAACCCTTAGTATCTCTACAGTACTTTACATAAAGAAAAATATTTCACGATTTTTTCGATAATGGCTCCAACGATTTTCTTTAAATGCTTACTGCATTTATGAAACATAATCAAATGAATAGCCGTTTTGTCCCTTAAAGCGCTAAGGTCTCTACGGCTGAAAGAAAATTGAAATATCTCAGAGGAAATTTGTATCTCCATTTTTCGCATCTTAATTTTCTGAAATGACCCTCAAACTGTAATCCTCAGAAAGTTTTATCACTTCGCAAGTTAAATAGCTTTCGCATCTTCTGAAAAGTGCAGATAGTCAGTTTTGCAATTGAACGCTCAAATTTAAAACAGAGGTTTATCTGGCAGTTGTAGTAGGCCTTCAATCCGACGTTATTAATGTGATTAGTGCGGCAGAAAAGCAGTCATGATTACAGTGAAAAGATTCGGCTCATTCAGAGCTTAACAAATGTAGCAGCCAGCGTTATAAATTCCAACAAAGAACCTTCGCGAAATGACTTGTCCTTCCATCCAGAAGGAAGAGTTGTAAACATGTCTTCAGAAGATGAAGAAATCCTCCAAGTGGGAAAGTGTAAAGGACACAAGCACAAGGTGTTGTAATTTTCCTGTACGTTATCATAATTCGATATTACTTGTTATTTTCTCTTTCTCGTATTCACAAGCATTCGCAGCCCACTTCGTTGGGTTGTCTCAAGACTGCTAATAATGTGGCTTTTCATAATTTTGTTACTTACATTCTTGTGAACTCATGTGTCTGAGTACCCTTTTGGACAAGTATTTTTAATTAAAACTATGTGTTGAAATTCATTATATATTGTTGAGGCACTGTACATGTCCTAAGAAATATAAATACGGGAATAAAAGGTAAACCATTTCCTAAAAGGGTGTACTGCTTTGAACTAACAGTTCCTTCAAACATACAAATAAATTGCATTTAAAAAATAATTATCCCGGAAAAAATAATCAAATAAGAATTTAAAAATTATAAATTGTATTGTTTAATCTCTACTTATTAATTAAGCAGAATTTTAAAAAGGATTGGTTACTTCTCAATGTTCCGTATATCGTGGGGTTACAAGCAAAATACACTAAGTCAACAGCATTTCCATAAGACTTAATGTGTTTTGCTTGTAAACCCACGATATGGGCTATTTGCTTAGTTCCATGGCCAAAAAAGTTTGGTAAACATTGCCTTAAGGAGAGAATAATAATTTGTTATTAATAAGAGCGGCAGGTCTGCATGACCTTGGGATCCGGTCTGATGAACTGACCTGCTCAACAGTAAGAGAGTTGCTTCCTGAGTTTGGGTTCAGTGGAAAGTTTCATTCCAGAAAGTTCACCAAGGTCAGCACTTACTTGTAGCCGGCCAATATGTTGAGGAGGGTGCTCTTGCCGGCCCCAGAGGGTCCCATGATGGCCGTGAGCTCCCCGGCACGGAACTCTCCACTCACACCGTGTAGAATCTCTTTCGTCACTGCAACACAAGGGGAACATGAAAATGCATTGCCCGTGGAGGATCTATAGTCCGTGACTCAGCTAAGCTCCTCTGGAATGTGGGGAAATATAAGGGGATGTATTGGTCTTTCCCCGCATTCCAGAGGAGTTTAGCTGAGTCACGGACTATACCAGTTTCAAAATTACATAACATAGTGGAGTGATCAGAGTTTGAGCTTGGCCTGGTGGATGGCATTTATGCGACGGTTCCATGTCATTTCCTGGCATATAAAGGAACTCTTGCGGGACAAAGTTCCGGCACATCGGCGACGGTTACGGGGCTAAGTGGCAGGCATATGAAATAACTAGGGCAAGGCATTTGATGATTTTGCATCTTAAAAAATATGCTTTTAGCAATTCATTACTTAAAAAGAACTAATAATAAGTAATAATGATAAATTTATTGGTATTTTTTAACATTTTGTGCCATTATTCACTATTATTAGGTCACACATGCATTTTTAATTTTTTCACTATTTTATGGCCATTAAATGCCTTGCCCTAGAAATAACCCTAACAAACAGACTATTTGCGATCCACCCATGTGTGCTTTTCCTTCATCGTAGGTTCCCCTTGCGCCCGTAGTCCGTAGGGATGCAAGGATTTAATTTAAGGACCTAATGGTCCTTTCATAACTAGTTCATATTCATAACTAGGGCCCGGATTTTTATGCTTTTATAAAAAAGTATTTTAGCCTTTTATTTTCGTGGAATAGCCTTTTTAGGCTTTAAACAAGCGATTTTAACCCTCTCAATATAAAACATATAATGAACACTAGGCCTAATATTAACACCCAAAATTGTATTAAGTTATAATTTGGACACAGTTATTCTATTTTTATTTATTTTATTTACAAAATAAACAAGTAACTATTCCCTATATCGGTACCCGAAAAATAGTATAATCAATTGAAATATTTACCCTTCAATGATACAATTATTCAATACACCACTCAATTCACTTCCGATCTATAAAAATAAGTAAACTCGAGTGTCACAAATTTGTTCCTTTAATATACTTCTCTGTCGTTGGTCGGCAACTTGTTAGTTTAAAGTTGAAACGACGATGGATTAATTGCAGATTTCAAAGTATTGCAGACGGCTCAAATTTTACTTTCCTGCGACGGCGAGCGGCACATTTTCGATTTACAAATTCAAGCGACAAAGCAACATATACGGTACATTGATAATTTCAATGCGTTGTATAAATTTATTTTCATCATGTCTTTTCTTAAAATGCACAAATCCACATATTTATTTTCCTTTGTATTAATTGGAAAATCAATTTATAATTCGCGTTTTTCTGCAAAAGTCCTCTTTAGTCCATAGTTTTTCAGAAAAAGTCCTCTTCAGCCCCCAGTTTTTCAGAAAAAGTCCTCATTAGTCCCTTTTAGGTCCTTTAGTCCGATTTAGCCATTTTTAGGTTCTATAAGATTCCTATATTCGGAAGGGCATGAAACGTAAAAGTACGTTAAAATGTTCTAATTACTAAGCTGGGGAAAAAATAGCTTAAAACCTTCAAATCCGGGCCCTATTTAACTCACCCCTATCCCATCTAATCTCATCAGGATAAATGTTTCAGAACGGGAAAAGGGCCACCGGTACACGATCACCGAACTGTAATAGGGTAGCGGTGGCATTGTTACAACAACAAAAAAAGTAACAGAGCATTATAGGTAATTTCTTTAAAAACAGAAGCAAATATTTAGTTACAGGAGTCAAGTTATAAAATGGGGTAGTGGTTGAGGCACTGTGCGAGTTCGACTCCCGATGATATCGATGGGATTTTTCCATTTCCCTAATCCTTCTGGTGGTACCATGGGCCTGGGGTCGACTCAGCCTCTAACTGAAATGCATACCAAGAGTATTTTTGAGGGTAAAAATCGGTCGGTGCGTAGGGCTCACAACCTTACCACCTTTAAGTGACGAATGTATCAATCTGGGAGCCTCAATCTCCCGGAAACCCTACGGGTCTCCACGGCCCATACAGGATTCACTTTACTTTTTTTACCTTTAGCTATAAAATACTTTTGGGTTGTTAATGACTAGAGTTGTTTAATAAAATATTTCTTATACACTTTAAAGTACGTTATGTCTCTTAAAGCACAATATTAACACATTATGTCAGTTCAGAAGACAGGCGTGGTCTTGTGGTTAGCGTCGCCGCGGGTTCGATCCCCGGTATCTCCTCGCATTTTTCTGAAGTAGGGAGGTCTGGTAGGGGTGCACTCAGCCTCGCGATTCAAACTGAGGAGCTACTTGATAGAGAAGTGGCGGCTCCGGTCATGGAAACCAACCATTAACGGCCGTGGGTGTCGGCATGCTGACCACATGCCCCCAATCCTGCCACCTGCCTGTGGCAGATGATGCAGCGGTCGGGTGGTAGATCTTGTCCTTTCAAGGGATGTTAGCGCCACGGAGTTAAGTTCAGAAAGTCCAGTACGATTACTGTGAAAACTGTGATATGCATTAAACTGATTCAGTTGTCGATTGCATAGGTTGTTTCATGACACTCCTGTTATGACGTAAATAAACACGGAAGGAAGTGACCTCCGCCTTCATTAAAGATGGTTGTGCCATTCCTCATATCCGCTATGCTTTTGTTTATTTGCGGAAACGAATATAACTGAATGGGATGTGGAAGTTTCTGGATTTCAACAAAACTGGAAGGTCGGCGGGTTGGGTGAAGCAAGGTTAACAACAAAATATGTTATACATTAGGCACCATACCGTCAGAGATGATTGCAAAACAAAGCAGGAATGTGCACATCCATCCACAGATTGCAAATCTAAGAATCTCTGGAAACTGTATCTATCGACTGTCACATTCTTGCAGTTCCGAGTATACTTTAATAATATCTATATTAATAAAAGGAAGTGTCTGTCCTCCTCCGTCTGTCCGCGATGCCCAGCGAAATCTACTGAACGCAGAGATCTGAAATTTTATACATAGGCGGACTAAAGGGTCGGAATGTGCACCTCGAAGCCGGAATTTTAATTTTCGCTTTAGTTCGTGAGTTATGAGTGAAAAACGGGCAGAAAACGTGTATTTATTCCGTTTTCGAAGCATGAGTTTTCAGTAATACAAATCAATTACACTAGGCTTTGGCTTTTTTGTCAAACCTTCGACATAAAAGCATCGCGATCTCTTGAATGTTGTAGCTCACGCTGGTCGATTCATTCGTTTTTAATGTCAAGGCACGCGAACATAATATGAAATTTTCAACCTACACCGAAGAGGATTATTATTATTATTATTATTATTATTATTATTATTATTATTATTATTATTATTATTATAGGGATAATCAATATTAGCCTAAATATGGTCAAACGTTGTTCGATTTGGACGAAACTCGCTATACAGGGGTTTTCTGGGCCAAGGAACTCGAATCTGAGGTCGCTTTTACCAGGTGACGCTATCTAATCGTGATATGTAGTCCACATGATTTAGGTGTTAATATAATGATTTAACTATTATGCTCTTAATTTTTAATTTTTGGAATAATTATCGCGGGGGAAGCCGCGGGCACATGTTATCTTATAATAATAAAAGGACGTGTTTTGTCTGTCCGCGATGCCCAGCGAAATCTACTGAACGCAGAGATCTGAAATTTTAAACATAGATGGACTGAAAGGTGGGCGAATGCACCTCGAAGCCGGATTTTTAATTTTAGCTTTCGTTCGCGAGTTATGAGTGAAAAACTGGCAGAAAACGTGATTTTAGCGCTGTCGAAGCATCAGATTTCAGTAATACATTTCAATGTCAAATCAATTGCAGTTGGCTTTGGCTATTTTTGTCATACTGTGGTAATAAAAGCATCGCGATCGCTAGAATGTTGTAAGCCCACGCTGGTCGATTCATTTGTTTAGAATGTCAAGGCCCGTAGACATATGAAATTTTCAACCTACACGGAAGAGGGATAATCAACATAGACCTAAATATGGTTAAACATCGTTCGATTTGGACAAAACTCACTATACTGGGATTTTCTGGGCAAAGGAACTCGAATCTGAGGTCGCTTATACCAGGCGACGCTATCTAATCGTGACATGTAGTCCACGTGATTTAGGTGTTAATAAATATAATGATTTAACTATTATGCTCTTAATTTTTAATTCTTGAAATAATTATCGCGGGCGATCGCTTGATTTTGTAAGTCCATCCTGGACGATTCATTAGTTTAGAATATCAAGGCCCGAAGACATATGAAATTTTCAACCTACACGGAAGAGGGATAATCAATATAGGCCTAAATATGGTCAAACATTGATTCGATTTGGACGAAACTCACTGTACAGGGGTATTCTGGGCCAAGGAACTCGAATTTGACGTCGCTTTTACCAGGTGACGCTATCTAATCGTGGTATGTAGTCCACGTGATTTATGTGTTAATAAATATAATGATTTAACTATTAAGCTCTTAATTTTTAATTTTTGAAATAATTATTTCGCCCGCGGGCACATGCGGGCACATGCTGTTTGTCTGTCTGTCCGCGATGCCCATCGAAATCTACTGAACGCAGAGATCTGAAATTTTAAAGATAGATGGACTGAAAGGTGGGCGAATGCACCTCGAAGCCGAATTTTTAATTTTAGCTTTCGTTCGCGAGTTATAAGTGAAAAACTGGCAGAAAACGTGATTTTAGCGCTGTCGAAGCATCAGATTTCAGTAATACATTTCAATACCAAATCAATTGTAGTTAGCTTTGGCTATTTTTGTCATACCGTGGAAATAAAAGCATCGCGATCGCTTGAATGTTGTAAGCCCACGCTGGTCGATTCATTTGTTTAGAATGTCAAGGCCCGTAGACATGCGAAATTTTCAACCTACACGGAAGAGGGATAATCAACATAGACCTAAATATGGTTAAACATCGTTCGATTTGGTCGAAACTCACTATACAGGGGTATTCTGGGCCAAGGAACTCGAATTTGACGTCGCTTTTACCAGGTGACGCTATCTAATTGTGGTATGTAGTCCACGTGATTTTGGTGTTAATAAATATAATGATTTAACTATTAAGCTCTTAATTTTTAATTTTTGAAATAATTATTTCGCCCGCGGGCACATGCGGGCACATGCTGTTTGTCTGTCTGTCCGCGATGCCCATCGAAATCTACTGAACGCAGAGATCTGAAATTTTAAAGATAGATGGACTGAAAGGTGGGCGAATGCACCTCGAAGCCGAATTTTTAATTTTAGCTTTCGTTCGCGAGTTATAAGTGAAAAACTGGCAGAAAACTTGATTTTAGCGCTGTCGAAGCATCAGATTTCAGTAATACATTTCAATGTCAAATCAATTGCAGTTTGCTTTGGCTATTTTTGTCATACCGTGGAAATAAAAGCATCGCGATCGCTTGAATGTTGTAAGCCCACGCTGGTCGATTCATTTGTTTAGAATGTCAAGGCCCGTAGACATATGAAATTTTCAACCTACACGGAAGAGGGATAATCAACATAGACCTAAATATGGTTAAACATCGTTCGATTTGGACGAAACTCACTATACAGGGATTTTCTGGGCCAAGGAACTCGAATCTGAGATCGCCTTTACCAGGCGACGCTATCTAATCGTGATATGTAGTCCACGTGATTTAGGTGTTAATAAATATAATGATTTAACTATTAGGGTTATGCTTTTAATTTTTAATTTTTTAAATAATTATCGCGGGCGAAGCCGCGGGCACATGCTAGTTTAAAATAAATTCGAGTTTCGACATTTTCTATTGTGGTGCAAATCTAATGCCGTCAAGATTCTGGAGTTTAAAGAATAAATAAAATGAAAACTTAGGGTCCCCACAGCATTTAAGGTCCTTTAAAAATATAATTTAATTTCATAATATGCCATCAGTAGTGAAAAGATGCTACAGGCAATGAAAAAAATACAAAATTAATGCAAAAATTGCAGAATGAATACAAATAGGGAACAAGTACAAAGTAGTTATACAAATACAAAGTTATAACAAAATTACACAAATACAAATACAAAAATATATCAATACAACAATTCACATTACAGCAAAATATTTTCAGAGGTGTCAAAAATGCTTTTATTTTGTAAAATGGACTTTCTGTTGACAATGTTGCAAAATGGTTTTAAATTTGTTGAAGTATAAGTTATGATAATTTATTGATCATGGCAATTGTATTCGAGCTGAACGATTTATCTGAATTTCTCAGATAAGATTTCATTATTTATATCTTGTGATAACCGTGTAGTTAGATCATTTAATATATTAACTGTTCATGCTTTTCTTCATTCTTCGAAAACAACTTAATATTTCAAAATTAATGAGAATTACATTTTTTCTATAATAAACAAGGTTCTACGTTGTGCTCCATATTGAGCCCTATAATTTTTATAAGAAGACTGTCTAGATTAATAAATTAGATTGTTTAACACGAATAATATTTATATGTTGCTTCCAAATAAATTTAGTGTCTGATGTAATTCCTAATTTTACTTGTATTTGAGTGTTTTTATTAATAATATACCTTAATAAGAATAAAAATGCGCATACCAAGTTTCATTAAAATCCGTATAAAGCGTATTTGAGTTATCGCGCCTTTCTAATATATTACCATAAAATAGGCACTAAATTGGGCATTACTCCAGTACCGGTCAACCGATTTCGTCCAATATCAACAGTCTGCTTCCCATGGACATTATATATGCGTACATCAAGTTTCATGAAAATCCGATAAAGCGTATTTGAGTTATCGCGATTAAAGGCACACAGACAGACAAACGGACAGACATTTTCCCGTCTCCCATACAATCTCATAAAATACCATTCTGGCATTTAATACATTCTGTGATTTGCTGTTGATATTATGTCGGCTGCCTTGATCTGCCAGATTTTTCAAGCGTTATAATGCGGTGCTATGTTCGGAAATACGTTTAAACACCATCCCTTGTTGTCATAGGGTGTTAACTGAGCTACATTTTCAGCCGAAACAATATTCTTGTTAATAGTTCAGGCAAATGAGCGTGTTTCGAGTGATGAAAACAAAAACAAAAGACAAAGACAAAAAAGAAACAATGCAGTTTTATTCAGGTATAGATTCTGAAATGAATTTAACTGTAACTTATTAAATTTACGACAGAGAAAATACATCGCTTGCCGCGTTCAGTTAAAAAAATCCAACCATCACAAAGAAAAGAACAAAAATACAAATGAAAGTCAACCAAAAGCAAAATATACAGGAGAAATTACTATGGTAGTGATTATTATTATTATTATTATTATTATTATTATTATTAGCCGTATTAATAGCAGTAGGCCCAGTAGTTATGGTGGTAGTAGTAGTAGCCTATTTTTATGAGAAAATTATATCCTAGTTGGAAAATAAATTGTCCGGGAAAAGGAAAACAAGGAAAATATAAAAGTTAACTAGAATAGTATACAAAAGCGAAAAAGTGAATTTTTAATTTCTCTACCCTTACCATGGGTGCTATAGGTGAAATGGTAGGCCTAATGTGTACGACCTCAATATTCTATGTCGGGTTAAAGTCGGCATTAATCCAGTTTTGAGATCCCATGTCGAATTTGCAGAATGATCCCTGAGATTCCCCAAGTTGAAAAAATACTGTTTTCATTTTAAAAATTTGTTGGGTATCTGTCTGTGACTACCATATTTCAATAACGTAAAATCTTGTGAAATTAAAAGTTTTATTCGAGCTGCCCAGATATCTTTCGGGGATGCGACTCTAAACACGAAAACAATTTTACTACAACTTTACACAAAGTAGGACTTTTTTCGAAAATGATTTTAATATATGTTGTTAGTAATTGTTGTTTACTAACTGCTTGTATAAAGAAGTAAAACCTGTAAATTGCTCGAGTGAAGTAGGCTACTTAAGTTATTAGCTATCATCTCTTCTACGGTGTCTCGAGGATAAACATACGTTTCCACGAGACTGGAACAATTGAATGCACAGTCTCGCAATGCAGCCATATGCTTAAGAAGCTAGAAAATGTCAATATATCTGTTTTTAAGTAATATTTCCAAAGGTAAGCTTCTACTAATTTCATGGAAAAGTGACAAATTACAGCTAATAGCTTTTTTTTCTCAGAAAGAATTAGTTGGATCGGTTGAGTACAAAATGTATAATAAGGCATTCTGTAGGATTAAAAACAAGTACAATATTGACAGCTACTCGCAAACAATGGGATGGAGTTAAAGTGCAAAGGCCGGTACATGTCGGGCAGCACGTATATTGACAATATGAGGATCACGTCCCAGAGAACATGCGTCACAGTTCGTAATCATATGCACCTGTCTGGATGCGACTTCCGGTTCTCCAGCATGGGACTTTTTATGATGATGCACTGCATAAAAGATCGATCTCGGTGATGCAAAGATAGCGTCTCCGCCACTGGATGCGAGATTCGCGGCCGAGGTCCACGAAGACCTCCAGGATGGATTAAAAGCCATGGGTCCCTCTTTGAAGATCCGGAGCCTCTGGATATTATTTCCCGGACCTTTCGCATCCTGGTTATAATTTGATTCCTCCTTCAAGTCGATGGGTACACCTGTTACTATGTCCTCTATGGAAAAAAAAAATTCTCTATAGAAAAATAAAACTAAACTAAACTCCATGGCGCTACATCCCTTTGAAGTACTAGGCCTGTCATCCGACCGCTGCGTCATCTACCATAGGCAGATGGCATGATTGGGAGGCATGTGGTCAGCATGCCAACTCCCACGGCCGTTATTGATGGCTTACTGAACCGGACCCCACAACTTCTTTATCAAGTAGCTCCTCAGCTTGTGTCACGAGACTGAGTGCACCCCGTTCCAGAACCCCCTACCTCAGAAAAATCCAAGGAAGTACAGGAGATCGAACCTAAACCTGCGGATCCGTAGTCAGCAACGCAGGCGGTCACAGGAGAATAAGCGTAACTAAATTCGCCTTCTGAAACGAAACTCTCCTGGTGGCCCAATAATCCAGCCATGGAGTATGGGTTTACTGATGCAGAAAATAATTTTATTTTCGTTTAATCAGTCGTATTGCAGAACACATTTTCCTTGCTGAAATTGGGTACCGGTACTTAATAAGAACGATCTCTACCCAGGTAGAAGAAAGACAAAATTCAGTTTTCTACAAAATTGAAATAAATTCCGTTACTGAAAACAATACAATAGATGCCTCGTACAATTATATTTTGACACACTCAAAATTATGTAGAAATCAGTATCGCAGTAATACGGCATCTTAGCATCTGCGAAAAAATACACTTGAGAAGCTAAATTAGTTTCCTAAGGTCCAAAATGGGTTTACTGATGCAGAAAATAATTTTATTTTCGTTTAATCAGTCGTATTGCAGAACACATTTTCCTTGCTGAAATTCTGGAGATTATTGTAATAGTGACAAAGAACCTGATGGCTCTCTAACCCCCATACTCTATCAACGACACAAAATTGCCAATCTTCGACAGAATCATTATAACTCACAACATTACAAACACAGGAAGTCCTGATTCATGTTAAGTAGGGGGTCACATTGATGAGTGACGTGAATCGGGATAAGGGTGAACAGATTGAGAATCCAATCCAACATCTGCCTTAATATTTGCCTCTTCTGGTACGCGTGTACAAAATGTCACGAAACGGATTTCTAAGCCTAAGAAAATTATTTTATTTTTAATTTTTTTCTCAACAAAAATGTTACTTATTCAATTTGACTTATATCTTCATAAATATTGTAAAAAATAAAAATAAAATTACTGACAAGTCATAAATTGGTGATAAAAAAAGTCGGCCGTATCGAACCCGAGCCCTCTGTGTTACTTCATAAACTCTATGGCTTCATATTTTGTAACAAAATGTAGGGAAAGCCATTGTTACTGGAATCAGAAAGCGTGTCTTCACACGTGGTCGAACTCCGGTCTCACACTCGGAGTGTTGCGAATTCGTAATGACCCATGTCTCTAATTGCGCGTTCGCCGGTTCAAGGATGCAATGTAATCTCGCGGAAATTACATGCATTACTCTCTATCGTCAGCACTTATTAAGTGTTCTTATTCCTTTTTTCACGCTACCAGGGTCAAGTCCGATCAAGCGCCATCTTAGGCATTTTGAAATTTTGCTACTGCTTGTGCTTGAGGTCAAAACACAGCGTACAATTAATTTTTCTTTGTCTTCAAGTTTCGAATTTCTGTGCGGGCTGTAGCAGTGTGATAGAAATCGCAGGGAAACGACACTGCTAACATTATTGCTCGTACAATATAAAGGATACGAAAAATTACGAATATCCGGAAAATATTTTGTTTTCAAGCATCTTACACTTAATAATATAAAATTAAACACGAAGGATGGAGCATAAGTCGTGACAACTACACCGTGTCCGGGGAAAACCTAGTGAAACATATTTAATTATATCTCAAACTAATAAGTTTAATGTTTCGCAGTTATCACACTCATAAGGTGTAACTCAAGAAGTTGAGTTTACTGTCTATTCAATCTCAATATGAGCGCCATTTGTGGCGCAGGTTGCATCCGGACGAAACTCATCCTCCTGATTCACGAGTGAGAGCATCTCTGGAGTCACAAGTGCGATGATTCGAAATCTTAAATTTGCCAAGTCTGTCACAAGTACATGATGATAAACTCGATCCATGACAAATCTCCACCAAAAGAATTCTAGTGGGATCAAGTCTGGCGATCTTGGTGGCCATGGTGCAGGTCCGCTTGGATGATCCAGGAGTCAAGAAACTATTCATCATGAGAGATGTTGGTGTAGTGAGAAGGGCCTCAGCCCAGTTGGAAAATGGTTACTGGTGGTAACTGCGGAAAGGCATACTTCTCTTGCACATCAGATAGGTGGTAGCATTAACTGTAGGTTCCCTGAAGGGGAAAAAATCTCAATGGAGCTTTCTTCAACATTGTCCGCACCTCCCATGACGAGAAGTTCCTTGATTCCTGGATCGGCCAAGGCGGACCTACACCATAGCCACCAAGATCGCCGGACTTGATCCCACTAGTAAACTTATTGTTTTTGCGATATCTTGCCGACTTGGCAGACTTGGCCGATTTACGACGCTGAATCATTGAAGAGATAGCATTAGTGACTACAAAGATGCTCTCATGCATGTGGTAGGAGATTGATTTTCATCGCACCACAAATGATGCTCATATTGAGGTTGGATATAGGATAAACAAAACTTTTGGAGTTTCTCTTTGTGAGTGTGAAAACAGCGAAACAATAAATATATTAGTTTATGAGATATGATTAAATATTTTTCACTAAGGTTTTCCCCGGACAAGGCCTATATTTCCTTTTGAAAATGTGGGACCATTTTAAAATTTTGAAATATACAAATGAAAGGGCAGGGTATGGAATGTACGTATAATGCAGATTATGGCTACTAGATATACCCATGGACATCCATATGCGACTCCGTCGTGCCACTCATGTATTGCGGTAGTTGGAAGCATAGGCGTACCGAGGGGGGGGGGGGTTTGGGGGTTCGAACCCCCCCCCCATTGATTAAAAAAAGGAAAATTGTATGATTTTTTAAAGTCTGCCCATAAAATACTTAATACAAGTATAAAGCGTGGGAAGCTTAAAACTCGTTATTTTGCGTCTTAATTTTTAAAATTTTCCGGGGGAACACTCCCGGAAGCTTAAAACTCATTATTTTGCATATTAATTTTTAAAATTTTCCGGGAGAGGACCCGCGGAAGCTTATAACTCGTTATTTTGCATCTTAATTTTTAAAATTATCCGGGGAGGACCCCCGGACCCCCCTCTCCCTGGAGGGTATTCCATACCCCCCAGACTCCGCGGATGTTATAACCCCCCCCCCCATAAGGTCGGCCTGGTTACGCCTATGGCTGGAAGCATAAAAGCACACATATCTACTGCATGATCCCTTAAAGTTCAGTTCAGTTCAGATGGGCATTATTCACCAAAGCTTCCGTCAGATGTTAAAATATTGTCATATTCATTCTGCACGGCGGGTGACTCACAACTAAATTGCCATCACCTCTATTCGTATATCCGTTCATCACAATGCTATCAAATGTGTCCATATACTAGAGATGCCACACTCTCCTGTGACATAGGCCTACATCCCATGCTGTCATAGCGCTACTTTGACAAAAAAAAAAAAAGTTGACATGACCTTTTCTCCATCCTAGTATATATAATGTAAGCTTCTAGGTGTTAAGAATTGTCATGTTAAATGTATGTCAGATTTAAAATGTACCTATGTATTTTCGTAAATGATAACACATACCTCAGATGAAGGGATGGTTGATGAAGCTTATTACAAAACCAAAATATTACAACGATTAGGTATGAATAGCGCCTGTAGGTGTACGCAAAAGAGCTTTGTCTGAAACCTTGACACTGCCCACTGTTGTAACAAGACAAGGCGGAAATCATAAGTAGGTTACATTGAGGAAATGCAATAAACAACCAGACCGATGTTGAAATTAATAAAGTTACCAGTGTTCTATCAATGCAACCTTGGATAGCATGTATAGCAGGAATGGGGAAACCAGCAGGAAGGCCCAGAATTCAAGTTAAAGTTACAGTACATTTTGTTGTCGGCCTTTGGAAATAGTAAGTTATTGCACATTAAGTGAAATATAAAACAATAAACAATGTTAGCTGATACCCTCCTCTTGAAAAGAGAGATAAGTATTGTAGTGTGATGGGAACTAACTTATTCCCTGTTCCATTATCTCGTGGAAACGTTATTATTGTGAAGTAATTCACAAGTCGTACCTTGACATACACTGGCTTACAACGGGTTTGGAATAACAAATAGATAGTGCTGATATGGTTTCCCATAGTTTTGTGGCCATAAAAAGCATTATATTGTAATCCTGTTGTTAATAACTGTAGGAGTCAATAAAGCTCTACTATTTTTACTTTATCGCATGTAGGCTACGTAGTATAGAGAAGGTATTGCGGTCGTGACAAACATTCGAAATCGAGATAACATCGGCAAAACATGTTCCACGACGCCTAGAAACCCCCCAAAAAGTGTCTGTCTGTGGACATGCGTAGCGGGTAAACGGTTCATTGTATTTTTTTTTTTTTTTTTAAATTTCATCGAACCGGAAAGAATTTGATTACTGTAACTGAAATATTGAGGGGAAATTTCTTGAACACTTTTTCAAAATATTATTTTTTTAAAATATTGCTCTAACTATTTACATATGTAAATCTTTAAAGATCTATATGTGGCTAATAAAATAACTAATTTCTTTCTGTAAAAATTACATAGGGGTAGGTACCTTACTCGTATTCAATTTTTATTTTTCTATAGGCCTACTACTACTTTACAGTGGCGAAACAGTACATGAAAACTTAGCCCAGTAGAATTGTAGAGAAAATTAAAATAAACATTTTCTGTCGCACACACTTCTTATTAAATTAATAGGTATCAACATAAAACTAAACAATTATTATTTAAAATGCAGAATGTCAGGAGTACATTAACATGAATGATATTGTTTTGTTTCCCACTGTAACAAGAACACTACAATTAACTTGGTCTATTGTTGTGTCATGCAGTATAGGCTACCGCTACCTGATTCGTAAATAGTCCGAGCTAGGTGACCGGGGTAAGAGGTCCTGGGTTCAAATCTAAATCTTACGGCCAGCCAATTTGACTTGGGTTTTTCATGGTTTCCTCGTTCGAAATGCCAGGCTTGTAGGATAACTCATCGCTGCTATGTCACCTAATATATCGTTTAAATTGGATATCAGTCAAGAAAACGTCACTGAACAATAGAAGTGCCCACGAATTAATTGTTATAAGAGCCTACTGGTAAACCTAAACACGTGATATAATCATTATATAGAGGTTGTACATTAATGTTTTATTCGTATATACTGCTTTCTTTCGTGAATCTTAACAAGTGTGAAAAAGTTTGTGCAACATATTTTGCACCGTTTATTTTGAAGTCATAATTTCGTCCTAAACCATGGATAACTCTCAGCTTGAATCATCGATTTTTCTTCGGATTTCCTGAAAATGGAACGGAAAGCCTGGAATATGATTATTGAACCCATTAAGATCGTTCCCTGGGACAGTTGATGGTTTGTCTGCTCGCGGGTACAGGGCCACATGAGATCAAGGCTACCATTGAGATAAACACAGGAATTGAGGGCGAATAATTACAACACTGACCACGCAGGCGTCGCATTGCGCATGCACAAGGGACGTAAAGCAATTCTCCCACCTAACATGGATCAGTGGATGTCATCTCTCCATAATTAGACACAAAATGAATATAATGGAAACCAAATGCCAATCCTGCGACCGCTAAAGTAATCAAAATACAAAATGATGAGTAGGGCCCGGAAATTCATGACAGATCATATTTTTAATAATGCTGTCTATTATATGTAGTACTAAAATGTGTACGAAACCTGAGAGAAATAACAGAAAATTAATGGTTTCGTTTTGCATATTGTGGCATATTTTGTTACTTTTGTGACAATGCATCATATTTGCATCTTATTAAACTATTTCTGCTTATTTTATCAATTTGTCACATTTTAACTGCATATTTCTGACAGATTTCAAATATTATGCATAAATGTTAATTCAAACATGTACAGATAATTGGCTAGGTGAATGTTTTGAGAACCGATTATACAATAATCGACAGAACATATTTTCGGAACTGATTAAATAATATTAAACCGACGTTTCATTTCATTGGTTTTCAATTTACTAACATTTGTGGCATTGACACTTTCTTTTTTCTTCCAAATTTCGTAAAGTAATTTAAACAACTTCTGTTCTTTTTTGTAATTTATAATGTAACTCAGCTAACAAAAGAACGAAAAATATTAAAATTATTTAAATGATACAGCATAATTCATTGGTTCTGGAAAATATTTTACAAATTTTAGATCATATTTGCATGCATATTTCATCTTCTGATACAGCATTAATTTCCGGGCCTTAGTGATGAGAATAATAATATTAATAATAATAATGATGATAATAATAATAATAATAATAATAATAATAATAATAATAATAAAGCAATAATACTAATACTAATGTTTTATTTTAACTGACAGAGTTAAAACCATAAGGCATCTCTCACATATAACCGATATAATAAAACCAAAAGAAGCAGCCCTACGTGTGCAAAATTATATAAAATGCAATTATTAAGTAAATGATTAATGATGAAATGAAGTGAAAGAAAACCATTAATTCATTAATAGGTATTTAATAGGCCTAATGCAAGGGTCGATGGAAGGCCTTCTTCCAAGGGTTACTTAAGAAATAAAAACTGTAGGCTTACATTATAAATCTCTCGATATATCTTCGTACATTAAATCTAGGTATTCAAATTACGCGCCCTCATTATGATAATATCATCACCTTCTTAACAACAATCCGATCTGTCTGGGTGAAATAGCAGGTAAGGCACTGGATTTCTGAATTCTGGTAAGTTTTGCACAAGGTCAGTGGTATTTAATAACAAATAAACAAACAAAAATAAGCAATGACGACGGATTGCACTGTGATGTCTAGCCGCGTTATGCAATACAGCACTAGACCGTCCGCTTTTTGTGGGAGAACCTTCCAGGAGTTGCGGGGGTCATTATCGTGTGAGGAAGTGCTTCGGGGTCTGAAATATTGACATTCTACGTGCGGCAAATCCTAAGGGTTCCACGAGGGGTTTTAATTTTTGTTATACTGACAGGGTATTGTAAAATGTTCTTACCACAAAAAATATGGATGAATAAGAGGAATTAATATCACTAATATAATTTCATTATAATTACGTGTAAATACCAAAACAAAATACCGAATCAGACAAAATGCAGAAGCAGAAATGGGGCTACATGCTTTCACCATAAAACTAGATATAAAAATGTGAAGGCTGAAAAACAAAGCAGTTACATGGAGGGAAAGGAAATAGACATTAAATCCATGTCTGGGATATTAATACAAGTAAGAATCAGCTTGAAAAATTTTATGCCATAACCGGGATTTGAACACGGATCTTCAGCTTAACGCGCTGATGCTCTACCATTGAGCTACCATGACAACATGCCAGTACGACATCAAATTCCTCAACTGAAGATCCGTGTTCAAATCCCGGTTATGGCATAACATTTTTCAAGCTGATTCTTACTTGTATTAAAGCAGTTACATCTCAATTAACAGAATTATTGAGATGCAGCCTCCCACATCTTTGTTAATTATTTAAAAAAAAACTAATAAAATATAATAAACTCTTCATCGTAAAAATTATAACCCATTATTCCGTACTTTTAAAAAAGTTCTTATAAAACTAATTTGTACTTATATTGTATTATTTAAAAAATCGAAAATGCAATTTTTTGACAGTGTACCATACGGAGCCCAATTTTTTAGTTATACCTGAATAAATGTATAAAAGTAAAAATAATTACAACAGAACGAAGAAAAGGATTTCGTAAAGCCAAACTTTTCCACACTCTCACAGCTGAATTATTATATTAATTTAAGCCATCATCATGCTGAATTCTTATATTAATTTAAGCCATCATCAAGTTAAATCATCATTAGGCCCTAACCTTGGGATCGATGAGGAAGAATTTACTAGAATAGTTGGTACCCACAAATGTCGACCATAACAAAAAAATAATAGTCCTCAGGTTTTAATTTAAAGCATTACTCTATTAATCTGATATCTCTCTTTTTATACAATTTTTTTTGAGGTAACTAATTTATACGTCAATAGCATTGAAAAGGTTAAGAGGTTCTGTGGTAAAAAAAGTTTGAGGAAAGCAGTTGTCTGCTGCAATGCATTCTCCCAAAACGGGAACATTTATAACAGTTCAAAAATAGAAGATAAAACACATATTTATACAATGGGACAGTTATTCCCAGGCTAAGAGGGTGAATGCTATTCTGTATTTAGAAAGTGTCTGACAAAACAAAATAACGCCAATTAAAAGTACAGCTGTTACACAAAGTAATTACATCACTGGAACTAACTTAAAGCTATAACATTATTACTTACAAGTTACGAAACTACAACTCAACATTTTTAGCTCCAAAATTAGTTCTTCACAAGGACGTTCTCCATTGTCTCTAGATCCCACTGGACGCTATGAGTTACAGATTATGTTGAAGATATGAGGCATGGGAAGTATATATATTGTATGTATAAAAAGAGGACATTTTCTTATGTTGATCATGCTATATGAATATACACAGCTGGTTGTAGTACAAGGGAAGCGATAAAGGAGGATTTGAATGAGAGCTATTCTAAGCGGCTAGTACGAAATTACGAATTGCCAACTAAAAGAAGGTAGCATTGTTCCTTAAACTCGAATGCTTTCAGTTCTATTGGTGAACTATTTACTACTAGGGCCGCTAAGACTTTTGGATCCCATAAACCAATTTGCAATTTCGAACTTGTGAAGATTAGGAGTCCTAATGTCTTGAGATATCATAAGGCACATTATGCAGCAATGTGAGAAGTTTGATTTTTACTTTTTCGGGAATTTTGCAGGGCGCTGTTATCGAAAGAGGGCAAGGTCAGATTATCTTGTGTCTTGACTGACAGTTGCCAATAAAACAAGTGATGTCTGCTAGATCATTTCGTAAGCACGGACATTGTTCTCTCAATCATGGATGGGCAGATTAACCATCACCTGCGTGAAAAGTGACGGTCCCTAGGGATGCTGTGGAAACAAACTCGACCTTGCCAGTGACGTAATCTGCCATCACGGAGAAAGCGAATGAATGAAGCTAGTCAACAACGAGAGGAATGCTGCTTCGGTCTGGATCGAAGCGCGGCCTTCAGACTACACATGGCGATAGCGACCCCATTACTGTATCTGGAGCCTTAAACTCCGCGAACTTTTGTGATGAACTGAAGCACATGACGATGAGACTTGTGTGACTCAATCAATGCTGACGCAAATACGGTTTGTACGAATGATTCCTACTCACTTTAATAGAGTTTCAGGAAACTGTTTCCTGATATGCACCGAAGAAGTCGTGTCTTAATGCTCGCATCTGTTAGGCCTAAGCCCAATTCTAATGTTTTAGTAAATTCATTTTAATAACTAGGGCTGTACCGATTAATCGATTAACCGGCTCGATTAATCGATTAAACATATAATCGTCAATCAATTACATTTTTCGATTAATCGGTTTAGTCGAATTGTGAAAAACGTTTTTCGAGAAATGGGTAAAATGACCAAACTCCTTTCTCTCGCTTCTCCGGCCTTGGCACATCAAGTGTCATTCAGCCTATTATGTCCAAACAATTCCCGTTATTCAGAAACCTGAAGGGTAGTTTAGTTTTGCAAGTCTTGGCTGAAAAAGTAACCGGAAATGTAAGTTTTGTGTATATCTTTTCACTAATTAACTAATAATGGTATTCATTCATTCAGGATTTCTTCTGATTATTTGTAGTGTAGTAGTTAATAAACGTGTAAAACAATATGAAATGTACACTTTGGTTTCGTTTAAAATACCGACCTGTTTGTCGATTAATCAGTCTATTAATCGATTAAAGTCAAGCGTTAACTCGATTAGAAATTTTAATCGATTTTCAGCCCTATTAATAACTAATTATCACGAATGTCCACCCAAGAAAATTATTTAACACATTTTGCCCCTGCAGAAAATATATTAAGCTTCTGTTTTTTCACTTGTCACATTATAGGCATATAGAGTGAATATATGCCCTCAGGTGTTTCCAAATTTGCATTGAACACATTTAACCCCAAAATTGTACTTAACACATGTGGCACTATGCCATCCACATTTTCCAGGGAAATCACATTTTACTGTAGAGTGAAAGAAAAGTCTGAAGTGAACACTCCCATGACTTTCTTCATCTGGACCATGGATCTTGCTATTTTCTCGCTTACCATGGTAAATGGCTACATTGCAGAATATCGAATTCAGTTAAGTAGCTTAGAACCATCCTCCAGGCAATTTCTATGAAGAAAATCTTCAAATATAAATTTTAGGTGTTAAGGGCGTGTGCAAAAATTTAACATAATCGTTAGATACGTTTGAAGAAAATCTTAAAAGTAAATTATTCACGTAAAATGTTCGTAAGAGTAAGAAAAAGTCGTCGCCATGCTTTGCTGTCACATCCCGGAAGGTAACTAGCATTTAATATTTCATTTTGATACGAGTTTTCGTTTTCGTTTATACAGTTCACAGACACATAAGCCTTTTCCCTGAAAATAATATTTTTGGCATCGTGGATAACGATGAACATTTCATTACTGCAAACTCAAAACCCTAACATTGCCATTTGCACTAAATACGATGATAACACTGGTAAAGTATTTTGAACCACGGTTCAGAAACCTTGCACTTACAGATTATACGAGGGCCATTTAATAAATAAACAGACAAACTGACCTGGAGAAACAGCCGTTTATTTTTACAAAACAAGACTTTTCCCACTTTTCAACACAATCCCATCAACATTTATGCACTTATCCAACGGGTTACTAGCTTTTTTATACCGGCTGCAAAGAACTCTTTATCTTGGTGTCGGAGACAATTTCCCGCAAATTTCTTGACATCCTCGTTATCCTGGAACTTCTTCCCACGTAATGCCTCCTTCAGTGGACCAAACAAATGGAAACAGAGGGTGCTAAATCGCAACTTCGACAGGCCGGCCAGGACGGTGTTCGTCAGACACTGATTCTCCACCACTTTTGAACTGTTCTACCCACTTGTAAAAATGTCCACGGTTCATACAGCTTTCATTATACACGTTAGTCATTCTAGAGTATATATCAGCTGGTTTTTCACCTTCAGCAATCTAAAAACTAGTCACAGAACGTTGTTCAACCAATGTGGAATTTTCAAGAAGACCCGACATCGTTGAACTTAATTTTGAGGTTATAAACAGAGCAATGTTGATCCATCAGCTGATCAGAACTCATCCCAGTGATGCCAACTTAAAATCCTAAATGTATCAAACTTGTACTGCCAACCGTCTTTTTCCCAGACCAATTTGTCTCTTTAATTACTGAATGACCCTCGTATGATTTTTTCTTGTACTCTGAAGGGAACAGCAAACGTGTAAGTTATGAAAGTTTTCAAAATTCGGGACGGATCTTAATGGGTGATGGCTGACTTCCTTCGAACAATTCAAATTAACTGAAGTATACAGGGAACTCGTATTTCACGTTGAGTCGGCAATCTTAATGACACATTCAGCACTCATTAACCCACGATAGGCTAAAGTAATGCTCACTGCGTAAATGTAGCAGGTTTATGAATAACAGAACTATTTTTATTCGATTACAGTACGTGTCCTGTTGGAATGAGTAATGGAAATATTTCCAAAACTGCACTTTGCATTAAAATTAGACTCGAAATTATTTTGAACTGATTTTAAACACATTGCACTTACGTTATTTACAATACATTCTGCACTTGCTGTTTTAGTGTCAATTATATTTATCTTTACGATGAAGTGAACTTTACTTACAACGACAAACTGTCATCGAAAATATTTCAGTACCGACCATTGCAATACATTTTCGTGACCCGAATTTTTTTCATTTTGAAATTAACTTAATCATGCCACTGTATTTCTACTTGATATTCTAAGATTTAATAGTTATTTTGCTTATTTTAGAAGATTTTTAGCTTGGGGAAAAAAGAGCTTCATAAGACATTTCTTAGGATACACGACCCTATATGATAGAATTTTAGAAACGAAAATCTTATTAAAAGGTTAATGGCAATTTTTTATAACACAGGGTTCTGTTTTAAGGCAGTGTCTGCTATAGAAAAATGGACTTACCAGGTTTCTTGGTGAGGGACCAGGTTCGAGCCTTGAAGTAGAGGTGTTTGAACTTGAGATCCACCGCTGATTTCTTTGGGAAGCTGTTCTGAATTTTCTGGTGACTCATGGCGTGGAAATTATTGTTATTGAGGGCGGTCTCCTGGACCCCCTGCACGCTGCCCATGGAGGGCGTCTTGAGGCAGCAGGCGGTCATGGCGGCACCGGACTTCGCTGTCTTGGTCATGATTACTGCGCGCACGGCGCACCCTCGCCGCTATATATATCAGCTATCAGCTGACCGCAGAGGGGACTGCGGGAGGGGGAAAGGGGGCTGTCTCTCTTACCTCGCGCTGCACTTGAACATCCTTTTCGGTTTTGTTTTTGTAAGGTACGTTTTGATTATTCTTCTGTTGTTTTGTTTTTCTCTTGCCAGACACTTGTGTTTCAATCGCCACGTTTTGATATCTCGTTGCTTTTTGTCTTGTGGACGTTCACGTGAAGATAAACCTGCAACAAACAAGTGAATCAATTCTCAGCTCCAGGGACAACATCCGGCCCTTCGGGGACCGTACCCCCGAGAAAGAAAACAGTTTGGTGGTCATGCGACTCATCAGGGGCCTATTCCATAAATGTGACACTTCTGCAACTGACAGGTGACAGTATTAAGTGACTCTTTTTCATAGAATATTCCATCCGTCAGAAAAATAGTTGACAAGTATGTAAATTGTCTAGCCCAGCGTTTCTTAACCTTTTTGATCCCGAGGACCTCTAAACTGTCTAAAAAATTTTACGGACCCTTAATTTTACATCCCATTTTTAAAAGTAGGTTATATGTAGGCCTATATTCTTAATATTTGGGGTATTAATTATAGGTCATTATAACAAAATAAATCTAAATACATTTTTATTCGACGAAAACACAGTTATTGAGTTGGAAGTAAACTATTGACAGTAAAATTATATTTTGAACAGACTTTAGGCCTAATATTTATTACCAATTTGGTAATACAATTAGGAATTATAACACAGGTTTACGGGTATCAGACACTCGGGCACCTCCAACAATAAAACCCTTGTTAAGAGAGCGCCTCTAATAACAAATTCCGACAAAGTCTTATTTTTCAGGGTTTTGAATGAAAGAGGGAACCATAGACGTCAGTGCATCAGGGGTTTCAAACTGTGGTTCGTAACTGCAAAAGTAAGGAAACTTGCAATAGGATCTGTATTTTCGAAGATTTTAAAAACTTTGACATCTAGTGTCCATTTTATGTGAAAAATTTTTACTTCTTTACTTGCTTTATGAAGTTTTTAAATTATGTCTGCGGAGTATCTGCACCATCTTCGCGGACCACCGGTGGTCCGCGGACCAAACGTTGAGAAACGCTGGTCTAGCCACATTCTCTTTCAAAAAGTTCTGCTGTTAAAAGGCAAAAATATGACAATATTGTACGTTTTCTTATATTTTTTGGTTGAAATAAATTTTTTATTTACGGTACTTACTTATTTGTCTCGGAGGTATTTTTCGGATCTGGGGGGAGCAAAATTCGGTCACTAAGATACATTCAAAGAAAAAGTTCAAAAATATATTTAAAAAGTACATAAATAAATACTTTTAGTGTAATTATTGTTTTAGACTTTCAGAGCAGACGTACTCTTCTTTGCCTTTTAATGACATAACGCTCCCATGTCTGTAGATTTACATGCATGTAAAACAACTCATGAGGGACAAAATTCTGGCACACCGGCGACGTTCACAGGCCTAAGTTGTAGTACACCCGTCGTTAAATAACCACCTCAAGTAGGAGAGAGAACTAACTCCTAGCCTGTTTCTCAGTCATTCTGTTCGTAGTACTAAAAGACCTTTCAACATTGGATGTTGATATTGATAGTCAATATTTTATACTAAGTTAGTATTTTTCAGTTTGACATAACCAATGCGAGATAGAACAGCATATTTTAATGGTGATACACTGTCATTCACATTTGAAATCAATTATATATATATATATATATATATATATATATATAAAAATCTGCTTGCAAATGTCTTTAGCTGTCTCACGTAAATACTAGTAGAGTGTATTAACATGTGACTCTATTATGAGCTTACCTGGAAAGCTGAAATTAAATCCACAGTTTGCCTACTAAACTTTTATTTCACATATTACAGTGCAAGTCTCTACAAACACGTTTTGATACCAGAGACAAGTGTCTTTATTGCATGGATATCAGGATATGTGTCACCTTCAATTCATTATTCCAGTAAGTCATTGTATTTCTGTTTGTCTCAACATCTTCAGATATATATTTTTAAATGTGAAGATTTACTTGAAATTAGCTTGGGCAGAATTGCTAACTGACAGTACTGTTTTTGTTTAAATTAGAAACACGTCCCAGTATCTCCACTAACAGGCAAAGAATGTATAACATAAAGGTATGCCTTTCTATTTCTAAAAGTACTCCCCAAGCCAACGAAGCTAGAGCATGGAAATGCTCACGAGTCGTCATAGGATTTTCTACGGGGGTATATTTACATTTCGGGGATATTACCCCCCCCCCCGTCCGGATAACCCCGGAAAGAAACACTGGTTGTTCTATATCAGGTGATATATCTAGTAGCAAATTGACAGTAGGCTATTGTTAAATTCGATGGAAAATTGAATTAAAAGTTGAAGTGTAATAATTAGCCTATTACGTTTATTTATGTTGTAGTAACATCAGTGAATAAAGTGGTTGCAATGAGAAATTAGGTTAATTCCCAAGCAAAGAATTAATGTCTATTTAATTTTGAATGATCATGTTTTCAAATTAAATTTCTAATTTAAAACGGAGGATAGACCGAAGACTAAATTAGATTAGAACTTGCTAAAATGGAAATAAATTAAGAAAAATGAAAATTTATGTGATTGGTATTTTTGTCATTTTCAATTAGGCCAGCATTCATTTATCATTACTCATAGTTCCGACTTACGGTTTATAGTTAATACAGATAATCAATTCACATTGTATGACAGTCACAATAAATATAATTTCCAGTACTGTGAAACAGGTACAGTTTCTTATCTGTTAAGAAAGCCAAATTTTTCTATAAATTAAGTGAAATAACTCTCTAAGGAATAGCATAATTGTCAAATTTCAGCGTCTGTCAATTTCAAGAAATGAGCAATCGAGATGCTACAATGTTAGAAATAAGTTCCCGGGGTGAAATCAAACTTGTGAGTCTGGTGTTCGAACTTCCTACAGTATTTTATCAATACAGTATATGAGTCCCTTACTACGTTAAGTGAACTCTACAGAATACACAGCATAAACAATTTTAATCCTTACGGTGCTTTTGTGCATCAAACAGAGGTACGCAGGATTCCCACATTTTAAAGGTTCTCGGAAGTGAATGCCCTACCAGAAGAGGAAATACGCATGCAAGTTAAGTGCAGACTAAAATCAGGAAATGCATGTTTTCATGCAGTTCAGAAACTCTTATCTTGTCGTCTACTGTCCAGACATCTAAAAATACAAGTTTATAGGACAATTATCCTGCCGGTTGTATTATATGGATGTGAGACATGGTCGCATACTCTTCGGGAAGAACCTAATCTGAGAGTGTTCGAAAACAGGATGCTTAAAAAAGTATTCGGGCCTAAGAGAGATGAAAATGGGGACTGGAGAAAACTGCATAACGAAGTGCTTCATAACTTGTACTCGTCACCTGATATAGTAACGGTAATTAAATCATGGAGGATGAAATGGGCTGGACATGTTGCACGCGTAGGAGAGGAAAGACATATATAAAAAATGTTGATTGGGGGACCCGAAGAGAAAAGACCACTTGGAAAACTTAGACGTAGGTGAGAAGACAATATCAGGATACCGAAGGCGTCGACATTCTGCCAGTGAAAAATCACTACGGCAATGATTGTAGGTTCGTTTACCCTTGTGAACCGCTCCATAGAACTTCAATTTGTGAAGTACAAAAAATGGTCCATTCTTCTTGCAGCCGGCTCTTCATATTGTAAGTATTGAACGGCTGATATGAACGGTACACTAAATACATGGTTAATATTAGATTTTTATGTGACAGCAACATGCCGAAAAACTCTATTTCCGTTTCTACTCTAACAGTCCAGGAACGTACGAGGCGCGTCCAGAAAGTAAGTTTCCCTGGGACCGTTTACAGAAACAAAACACAATTTCATGAAAATATTTATTGCAACGGATACAGCAAGTGATCAGCTATTTTTCAACATATTCGCCACCGGAATCGAGACATTTGATTTACCGTGTGACCAACTTTTTAATGCTTGTGTCGTAGAAGTCTGCTGCCTGAGATTTGAACCTCTGTGTGACAACCATCTCTGCCTCTTTCATGCTCTGTCGTTTCTTGAGGTGTAGGAAAAGATGAAAATCACTGGGAACGAGATTCGGGCTGTAGATTGGATTTTTAAATACCTTCCGGCGAGTCTCCCGCAGAAGTTAGGCTGGGAACGGTTTAGGTACCGGTAGTGTGTCTTTACTGTGCAAGTGGTCTTGATTGGTCGAGTTATGACGACTAGTTTTAGTAAAACGGGCACTACTATTCTCTTATGCCCCCCTCCAAGAAAAATAAATTCAAGTCGGTGCCTCGGTTCCTGAATATTTCCTTTCAAGAACCCAACAAAAGACTAAATCATTTGGAGGGAAGAGAAGGTTGAATGTGCTAAATTTTCGCACGGCTTTACTGGTTGAAATGTAATACTGTTACAAGAACAGGATTACCAGAACGTCACAACACACATTGGTAAACATCACAATTCTCTCGTCACTGACCTTCCTGCACTGTTTCTGTTAAATGCTGTCAAAACAGCATTCCTCGCGCACGCATCTTTCCACTGTCAATCAATCAATCAATCAATCAATCAGGGAATAAAACCTAATTCCTCTGCGAACTCTAAAGGCCTTTTCACACTGGGTCACTTGTGACGGTCACCGCTTGTATTGCCAATAGTAGCTACATGATAAAACAATTTGTAATCGCTTTTGACATCCAATCTCGGTGAGGTATTTACGCTTGTTTCTGGTCCAGACAATTTGATTAGAGGCATGTGGTGGGCCCTTCTTGCCTAAACATGAAAGCTTCAGTTCTTGGAGCTACTCAGATAACACTTATGTTACTTAACTGTAACGAATGATAGGTGACCCTGACTAAAGGCATTGAAGCAACACTGTCAAGTTTTCTTTCTTTTCTGCAGAACATTCAGTCCACTGTATTGTATCGTGTTAAATAGTTGCTCCGCTGTGTTACTATTACATGTCTTTTTTTTCGAATGAGGTGTAAAAATGGCCATCGGCACCACATCAGAAGAACGTGTACTCTCTAACTACATTGACTCTGGGATTGGCGAACATTTAGCGACCTTCATTGGAAAGGGACTCATTGTGAAAACATTCCGCAAAGTGAGATGAGGCTTTCATGTTTTGGAATTAATTCTTTTGGAGCCTTATTTGTCCTCTCGAGGTTTTGTGCACCCCGTTCCGGAGTGAAAAGTATGAGAGTATACCGGAAATACAAAACACGGACCAAGCAGTGCACATCCTCTTTGAAACACTCTGTATTGGGGGAACCCCCATAAAAGTTTGCATAATTTAAATCATAATTTGTTGTTAAATAGCTTATATTCTGATTCATCGTGATAGCAATACTGGCGTTAATGATTCACATTTGTAAAAAGCGTTCGAAAATCGCATATTTTACATCAAATTCAGTCCCACTAAGAAAATAAATGAGTAATTTTACTTAATGAAGCAGTGAATTTACTGAGTGGACCAGGGTTTCGCAACAAGGCTCTTTGGACCACTCTCTGGTTTAACGTAAGTCATAAATCTGACTCAATACAGGGGCGGATCCACGGGGGGGGGGAATGGGGAAAATCCCCCCCCCCCCCAAATTTGTAACATTAAGCGCAGATTATTCAAATGGTCAGCCTTCTAATAAATTTTGTAAAGACAACATATCCCAAATACTTAAATTATAGCAACGACATTCATTTTTTTGAAATACATTTGTAATAAAATGTCGAAATGTGTACTGGGAATAATTAATTTTTATGAGTAAAAACTTCCCTCTCTACTTTGGTTCCCTCCCCCAAAAGTCTCTCTGAATCCGCCCCGACTCAATATCAAGCCGATTCCCAGTAAATTCATCATGAACACGGGAGGTAAACACATAGGTTCACCTAAATATGTGGAGGAATTGACATTAGATTTAATATTGCCTTTCGGGAAATGTTTTGAACCTAATTTTAACGATCGATTCTTATTTTTACTATCTTTGTGAATATCAAACACCAAGAGAAACAATATTTCTACCAACGTACACGATAAAACATCTCACCACTACACAAAGTAGTCTTCGAGACCTGTTAATTCTTGTTACAACAGAGAAATTAGATTCACAATCTGCAAAAGTTCTTACTGCTGCTAACATAATTATTATAATAATCCTCAAAGGCGTTTCTAATCGTGTCGTTCTTCGAATTAAAGAGATTCTCAATGCTTCTCTTATGCAAGAAGTTCTTTGCAACTTGCATATCTTCTCACTTGGAATGCTAATGGACGAATAAATTACCTGATTTGTTGATGGGTTTAGTAGGCCCATGTTCACCGCTGTGGCGTAGGGGCCCAGGTTCGAATCCTCGTCGGGACAAGTTACCTAGTTAGGGGTTTTCCGGGGTTTTTATCACCTGTGAGACAAATTTCGGGTAACTTTGGGCCCTTGTGGTCCCCGGATATCATCTGGCCGTCATTATCATCTTCATCCCATCCTGGAGTGAGTGTGTGTCTGTGTGAATGGTGTGTCTCGTCCTGTGTGTTCGTATTGTCTCGGAGGTGGCCCCGGTATTGGGCTGATCACTTATCCGGGGAGGCCCTCCATATCCTTGGGTGGTCAAAAAAATAAGTATGTGTTCCATAGATCATCCCTCTCCCGACAGGTCGCAGCCCTGTAAGTCCCGGCGCGCTTAAATGTCCCTAAAAGGGAGGGATAAAACTATGTTAAAGATAGATAGATTGATTTATTAGGCCTATAACCATTACCGAAATGAAACTTTGAGGGTGGGCTTACGGGCCTGGCTTACTATTCTCTATCCCATTTAAGAACGATCCTGTTCAAAACAAAGAGGAGTGGCTGTCATAGCCCGCACGTGAGAACGCATGTGTCACCGTGTTTAATGTTAGTTTGTTTATTCTCAGTACAATTCACCCGTAGGGTCGTCGTGAACAATTAATCCTTTGTTTTGTTTGCTAATTGATATACTATAATGATGACGATGCCAGTGAGAGTTTGTTATTTCACGTGTAAATGTTGATATTATTGTTGCATGAACTTACGAACACTCGATAGCCACACCCTGGTAATGGCGCATGCTAATGACATTAACCAATCACGTTTTGTCACATGATGCGAATTTTCCGCGAACTCTCTGTGAGTTCTCCTCCCCTTTGTTTTGACTAGGATCAAACTAGAATGGGATCAATTATAAGATCGATACTTACGAGCTCAGCTACACCATTAACCGCCATCGTTCAAATCTTCTTTCGTCTCTACCAATGATGTCGAAATAGAAATATACATGACGCAGGAGTCGCTATTGAGTTTAGAGCCACAGAGTTTAGTTTAACTTTAAACTTATACGAGTAAATTCTAGTAAGTCTATAGCGTATTGTTTGAAGACAGAGCAAAGTGGAAATATGAAGACGGAAATGTTACCTGACCTGATGGAGATTTGAACCCAAACCCCGATGACGTGTGAGATGACCTCAGTGAATATGGATGGAATGACCTTAACAATACCAAAAACAAAACAAAGAGGTACAGCCTTGGGTGTTGTAGGCACGTACTGTAGATCAAACTGAGAGATGGTTTACAGTAGCTCGAATATGCGGAGTTAAATGCCTCACACTAGGGTGACCAGAATTCCAGACACAAAAGTAAGACCTTTAGTTAATGTGGTCGTGGCACAACAGACCATCGTTTTTTTTTCTTCTTATCAAATTTACAGCAAGATTTAAAACGTCTATGCTAATATATTATCTGTATTGGATGCAAGAGGCACATGAAATAGTCTGCATTTAATTAAAAGACTTTGCATATAAAACTATTTTTTATTAAATCTTGACGCTACCTCCCTGAAGGGACTAGGCCTACCACCCGACCTCTGCGTCATCTACCATAGGCAGATGGTCACACCGACCATCGCCGTTAATGATTTTTCCGTGACCGAAGCAGCTACTTTTCAATCAAATATCACGAGGCTGAGTGCACCCCGTTTCAGACCTCCCTACCTCAGGAAAGTCCGAGGAGGTACCGGGATTTGAGCCCGGGAATGATTACTGAACTCTTATGGAGTTAATGAGAAATACATAGGCTGGTTGCCATTATAGTTTTAATTTCCTCTTATAAAGAATCTTTTACTTAGGAAGTGTACTGACGAAAGATGCCTATTGCACCAAGGAGATAAGATCAAGAATTGCCATGGCCAAGAAAGCATTTATGAAGAGAACTCTGCTAACTAGTAGTCTGAACCTAGAGCTACGTAAAAACCTGGTGAAGTGTTATATTTGGAGTATTGCTTTGTATGGATCAGAGACATGGACTTGAGGAAATTAGAGAAGAAATATTTAGAAAGTTTTGAAATGTGGTGCTGGAGACAGATAGAAAATATAAAGTTGATGGACATGGTGACAAACGAAGAGGTTCTGAGTAGAGTGGGTGAGAAGAAGTCAATCATACACACAATTCGTCAGAGGAAAGCAAACTGGGTTGGGCACATTCTCAGAAGGAACTGCTTATTACATGATGTCGTAGAAGGAAGATTGGAGGGTACAACTAGACTTGGAAGAAGAAGAATTCAGCTGTTGGACGATTTAAGGGAAAAGCGGAAATATTGGATGCTGAAGGAGGAAGCAGAGGAAAGACAGTTTTGGAAAACAAAATTCGCGTACCAAGTTTGAAAACCTGCCGGAAGGCAGAATACTTACTACTACTACTACTACTACTACTAAAGAATCTTTATAGGAGTGGTAAAATAATATATTTCACATAAAACTCCATTTGGCAAGAAATTTCGCAACATATTTTTAAAAATTAGGATATTTATGAGATTTCAAAGCCTATTCTTGGGCCGTAGGATAAGATGCTGACAAAAAGAAATAGGCCTAGTTTTCGAAAGGAGGACCTAAAACATCACTTCTGGTACCGGTATTGTAATTTATTGTTTAGACCATATATGGGCAACACCCGGCCCGCGGGCCGGATGTGGCCCTCCCCGACTTTTGATCCGGTCAAAAGTAAAAGAAGCGCTTTTAACATAGATGATTGAATTAAAAGTAGAAAATTATGCCACTGACTGGTACAAAATTACAATATCCCAGGGTAACCAACTTTGCTATCTATTACATGGAAAATACTTTTTTTAGTTTTAAACATTTGCATATGATTATTGATTATAAAATAGACTAAGTATGATAAAAAAATTGAAAATTTAAAAATTCACTATGCCTTTTAAAATGGTAAATTTTTCACTGTGATTGTAAAATCGTCATCTTTGGTGAATGAAGACCATTGTCATTATGTTGGCACCAGTGTGCGAGAAAATCAGTAACAGCTGTCTGCGCGCTGCAATACGGCTGACTCCACGGTGCGTTATTCATTACAGCAGCGTTTCTCAACCTTTTTGAACCCGAGGACCTCTAAGATGTCTAAAAAATTTTACGGACCCCTAATTTTACATCCCATTTTTAAAGGAAGGCCTATATTCTTAGAATTTGGGGTATTAATTATAGGTCATTATAAAGAAATATGTGAAAAAAAATTACTTCTTTACTTTCCACTTGCTTTATGATATTTTTAGTTACGTCTGCGGACCATCTGCACCATCTTCGCTGACCACCAGTGGTCCGCGGACCATAGGTTGAGAAACGCTGCATTACAGTAATAAATTGTTATTATTCACTAATTTTAACGGCTGTTTAAAAATAGCACATGTGACTCATCTATTCGCAAAATAAAATCCTTCTTTTAACCCTTGTATCATAAATAATTATTTCGTTCTAATACGGTATAATTGAGACACTAGATTAATAATTCCACTTGCCAATAGTGGCGCTGTGTGCAGTCTCCTAGAGGGTAGCTAAAGAAACGAATTATGATGGTAGTGGGGTGGAATGTCGTGGGTCTGTTACCTGTGCGGGCGTGCGAGTCTTGTTTTCTCTGTTTAATATGTGTGTTTAATTCTCCTTCACCAAGTGAATTTGTTCATTGACAGTGTCGTATCAAATTACTTAAGACAATGGTATTACAAAGACAACTTGGAGCAAAATGTCCAGGTGAGTGGTATGAGGAACTGTTTTAAATTGCAATGGAGGTGAAGGGCTTCACCTGACCTTGAGGCTACTTCATCAAATCAGCAGCAGTAAACCATACCATCAACTTCATACAGTAGTTCCAAAGTCGTCCCCAGGCCCAGCGCCATATGAGGAAAGCGTTAAAGAGTATGATGACGATGACAATAATAATAATAGTGATTATTGAAATAATACAATCAATTTCTTAGAAACCCTTTACAGAGTTAAATACTTCTGGGCTAATCTCCTAGAAGTAAGAAGGAATGTCAGATGGAACGCTCGAGAGGATGCGACATTTATTAGTATAATATATCCCAAGTAAAAATGATCCTCTTCAAAACAAAGAGGCGTGGCTATCCTAGTCCGCACGTGAGAACGCATGTCATCACCCTGATAATGGTAGTGTGTTTATTCTCAGTACAACTCACCCGCAGGGTCGTCGTGAACAATGAATCCTTGGTTTTGTTTGCTAATTGATATACTATAATGATGACGATGCCAGTGAGAGTTTGTTATTTCACGTGTAAATGTTGATATTATTGTTGCATGAACTTACTAACACTACTTCACCACTAGCAAGCCAGACCCTGGTAATGACGCATGCTAATGACATTAACCAATCACGTTTTGTCATAAGATGCGAATTTTCCGCGAACTCTCTGTGAGTTCTTCTCCCCTTTGTTTTGAACAGGATCAAACTTACTTAGGATATACTTTAGCAGGGAAAGGGTTATCGCACCTTGGAAGCACTGGTTTGATTCCCGCATGTCTTGAATATACTTTCTTTTTCAAATTGGTCTCATGATCTTGTTATCATGCGAGGTTTAGCACGCACATAATTAGAGCTACATTTCTGCATAGTTACGGAAAACACTACAGACCGTAACAGGGTAATGGTGGTGATCATAAAGAAAAGAGTTTTGTTAATTCCTTTAAATTACCATTTGCGACATACGAGACCAATGGACCAACTGCGACACGACATACCCCTCACAATGAATAAAACTGGCACTTATTCACATCACAAAGCTCCCTTAGTACTGAGATGTTTTGAGGTAAAACAAAACAGGCGTAAACAATTTTTAAAACTTAAGTTTTTAGATACATACTTTTGCTTTCTGTGCCCGTAGGCTACCACAGGAGAGGAAATACTATCTTCAGCCCTTAAATTCCAAGTCCAGTTTCAGCATTGATAGACCTCACACGTATACAGGTCCAAAAGTACAATTTTCAGAAATGTGTTTGCATCTTTGAACAGCATAGCTCAGGTGTGTCAAACAGTCGCGCCCTCAGTTAGAGCACGATTACTTCCACAATGTCTCTGGGATTTTACGTATGTACCATAGAAGCTAGTGTCGCCGTTCCTAGAGTTCCTGCCTAGGGATGTAGCTGATTGGCTCAGCTCTTCTATCCCACCCCACGTGTTGTCTGTCTCTGTCTCGCTGCTGCATTATCCCTCCACTCAACTAATAGTATTTTCTACGACTGGCAACGTGCTGCATGATCTTCACTCTGTGATCAACAGTAGCTAAGTGATCTTACGCGCATGCGAGTCTACGCAAGCTGTAAGGAGAAGCTCGCTGGCTGGGTTAGTCTTCAAGGCCAGACACTTTGTGGAAGTAATCGTACTCATGAAATGCGGCATCCTTAAGTTGTAGGTAAAATGTATAAATGTATACGCCGAAAAATTTAATGTAAAATAAAATTTTCTATAACCTGATTTTCTATTAGTAGGCCTACAAAAGACAACTAGGCCTATCTCATAAATAACGGGTAGGTCTATAATCTCTACACAGTGCTATGCGTGTGCAATGCATTTTTTACCAGGAAGCATGCTTGAAACAATAGAATGATTATTCGTTCCACGGCACTGAATCAACATGCAGTTTTCTGCTTTGATTAACTTACTGACAGCCTATGGGCAGTGAATAGGCTTGCTATGCTATTAAGAGGTTTGCTGCGTATATTTACCATCAATTTTTAAAACGATCTTGGCCCTTCGAGAAGAAATAAAAGTTTTCTTAAAAATGAAAGACAAATTACCCGATTAGACATGTAACTATAATAATTGGCAAGATTTGGCATTCATAGTAGATATTGCATGACATAAATTTAAAATTACAAGGAAAAGATAAGTTTTTAATTTCGTTGTATGATAGTATTAAGGCTTTAGAATTAAAGCTCAAGCCTTGGGAAGAGCAACTGGTAAGCGGCAGCTTAATTATTATTTTCCTACGCACCAGGATTTCAAGATTCGTACATAGATTCTGACTTCAATCATTATTCTTCCAACATAAAACAATATTAATTAATAATTAATACAAGCCTAAAAGTTTTAAGTAACTTTATGTTAAAATTCTGTTATTTTGGTTATCTAAATTTTTTCTGTATAATATATTAAAATGTATTGATTGCAATACACATAGCATCGAATGGCAATGTAGTATTTTATTCTATGGTGTGTTAAAATTGAAAGGTGGTGGCTGCTTTTTGCAAATTGTAAAGATACGCTTAAATTTTACAAGAGCAAAAGATAATATGTTCATTTAGGCATGCGGCCCTCGGACTTTAATTTACCAAGTGGAGATGGCCCTTGGTAAAAGCTGAGATTGATATGCCTGGCCATAGCCCGAACAACGAGAAATCATCAAAACCAGATGTCACATTTGCTGTACTTCTAGCGGTAATGAAACACGAAGATCTTGATGGATTTATTTTCTTTCACTACCACTTTAGATTAAGAAAACTGTTTCACGATTTTTTATAAACGCTCTAACGACTTTATTTACATTATGTCGAACTCATAGCTTGAGTATCTACCTGAAATTATGATTTGAAACATGTAGCCTTTGTTGGAAAGAAAAGCATGGATCAAGTTGTGTGAGTGTTATAGATGATAATCAGAGCCCGGATTTTAATGACATGTCATCTTTTAACTGGAACATCATGGACGTTGCCCACTACTGCAGATATTCTGATCATGACTCCTAGATTACAAAAATGGCAATTTTTAGGGTCATTTTTCCCATTTTTCATTTTCAGGCCATGTTAAGAATTCAAAGTCATTATTTCGTCTATTTTTGGCCATTTTATGGTCTTTTATTCAAACATTTCATATTTTTAGGTAATTTTTATATTTTAGTCATTTTTTCATGCATTATATAGTTTTTGTGCATCTACTTACATTTAATATTATGAGAACTCCAAATAAGCATAATTAAATAGATCTTGTTATAGATCTAGGATAAGACGGTGTTTGCTGTTTCCATTTAACCATATTAATGGGATCAAAAACATTAATGTAGAATAAACACAAATCTGATGAATAAACTAGTATTTTCATACAGATTTTTGGGTCATTTCTGATTAGTTTTTGGGAATTTTTTCTGTATTTTTCCAGTAATTTTATAGCTCATTTTTTAAGTATCTTTAGGTCATCAAAATCCGGGCTCTGATGATAATGGTGATACTCAGGAAATCAATTCACTGCACGCACTTCCTCGTGTTTCGTACTGCTGGGGTTAATTTTATAATACTGGTGTTATTTGATAGATTTCGGTTATAAATAGTTATTTGGTCCTAAATAACCTGGGAACGCGCTGCGTAACTGTCCACAGTAACGGAATTTGCAGTGCGAGGTGCATCACGCATCGTATTATCTTGTTTTGCGTCTATAATTTCCAGGAAATCAGTACTGGAGTTATTCCATGCAAAGCAGGAGGCCAGAAACAAGTACTTGGCTATTTGCTTTAACATTTTTCTAGACTTCACCATAATTCAAAATACGTTTTCGAAGACAAAGAATACTACATTTTAATTCTTCAGTACAAAGTTTGTGAATAAATATATTCATTGAGAAAATATATAAAGTATATTTAAAGTAACGATATAATGGGACATAATGGAAACTCTTAATTGGTTTGAAAGTTTTAAAGGGATAGTAGTAGTGTATATTATGCACTCTGTAAAAGTTTCATAAGGGACTCTACAAAACTGAGTTCTAACAAATTAGGAGGTACAGGCAACCCTCGATAAGTTATAATTCCGCCATCCGTTCTCTTAACATTTAGTGGCACTAAAACGAAATTTAATTTTGAAAATAAAAATTGCAAAATTCAGTGTTGTATTAATTTACTTTAACACAAAATAAAATACTGTAAAGTAACTCAATTAATTTTAGTACATGTCCAGTGCTACAATACATAAAGGGGGTTGAAAATCATGTGGATCCATGTAAGTGATTAACTATAACTGAGTAACTGTAGTGTAGTGGACTAAAATATGTGAAAGTTTGTAATGTCGCATTGTATGAAGGGCTCTTTCTACCTGCTTCACCCTCACGCAGGCTGTCTGTCTGACTTCTTAACATTCCATCGCACTACATTTACATTTAGTGGCAGGGGAACACTGCCGTCACGGTGGCTCATGCTTAGCGCGTGTACCTGGCATGCTAGCGGTCCCGAGTTCAAATCTCGGGGCCGGCGGGCGTGTCATTTGTGGTGGACAAAGCCGTGACCTTTGGGGGTTTTTCTCGGGGATCCTCCCGTTTCCCCCTTTCATTCATTCATTCCACCAACACTCTCCACTTGAACTTTCTTTCCCCCCTCATTATCATCCCGCCCCTTTACTGGTTTTCGGGCCAGCTCCTGCTGCGGGCCTCCCCCGTCCTGCCCCGTTGCTTGTTGCTGGTGGTGTCCCGTACCTTTGGGGCTCTCAGAGGGACCCTGGGTTAGTGGCGCACGTCATGGTGTGCCGCGCCTATGGGGCTCTTGTAGGAGGGACCCTGGGTACGGTGCACGTGGAGTGGTACCTGGTCTTAGCTGGATGTAGGGGAGCTCCGTGGGGGCTGGTGATGGAGTCTGTTGACAGGGGAGCCTTAGGGCATGCACATCATTCGTTTCCTAGGGGGTGTACAATGGGCCCGCCTATGAGGCCTACGTGCGCGAGCCCGTCAGGGCTCAGCCCCTGAGCCGATAAGATAAGGGGAACACTCACTTCTTGGAAATACAGTATGTTTGTTACAGTTCACTTGCAATTATTGGCGCAGTGCGAGGGTGGCACCACAGTATTGTGGTGGCACTGTAAAGAGGGGCATTATATCGAGGGTTAACTGTACTCATTCTGTTCGCCATGACTGTGACAGGCTTAGCTGGCCTATTCGAATTACGTGAGAAGGTGGTGCAACATAACTCCTGAACAAGCTTCGCGTAGTAACATCACACACGATTTTGAACCTTAAGTGTAAAACTCATAATTGAATAACTCGTATGTTTTGATAGATTTCGATAGAGTTACTCTAGTACTATAGGCGAAAATCCTTTTAAAAAAGGTAATTTTAAACATGTGATTTTTTTTTTATTTGGTATAAATTTTATTTTACTAACATGAAGCATATTCTTTTCAGAATATTTCATATTATCATCACCTTAACGGCTCTAACATTTCATATTATCCTCTCTTTTTTTTTTCCTTTCTTTCTTTTCTTTTCTTTATTTTTTCTCCGTGGCACGACATCCCTGAAGGGACAAGGCCTACCACCCGACCACTGCGTCATCTACCTATAGGCAGATGGCAGGATTGGGGGCATGTGGTCAGCATGCCGACACCCACGGCCGTTAATGGTGGTTTCCATGATCGGAACCGCTACTTCTCTCTCAAGTAGCTCCTCAATTTGAAACACGAGGCTGAGTGCACCCCTACCTCAGAAAAATCCGAGGAGGTATCGGGGATCGTACCCGGGCCGACGGATCTGTAGTCAGCGACGCTAACCACAAGACCACGCCGACGGTCTTTCATATTATCACTACAGCTAAATCACCGATCGTATTACTTTCATATATTACCATCTCACTCTATATAACATTAATAATTCACATATTAGAATGTCCAAAGAATCTGAGACTATTCTGTCATAGGCTTTTAAAATTTGTGTGAAATATCTCACTGGCAACATTATAGGCCTACTATTAGACACTTACATCACAGATAAGTGTAAAAAAGAATAACAGTCAGAGCTTTTGGTTATCTTTGATCACAGTTCAAAGAATAAGAGTCAAAGCTTTTATCATATACCTAATTTATCACGATTCTAAAAAAACAAACTAAAATTGTTCTACGCATGCGCTGCAGCTGCAACTGCAAGTGGAATAAAGGTTATTGCGAAATCGAAGAAAAGGAATTATGTATCTGGTTGGAAATTTGAAACTTATACAGAAGTGTAAGAAGTTACACATTTGCTATTAGATATAACTTAAACGATATATTTTTATGTAGAACCGGCTCGTCTTGTCATCGCCTGCATACACAAGATAGCACTTAACTAAACCATTGAAATTGGGTATGGTTTATTTAGGAGTATGATGAAGCATCTCTAAAATATTTCGTTATTCAAACCTCTGCTTCAGTAAGATTATTTCTCATTTTAAGAAAAAAATATTTATAGGCATGATCATGAATGAAAATTGTTCTTTTTTTCCTGGAGATGCTGTATCTTGTGAATATTTGTTATTAAATCGAATAGAGGCAATTCTGGATACACTAGGTTTTCTGAAAAATTAAATAATACCGTTGAGCAACAAAGTTTCTTGGAGCCAATATAGTACTGAATTACATAGCCACATATTACAAGTGGCTAAAGATCTCGTACGAAATCTGTGCCGAAGAGACCGTTAATCTCTAGAGAGAGACATGCTATTGTGCGAGAGAGAGAGGTAGCTTGGCCTTTACAAATAGAAAGGGAGGTACTGTTGTGCGAGAGAGATAGGTAGCAGGCCAATGGACGCTACAGTCCCCACGAAAACATAATGCAATGACTTAGGCAATCGGCACAGATTTCGTGCGAGATCTTTACAGTTGTTAAATATGAAACGAGTGAACAATACTGGTTCTAGATTCGAATCTCAGAGATCCTTAATTAATTTAATTACAAGTTTCTGGTCATACATCTAGCAACAACATCGCAACATCGCAAGAAAATGCATTTTTCGTGTTGTTTGTTGTGGCATTTGGAAAACAAAAAATCTGTTTATTTGTTTCACCACTTTTATAGGAGGTTCGACTAGGTTATTAACGAATTAACGGGAGGCGATCTCATAATCTTCGACATGGAAGGCGAAGACGTTCTGTCAGTGAATAAATATAGCAAGTTCGTTACACGAGTGAAACTCTCCATAGAACTTTAACTTTCAAGTGAACAAGAATTGGCCCATCCTTTTTGCAGCCAGCTGTACATTATGTTAATTTTTTTCGTTTTAACTAAATATTAACCGGAAATGAATCTATGTCACCGAGAACATTTTATTCTGTAAAATTCATACGTTAGGTACAGTGTTGCGTTGGTAATAATTGTTACCAGTACTAGGAGAAACGAACAAGGTCGTTGAACTTGGTTGCCATTTATTTGCCAGTGGAAAGTTATGTAATTTTAGAAATTTCTTATGAACAATAAGACATTGAAGAAGCGAGAAATAGTGCCACTATAGCGTTACGAGAAAAGTCTCGAAAGTTATAAGTAGGGTTCGGATGTTTATGACTTGTCATATTTTTATCATGACCTCCGTTCTCGCCGCAAACATAAATTAAACATGAATTGCACACTTGTTATCCTAATCGGACAGTTTTTATTTTGAAAATAAAGTCATATTTTTGTCATTTTTGTTGTCTTGGTAATATTTTGGCCATATTTGTAATTTATCGTCATATTACAGTTGTAAATTCGGCAAAGGAGCACAATTATGGTATATACTGCATAGTCGTGTTCAACTTGAAATTTATTTCATTAATTTAATGTTTGTGCCAAATTAATAGTTAACTTAAATTTTAAAATTAATGCAGTTGTTAATATTTTATAGAGACACGGAAGGACTATAAAATATCTCAAGTATATGGAGCTGATGAAGTGAGCAAACAGGATTATTATTATTTTTTCTTTAATAGAAGTTCATTACAAGTAAAAATGTAAGTAAGTAAAATTGTTAATAAGTGATTATCCGATTGAATTCATGTGATGTAAGAATTTAGTTTCTTTAAACGTTTTAAATTTGGAACATTTATTTTTTGAGAATACGTTATTTCATTAGGTCATATTTAGGATTTTTGGGTCATATTTAGTCAATTTTAAGGGCATATTTGCAATCATATTTTCCACTTTTTAAAGTCATAAACATCCGAACCCTATTTATAAGGAACAACATACAATCGTATTAAGGAATGGTGATTCTAAGCAATGCGACAATGTTTATAAGCTTAACGGTATTTGGGAAGGAAATGTTATTAGCAGCAGAACGAGTTGGTAGAGAAATGCGTGATTTCATAGTAGCCTATGCACCCTCATGTCAATATTTTCTAGATTTCACAAATCCCAAGATTACTGTAACTTTCCATTAGAGTAATAATATACATATGCAGTGCAGTTTAAAGAATCGTGTTATAATAGTATAGGCCTATTGAGATAAGTGGTGCGTCGGAAATTTAAATAGACTGATCTGCGGCACCTCTTTCCAAACTATTCCTCGATTCTCCAATGCACTTAACACGTGTGTATTGCGTAATTTTTTCTATGATAGCGATTTAATGAATAATTAAAGTGAACAAAATTATTAATCACCAGGGCCCGGATTCTAATGACATGTCATCTTTTTATTGATGCTGCATAGACATTGCCAACTTGTGGATAAATCCTAATCATGACCTCTAGATTATAGAAATGCATTTTTATTAGGTCATTTTTTGTCATTTTATGCCATTTTATATTTTAGGGCATTTATTTCAATTTTAGGTCATTATTTTGTCATTTTCATTTCATTTGCTTCCTTATTTAGTCATTTTCATGTATTTACATTGAGTGTATTAACTTTTTTCGTCGCTAGTGGTGCTGTCTTTGAAGTGTTGTTTGTTATGCAAGAAGGAAAAATTCGGCGTTAAAGTGTTGACATGTCTCAGTCGGAAATGAGAATGAAAGAAACGCCAAAATTTTGTATTATATTACTATTGTTATTAGATTGACTTGGCACCTGCCACCTGCTTGGATTTGAGAGTGCAAACTACTGTTTACCGTCAATAAACAACAATATAATTCGGCAGACCACAAAAGGATGTGCCGAATTTTGACTCATCAGTGCCTCAGTGCCAGTATAAATTTCCGTGAGAAAAGAACATTCACAACATTACATTTATATACAGTTTTTACAATTATGTACAAACTAGTCTATAACTTTGTGTGTACAATAATAATTTTTCATAAATAAAATATCAGTTTTTAGGTCATTTTTTATAATTAATAAGTCATTTTCTTTACAATTTAGGGTCATTTTATAGGTCATTTTTCAAACAATTTTAGGTCATCAGAATCCGGGCCCTGTTAATCACTAACAACAGCTGTTCTGAAGCTGCAAGGGAATCAATGTTAAAAGCTAGTAGACCGACTTTAATCTTAATGTGATTGATTCACAGATTACTTATGCAGATTACTTACGCGCAGGTGCAAGTATTGGTATCATAACTTATCTGATTGGAATTTAATCGTTAAGTCAATATTAAGGAATAAAAAGGAAGTAAACACAAAGGCAAGATTGTAATTGTAAAATTCAACTATGATTATATTCCATGTTTTCAATATTAAATTATCAAATGTTAGATACTCTGATGTAAATGACGTACTTCATGTTACGTACGTAGTCTAAACACGCAGGTGGGTTAGATTATCGGCACTGGGTGCAGGAAGTTCGAGTTTCCACCATGTTAACATGAACGGGAGATAATGAAAATCCACTATCGCAGAAAGGTACTACTTTGCAAGAAGTTGACAGGTAAGATTAATAGATTTTACTTCATGTGAAAATAAAGTGTACAAAGTGTCAACTAATTGCTACTTTCGCAACAAAAGTACATAAGATTATTTGTGTTAGAGATTAGATAGGGAGCAGCTTCAAAGATGTGAATTCCTTCATTAAATAAGTTTATATAAGAATGGATGATGAAACTAAAGTTTGTTTGTTTGTTCTAAAGTATCACCTTATAGGTCTAATGCAAGCAAAATACTACCTTGACCTATAAGTTTGAAAGGTCTTAGTATGGTGGCGCTAAATTCTTTGGTTTCTGTTTGGAGAGTTTTACAAATTTGTCGTTTATTATCATAATACCACTACAGTAGGGCCTATGTACTGGTTCCAGATACCTATGACGCTAATTATGAATCAATTAAAATTATTAATTCTCATTGAATACTTGAACATATTATAGCTTGTTTTTGACCGAGCAAAGCGAGATTCTATTTTAATTCGACCGTTCGACATTTCGTTTGTTTGTCAATTTATGTGTTACGTAATTACTACCAAACGCATGGTTCGACTAAAATTAGTGGTACTTACGAATATTGTTGCCGTGGATCGTAAGTTGACATTCCCGCACGCAATCTTGTTGCTATGGAAACAAAACAAATTTCCGTGCGGTAAGAATTTACTTACGGCACTCATCATAATACAAGCCTTTATGGACAAGGCCCCCCATGACAAATATTCTGTTCCCATAACAACAAACACATGCGAATCACTTTCTGAAATATAACATCCATCTCCAATAGTGCACATACATACTATTTTCAGCTAATATCTCAATTAATATTTATAAATTGATATAAATAATCATCGTGCAAAAAATAGCATGCAATACTCGTGCCGTAAGCGCATAACGGATCTCGGAAATTGAAAAAACTCGGCGCAAGCACCTCGGTTTTTCAAACTCTTTCCTCGATCCGTATGCACCACTTACGGCACTTGTATCGAAAAACTATAGTTTTCATTTTATTAAGTTTCAAGATGGTGAGCGTTTTAATGGTTCCGTTTCAGGTAAAGTTCAGGTCGTTTCAACGAATTCTAGCCGAAGACTTCTACTATCGAGCATAAAACTTTTTTTTTTAAACTTCGTCCCAGTTCCGACAAATTTTCTAACCAACCTTAGCGAGGTCCTGTTTTAACTCGACCGTTCGGCATTTGTTTGTTATGCTGTTATGACCAAAAGCGTTGTTCGACTTTCTTTCAATTTAGCATGAATTTTCCTTGAAGTATGTGAAAACGAAGTATCTAAAGGATTTTTATTTTTTATTCAGTTTCCTGTTATTTTGGATGTAAGTGAGTGATTGTACGTGTATTTGTGATTGTGTGCTCGTAAGTGTGTGTGTGTTCATTGGGTTGTAAGCGGATTTGTTGCTAGTCTCCTTCCTATCTATCACTTAGGGGGTACACAGGCTTAATCTTTTATCATAGATAATCCCACGAGAGTTGACGAGCTTATCGATAGATTCGCGACTGCGCAGCAGGAGCGAATTTATCTGATGAAACTCGTCAACTCGAGTTGGATTTATTAAGATTATTCCTTGAATAAAAATGTAACGGATTATCTCGAGAGTCATGGTTCTTGTTTTAATTAAACGAAGCTAGTAAAACCAGAAAGCTGAGAAAGAGAATGTCAAAGAGACAGAGACAGAATATCGAGAAAGATGAACAAATAGAGCTAAAGGATAATTCAGAACGAAAGACAGCTAGCAAGATCAGAAAGCTGAGATGGATAAACAAATAGCAGAACTACTATCTAGAAAGTATAAATGAGATGCAATAGCATTATGCCACATATAAAAGAGAATCAGAAAGTATGAAACAAATCAGAACGAAAAGTGCAAACAGTTCGTTCGGCCTATGGTCGGGGGCTCTGGAAAAGTGATGTTGGCCCAAGAAATAATAAAAAAAAATATATATACAAATAATAATTATTACTTTCGTGCTTTGTTGTATAAAAACAAAATTAACAGCTGTGAGATCACGGCATATTACGAATCCACCATCCATGAATCGATTGGAGTTACCATATTCTAACCAGTGCTACCAATGGTGCATATATGACACAGTTAACTTCATTCAGGTGCGCTAACAGCAGAACAGAATAAAAGCACATGAACTGGCTTGCACGGAATCGAAATTGTGTTTTAATCAATGTACATTTCTATTATTTCAAATTCCAAACAAGTTATGTTGTTTAAAATAATCTGTTTTCGTGCAGCTTTAGTGGCAGCGCGTGACTATGAATCACTGCACACTGATACTTGCGTGTCCAGGAACGAGCAGACGATTTTATCCCGATAAAACGCCATCCTTGCGATTCCTACAAGAATATTATAAGATAAACGGCCCCGATTGGTCTATATCCGAGGAATTGCTAAACGTTATTGTCCAATATCAAACACGCGGCGTATGAATGGAATAGTCATTAAAGAACTTTCAAAAATTGAATTCATCCACATCCCTAAGTCTTATCGTGGCCTAATTTTATATTCTTGCACATCACGCCAAAAGAAAAATAACATACATTATTATTAACTTTTTTAAACTTTGAATTTTCGAAATGTTCATTGTGACTTGATTTGAACCAAACTGCTGTTTGAAAAGAATTTTAATATATAGGCTATTTTAATATATATATCAATTACTATTATATTTTCTCATAATAATTAGATCGGCAACTTCTGACAGAAATTAGCGATAAATTTACAAATTTTTATGACTGTGGTTGCACCTTAATAGTACGTTAGGCCTATGCAACGAGCCTATATTGACATTTATTAAGACGAGAGTATGCTTATGAAAAGAGCATAGGGAGTTTCATGATTTTCATACGAGTATCTTAAGTACTAATATAGGCAAGTTGCATACAAATGTTTTTGTACGACCATAAATAAATGTCTAAGCTGAGTTTTTAGAATACCTTGTAACTTAATTAATCATACTAACTGTCTTGGCGATCAGTTAGTAAATTCTCGTCTTTTGCGATAGATGGTAGGTGACGGCATGGGGAGAACTCAGGTATTCTCTTGGCGTTTTGACTCTAAAGCAACGCACATTAAAACACACGAAATAACTCATTTTAGTGTAATATGAAAATTAACACAAGCAGAATTGGTTTTATTTTAAATTATTTACAGTTTATTGTGCAATTGAAATTAATGTCTTCAGGGCTGAGATTGTATTGTTCCGTGTATAATATTAATCGCCTGTTGGACAACAGTTACATAAATAAATGCTGTACTTTAATGGATATCATTATGAGACTATTACGACGTAAACAATAAGCGTTTTATAGTATGTTCGAACAAAAAGGCATTTTATTACATAACTTAGCCAGTTTTATAGACATCTTAAGATCTTGTTTCACAGCTATAAATCTAAAAGTTCATACAAAACTAGCATAATTAAACAAAAAAATTAACCTTTGATAGTGACCTAAATACCTAAGGACTACATAAACATAATATATAATCCTTGACCGAAGAGATGTCCCACATCAGAGTCAGAAATCGAATTTGGGACAGTTCGGTTACTACCGGTTGTCAGCAACGCTAACCAATCGGCTAAGATTTACTTCACTATCATTCATAGTTGGGGTTTTTTAGTAAGAAGGAATAGGCCTATGTAGGAATAACTTGTTTGTGTGTAGAAGTGTTAAGCTATTTAGTGGGGTGAGTTAGCTGAAAATTGTACCAAAACATTTCACATCCGGCAACCAATGCGCCACTTTGGATTCAGATAGTACATGGGTAGACGAGTCTAAAAAGCCCGGGACACAAATTTTCCTGCCCCTCTAGCGGTTTTGATGACGTAATCAATATGGCCGCCAAAGTTTTGTGGCATGCTTCTACATTTCCCTATATAACTTGGGTTTGTATTTTGATATTAACCTATATTATTAGTGGTTATTAATCAGGAGAAAACGTGCTTTCCATCGGTACACCTGACATTATTGTTTAGGTTCATAATACCATAAATATTTGTACCTGAATTAAAATTTTTGTTTTTGATTTTGATTTTTTCGAAACATTTTGCTAAATAACTTGGAATCCGCTACATGTAGATGAAAATGTGTTCTATACTTTATTGTTTGTCAGACAATTTCCTTTCGAACGGTATATATGAATTATATTTTATCACAAACAGTTCCTGAAAATTTGCCAAAACAATGTAGAGTTGCACTGCGAGTCGTTATAGCAACAATTTAATTTATATGGGTTCCGAAAAGTAATAGAGGGGCTTTATAACTGACTAAGTAGCAGATGTAATTGTTGTAATTTTTCATGTATAGGTAAGTAAATTCTAGATTTTTAGGGGGTACTTTTTAAAATCGTAGCCCCCTCAAAATTTAAATTTTGGGGGGAACTTCAAAAATGTAATAATAAATAAAATAGATTAAATTTATAAGATTCCGTTCAGTAATACTAAATGTATTGTGTGAGGAACTTCACAGTGTAAAGAAGATATTGCTTTCGTCTACCTCATAGGAAGACAGAAATAACCCAATCATGTCAATGAAGAGGAAGCATGAATTGGTTGATGCTACGCCTGACCCAGTGGTTGCTCCGTTTGTATGGGAACTGTGTTTGTTATGCCAGAAGCAATCAAAAGAGCGCTTGATCATTCCGAAGTATGAAGGTTACTTAACAATTGCGAAAAATCTTGCATTTTGCATTTTATGCCAGTCTAAAAGCAGATAGATTATCTGGTGAAAAGAAACAGAAAGGACATCCCCATTGCTCAGACCAAACTTCATCTACATCAAAATGAACAAGATCATCATGATTTTGTTCAGATGTGGAAAAGGTGTGCCTGTTTTGTGATGAAGGAGAAGGTAGAGACAAACTTGTGACTGTATCCACGCTAGGAATTGGGCCTACAATTCATACTCTTGCTCTACAATTGCAGGATGAAAGACTGTTGAAGAAGTTATCGCCAACAGATTTGGTAGCATTAGAAGTCAAATATCACAAACTATGCCATACTCGCTTTCTAACATGTGCGAAAGCTGCTGAACGTTATCGAAGAGAAGATTACAATAATCCTGAGGAAGTTGTTTATGGTACAGTTCTAACGGAATTGGTTCAATACATGGAGGATTCGTACTAATCTAGCAGTACTTCTCCAGTGTTTAAACTTTCTCATCTTACAAAATTAGTGTCTCAGCGCATGATGAAAATGGGAATACAAATTCACAAAAAGAATATGAATAGAACACGTCTTAAGGAACAACAACTATCATTTATACCTGGTCTGAGACCAGATAAGTCGGGATGTGAAATTATTTTCACTTTCGAAGGGGATGTTGGCGATGCCATTCGCGATGCCTGGGCATTTAATTGACTTTAGTGATGGTATGTGTCTGGGACGGTCATAATCAATTTGCTTCTACTGTCGTTACTTCTTTCCATGACTCAAGTGTTATGATTATTCAGCATCCTCACAGTGAAGCAATGTGGAGATTGACGATGACTGCGTTCGTAACCAGCAGTGGAACAAACAGTCAATGGCCTCCCTGAATATTACACTACTCTTCCTGCCAATGGTCAAGTTACAAGTGACCCACCTTTCCCAACTGTTAATCAACAGTACACTGACCATGATCCTGCCTTCACCCCTAGGAAAGTTTTAAATCCTTGGCTTAACTCTGTCCTAGAGAGAATGCATATTGAAGACATACAAGGAATAGAGCATGTGCCTAGAGTATCGAGTTTGGCTTTTCATGCCCAAAATGAACCTGATGTTAGAAAAATAAGGTGTAATGCATCATTGCTTCCACTTCTAAATGACGAAATTGCGACTCCAGCAATGGTACTTCATATGATGGATATCATACTAATGCCTACAGCAAACTTAAATGGAAATCAAACACCCGTGATTACGTGTGACCAACCAGTATATGCTATTGGGAAGCAACTGCAATGGAAATTTCCTGAAAAATATGGCGAGGATCTCATCATACTCATAATGGGTGGCCTTCACATAGAAATGATGGTCATTAACTTACTTGGCAAGTGGTTAACTGGCAGTGGATGGACTGAATTAGTAACAACCGCTGGTATTGCAAGTTCTGGTGTTGTAAAATCCTGCCTTACATCGTCGCATGTAAAAAGATCTCGGTATGCACATGAAGTTACTTAACTGCCTTGCATTGTCTACAGGTAAAAGCATTCAGCGAAGCATGTTGTGAAAAAATCAGTGGCGAATGCACTGAACTGTGAATTTTGTCGAAAACATCTGATTGTCCTCAGTTCCAATCTTGTAACACAGTTATCAAACTGGAATCCCTTCTAGTGCAACTTGCATTGAGTATTCATACATTTATCTTCACAATGTACGTCGATACTTTGCTTCAGTTATGTCTGTGGACATTTGCGTTGGACGCAGTCCACTATCCTCTTTGGTTGCCGGCATTAGTACGTTCTATACAGGACCTTTCAAAAAAATCCACATATATACATGCTGAATTTCTTCGTGGCAACTTTACGTGCAGAAAAACTGCTACAACGTTTTCTGCAGTATCTAACAACCAGCTTATGAAAACAATAACAAAGTTATAAAGGGTGAAGGAGGAGCTATTGGCATCCTTGATAGTAAAAATGCTCTACTTAAGTGCATGGTAGCAGTCCCTAGGATCAGTTTTTTAGTTGAGGTATTTGAAGAGAAATCAAATTTAAAAGATCATCAAAATGTGGGCACAAAGCATTACGAAGATAACTATGCATTTGACAGAACGTTCCTAGAGCTGTCTTCGTAATAAACCTACTGCCCGTCCCATACACATACCATCACTAAAGTCATTAAATGCCCAGGCATCGCGAATGGCATCGCCAACATCCCCTTCGAAAGTGAAAATAATTTCACATCCCGACTTATCTGGTCTCAGACCAGGTATAAATGATAGTACTTGTTCCTTAAGATATGTTCTATTGATATTCTTTTTGTGAATTTGTATTCCCATTTCCATCATGCGCTGAGACACTAATTTTGTAAGATGAGAAAGTTTAAACACTGGAGAAGTACTGCTAGATGAGTACGATTCCTCCATGTATTGAACCAATTCCGTTAGAACTGTACCATAAACAACTTCTTCAGGACTATGGTAATCTTCTCTTTGAGAGCGTTCAGCAGCTTTCGCACATGTTAGAAAGCGAGTATGGCATAGTTTGTGATATTTGGCTTCTAATGCTACCAAATCTATTGGCGATAACTTCTTCAACAGTTTTTCATCCTGCAATAAGTAGAGCAAGAGTATGAATTGTAGGCCCAATTCCCAGCGTGGATACAGTCACAAGTTTGTCTCTACCTTCTCCTTCATCACAAAACAGGCACACCTTTTCCACATCTGAACAAAATCATAATGATCGTGTTAATTTTGATGTAGATGGAGTTTGGTCTGAGCAATGGGGATGTCCTTTCTGTTTCTTTTCATCAGATAATCTATCTGCCTTTAGACTGGCATAAAATGCAAAATGCAAGATTTTTCGCCATTGTTAAGTAACCTTCATACTTCGGAATGATCAAGCGCTCTTTTGATTGCTTCTGGCATAACAAACACAGTTCCCATACAAACGGAGCAACCACTGGGTCACTCGTAGCATCAACCAATTCATGCTTCCCCTTGATTGACATGATTGGATAATTTCTGTCTTCCTTTGAGGTAGACGAAAGCGATATCTTCTTTACACTGTGAAGTTCCTCACACAATACATTTAGTATTACTGAATGGAATCTTATAAATTTAATCTATTTTATTTATTATTATATTTTTGAAGTTCCCCCCAAAATTTTAATTTTGAGGGGGCGACGATTTTGAAAAGTACCCCCTAAAAATCTAGAATTTACTTACCTATACATAAAAAATCACAACAATTACATCTGCTACTTACTCAGTTATAAAGCCCCTCTATTACTTTTCGGAACCCATATAAATTAAATTGTTGCCATAACGACTCGCAGTGCAACTCTACATTGTTTTGGCAAATTTTTAGGAACTGTTTGTGATAAAATATAAGTCATATATACCGTTCGAAAGGAAATTGTCTGACAAACAATAAAGTATAGAACACATTTTCATCTACATGTAGCGGATTCCAAGTTATTTAGCAAAATGTTTCGAAAAAATCAAAATCAAAAACAAAAATTTTAATTCAGGTACAAATATTTATGGTATTATGAACCTAAACGATAATGTCATATATACCATTGGAAAGCACGTCTTCTACTGATTAATAATCACTAATAATATATGTTAATATAAAAATACAAGCCCAAGTTATATAGGGAAATGTAGAAGCGTGCCACAAAACTTTGGCGGCCATATTGATTACGTCATCAAACCCGCTAGAGGGCCAGGAAAATTTGTGTCCCGGGCTTTTTAGACTCGTCTACCCATGTACTATCTGAATCCAAAGTGGCGCATTGGTTGCCAGATGTGAACTTTTTTTTAGCTAATTCACCCCACTATTATTAAAAAGTTGAATATAGCATGTTATAGTGCACAAAAGGGCATATTAAAAATAATATTTGGGTAATATATAATTTATATTTGCTTGCAAATATTTGGCTTCTTAATGCATATTGTTTTCGACACCTTGTCTATGAAACAGATGAAAATCGCCAGTTTTACCACAAAAATACTTATCTCCGCAAAACACTGTTTTACATACGAAAATAATGCAACACTTATTGTTTTAAATAGGATGTTCACAAAATAATAATTACTACTGTCTACATAAAAGCAGTATAGGTCCAAGTACCACTCCTTGAGGAAAACGTATGTCACTTTTAGCGTGTGAAAAGACATGAGCTTGAAGCCATGCGAGACACATCACTTAATTTCTAATTAGTATAGTTCAACTGTTGTAAAAACAACTTCCTGTGTCTTTGTTTTCTTACGTAAGAATACAAATGTTTATATATAGCGTATGGCAGTGTGGCGTATTCCGTTTTTGCAGGAAGTAGCGCTAATTTTGTGGCAAGACGCAGCGAGGCCGGTATGGGCAGCGCTTTTTGTTTTAATTTTCCTCTTGCCATTGACGTCAATGATGTGCAGAATTACATAATATTTTACTGGGCGTGGCACGCCTATTTCTGGAAGCTTCCACATAATGCATTGGGTTAAACGACATTTTCCTATAATTATTGACATCAGTAGAAAGGTATGCAAGATCCCAACACCTGTTCGGCCTTAGACAGTTTTTTAGATTGTTTAGATTAGATCCAAACTGATCACTCATCACAGCAATGTGAGATAAATTGTAGTGACATCAGGAAGAGGAGTGTTTACACTCATTGTTTTACTTCAGAAAAAAATTACTTTAATATTATTAGCAACAAATATAATATTTTTTAATGTTACAACTATTCTGATTAATATGGATATTAATATTATTAGGCATGATTTCATAGCAATACAGTCCCATGTCTGTAGATTTACATGCGTATAAAAGTATTCAATTCAATGCAATTTAATTTTATGTCTATAAATGGATGGGCATAAAATACAAGTCAGCGGAGAACTTAGAAATAAAAAAACTTTTGCTTTTACATTGTAATCTCAAAGTTATAAAATTCATTGACATTATAAAATAAGTTATCAAGTAGCTAATCCCTTATCTTTCTTTTAAAATGGTTTGCACCTTTTTTACTAGGTCTCTAACAGACTGGTAGGCGATTGTACTCTCACGGACAAAATTTTGGCACAACGGAGAAGTTTACAAAACTATGTAGCAGAAATTTAAGTAACTATCAAATCAACTGGCCCCAGATTACTAATAAAAATTAAACATTAGACTGCAAAGGTAATACCATTTACTAATACCATTAGATGTTTTTCAATGAGTGTATTTGGTCTATTAGGCCTTAGTTATTCTCCTAGCTATATACTGCCATACGTATTTAATTATCTTAAAATAATGAAAAATTAATAGCTCCGATAACCATAATATAACAGTAAAAAGAAAGTGTATGTTCGTTATCACATATAGCATTTAATGTTAATGGTACTAGCTTTATAAAATAACAAGATATCAGAGTTTGAGATTAGATTACAGTACCTACTGGTGTCCTGAATATGTGCTATAATATATGTTACTGGTTTTTCAGAGATAGTCATTATCAGGACCCGGATTCTAATGACTTGTCATCTTTTTATTGATGCTGCATAGACATTGAAAACTTTTAGATAAATCATTATCATGGCCTCTAGATTATAGAATTGCATTTTTATTGGGTCATTTTTGTCATTTTATGCCATTTTATACTCTTAGGGCATTTATTTCAATTTTACGTCATTATTTTTTTTCATTTTCTTCCTTGTTTTGTCATTTTCATACATTTAAATTGAGTATATTCTTATATATTTAAATAAATTATTAGGTTAAAATAATGCAACATTGTTGTAGGATAACTTTAATAACAAATTTCTTACTTTTCTTCTTAGATGCTCCCATGAAGAACAAAGAACAAAGCTTCTAGGCTTACAACATCCTTTCTGCATTTACAGTTCTTGCAATAAATCATGTATGTGTGGGCAATAATAATTTTTATAAATAAAATATCAGTTTTTAGGTCATTATTTATAATTATTAAGTCATTTTATTTAAAATTTATGGCCATTTTATAGGTCATTTTTTAAACAATTTTAGGTCATCAGAATCCAGAATCCGGTTAGATTATGTTCTAATCTAAACTACCGACTGTTCTCGCGATTTTAAATCTATAGAAAAATTACTTCTTCTACTCTTTCTGTTCTTTTGTAATTCATATAGGCCTATTGTTCGCCAAATTTCGGGTCACATCCCCCAGAAAATACCTAGCCAAATACAAAATGTTATTTTCCTACGATTCTTCGTTCTGGAGCTAGGCAGTTCACAAACATACACACATACTCACACATATAAATATTTCTAGTATTTTTGGATTCAGGGACCTCCAACGTGTATTTATGTTAAATACTCAACTTCGAATTTCGGGGTTGAACACAATACTTCCGCTACCTACAGTACCTATTGTACGGGCATAGGAAGTAAAAAACATTCCAGTGAAGAGTATGTGAAAATATTACTTTGGCCGACTATAATTTCTATTCATTGAAATAGAATAACAATTAAGAATGATTAAGCCTGAAAGGCGTTTACATTTTGAATGTGAATTTCACCCAAAATAATTTTTTAAGCTTTTCAAAAAGTCAGCGGTACACAATTTTTTTCTATTAATACTTTAGATCCGGGCTGTCCAACTGCAAGTGCCCCAAGGACCGCTTAAAAAAATGCTGTTTGGAGGGCCGCATTATAAAATACTTCGTACGCAACTTTTGAGTTTTAATAGGTATGGTATACAAAGAAAAACGCGTTTGTATTATTATTTTAATTTATTTAAAAAATATCAAATAAAAAAATGGTGGGAAATTTGAGGTTGTTGGTTTTTACTAACTAATGCATCAATATTAATTTAGTATTTGTTGTTGATAAACGAAGCAACTGAGTAAGTGACTTATCAGAGAGGAAACATCTATATTTTGACTTTATAAATTTCGTATTTGAGGATAATTTATAGGACCGTTCAGCGGGCCGAAAAAAGTGAGGCCTCATGTTGGACAGCCCTACTTTAGATGATGAAGGAGGTGGTCCACGTTTCCTGAGGAAAAATTATTGGGTCAATCCAAAAAAAAGAAGTTTGCAACACGCAAATATAAAATAAACTTAAAGTATGCAGACAAAAGTCTATGTGAAAAGTGAGAGAACCATAAAACATTATGTCAATAGTGAGTTCTCACAAACTGTAGGCCAGGGTTCGAATTAACGGAAGGATTTCCCCCTCTCGTCAAATTTCCCCAGCTCATCAAATAAAAATTCTTTCCTTGCCAGGGATATATTCTTCAACATTTCATAAACTTTAGATTAAATTCCAATGCAATTACTCTACTGGTAACATGCACTTACTTGTCTTCATAATGTCGTTTTTTAATGTAACGGTATCACCAGAACAATGCGAACAACAAAATTTATCTATCAAGTATATTATAATATGACGTGCACGGTATAACAGAAGCACGACAATGGACATAACCGTTATTAAGTGCCAGTATGGTACTTTATGAGATTGTGTGGGGGACGAAAAATGTCTGTCCGTCTGTCTGTCTGTCTGTCTGTCCGTCCGTCCGTGTGTCTGTACGCGCTCTAACTCAAATACGCTTTTTCGGATTTTCATGAAACTTGGAAAACACATTTATAATGTCAATGGGAAGAACCCTATTGATATTGAACCAAATCGGTTCACCGGTACCGGAGTAATGCCCAATTTAGTGCCTATTTTAATAGATTATGGCGCCTTTCTAATAGAAAGGCGCCATAATTCAAATACGCTGTATCGGATTTCCATTAAACATGGTATACGCATTTATGACATCCATGAAAAGTACTCTGTTAAATTTGAACCTAATCTGTTGACCGGTACCGGAGTAAAACCCAATTTAGTGTATATTTTAAAGGCGCAATAGCTCAAATACGCCTTATCGGATATTTATGAAACTTCGTATACGCATTTATACTATCCATGGAAAGACGTCTGTTGATGTTCAACCAAATCGGTTGGCCAGTACCGGAATAATGCCCAATTTATTGCCTTTTATGTTAATATATGAGAAGTCGCGATAACTCAAATATGCTTTATTGGATTTTCCTGAAACTTTGTATACCCATTTATAATGTACATGGGAAGACGTCTACCGATATTGGACCAAATCGGTTGTCCGGTACCGGAGTAAAACCCAATTTAGTGTCTATTTTTAAAACGCGGTAACTCAAATACGCTTTACCGGATTTTTATGGAATTTGGTATACACATTTATAGTGTTCATGGGAAGAGGTCTACTGATACTGGATGAAATCGGTTCACCTGTTTCGGAGTAATGCTCAATTTGGTGCCTATTTTATGATAATATACGTATTCGAAAGAATTTATATAAAAAAAAAGCAAATCATTTATCATGACAACATAGTCCATTGTTTTACTGTGATATTTTACGGCTTTGGAAATTAAAATAGAGATAGCTATGACCAAAAACACTATTGTTTTACATGCGCTTATAACTTACAACTAGACCGTTCAACTGACCCAGGTGACCGAGATGGTAACTTTTGGCCTCACGTTATGGAGTTCCATGGTTCAAATCCCGAAACCAGCCAATTTCACTTTCTTTTTCGTATTTTTATGTGAGTGTGCGATTGTCAAGATATCAAAAATCTGTACAGTTCAGCTGATGTTGGAAGATTTTAATCTGATTAAAAAGAAAACTAGACCTTTGTTCTTCCCTAAGCCCTGCTTAATGAATAAATCTGGAGCTTAACTTGTAAATCAATTAAAAAAACATATTCTGCATATCATAATTGCAGTCATAACTGATTAAAAAAACATACTGGCACTTTTTTACATCAGTTTACCTGATTTTATCTCTATATGGAGTTACTTTGTCACAGTTGAAAATTTCCATTATTCTTTGCCAATGTGAGACAAAGTAACACCACAAGGACTAATTTTTATACTTCTAAATAATCTTATCTTGTGTATTATTTCTTTGTGATTCTGACTAAGATAAAGTAACATAATAATACCTTTAATAGTAACTTACAAACTAATAAAATCAGGTTAACTGATATAACAAAGTGCCAGTATGTTTTTGTTGAATCAATTATAATTGCAATTATGATATATGCAGAAAATAAGTTTTTCTAATTTTATTTTGTGATGATAGTTAAATATATTTAAGTACCAGGTCGCCAACTGGACCCATGCCTTTACAGTGAAATAATACAATACATAATTTGAAAAAAGTAATAAAATGTAACAGTTATTCACAGCTTGTCTACTAGAAGTAGAGGCCGGTTAATGAGTGTAGAATAGTGTTTATGTATTTCTACAAGTCACCGACCAGCGTCAGCAGAACTACAGATTTATGATACCTTGACAATCGCGCACTCACATAAAAATAAAAAATAAAAAAAAAATCCATATCAAATCGGCCGGCTCCGGGATTTGATCTGGGGACCTCCAGAATACGAGTCCAAGGCGTTACCATTTGGCCAACTCAGTCAATTTGACAGTGTCGTTTCATAAGCATAAGTGAAGGAATAGTGTTAACTGTCAAATTATACCGGTAGACAAAAATAAAAAAAAACATGTGACCTTTAATTATTCGTTACTCTGGTACCGATCAACCGATTAGGTCCAAAATTAATAGGCTTCTTGCCATGGACGTTATAAATGCGTATACCAAGTTTCATGAAAATCTGATAAAGCATATTTGAGTTATGGGGTCTTTTGTTATATACGACCATAAAAATGCACTAAATTGGGCATTATTCCGGTACCGGCCAACCGATTTGGTCCAATATCAACAGACGTCTTTCCATGGACATTATAAATGTGTATTCCAAGTTTCATGCAAATCCGATAAAGCGTATTTGAGTTATGGCGCTTTTAAATAAAAACACTAAATTGGGTTTGACGACGGTACCGGTGAACCGATTTGGTTCAATAACAATAGGGTTCTTTCCATGGACATTATAAATGCGTATACCAAGTTTCATGAAAATCAGATAAAGCGTATTTGAGTTATGGCGCGTACAAACACACAAACACACACAGATAGACGGACGGACGGACAGACAGACATTTTTCGTCCCCCACACACAATCTCATAAAGTACCATACTGGCACTTAATAAAGGGATTTGGTAACAACACTAGGTTGATTATTCTACTTCTATACTATCTTACCTTGTAAGTTATAATTACCTGCCTTACTTACTCAATGGCAATAGAGAATTCCTCAGAAAGCTAAAGGAATATTTTCTATTTTATGGAACCCGAAGGTTCATTGCCGCGCTTAACCGAGTCCGCCATTCAACCCTGTTCTGTGCTAACTCCATCCATTCATCCCTAGCAAATCCTACTTCCCTTAAATCCATTCTAAGATTGTCCTCCCACCTACGTCTAGGTCTTCCACATGGTCTTTTCCCTTCGGGTCTTTCCTCCCCCATGCGTGCAACATGTCCAGCCCATTTCATCCTTCACGATTTAATTACCCTTACTATATTCGGTGAAGCGTACAGGTCATGAAGCTTGTCATTATGCAATTTTCTCCCGTCCCCATTTTCAACCCTCTTGGGCCCAAATATTTTTCTAAGCGCCCTGTTTTCGAACACTCTCACACTATGTTCTTCCCGATCAGTAAGCGGCCGGTTGTTATGGGGACTGAATATTTGTCCGGTCTTCGATAAGGCTTGTATTATGATGGTTTTACTTACGGCACGTGTGCTTTTTGTCATTTTTACAGCACTGAGATTTCTTTTGTTTTCATAGCAACTAGATTGCATGTGGGAATGTCAAGTTACGATCCACGGCAACAATATTCGTAAGTACCACTAATTAGTTCCGTCGTGCAAAAAAATCCAAGTTGCCGATATGAGCCACTGCGCATGCCTAGAACCCACTAGGCAACTTAGATGTTTTAGTAAGCCCGCTTTTTTTTTTTTGGCCGATATGAGCCACTGCGCTTTGCCTAGTGGGTTCTAGGCATGCGCAGTGGCTCATATCGGCAACTTAGATATTTTAGAAAAGTCCGATTTTTCCCCCTACCTGTAGGCTACATTTTAAAGGTAGAACGGTATGGCATGATTGGTCTGGGAGTAGAGGAAGCTTGTAAGAAAAGACTCATAGTAGGCCTATGTTATAAGAAGCAAATTGGGCTCTTGCTTGCTGCTTTTAAGGACACTTCGACTCTTTCGCAGTAGCGGATAGATTGGTGTTATTATTCCGGCAATGGAATAAGTCTTCAGCAGTCTCTACATGTATCATTATCCCCCTTCCATAAAACATGTTAGCTCTCCGGCTACTCCCCACTTTCATTCAAGGTAAGAAGTATCAAGTAGTTTACACAGAGCTATCGTGATAGCCTACTAGTGCGTGAATTATTCACATTAAAATATAAATATAATATATATGACGAAAATAAAGTTATCTCTTCCATATCACACCATGATGGCCAGCACAACGGCCGTCCGTTCAAAAGTACAACTATTTTTTTAGATACTTGTACCCTTTTCAAAGCTCCTTCTAGTTAAACACTGCAATAAATAATATATTTAAATTTGAATTTAGCTTATATCATCCCATGAGGGTTAAGACCTATTGCCCACTCCTTAGGTTAGTTAGTCCTAGGGAGTGTAAATCATACGTTATTCAAAGACAAAAAAGACAAATGATAGAATAGAATGATAGATAAAATGTTTATGTTCTTTACTGCTAAATTCCCGCGAGAGGCAATGGCAAATCTCCGCGGTATCATCCTTGCCTGAATCACCTCGGACGAGTCGTGGTCATCACCCCATGGCTTTGTCCCAGGTTTAGACCTGCCTTCGGGCAGAACACTCATCATCACTGCTAAAGTACGTAATGATTCAGTATTGAACTAGAACAAAGTGATTCATTTTTTCTGAATACGGTTCTTATTTCAAATTGTCAAATTGCCTCTAGTGATAGAAAAGCGATTTTGAAGTTTTTGGGCGTTATCGCAGTTTCGAACTGGATGATCAAAAACAAAAAGATTGTATCACTTACGGGATAAAAAAAAAACTGTCTGAATTGGAAACAAGAACACAAGACTTTCATCATTTTCTTTTGGCCACCTTTTTTTTAAAGTTGGGTGCACACTGTCACTTAGGCCTGTGACCGGAAGTATGCCATGCATGTTAGTTTTACATGACTGTCAATGTACAGACACGCGCGTGTCACATATTATGCACAGAGAAGTGCCATCGACCTGGCCAGGGATCGAACCCGTGACCTTGGGATCAGAAGAAACCACTTTTTCAATTCTACCAGCAAACAATCTACCATGAGTTAATATATAATCTGCACAGGAGATACTCCTCAATTACAATTTCTGCTTCTTCTTCTAAGCAATAGTCACGTTTGTAAGAAGTGAGTGATAAGTGAACTAAAAACACTGACCTAGCATTGTACTTTGGTTGAGGATACCACTCGCTTGTAAGTTAATAACGCATATTTATGACAGATTAATGCTCACATTTAAACTTACGAAAATGATTGTTTTCTCACTTTAAGTACTGGTAAATTATTTTTCTTCTTCGCCAAACTGCGGTTACCAATGAGGGGGCTTGCAAATTTCTAAGGGGGGAGCAGATCCTCCCAGGCTTCCTTGGCGTTGCTATTGTTTCATTTAAAACAAAAAATCTTACACGAAACACATAACTTCCTCTGCCTAAAATAAAAGTTTTGCCTCTAAGTACAATATTATGGTATTATGAATGGCATTCTCTTCATGTAAATTGATCGTAAAAATGGAGAGAATGTCAGGAATTTTTCTTCTTGTGATTGTCATTCATAAATAGGCCTATCAGCTCTTCTTTTAAACTGCCCTCATCGTTTCGAAGCTTACAGCCCAGTGATGATTGGACTTTATGATAAATATTCAGAATTAATTCTGAAAGGGTTACAAGAAAAATATAACTTCTAGAGAGGGCCTTTAGAACTGTCAGCCTATGATTTACGGTGAATGAACAAGTAACGAAAGTGGCAGGTTATGGGATAATAATAATAATAATAATAATGATTATTATTTTATTAGCCTATTATAATTTTACTTTTTCGCGTATACTGTATAGACTATTAACCCAAAATATATCATCAACCATAGACTTAATAAAAAACGCAAAATAGGTTTTATATTCATTTTAATGTCAGGTACTATACTCTTCAATCTACACAGTTAAATTACCTCCATGTGCATTTAATAACCATTCTACTTCTATATCGCTTGCCCTGACCTGTATCTCATGCGTTACCATTGGATCTATTAATTATTTTACTAAGTAAAAAACAAAGGCCTTTTAATTTATTTTGTAATATTAATATTGGTTAACTGTCATATGGAAGCCCCGAATTAATGGCACCTGTCATTGTGGGTTTTATTTAATAGCCGCTGGGCTACATAACTTTTCTTCAACATTGTGTCATTACCCATTGATACTTATTATTTATTGCTGAACACATGATTTTATAGGTTAATTTTAAAATGAATAATTGTGAAGCCATGCTCATTTGGATATCCCTGAGGGACTGGCTTATCTTCACGGGTGAAGTTGTCAAGGGCAGTCACGTGTTTGCAGCCTCGTGAAATCTCACAGAAACTTTGAAAATGTGGGGGAAAAAATCGGAATCGAGATAACACTTAAAAAATATTACGTCAAAATAATCAGAATAATCACTATCCGAGGGGAAAATGCCAGAGAACACCACAAGGAGCTATTGGAAGCTTTGGGAAAAATGCCTATCCGTACCGAACTTTAAGGGATCATGGAGTGGGTACGTGTGCTTTCATGGTTCGAACTACCGCAATACATCAGAATGGCACGCTGCAGTCGGGTACGGATGTTTATAGGTGTCTGTTTCGTTCACTGTCCAACATCTAGTACCAATAATCTGCATCATACATACATCCCGTACCCTGCCCTTTCATTTGTAAATTTCAAAATTTTTTAATGGTCCCATATTTTCAAAAGAAAAAATAGTTACCATGACGTATGCCCCATCCCTCGTAATTAGGGACCGTACCACTGCCTACAGAACCTATGATTAAATTGATTTTCTGAAGATTGTACATGTAGGTCTACTTTTATCTTTCAATTAGCTTATATTAGAAATATGTTCTACGATTTCTCTCGTGAACTCTCTCAGAAACTTGGAAAATGTGGAGAAAGAAACACATTTCATTATATTTATTAAACACATTGATAACGGGCAAACGGAACTAATCAATCGAAAGGAGGCGTGTTTCGATTAAATACTAACTGTATCCTGACACGTGCTTTACAGTACAAAGAAGGTATTGCTAAATTCTTCGCTGAATTGAGTTATGGCGCGTACAGACACACGGACAGACATTTTTCCGTCCCCCACACACAATCTCATAAAGTACCATACTGGCACTTAATAATCTTCCAGTTTTTCTCGAGAGAGGATTCGATATGGAATTATGAACTTGCCGCTTGGTAATACTTGAAGAGGCTCTCCTAGCATCCCTCGGTTTTATTTCATTCAAGAGCTTTTCATTAAATTCTGCAAAGGAAATTCGACCTGGGCGGAAATCGAATTGGGGTTCACCGTTTCTAGTGCGTAGTTATAACATCGTGGTATCGGCATGGCCGTATCAAGTCGAAAAACCGCGATCAGTTACGACGTAGATTAGCATTGTAGAATTTTGCTTAAAGGTTTGTAGCCATTAAATAGTCATAAACCACTTCTTCCTTCCACCTCGTTGAGCGTCTACTAGATGCCCCACCTCGAGAATACCACAGCCCAAATATGGTAGGTGTCGATTAATTGAACTTGGTACCCAATTGTGTACAACAAAACTTGACCTCTCGATGCCCTTAGCACTCAATGTCCAGTGTTTGTACTGTATAAGCATTATCATCTTCATTACCATCACAATGCCTACGTGTCGACTCCACACTCTGGCTTGTCTCTCGCTCTCTTCCCTGTCACGTTTCTCGTGAACAGAACAGTTTTTCTATAGTTTATCCCGTTTGATCGTACTGATATTCCATTTACTCTGTATTTATAAAAACCTCACAAAAAATAAACTAGGATCTGTGACTGATGAGTGATCATCTGCGTATAGGCCTACATGACTTCTCTTCGGTTTGCACAGGTCTCAATGATCTCCAACGAATACGAAAACTTTTACTGTACCAGTAATTGAATTCATAGCGCAAAAGTCTCCTAATAAAAGTTGCTTGTCTATGTTCCCTCTATACACAGGTAAAATATTTCGATGCTATTCATTAACACTCTGTATATAAAGTTCTTAAATTGTAGCCTACTTAAGAAGTCTTGTTCTCACTTTACTTCTTATTTTAAATATAACCGGTGTTTCGGCAAATTTATATTTTTATTGGAAACTGTTTCTTCCAGATGCTGTAGATGGCTATCTACAATTTGATCAGAGTAGGCGATTGTAAAAAGTAACCCATACTACCATTAGTAACGTGCGAGTCAACATAGATTAGATTACATTGCTTTAAGTTAAATTAGATTAAGGCCTTGTCTTTTTTTCACATTTTGGTTAATTTTCTATCTGTAGGCAAAATCAAGGGACATTTTCTTGATATTCCTGACGCTTCTGTACAGGGCTATGAATAGTTAGCTTCATCTCCTATATGGAAACGGAAAATGTTCATGCACTTAGCTCAGAAAGTACTTTTAGTAAAAGGGGCAGTTTGGTTGGAACTGTCTTCTGCCGTCTCTGTAAGGAATCCTGGGGTCTCTGTAAGCATTATACAAGTTATCTGGCAATTTTTAGTAGGCCTAAGTTAATACAAATCATTTGGACATTCTTATTAAGATTTGATTGATTTTCTAAGTGGTCATCGCAGATTCTAGAAATCCTCATTAACTACGCACTTGCAAAGATTCTTGGTTAAACTTTATTTCTTAACAGGCTTATTTAGAAGGGCTTACCCGTATTTACAATGCTTTCAACTCTGGATCAACATTTGACTGGATACAGAGGGACTCATTGTTGAATGACCAAATGAAAACAAGACATGTTTTAGCGCAACACAAACACATTTCTAAGACAACAGATACGAACGGTGATTCACAGGATGTAGAAAGTAAATTATAATCCATCATTGACTATTGTGAGTGAGAAAATACCTAAAGAATTCACACTGAGTTTTTTCAGGCCATGGGATTCCTATCTGCGAACTCCCAAATTTGGATCCACGACTTCTCAGTCTAGGCCGCTTCACTTGGCCGGTTCCACCGACAATCTTTAAATATACCCAAACGAAGACTTTGGTAACGCGCTATTACTGTATAACGTCTGCGTTAAGTGGACACTGTTCCACCAACACTTTTGTCGTTAAAATAAACACCCGTTTCCAAACGCGCGTTAGAAGGCAGGCAATCTTGGTACACAAGCTTCTCATACATTCACTGTCGCTACTGCCAACATACAATGTTAAACCTGAGAACACACGACTAGTAATTTTCATATTACATCATTCAAAATTATAAATATGTTGAGTGAGTATTGTTTTTTTATATATCGAGATGCAAAAATTGAATGTTATATTGTTTCCATGCCCGATTTCTACGCCATTCAAAGTCATTTTTCCATTGGCAACGTTGGCTGCTATGGTTCACAGTACAGCAGAAAATAAACATTAGTAGTAGAACGCAATTATTAATGTTATTTATTTTATTAATGCAGTATATTATACAATTTATGATGTTGCACTCGCACTATTAACCTATCATAACTTTATCATAATTTTTTAAGCTAACCTGTAATTCTTTCGATGCTATTGGTATCAAAAATGTATCAAACATAAAATGTGAATTGGGCCTAGGCTATACGCCTACTGCTGGTGTAATATTATTACAATTTATTATACCATATCATAAAATTATTGCAAACTATTACAATGTGATAAGTGCACAGCTTAGCTCTTACCTTAATTTTGTAGTCATAGGAGATAGAAAATGGCATTTTCCTGGATAAACACGGGAATAACACACACAAAAAACTATTTGACTTAGGCCTAATTTTTCTTCAATAACAATAAACACCGTGCACTCTTAATTTATTGAGAAGTAATCCAATAGAGATATATTAATCAATTTCACATTTCGTAAACCTACTAGTAATAATACAAGCTAGAAAATGACAAATACACAGCGGCACTTTCGATGGCGTGTAGCCTAGGCGTAACTATGAGCGAAATACTTCGGAATACTGTTGTATGTCGTGCAACTGCGAAAAACATATTATTTTGTAACCACTCGCCTGCTTCAATGTTACAGTATAAACTGATCCTCTCGTCTGAGTGACTAGTTTGTCTTGTGGAATGTGAGAAAACCCCAGATCCTGCTTTTGTGTTCATGCTGAGGGTCACATCCTGCTAGGCTACCTGACTGCTCTACCCTAGCAAAGAAAATAAATGAATCACTCCCTTGTATTCATGTTATTCTTCAGAAACTATAATTAATGCATTAATGTACTGGGTTTATTGTTTAATGTGGATAATATTGCATATTGTAGCATGCAACCACATTCGGCCATCTTGTTTCCAAGCAAACGCGAGATTTAACGCACGGAATTTCTGTCTTTAAGTTAACGCAAGTATTAACGGGCGTGATGGACTAATCAGGCTCGGTGGAACCTAAACATGGTACAAGCAGGAGAAAACTACGCGTTTTAGCCGTAACGAAGGTCGGTGGAACTCACCATCAATCTTCGTTAAACTTAAAAATCCCATAGGCAGCATAACGTACTAAAATATTTTAATAATAATTAAAGTGTTCATGAACTAGCATTTAACCAGTTATTTTCATTTGAATTGTGCTAAAAACTCAATCGTAGTCCAACACATTTCTGTGCTCCCTACTTCTTGCTAGGGGTTTCAAATTTCCTACACTTATTAAACACCGTTCGTTCTTCAAATAAAAATAATGCAAATAAATACTGTCACATTGATTGTCCAAAATATTCATATTTATAAGGCGGGAGCCTTGCTGTGATAGCTTTATATCAAATAGATTTAAACTTAATTTAAAATCAGAATATCCACATTCCATTGGTTTCTGGGAACTAGAATTTTGCAGATTGAGTGTTTTGAATTACGTTATTTTTTCTTTCTTAAATATTTCGTTGTTGTTTAAATTCAATGCATTCATAGTTCAGTTAATAGCTAACATGTCATTTATCCTGGATCCTAGAAGTCAAATTAGTATCAGAAACCAATCCTGAAAATTTTCAAAGATCTTGGTTCCAGAGAAAAAGATAAAAAATTTTATTCATAATTTTCTTAGAATTAATGATGCTAGACTGTGTCGAATTGGCAGTTTATCTGCAAGGATTTTCTTTATAAAAGTCAATTCTAGAACAATTAATGGTTTTTTTTTAATTTCCTCCTTGCACAATAATGCTTGCTCACGAATGGACATCAAGCTTTTTATGTAAGCGCACTGACGATTCATTACACATATATTTATAAACACTATTCTTATATCATTTTAAAGAATATGCTTCACACTTAATGTTGCGAAGCATATGCAGTTTCTATTCTTGTAACCTATAACGCATTATTATGTGAAGCATTGTGTAAAAATTAGTTAAGAGATCCAGGTAACCCCTGTTGATTTTTAAAAGTTGATCCATGGTAGTTATTAAACTTCGATCTGGAAGAGAAATGCAAAAGGTCTTTTCCTATTCGATAGTACGAGAATCTTCGGTTACCGGTAGTTTAGTTCGTTGGTTAGTACTCCGATTTCTCCAAGTCCCTCGGTAGGAAATAAAATATATAGAATTTTTAAAGAAAATTAAATGTAAAAAATCACGTCGTCACTTCAGTTTTGGCTTTACTGGTTTTACTTTCAAACAGTCTTGTACTGCCCATAGGGGAGAATGGGCAATAGCTGCAGTTTTGTCTCAAATCCTTTGCAGAAATAAACTGTAGTCAATATATAGACCTATGCAATATAGAAATAAAATCAGGTAAACTGAAAAACAAAGTGCCAGTATGCTTTTTTAATCAGTAATAATTGCAGTTATGATATACAGAAAATAAGTTTTTTTTTTTTTTTTTTTTTAGATCTCCGAGTTAAACTCCAGATACATTCATTAAGCAGGGCTTACGGAAGAACAAAGGTCTAAAGTTTGATTCTTAACCTTAATTCATATTGGTATACACTGATATACTAATTCTTAAAATATGTAAACATTTTACAAAATGCATTGACAATGAAATAGTACAGTAAGCCAATAAGAAGAGGATAGTTCCACCTAGCGGTATGCAGTTTTGTTCTGAGTATACAGCGTGTTCCGTTTCTCAACGCTGTGAAAGCGCTGGCAGCATTTTTGTTCCAAAGCTAAGTAATGACGTCATCGGTGCCACCAGTTTCCACAGCGCTTTGGCATCGGTTCCACCGGCCCGTGGATATGGTGCGAGAATCCACCAATGAATCTGATTGGCTCACGTAAAACTGCGGGGGAATTAGCAGACGATGGGCTTCACTCAATCCTGCCCGGTGTCCATGCTGTCACTTGACTTGACATATATATATAAAATAAAATTATTATTATTATTATTGTATGTATAGCTTAATGATAGATGCCTAGGAACAATAAAACTCCAAAATGTTTAGGAAGAAAGGTAACGAGTATAGGCATAAAAACAATATTAGAAGAAGTAGGTTAACTTATGTATATTCTCTTCAGATTATAAGAACTCGCTGTCTATAACTGGATGGTATGTTTAAAATTACTGACCAGCAATTATATTATCCTACCTGATTTAATTTGATATGGTATTCGCTATTTAAGAAACCCTAGCTGCAAAAACGTGTTATATTAAAAATTGTGACACTTGTCACTTGTGTTTGGGTTTTATATGGAGACATTCTTCCGAAAGTTTTAGGTTAGACGTGACTAGTACGGCAAAGGGGGGATATTTTCAGTTATTACTAAATGGGAAGACTTTTAGCTATGTCAATAATAATGTAAATTCTATTTGTTTGAAACCATAATACACCAATGCTTCCTGTAAGAAAATATTAGAATCACTAGTAATTTAGTCGCCATTGATGGCAGCATAAATCCAGCAGTTTTGTTCCAATTCCGCTGCAGCGTGACGTCATCGTTTGCCACCGGTCCGGTGTAAAAGCGTTGAGAAACGGAACACGCTGATAGGCTTATGCAATTTTAACGCAACGCAATAACTTTAAAGCTAGTTTCTGTTCGTGAAATAACATTTATAGGCTTATGTTATTATTTAGGAATGATGTAGGTCAATGAAAGACAATGAATTCCCAGTTTTTTTAAAAAGAAAAATGTAATACTTATTTAAGCACATTGACAAAATAGGACATAAGAATGGAATAGGCTCAATTTAACACAATTGATAATAATAAAAAAAAAAATTGCTTCAGGGTGGACTCGAACGTGATGTCTCTTGATTACTAGACAAGTACCTTACCCCAAGACCAAACCACACTGCGACTTTTGAGTGTCCAATACCAAAGAATACTATTTCGTCGTTGCTCACACAAGAGAAAAATCACCGTATTTCGAAATTAGGCTATATATCGTGCCTGCTAGATTTATTATGGTACAATGTTGAATTATTTCATTAATTAGTACTATAATATTCGCGATATCTGAGTGATAAATTAGGATGAGGCCCTCGTTGAAGCAGAGGTACCAACCTAACCATATTCTCAAAGCTTAATGTTTTTATTTATTAAGAGGTCAGGGATTATAAATCTGACATAGGCTGAAGTAAAATTCAATGCTTTAATCTAATTGTAATCAATTTTAGCAAAATAATTAGTCATTATACAGCAGCATTTCATCTATAATCGTACATATGGGAACATTTGTTTTTCATGTAGATGTCAAACTGTCCATGGCAACTGAAGGAAGCTTTATAAGCTGTCATTAATTGATGACGCTATAAGAAAGAACCGAGAATTTGATTTTGCATTTGAAGAAGGTGCCTTCTTTTTACCCTCCTTTACTAAAGAAGGTTTCGACAGGAATTGAAGGCTTGTTCCAGAATTTCCCTTTATTTACCTTAGTTACGGGACTCGCCCGCTGATTGGTTGGCCGCGAGCCAATCAAAATGCTTCGAAATGAACCAAAATATTATAATAAATTTGACTGATAATTACTCTTTATTTCGGTACTGGACAACCGATTAGGTCCAAATTCAATAGGCTTATTGCCATGATTGTTATAAATAAGTATACGAAGTTTCATGAAAATCCGATAAAGCGTATTTGAGTTACCGCGCCTTTTCTTATATGATACCATAAAAGGGCACTAAATTGGGTATTATTCCGGTACCGGCCAACCGATTTGGTCCAATATCAACAGACATCTTCCCATGGACATTATAAATAGGTATTCCAAGTTTCATGAAAATCCGATAAAGCGTATGAGAGTTATGGCGCCTTTAAAATATACACTAAATTGGGTTTTACTCCGGTACCGGTGAACCGATTTGGTCCAATTTCAATAGGGTTCTTCCCATGAACATTATAAACGCGTATACCAAGTTTCATTAAAATTCGATAAAGCGTATTTGAGTTAGAGCGCGTACAGACACACGGACGGACGGACGGACAGACAGACGGACAGACATTTTTCGTCCCCCACACAATCTCATAAAGTACCATACTGGCACTTAATAACTACAGTTCGCAAGAATTATGTCTTTCGTTTAAATTTTAATTTATTTGTGTGCTTACACACTTGATATATGTAATTTGCAAGACTTAGTAATTCCCATGCATTCTATATAAACAGTAGACCCACATTAAGCAAAATGCTAAATTGTATGTAATTAAGTAGGCCTACAAATGGTTAGTAAAATTGAGGAATTAGATATTAAATTATATAAGTATATGTGGTAAAATTGTGTAAAACTTAAGAGTAGCATAGCTTATAGGAAAATCCGTAAACAAAAAATGTAAATGTTATGGTGTTACAAAAAAAATTCAGGGAAAATTCATTTTAAAATTAAAGAAGAATTTTTAGCAAAATTAAAAGAAAGGGGATTTTTATAGATAGGAGCGCTGTAAGCACATTAGATAATTTGGATGTTTTGTTTTGTTCTGTTGGATTGCTGTTCGATGAATATTATTTGCTTTTTTTTCGTTTATCAATGGCTTTGCGGAAAAGCAGAAATGTAACCTGGAGTAATTAGATGTACATGAATGAGAAATTAACAAATAATATGATTAGCACTACTAATTATCATGCTCAAGTTATTATGATCCGTAATGTTAAAATTAGTATTAATTGAATAGGTTGTTAATTTACCAAGAGACAGACATATTTGCACCTACTATAACACAACACCAGTCAGAAGAAAAGTAACGCAGTAGTAGCAACCTTATATCTAAATTTAGTAGTGTATATTTTACAATAAGTCGTGAGAGGAACTTGTAAAATTTTACATTCTCATCGTCCTCCTCCTCCTCCTCCTCCTCCTTCTACGTTAGCAAGCGTTAAGCTGATAAGCAGCAGCTCTTCATTCATGCTCCTAAGCTTCTAACTTCTAACTTCATTCATGCTCCTAACTTATAGGAGTAAAGAATCCACTTTTTATCTAATACAGCATAGACCTATGCTCTAGTATGAAGTAAGAACTAATAAAATGTGCAAGTACTAAATTGTCAGGTGATGAGAGTAATTTCTAATACCTAGGAGATGACAAGGCTATCTTTTTTAAAGAAATTAATTCCAAAGAGAATCTCAAGTGATAATATATGCAGTTTTATGTAGAAATTATGTGAAAATAATATAAGTTGAAATTATAAAATCAGACAAAATGTAGTGTCACAAATGTGGTAAAACAAAACATAACATGAAGCAAACAGAAAAATTAGTATTTAAAATTAATGTCCATAATCCTATTAACATTTTTAATTTATCAAACTGGCTGTTAGAAATTGTACAGATTTTAGAGAGTATGGAAAGTATAGGCCAACAATACTGTATGTCATAATTAAAACTGATGTGTTCAATATAATGAACAGGATAAAATGCCACAGTAGCCTACTGCTAAATAGGCCTATACATTAAAAATTATAAAATCACAAATATATTACGTGGCAAAACAAGAGTCCTATAAAAGAACAGATTAAAATGATAAAAACTTAAAAAAAAAACACTGTGATTGATTAGTAGTCTTTTAAAATACCGAGTGCCCGTAAAGTCATTGGTGCACTTTTGACCGGTTACAGGAAAGCAACGAAACAAGATAGAAATGTGAAATCTTCAGAAATAACATGAAAACTCTCCAATTTTTCGTACTATGATGTGCAAGCGTGTGCGCAACACCACAAACTGCGCAGCAGCAGATGGGCCCACGCCCACGCCCACGCCAGTCGAGATGGGACGGTAGACCCTACATATGAACGTTCAGTGTGTTCTGTGGCTTGCTAAATTCGAATCCTATGACCTACCAGCACGGAGTTTGTCCAACAAACTGCCGGTATCCTTCAACTGCTTATCCCACGAGTAATGTTATTCCTATGTGGTGGAGCTTCGCTGTACATGCGACGATATCCACGTTGCACTTTGGTCACGGATTCGAATTTAGCAAGCCACAGAACACACTGAATTTCCTCTGTACCGTCCACATCTCGACTGGCGTGGGCGTGGGCTGATCCGCTGCTGCGCAGTTCGTGTCAATACCTGTGTGCGCACATGTTTGCACATCATACTACGGAAACTTGGAGAGTATTCCTTTCATTTTGTGCAGATTTCACATTTCTACCATCTTTTGTTGCTTTTCCTCTAACCTCTCTAAAGTGCACCATGACGCGGTATATGTCGTAGTTCAGCTAATGAACAAATTATCTTGAGAAAATAATTCATATTACTCTATGTTATTGTTCTGGCATTTTAATCGGATGTTCTAAAGGTCTCGTAGCTTGGAGCTATTAACAGGCGATCATTTCGGCATACTTTATGCCATTATCAACCCGAATAATAAAAAATAATAGTATAAAAAATATTATAAAAAGAATAGTTATAAATATTGTTTTAAGGCTGTGGATTAGATTTTCAGAATGCCATGTACGCTGATAATGTCTTTCTATCTCTTTCATGTCTTGGTGGAACCGTTTTCTGGTGAATGTTCCTCAGTATAATATCCCAAGATTTCAGGGGAAAAGTCGAGATGGCTATGAAGGAAATGCAACTTCATATTATTGCAACCTAAATTTGTTATAGCAATCCACATATTTTCCATGAACTTCTTGTAATCTGGGTGCTTCGTGTTCCTAAAAATCTGTTTATCACATTCTTGAATCCTTTCGAGCTATTCTTTCCTTACAGATCATCAAATACTTAAATCATTCTTCATTCATAAGGTTCCTAATTTGTGGTCCCACAAAAATTCCGTCTGTCAGTTTAGCTTCAGACAAGAAGGATAATTTCTGACAGATATACTTGAAACATTCACCGGGGTATTTTGTGTATCACCAAATACTATCCATTCGTGCTATGATACTTAATTGCCGTTAATACAATTGCAAGGGTTTCTTAGTTTACCTTCAAGATGTAATAATACCCTACTGGTATCGAATCATACTTATTGGTAATGTGTAGGAGTACATTTTTTATATTTTTTGGGGTTTTGTCAATAAATAACGTTCATTCGTTCTTGTATGTTATTCCATATTTTGATACTATAACAGAGTTATTACGGTAAACAATCTTCAGTGAATTAGGCCTACTCACGAAAATCCTCTTCTCTTGTTCGATACCAGGAGAATGTTGAGCCAGGAACTTTAAACAAGAACCTAATATTTGTTAATACTCCTTCAAGAGATCCAGATCTCCTCACTAAGTCATTCATTTCACCTTGGGTAAACAACTCTGGTTTCTTCTGTGGGCATCGGAATTTCATCATAGTCTGCAGAATCAGATGACAATGACGACGACGACGATATTGATGATGATTGTAGGGTTACAAATGGGTTAGGTATAGGAATGCTGGGTCCATATGGTACGGACCTCATGCTTGATTTTCTTGTAGCTAAAAATTGATAATGCGAATATTAAAAAAAAAGCAAAATTACGTAGACAAAAACGTTTGGTATTACAGGATTCGTAAACAGCTTTAAGAAATTACTTTTCATGCACAGCCTTAAAATGTTACCTAGTGTTACTTATAACAAAAAACCTGACACCCAGGAACTTTATTATTATCATTATCAATATTATTAGGCTACTTGTGTACCGCTGTGGCGCAGCTTCTCTCATGAAGCGGGCCCGAGTTCGATTTCCCGGTCGGGGGACAAGTTACCTACGTGGGAGTTTCATATCACGTGTAAGACGAATGTCGGTTTACTTAGGCCCTTGTGATCCCCAGATGCCATCTGGCCGTCATTATCGTCTTCATCCCAACCGCGCCCTGTTCGGAATGAGTGTAGGTGCGACTGGTGTGTCTCGAACTATGTGTTTGTGTTGTCTCGGAGGTGGGCTGTTCACCCATCCGGGGAGGTCCTCCAAGTCCTTGCCTGGTCAGAAAGTAAGTATGTGATCAAAAGGTAACCCCTCTCCCGACAGGTCGCAGTCCTGTAAGGTTCGGGCGGCGTGGGCCTCGTAAATTCATTACAACGGGAGAGGTTAAAACTATGAAAAAGAAAGAAAGATTATTTAATTTAATTATGCTCCATTACTGAACTAAATCCTGAATTAATTTGAATATACTTGGAACACAAACATAGTAGTAAATATTTTATCAGGAAATGTAAATACAGTTTATAGACACGCGTTATCTTTTGTCACTTCCACTTTCAACAAGTCAATTAAATTTCATAATAATATTATAGGAGAAAAATTCTTCTGACACTGGGATTTGAACCCACGACCTTTGGCTATCCGTGCCAACCAACTCTACCAACCGTGCTCTACCAACTGAGCTAAGCCAGAGTTCGCTTCAGAGCACCATCTCTCTTCTATGCACATGCATATACAGTATCTACTAAATTTCGATTGGTTGAGAATTGTCAAGCTGAACATTCAAACGTTAACAGGTACTCAGCCTTATCTCATTCTAAGGATATGTAGTAGGCCAATATCTACAGGATTTAGAATGAAAATATCTCATTAATTAATACCTGTCTTACTTAACTTAAGGGCATGGTTATTTTTGTTGCTAAGGAGCATTCAGATAACTTGAAGATTCAAAACTTGATACGAGTATAACAGCTCAATCATAACAAGTCAATCGCGACAGGAATTCACTTTGTACTGTTCAAGTTTTGTTCAAGTTCATCATCGTTCTACTCGCCAGAGGTTATTATGATCGCAGGAGAGAATAAAATTATTGTATACTAAAAAACTGATATTCTTCATGTCAATCTTATTGAGCTTCTAGGGTTTACCACTAACCTAAGAATGCCACTGTTAAACGGAAGTCTCTACAGTTCCCTAATTTCCACATACTGCGATTATCACGGTCCTTCGCCGGGGTCCTGGCACTTCAGTTTTGTTGCTGTATCCCGAAAATAGTAGATATAATTGAGTATGTCTATATACATATATAATTGATTCAAAATAGTATAATTCTGTAATTAGAATGGTGAGAGCGCACTGCCAGATAGCGCTTCCAGGTGGTAATGACCTTGTCACGGGTATATTATAAACAACCACACTATGGGACGAATATACTCTTGCCGTAATAAGCTTTGCATTTAATTTACATGAAAACTACCAACCTTATTCACTTACTGGATCTGCAATGAATTGTGGGAAAATAAAACAGACGACCAACTAATCCTTCGTCGCTTAAGGATTTAAAAGCAATGTTAAATTTTCTCCTAACCCAGGTCGATGCTATTATCTTCGTAAATAAGAAAGTCCCAAGTTTGAAAGTCTACAGAAATTTAAAGGACTCCTGCTCTGGGGGAATGAAAGGGCAGACCTCATAGCCAAATCAATAGCCAATGGGAACTGTAATATTGAATATAATGCCATCCCCATCTCCAGAGGCAAACAACTACTGAGGGACTACTACAATCAAATCTGGAATGCTACTTACATAAATTCCACAGTAGCAACCCACACCAAGCTATTCATTCCAGACATTCCACACAGATTATCAATATCATTATGGCCAAACTTCATTCTAACACAGTTTCTTACCAACCATGGTAGATTTCGAGAATACCTTTACAGAATAAAAAAAGTCTTCTTCTCCAATCTGCAATTGCCCCGAGGGAGGAAACCAATCGGCCCTTCACCTTGTAAAAGAATGCTCCATATTCTCCAGGGAAAGACCAGCAGTTTTAACTTCTCTACCCTTGCCACTAATAATGAAGACACACATACACACTGTAGATGTTATGGACTTCCTCAAAAAAGTGTACAACAAACTCCAGTCTTAATTCAGAAACAACAATGTAAACTAAACAATTTGTAAATAATACTGTAAATATCTCGTGATATACCTAGCAGGTAAAACACGGGTTGTATCTTAGAACAAATAAAAAAAAGGGGGAAAAAAGGACTCCTGCGGGGTAGTGTTACGGCGTGCCGACGAACGTCGCCGGCCTAAGTAACATAATACAACCGTCATTAATTACCTATAACAAACGTACGAGGGCCGTCCATAAAGTAAATTTCCCTGGGGCCGTTTACAGAAACAAAACCCAATTTCATGGAAATGTTTGTTGCAACAGATACAGCAAGTGTTCAGGTATTTTTCAACATGTTCGCCACCGGAATTTATGTTTCATTCAGTGGGACCAACGTTTGAATACCTGTGTCGGAGAAGTCTGCCGCCTGGGATTTGAACCATTGTGTGGCAACCATGTCCGTCTTTTTGTCATTCTCATTTCTTGAGGAGTAGGAAAGATGAAAATCAATGGGAGCGAGATCCGGGCTGTAGGGTTGATTTTTAAACACCTCCCAGCAAGTCTCCTGCAAAAGTTCGAGGTGTTTAAACATTCACTTTACAACCCGGATCTCGCTCCCATTGATTTCCATCATTCTACACCTCAAGAAACGAGAGAGAATGACAAAGAGGCGAACATGGTTGCCACACAATGGTTCAAATCCCAGGCGGCAGACTTCTCCGACACAGGTATTCAAACGCTGCTGGTCCCACGGAGTGAAAAATGCTGTATCTGTTGCAATAAACATTTCCATAAAATTGTGTTTCGTTTTTGTAAACGGCCCCAGGGAAACTTACTTTATGGACGGCTGTCGTATATTGACATTTTAAATAGACTTATGGCTGAAATAATGAGTTTTCTTGAGGATTAAACGCCTGAATGTGGACTTTCGCAATGCAGCCATTTCCTCTGTTGGATCAAACGAAGTCATATGAGCATTTAAAGTCCATTTTTAACTTAATATAGATCAGCGGACTCCTAGGGTTTATGGGTATGATAAAAAGAGTCCGCGAAGAACTCAAACCTTGCTCACATCAACTGGGATGTATGTGCACATGCATCCCAAATAAACCAAGGTTGCTACTGTATATTATAGTATTAACAGAAAAGCTTCATGGCATTGTTTATAAACGTTTATACAGCTATGGCGCATTTGTTCTTAAAATTTAAAAATCTTACATAGGCCTAAGTGAAGAACTATAATAGCTGATCGGGTGTAGTTGCACTCCACTTGGTGTTCCGTGTGGCTAAAACACTTTTTTATCTGAGCTATTTTATGTTATTTAATATGTTGGTATAATTGGAACAACCTAATTTATTATAGGTCATAAATCGATCTTGCAAATGTTACTCTGGGGCCGCATTCCCCAGGGCTAATTCCGAATTCCATAAGTATTATTACAGTTAGGCCTAGTCATGTCCTACGTTGATTTTCTATCTACGTTTGCATCCTTTCGTTTCACTTTATTTTCGTTTTTATGCATTTAAACTGGTTTGTGCTATTGAAGCTCTCAGTCCAAGGAGGAGCATGTTGTCATTGCTAGGCTCACTAAACCCCAACTTAGAATTTTAGCAATAAAAGAACAGAAATTGGGGTGTCATTTTTAATGTTCATTGCGTCGTGATAAGCTGTTTTGTAATGTTGGCTACTGTGGTTATAGTCGAGTCTTAATTTTGTTCATGATTTTCCAATTAGTGTAGCCTATGGACCGTTGGACAAAATCGAGTTCTCTAAGTTCTCTAAGTTTTAACGTAATGTGCATCTTCATGCTTGTGCGAATTTACAATGTACGGTACGTCATATAAAAATATATATTATTTTCAAGGTAACACTATATATATCTATTTATATATATATATATATATATATATATATATATATAATATATATACAGTGAGTCCCACGCAAGAGTTGGCCAATGATGCGGGTTTCTGCGTCGCGGCGGGCACTGCTCCAACTCCCGAGCGATCGGGTGAAATATCTACGCAAATAAAGCCGCGATTGGTGTAATGATTCAGGTTCTCACATTTACAATTAAAATTTCAATGAAAATAACCACGTACCTTATCACAAGAGATGTTGGAAATGTTTATCTGTTGCATCCACACAATATTGGCACCTTTTTAAGAAATTTTCTTTCACGCGCATAAGTTCAGCTTCCGAGAGTTAATTTCTCTTGTGATATTGTCTTTACAGTTCTTCTAATGTATGGGAAATTAACTTATACACTTTATTTTTCAAGTTTCCCAATAAATAATATTCACATACTGTTAGAAGAACTTAAAGAATATGTCACAAGAGAAATTAACTTTATCTCGGAAGCTGAACTTATGCACGTGAAAGAAAATTTCCTAAAAGGTGCCAGTATTGTGTGAATGCAAGAGGAGAACATTTCCAACATCTCTTCTGATGAGGTACGTGGTTATTTTCATTGTAATTTTAATAGTAAATGTAAGAACCTGAATCACTACACCAATCGCGGCAATATTTGCGTAGATATTTCACCCGATCGCTCGGGAGTTGGAGCAGTGCCCGCCGTGATACAGAAACCCGCATCATTGGCCAACTCTTGCGTGGGACTCACTGTATATATATATACTTTACTCCGTGGCGCTAACATCCCTTGAAGGGACAAAGCCTACCATCCGATCGCTGCGTCATCTACCTTAGGCAGACGGCATGATTGGGGGCATGTGGTCAGCATGCCGACACCCACGGCCGTTAATGGTGGTTTCCATGACCGGAAAAAAATATATATACACTTACATTATCATTTTTTGTTCGTAATTATCGAAATATAAAAATTCATATCGAGGAAATGTTTGATTAAAGAAGCAATTCCGTGTGCTACATATATATATATATATATATATATATATATATATATATACACACACACACATATATATATATATATATATATATATATATATAACATTTTTAACGTAACATTGCGTTAGGGTTTTATCAGCAAAAATGTAATGGCCTAAATAATGCAAGTACTTTATGGGGTCCCAAAATGCAAAATAAGTATTTCAAGAGGCCGTAACACTTGAAAGATTGGGAACCGCTGGTTCAGCTTAAAATAAATAATCGTGGGAAATATCCTTATCTCTACTTCTTAATTCCTTGACGGCTAACACAAAACACTTTATTTCGTGGGGTTACTCACCGAACTGAACTCTGCTCTGCAAACAAACAAACTTGACTGACGAGATGCCAGCGAATATACTCGTTATCAAAAGTGACGTCACATCTTATCACTGCTCCATTTCCCACGTCCCTTCATGCTTGCCTTTCTACTCGCTACAACAGTATTGTGCTATGCTACGTCTAAATATCCACTAAAATATTTCTTACATTTTACCCTATTAATACTTATTAATTTTGTCGATTTTGGCAAATAAAACAGTTTTTAAATTCTCATTTTACAAGTTCGTAAATGTTCGTTGTCTTACAAAATATAGTCGTAAGCATACAGAACCCTTTCATTGAAATTGAAATATAGAGAGAGTGAACATATTTCTCAGCTTTTTTCTATTTTACTACAAGTAGGATAGGATTCAGTCCCCTGAAGGAGGGGGAGGCGGGTTGGGAACGACCCTAAACACTTCTGCCATTCAGCCCATTGTGCCAACCTCCGGTAATGAAATGATTTACACGCCCAACGGCTCCCCGTCAACAGATCCCACCGCGAGCCCCCACGGAACTCCCCTACATCCAGCAGATACCTTTACCATGCCACGCGTGCCGCTGCCTCGGTACCTCTTGGGATATAGAGCCCCCATCCAGCAACTTCATGACCACAATCCACGGGGAGGACGGGAGAGGCCCACAGCAGGTGCTGAAGCGAGAGCATACCGGAAACCGGGAAAGGAAACGGGATGATAATGAGGGGGAGTTTGAAGATGAAATGGAGAATGTTGGCGGAATGAGAGGGGGAAACCGGAGGATCCCCGAGAAAAACCCCCAAAGGTCACGGCTTCGTCCACCACGAATGACACGCCCGTCAGGTCCGGGGTTTGAACCCGGGACCGCTAGCATGCTAGACCCACGCGCTAAGCATGAGCCACCGTGACGGCCATACTATAAGTAACAGATTTTCAGTTATTTTCTAATTGCATGTTGAATTTCAAAAGAAAGAATAAAAACTGATGTGCACCCACTCCATGTTCCATAACTTGAAGGCCAGTTTTCAGCCCTTCCTGAGACAAACAACTTTCACACACACAAGCTATATAATAGTTTTATATATAATATTTATATATATAATATGGGAATTCTTGGTACCGGTACATGGTAAATACTAACATATGGCAAATTAAGCCTCTTGAACAAAGTTTTAGTGTCTCAAGCTCACTAAATATCAAACACATATTAAAACCCTATTTTCTGTTCATTTTAGCATATTTCCCGATTTAGCATTGTATCATAAAATTAATATATTTAATAAGAAATACAAATGATCAAGAATTGGGAATACAAACATCCGGAAAATCCTGGATATGCCCTACATTTTAATCTTATGTCAAGCGTCATGATAAATTTCTAAAAATCTGGAATGCCCTACATTTTGAGGAATGTGAACATTCATAAGTTTCAATTAGCAACACGGGAAAGATTAGAAAAACATGTGTTACAGTTTGCCATAACATAATGATATCGATTTATTATCGTCAAAGGACTTCATAGCTATCGTTGCAACAAGTGCAGTGATCATCCGAAGTGCGATGGAGTGTGCAGCAACAAGAGCAAAACTAACACTTCCATTTGTATTCATTTGATTTGTTGTGGAGTTCGAAAACAAGAGTTTTATAATTATCTATTAGTCATTCAGTTGTAAAACGTGTGCTAAGATGCCAAAGAGAAAAAGGAAGTTGGCTGATGATTTAGCAAATAGGTATTAAGCAAAGTTTAGTTTCTCTACATTTAACAGTTTTGTAATCACCTACATTTTTCTTTAATGTCCTACATTTTAGACCTCTTGTGTACTACATTTCATTTAAAGAATCTGGTAACCCTATCAAGAATTCATAAACTTTATCACTTTGTAATGTTACATGCGTTCTCTCGCACTTTGAGATCAATTCTGGAGCAGTTCTATTTAAGGTTTGAATTCTTTGTATATTGAAATTTTGTCAAAAAGTTTGCCATTTTCTCCTTTCTTAGTAATATTTTCGGACGCTCACAGAAGAATAAACAAGCAGAGGCTCACATACATGTTTAAGGGAAGATCTACTTTAAGACATAGGCTACATGTTTAAGGGAATATCTAGGCTACTTTAAGGTAATATAGTTGCAAAGTATTAACTTGTTAATTTGTCAAAAGTCTGAAAAATATTTTTATGGTCAAACTTTATATATAACTTTTTTAACTTATAAATCGTACCTCAAACTCGGTAATATTTTCAAGCCTGGTGTAGGAAAAGTAGATAAATTATGTACAATGCATTTATCTATTGTTACTTTTTAAAAAGTTTTAACTTTATTTTTAATTAATCGATTAATTAATTAATTAACTAATTAATTTTGTTGTTGTTTTTTTTTTTTGTTCGCGTATGAGCCCATGTAGGAATACGCAAAGCACTTAGAGGCGTTTCTGTGTTTTCCTTTGACTCCATATTGCTTTCATCCTTTGGCTGTGAGCTTCCTTCCTCTCGTTTGTCCATGTTGTTCCAGTTTTTTTCTTCGTTCTGTCCTCTTGGTCAACTTCCCACTTATGCACCTTAATTCTAAAGCTCTCTCTTTTCAAAATATCTTCGAAGTAATTTCTGCCTATCTATATCTATTATTTTATTATTATATTATTATTCATTAACAACTTGTGAAATTACCTTTTTAAGACAAAGAATAATACGTAATATTTGTGACGTATTTTACAGTTTTTTATCTATTAGACAGAACAAAATAAAACGAGTTGGAAAGGATTAAAATACAAGAACAACTACTGTATAGGCATTTTCTGTATGGATTATTTTAACGATTCTAGAGCTATTTGTTTAATAATGTTAGAGGGAATCTGAAGGGAACAAAAATGTAGTGACTATTCCTCTTGCGCCGATGAGTAGACCAATAACTTCAATTCATTGAGGTGGTAAGCCTCCTTGCAGATAGATTTCTTCTCGATATTTACATCTTCCGGTTGGCCTCTACGGGATTCGAACCTGATGGGCCAACTATATATCCTTTTGTGGATCCGGATTTGAATGCCAGGATGTCGGTGCGACGCAAGTTGCCATTGTCTGCTAAGCCATGCATTTTTTGTGTGTGTGGTAAAACTGCTGTTTTACCACACTTAGGCCCGGTTGCATAAAAGCTCCAGATATCTTCTAGACAGCTAATCGTTCTATACATTTATAGACTCGATAAACACCTTCCCATTTCCGAAAGCGAATTTGCTCAAGAAATAGCTAATGTCAGATAAATGAGTTGAGCACTTTGTCAATAGATGGAGACACGGTGCTTACTCTAATATCAAGTTGGCCGTGATTGACTAGCAACCAATCGAAGCGCTTCTTGCTATTCTATTCAAAATGGCTGAATTATCTTTCTGCTTTTTCTTGTCTGCTGTTTCTCTGCTAAAATGAATGTAAAATGTGAGAGAAACTACGGTAATTTTGACTTCGAGACTTGTGCATTAGAGAAAAATGTCACCCATCACAATCTGACAACATAATGCGTAAAACGTAACACATTAATTAAGCTATAGCTAATTTACCACAGAAAGGAATGCTTCGATGGTTGTTCCCAATTCTAATGATGGGCAATTTAACGCTGAAAAAGGCATGCTTGCAGTTGTTCCTTATTTAATATGATGGCCTATTTATCCATAGGTCATTGCTTTGACAGCCTGATTCTTTCCGAAACTGAATATCGTCAAAGAATACTTTTTGCTTTACACATCTCTAGGCCTAATTATTGCCTCAGGATGAAGATGACGAGAAAGATGATGATTATGTATTAATATTCGTGCTGTAAAATGGCAATATTTTCTTCATAAAGTGTTGCATCAGAAAATAAAATTAATATACTTAAGCTACATTTTTTCCGAATCTGAATATCATCGTAGGCTATTTCTTGAAAGGATTGCTGTATTTCTTTCAGGGAATATTTACTTCTGTATAGACCTAGGCCTTATACGATCTGGCATTGAAGATGACCAGCAAGAAAATATGATGTGAATTAATATTCGCGATGTTTTCTTAAAGTATTAACTTACAACAGAAAATGAAATTAATACAAATAAACGATGGATACATTAATAGCCTAGGCTATAACAAAGTTCATCTAACCGATAATATACAATTTTTCTAGTACAGTATTATGAATTATTTCACACACAAATTAATAACCAATGCCAGCTTCATTACTACTTTTAATTTTAATACCATAACAAGCTAGTAACATAATGTAAGATTAAATGCTAATATAATAACGAAACATACATCAACATAAATATTTCGCATTTCCGCCATGTTGCGTGTTTATCTACCGTTTCGTCAGATATCTAGTGATTTATGGTGCGATAGTTTGTAGGGCGTTTAATCGAACGATTAGCCGCCATCGAACGTTTCAGAAATGCTTACGGATTGAATAATGCCATCTAGTAGATATCTTACGTTTCGGAAACCCGGCGTTAGGGCTTTGGCGATGGCTGACCGGATCTTGTGGTGTCTGCTGTTTCAAAGTTCAACAAAGGAACGTGAGACATGAGCAAGGGTTTCTAAAGAAAGCATAGGATTAAATTTATTATTTTATTTTATTGAAAATTGAAGACAGAAACTTAATATCACGTTTACCTATTTATAAAATTATTATATATAAGTAATTAATATTTATAAAACTCTGTAATGTAGCATCATGATATTTGCACGTAAGGACAAGATGTTGATCTTAGCATGTTTTGAAAATTTCAGTACGCTTGTTTAGAAACTGAGGGATTTTTATTTTAAAGTGTAGGCGTTTTTATTGATTTTAGGGGGGAGTGGGAGTGAGAATATAAACTTCTCAACATGCGAAAAGGAGTTTTGCTGCACTGGACGTCAAATTATATATTAAAATTTTCGAAAAGAGAAAAGATGCAATAGTTATTTTATTGTTGTTACACTGGGTACCCTGTAGATGATTATGGTGCGGGTCATAATACAGTCTATAACCATCCTAACCACCAGTCCTGCTGATGAGACATCGGCTGGCATTTCTGCATGTCTGTTGATCTACATCAGTGACCGGCATGTTCCGTGCTCTGTGACGTCATACTACAGAGCAACCGCGCTCTTTGCTCGGCAATATCTCCGTACTGAGCGTGGAGGAAGGGTTCAACTGGCCAGTGGCGGAACGACGCCTATGCATTGGCAGAGTGCGCTCCGATCTTCGTAGATAGTATGGGAATAGCACAATTACAATGCATTTGTACGAAAACAAAATAGTACAACTGTGATAAATCAATGTAACAGAACAGTTTTGTTTGTAATGAAATTTAATATAGGCCCTACTTACACTAATCTGAAATGCATCCAGGTGCGGATGCGTCAGGTTATTTAAATGAGGCTCCGAAACTACTATAAACATACAAATACATAAAACATAAGAATACTTTAAGGAGTACTGCAAAACTTTGTCTACTCGGAAACTGAAAAATGTTAAAGTATACAAAATATACAAAATACACAAAATATACAAATTAAACTATACACCTTTGTGAGCACTATGCCAAGTATAGGCCTATTCAGACTTTTGATACACACCCTTACTTTGTGTCACTATCGTGCCCAAGCTCAAGGCATTGTCGAGATTTTTTCCCTCTTTTCTCGCGCACTAATTTTGCAATATTAGGAGACATAGTCTGGCTAACACACAAACGAGAACATTTTTCATGTTCTGATCAGATAGGCGGTTTCCATGTTGTGGTTTGCAGATCTTCATACAAGAAAAGAACTATTCACATACATACGTCGATACAAATACCTAATACTCAACATTCTAGCAGCAAATATATTATGTAGTTGCCTGGGGAAATCTTCTATAAAATATAGATAGATCCTTTTTGTTTTGAAAGCAGTCTTTCATTTCAATATTCTTTTGCAAATCAATGACTTCTAGTTGCAATGACGTTGGAACACTGTCAACATCCACAGAAAATGGTGTCGCAAATATGCAAATATCGGATTGGTGTTTTGCAAAATCTTGAAATCTGTAATAAAATATCCTGATCCAGTTCTTCTAATATTTGTACATAATTATTAATGTCTGTAATTGAATGACATACTGTAGACAACTTTGGAAAAATGTGGCGTGTCTCCGAGGGTGACCTGACGTTTCCGTAAGTCTAGTATTAATCTGAATGCACTAAATTTACCATACATTTCACTGATTAACTGACCTCTGCACCCTTGCCATGGTTAATGCACGCAATTCAATGTACCATCACGGCTCACCTTAACCCTACTGCTGCACTGAACGCCACTGCGCTAGTGCGTATTAACAGGAATGCATCTCAACTGCTCGCTCTCTCAAGCTCTTGCGAGATGATCGGCTCTTACGTCACAACTGCAGCATCTGCCGGACACTGATCTACATGGTCAGAATAAAAAAAATAAAACAATCGTACTCTTTAAAATGTTCGACTCGGGTGAACAAAATAGGGCACAGTAGACTCCAGCAAAGCTCCGTACAACTTTCAGGCAATGGACATTTTTTGTAACGGATATTATTCGGGAATGTTCGCCATCAAGGTTATTGAATAAATTTATACTTTCATGAATGCTTTCATACTTCTTTAAATGAAAACATAATAGTCTTTTTAAAAAATTATAGTCAACATTCTGCCATAACGAGTTCTTGTTTTTAAAAATGCTGCCTGTATTTAAGTATATATTGACCAATTAAGTTAAATGCAGATTAAACAGAGGTTAAAGTGCAAATGGTGTTTGTGCAATTCGTAGACTTTTTAACCTGCGTTTAAAGTGCGTAGACTTATTAAAGTTAAATCAGTCTGGTGTTTCTGAAGTTTGACTTTTTAATTTGCACTTAAAAAGCATTTAAAACCATATTAAAGTTAAATTTGTTTAGTGAAATTCGTTCTTATTGTCACTGTTAACCCTTAAGGGATCTAGGGCCGAGTTTTGAAAATTCTATATTTTGCATGAATTGTGTTGAAGTTTTCTGGACAATTTTTTTTATCGTATTGATAATATTAACATATGCATACTTTCAAAATATCCCCATTCATTTCCCATTTAATATTTCGTTATATAATTTTCTGAGAAGGACTTTCATCTTATAACTAAGAAACAGTACGTGAATATTTGAAAATGACTTCTTGTTATGGAGGTAACAATTGTCACTTACATTATCATATTTTGTTGTAATTGTCAAAATATAAAAATTCATATCATGAAAATGTTTGATCAAAGAAGCAATTCCATCTACTTTGTGCGTTGTAGCATGTTTTGTATTTGTGCAAACTTTCATGCAAATCAAAGCACATTGAAGCCGCAAAGTACTTTTGTACAACAAAATGTAGTTTTGAGAAAACGCAAGTTACAGAGAATGAACGTTTCAAGGCTGGGGGGGGGGGGGGGGGGTGCTTCGCCGTACGCTCCCGGAGAGAGCTTTGCCAGAACTGTCATTTAAATGTGGCCTATGAAAATGGCTGATCGGGCAAAATATAGATCCGAATCTTAGATAAATGCATATGGCGTAAAAATTAAAATGTTTGTTATTGTAATTTTGATCATAAACTCAGTGTTCCTTACATTTGTTCCGTTGTACTGTGAATTACTTTGTGTACCGAAGAGGATATTAGTAAACACTTCTGGTAAACTTTGTTTGATAAGTTGACGTAAGATAATTGTGAATTATTGATTCAGTGGTGGTGAAGCTGCTTAAATGTATGGAGATGTTGACACCGAGGTGTTGTTCTACCAATGAGTGCTGTCTGTGAGGTAAAGGTCATGGGCAGATGAGTACGAGCAAACACTCGAAATGTAAGATTGAGCTTTCAAGCGGTCACATGTGCTCTTGAACTTGGAACTTCACACACCAAGGTCGATATTATCCTCACTAATAAAATGAATACCCATGTGAAGCATAAACATCCATAGCGTGCCCTATATCCGTCTGTTACCGTCTGTATCCGTACCGTCATGACATGGCGAGGTAAAGTGAGGTGAGATTAAATAGCGAGTACACAAATAAACAATGAGATAAATCGTTCGAAAATTCTGTGCATAAAAAACAAACTCAACTTGAGTTCAGTTTTTGAGAAAATAAATGAAGGGGAAATACCTGAACGACGTTGTAACCAAAAAATGTAAAATTTACGTATCATAAAAACCTTGAGGAATGCTTGAATGTTTTATTTTTACATTGCAGGAGCTAGTTACGTAAGTTAAAACCGTCATTACCCAATGCAGTGTAAAGGTATCAACTAATTATTTTATTATTTTTATCTTATTTTAAGTCTACTAAACTAAAAAAAAATTCTTAGTAGACTCTTTGACAATCAAATAAAGACAACATTAAGAACAACAACAAAAGAACACTGAAACAAATCAATCAACACATACTCAATCGCAATATTTACAAACGTAAAAGAGTTAACAATTAAAAGAACAAAAATTACTTACTTTATGACTTTATAACTACATCTATAAGTTTTGCAAATATTCTTATAAAAGACTGTTCTGGATTGAAATAGATTTATATCAATTTCATTATGTAGATTATTGTATCCAATGCATAGTCTTAAAAGGGGAGAATTCTTGTCATAATTTGTTCGTACATTTATTTATATGAAATGTTATATTACGTCTACAGTTTATAGGAGGAGCATACAGATGTAATTTTGATATTAATTTACAGAGTTCACCAGCATGAATTAAATTAAATAAACATTTTAAACCATTCACTTTTCGCCTTACAACTAGTGAATCAGTGATGACAATAATTGATAATAACACAGAATAGGGAATATTACTGTTTTATATAATATCCAAACCTAAAAAATACATATTTTAAAAATCTTTTTGGATGGATTCTAATAGATAGTTAATCTGATGAGGGTCCCATACAACACTGCAGTATTCTAACCAAAACCTAAAAATAGACTAGAATAATATTTTTAAAGCATCGATATTTTAAAAATCGTGTTTATAAAAATAAACTCTAGGAGCAATGTTGAAGTTGATGTTAATTTTAGAAAGTGATTAGAAAAATCCATCATACTTGCACGTCTTCCAAGGAAGCCATGATATTTGTAAAGATAACGCCTAGATCTTTAACTTAATCTAACTTTTTCAGTAATGCTCCACCCATAGAATATCTATAGTCAAAATAGATTGCCTTTTTACTATACTGTGCATCATATGTAATTTTTCTATGTTAAAATACATCCTATTTACAATAGACCATTCAAATAAGTTAAGATTTTCTTGCAATAATGCATGAGGCGAACGACATGCTTTGAAAACTTTAACATCATCTGCATACATCAGGCATTGGCAACTATAAACCTATTGGCAACTATAAACCTATTGGCAACTATAAACCTTGGCAACCTATTGGTTGGTAAGTTATTAATAAACATAAGAAACAAAAGTGGGCCCAAATTGGACCCTTGGGGTACACCGGAAGTTACAATAAATTCGTCTGATTTGTGTTTATTGAAAATGATATACTGCTTTCGATTCATTAAATAACTTCTTAGAAGAGCTAGTAAGGAGCCAGTAATAGGCCTACCAAATGTAGTAAGTTTTTTCAATAAATTGTATTGATCAATTTTTGTTGTCCTTTATGTAGGCCTACATATTATCTAATTAATCTCCTAGGCCCTACTCTACCTGAATACATTGTCTAATGAGCGGTGCTTGACAGTTTTTCATTACTGCAATCAGACTTAGAACGCCATAGTTGTTTCATTGATAGTCTGTAGCGAGAACCCTGCCATAACTAATGTCCTATGGCGAGTGCTCTCTCTCTCTCTCTCTCTCTCTCTCTCTCTCTCTCTCTCTCTCTCTCTCTCCCTCTCTCAATCTGTCTAGGATTGGTAGTACTTGTACACATGCCGTATTTTTTGCATAGGATTCTGATATCGACAACACTGAAGTTATCATAACTCTTATTGTTAGTATAACTAGATTTATTTGCCTTGATCGTTTCTGTAACTGAATCACAACCATTCCCAATATTTTACACCCTGACACTATTAGTACTTCACTCATTGTCAAATGTGGTGGTCATATTCCCAAGGGTATTAATTGCATTTCTTGAGATAAAATGCTCATTTAATGAATATCCATACTGCTGTAGGATAGATATATAAGCATTCATGAACCACAGATTATTGTCTCTGTTGGACATTACATGAGAATATTATAGGAGAAAAATTCCTCCGACCCTGGGACTTGAACCCAGGACCTTTGGCTATTCGCGCCAATGCTCTACCAACTGAGCTAAGCCGGAGCTCAATTCACAGCGCCAGATGGAACCTCTCTCCTATGACTGATTGCCCTAATGGTCTACCTCACAGACAGACAAGTTATGTCATATGCAGTACAGTGAGGCACACTAATTAGTGATTTTTGTGACCGGGCTTCCACTGTTATTGTACAGTTAACATTCAAGATAGATATATAAGCATTCATGAACCACAGATTATTGTCTCTGTTGGACATTACATGAGAATATTATAGGAGAAAAATTCCTCCGACCCTGGGACTTGAACCCAGGACAGAATTGAGTTAATTTCTCTTTCAGTTACGTAGATTTTCACCCTAGCTTAAGTTTAAAAATGAAGTGTGTAGGTGGTAAAACCCCCATACATTAGAAGAACTTAAAGATAATATCACAAGAGAAATTGGTGACGGGAAAAATCCGTTAAGTTGAATCCTTTAACGAGTTTCTTTATTACCATTCGTAACTTCTCTGGAATATTCAATTTTTCTAAGAATACATGTAAATAATTATGATTTACATAGTCGATCGCCTTTTCAAATATTAGTTCACCAGTGCTGCTTGCTCTTTACTAGACAGCATGTCGTAGTGTCACGAATTGCAGAGAGATTTTGAGTAATAATTTTTTTTTCCTGGTACCCCACATGTTTGTCCTATCTTGAGTTGCTGATACATGTGAGGGCTTAGGCTTTTTTTTTTTTTTTTTTTTTTTTTTGTGTGCCCACCCTTACCCCCGGAGTGCCAAGCAATTAAGCCTAAACCTCCGGTCAGACCAAATTTTGGTAACCATATGTGATGTGTGTATACCTATTGTGCCCTTATGTACATCCGTAGGGGATGTTGATGGTGTGACGTGTTTGGGCTGAGTACTTGTGTCTTCGTACTTTGGCGCAGGATAGACCTAAGTGCGGATAGGTCTTATGTGCAATATTTCCGAGTGTGTTTCTTTTTAGTGACATGTAGTTATGTATTCTAGAGATTTGTAGTGCGTGTATCTGTTTGAGGGGATTATTGACCAGTCCGGCATTCGCCTAAGAACGAGGGAAACCCCTCAAAAACCTCGTTCGGACTGGAGCAGTGGCCAAATGACCGTCTACTTTGGTGTGTTAATTTACTATAGACTTTTCGAGAAGTGCTGTTTTTGCAAAGGTTTTAAGGGCTGGGAAGGGGCTTAGGCTGTTTCATTATTATTTAATAACACAGACCAACAGCCATTTTGTTGGTGCCTTAGAATTTATACTTATTCTTGGGTATATTTAGGTCGCTGATGCCAAATGTGCCATTAGTTTTTCCCTATCAGCTTTAGTTTTGTGAGATGTCGTATTACCATTGTGCATCCATTTTACGTTTGACATAAATAAAAGACAGTGCCTATTTTTAGCTTCTAAATCATGTGAAGAAAAACGCAACACACTAACTTTACATTAACATTAAAATAACAATATGACATAGGGTCTTTTAAAAAATTGATATTGTCACATATTGTAGGGTCGTTTATGACTTATGAACTGTCAATTTGAGGGCCAAAAAATAAACCAGCTTTTAGTTTTTCTGTACTTCGTACAGTTTTCGTGATACGTGTCCAAAGTATGGTCAAGAACCTTCACTACCTATATTATCAAGTAAGATTTTGTTTCGCTAGACTAAGGCACTGTTAATATGAATTATTTTCCTTCTTATTGCAAGCTTTAATACTATTGTTATTTTGTTATTATTTGTGAATTGCCTCGCTGGTTTTCTGCAATCAAGTGCAACGCATAGTGTCACGGTTTCTGCAACGTGTTCTGTTTTATTCCTTATTTTTTAACGATTGCACAAGGGCGCTCTCACAAACACATTTCTTAATTATGCTTCCAGGAATATCGAATTCCTCAGCTATTCTGTGATCACACTCTCGTACTCGTCTCTTTGCATGCAGCACGGGCTTAGTAAAGGTCAGGACTAGGTCGATGTGTTGCAGCATCTGTCCAGAATGATATCAACAACGTGGAATTAAAAAAAAATTAAAGTTGCGTTACCTAAGAGGGCAGACATTAAGTTTACAAATGGAGCATGTTTAGCAGAAGCTGCCCTTATCAGTTTACTCCCCTCGAATACTAAATTTTTGTGCTACCTTTTTAAGAAAAATTATAGCTCCAATCAGATTCCATTGTTAGCATAAAAAAACTGCCCCTGTAAGGCATTACAAGCTAGTGTAGGATGATATAAAATGCCCCCCCCCCCCACATAGATTGTTGACATTATAAAGTACTTTTTTTTAATTTAGCCGGCCATAGGCCAATTTTCCTGAACGTTTTTTGTCTCTTTTACAGTTTATTTTGACTTACGTTCTGTACCACACACAACACCCATGCCCGAGGCGGGACTCGAACCCACAGACTCCTTCGCCGAGGCTCCAAAGCAGCATGCCTTAGTTATTTACTAGAATGTAAGATTTTAGTTCGTCCCTTTCTACAATGTCCGCCTTCTGTTTAGCCTAAGTAGGTAATTTTTTAATCTGCTACTGGATCAGTTCACGTGGGTTTAACAAAACTACATCTTGATAAGAATGATGTCGATGTTCATCCATGAATGGGAATTGGACTGAATTCATTATACGTCACTCCTACCATACAACTGGGAGTTTTTTCCATATAAAACCAAGCATCCTTTCTAACGTCACCCATTCCATTACTTACTGTTCATTGAACTTTTACAACACATTCAAAGCGAAACATGCATAACAAATCCCGAATATTTCCCCTATAAAGACACATATTCTATTTATCGTATTTGTTCGGGCTGTTTCAAATTTCTGCCGGTATCATGAATTTTTAAATTTTTATTTTTTTGTGACTATACCTTGGAATTGTAGGTAAATGCCTACTTAGTACCTTAAGAAGACTGGCAAAATAATTGCAGATGATTGCAATTTATAGAAAATTATACTCATTGGAAGCAGTTTTATAGTGCCTAAAAAGATCTAAAATGGGGGTCAGTGTTTATTTTTCCTTTTTATGCTTAAAACTGTCTAAACAAGTAATTTTTAAGGTTTCTTTTAAAAAATAATTTTTAGAAATTCTAAGGTTTACTTAATTCGTTCCTAGCTAGTGGATTATGATGTTCTTATTTACAACGGGAAAATAAATGTTTTGTCATTTATATAACAAACACGTCAGAATTAGACATTTTCTTTGTGCCGGTTCTTAATTTATTACTAGGGACCGGATTTTTAGGTTTTTAAAAACACTGTTTTAGGTTTTCCATTAGGTGAAATAGTTTTTTTTAGGTTTTTTGTCCAAAATATAGTTTTCGGGTAGAATAATTGGTTTAATGAATTTGAATGTGCTACATAGGATTCAATACATAATTAACACGTCTTCTTAAAACACAGTGTGAACACTCATTGTGAATAAAAAAAACTAAACTCCGTGGCGCTACATCCCTGGAGGGACTTGGCCTACCACCCGACCGCTGCGTCATCTCCCGTAGGCAGATGGCAGGATTGGGGGCATGTGGTCAGCATGCCGACACCCACGGCCGTTAATGGTGGTTTTCTTGACCGGAGCCGCTACTTCTCTATCAAGTAGCTCCTCAATTTTGAATCACGAGGCTGCATTGTGAATAACAAGACAATACTAAAGGTTAAGGCAAACAAACGCTTTAAAACACAGAAATCTATATCCTTGTTCATACACGGCAACAATGGTTGTTCGTACGAATATTTTAAAAGGAATACGCCGGTATTCTACACTTCCTCTCTTGATACAGTCCATCCCAGACGACAATGGGTTGAACGAAACGCTGGTGGTATTAATTTCAACCACAGATATATAGAGAGATTTCAACCTTACAAAAATTATTGTCTATCCACAAAATATCGATTCCTCAACTGACAAACAAAAAAGACAAAGAAAAGTAGCCTAAATTAGATATTTTAGGTTATATATATCCCGTTTAGGTATATTTAGGTTTTTATACCCCATTTAGGTATTAGGTAGATTTTCGAAGAAAAATCTACCTATTGCAATGGATACCACTTTATGATTTTCGAAAAATTCTTTCATATCTTTACGTTTCATGCTCCCCTAAGTACGAAACCACCGCCCGTTCAAAAAAAAATTTTGTGATATTTATATATATATATATTTATATATATCTTTACACGATAGCGGCCGTAATTTTGAAGATATTTGAACCAAATTTTATTATGTTATTTCTAGGCCCAATAGTTCGGACAAGTTCGTTAATGGGCAAAATTGGCCCAAGGGGATGGTCGGGGGAGGGGATTGAAATTTTTAAAAATGTATATCTCGGCCCCTATGAAGTATAGAGGGAAACTTTGTTTGAATAAATTAGAGTACTCCCTATGGAGTTCACAGTGACACCAACGATTCGGGGGTTCGAGTGAGGGTGGGGGTGGGGGTGGGGGATGAAAATTCGAAACTTTTGAAACCACGTCTTGTGGGGTATCGTTGAAAAGCTCTTGATGAGTACTCTACAAATCAATAAATAGTTTCTTGATAGCTCTCATATTACGCGAGATTTTAATGTTTGAAAATAATAACACTTAAAAGAATTATTATAATATCATAATTTTGTCTTGTTTAGCGGCTTTGCTAATTTTATTCATTGCTGATCTTGCGCACGGCCTCCCAGAATATTATATCCTATTCTTGTTGTCAAAACAAATGATTGTAGGCTCTTCCTCTTTACCGAATTCAGTTCTTATTACTGCAGGTTTACCATGCCAAGGCTAAAGAAGAAGAGTGCTATGCAGCGACAATAAATTAAACCAAAAGCACTTCGAAATCTACCTCCGCCTGTAGGCCTGCCTAAAGGGATTTTTTTTAGGTGCCACAGAATTAATGTGGGTGAATCCTATGGACATGATTCGAAAAAGTGTATGAGCACTTTTTGTTTTGGAAGTAAGGAAAAAAATAGGTAAAAACCTAAGAATCCAGTCCCTATTTATTACTTTTCAGTGGTGTTTTCAGATTATTTAAAGCTAACAGTCGGCCACAAATTAGCCTAAGTATATTTTGAGAAATGTACAATCATAGATTATTTTCTTCTTCTGAGTTTTTAAATAATAATTATTATTGCAATTATTATTATTATTATTATCATCATCATCATCATCATCAAATAACAAATAACATGTGACGCATTTAGTCATACAAATAAAAATATAAAAATACTTACTTTTTGTATTTATGCATAACTAATTGGTTTGTGTCCTATTTTAGATACCAGTAATTAAAAAAGAAAGATCTTGGTTAAAATAAAAAAATACTGCCCAATTTCATCATTTTATACCTATTTCGTGTCTGAAATTCCGAAGTATAGTTATGACCAAGGCTTCGTAACCGAACATGTTACATTATTTTTAAAACTAAACACCATGGCGCTACATCTCTGTAAAGGACTAGGCCTGCCATCCGACCACTGCGTCATCTGCCATTGGCACAGCCACGGCCATATCTAAAATTAGCCTATAAATTCAAATAAGTATGCTAGTGAGAGGTTCTAGGTTTGGAAATAATATTTAAAATTTCAAAACTCATTTCAGCTTCCCAGTAACCAATAAGTATAGCAATAGGTGGACTATCAGCATTGGATTATATGAAGAATAAGATTGTTGTTACTCTCTTAAAACGGTGGGAGACAATTCACTCACCTCACTCCAGAGGCATAGGAGGAAAATTACGTACTATTATTTAAATATTTGAAGGCAAATGTGATAGTGTCTGCGAAAACAAAAACCTCTGACAGTAAGAGATTCCCCGCAAAAATAGCTCATTCAGTTTCCAAGAACATATTTCGCGGGAAAAATCTTTGGCATTATGGAGTAATTTTAAGGTACCAAGATATTCTGTGGTTTCATGAATACTTATCTACCTAGATATATACTGAGATGTTGTCTATTTTGTTTTAGGGGCATGTGACGGCCATGCCAGGACATTGAAAGGGATCTGTGACCTAGTATAAGAACAAAGGGGTAAGTACAGCTTAAGTAAACTTTATTATTTATTTTAATGCAGTATTCAACAATTTGTTTTAGTTCATTCGTGCAAGAAAGGTATTATGAGTAATGAGACAAAACGGCATGTATTTGCAGTGTTACTGGATATAAACATTCAGCAGTCTTTCCTCTTTCTCATTATCGGATCTAATATACAGAAACTATCCGAAAAGAAAATCTGTCCAATTTGATGTTATAAAATTTAGATAATCGTTCTTGTAATGTTGCTGCTTCTTCTGCTAGTACTTTCATCAGCACTTGTCCCTATAATATAAAGCCACACAGCTGATTGACTCACTCACTCGAAATTTGGTACACATATAGCTTTTAGGCTGTAAACCATAGGAAAATTCCAAAAAAGTATTTTTTTTTTAATTTTAGCCCTAAAAACCCCCCGACCCCGAAAAAGGGCTCACTCACTGACATTAATGTTTGCCCACTTCCAGATGAGCTAGAAACTTGAAATTTGGTAGGGCCTACTCATACAGCTGTTAGGCTGTAAACCACAGGAAAAATTCCAAAAACCTTTCCCGAGAACCTAATGCATTTTCATTTGATCATTTGGGCGAAGTGAGTTTCTATATAAAGGCACTATGAGAATTACTTCAATTCTGTTGTTTTTAGAAAAATTGTATTGTAAAATGATAACGAAGTAAAAATACACCGACAGACGATCGTCGGAACAAATCGAAATTTCCGATTGTGTGTTATTCCGGAAACATATCTAGGACCTTACGATATAAATGTTGGCGTCAAGTCCGCGTTAACAAATTTTGTACAGAACGAAAACAATGCATTTATTATATCAGGTGTGTTGTGAAGGCGGGATTCAATGTGCAGACTCACCTGAAGGAAGAGAAAGTTTCAAGTGTCAAGTTCAAGGACGTCTCGCCGGTGTTGCATAAGGAAGGTTGTTAGCTTGATTTACAATACCTTTAACACATCATCAAACCTCAGACTTACCTGGACATGCTAATTGAGCGCTAAATTAATGAAAATACATCATAAAAAGTGACAGTGACTGACATTTTTCCTCTTAGGCAGTCTGGAAACAAGTCTTGTGGGTTTAGATGACGACTTATATATTTGACCACTTCATCTTACAGTTGATAATAGGTTTGTTCGCAAAGTAAATCCCTAACTGTCGCGGACCGTGACGCATGCGCACATTGTCGGTCTTGCTGCGCAACGCATGCGCACAATCTCATATATAAGCATATTAAAAATGTGCGCATGCGTCCACGACAGTACATGATTTAGCTTTGCGAACGGACTTAATGATTATCACAGCTGATAGTGTTCTGCCCGAAGACAGGTGAAGACTCGGAAAGAAGTCATGGACTGATAGCCTACCCTTCTTTCAAGTTGATGCATAAAGAGTACTCATTATGGTTTACGGTTACTTTTGATAGATCTTAACAAGAAATCTTGTCTCAGATACTTAATGCATTTTCATTTGATTCTGTTGGCAAAACCAATAAGTTATCTCTCATTGTGTTTGATGAAATGATTCGTTGTTAGTGGTCTCAGAAAACAACGGTTTTCTGAAAGGCTGAGATTTCCTGTAAGTTAGAAATTACTACACGTAATTCATTAATGGACTTCCAAAAATATAGTTTCTCCGTGAGTTTTTATTTTTAAATTTGTAATGACTCATATAATTAACTTTAGAAATTAGTTCTGAAACTTAATTATTTCATTTATAGTGCATTTGTTATTGGTTAGAGCATATCGAATGTCAAAGTTCTTCAGAAAAGATACGGTATAGCCTATAGTTAGATCCTGATTTTGAGGCTCAAATTTCACAATTTAATATGAAAACATTAAATGAAAGCTTCACTAGGTCACGCCAAGTGACAGATTTGGGAGGAAAAGGATATTACGTAGTTTGTGTGTATACCACGAAAACTGAAACACAGGACTCATATGTGTACAGCGTGGGAGGCCGATTTGTTTATTGTGCTGAAAAAAAGTGTTTGGAGAGTTAAAATCTCCCAGAATTTTATTTGCTCCAGAAAAGAGCATTTTTTTCCCAGAAATCCAAGATTTATAAACGTTTCAGAATATTTTGTATAAATTGGAATTCATTAAAGATTAAGTATACACATTAAAGGGAACCATGTGTATACCCTTTAATATATTCTATCAAGAAATATATTCTATACAAGAAAATGTAGCATTCAAATATAATGTTAAATTTCGTTAGCCTATTATTTGTCATGTCCCACAGAATACGTTCCTCGTGTGAAAGAAAAAATAGTATCTCCTGTTACGGGTTAGATAGAAAAAGCAAATTCACAGAAGTGAAAGTTTATACGAATGTAAAATTCATTGTTCTATCAATATGATAAGTTCGAAGAAAATAACACAGAAAAACATAGAACACATTAATAATATTTGTGAATTGATATTTAAAAATGTTAACCACCTTACACTTTCAAAACCCAATATCCTGTATCTTAAGTTATAGGAAGAATAACCTTCAAAATGTCATAAATTTGGTATTGCTTCGAAAGTAAAATGAATATTAGATTTTAAACAGGATTTACTAACATATCCTATACAAAACTAATTGTGTTACATATATTACATAAAAAGCACAAAATAGTTATTTATATAATGTCGGATAATATTCACTGCATATATAGCTATATTTTTAGATTACATAATGCCATAAATCTATCATTAATATAATGAAAGATTTGTCAAAATGTTTGGCCACATAAATTGGATCAAGTCAAGCTAAAACAACCATAAAAATCCTGGCAGATTACAAGTATGAAAAATTATGTGTTGTTACTTATTGTAAACAGATTTGATGAGAAAATGGCACAGCGTTCGTATATATATATATATTGCGCATCCATAAATTCTCATTGCTTTATAATATTCTATCTCTGCTGAAATATCCCTCCCGAAGTTCATACTATTTTAGAATTACACGCTCAATAAAAAAATTAATTAAAACAAAAATAAAAAAGTGTTTAAAATAATACAAGCTGGGAAAATATAGCTCAAGGTGGGATAGGTCCCTGAGCCTTTGACGTCCTATCCTAGCACCTTAACGAAACATTTGTAATGCAGTAGAGGCTTGAATTGTGTGGGTCGATTTCTGCCTTTTCATATGTGTAATAGTTTCCAATCTTTGAATATTTGACCTACTTTAAATTTGTTCCTGGTTCTACGTTCTGGAGGTAAGACCGCAGAATCGTTAAACGAATACGGGTTTAAGGATAATATTTTAAACAATACGGAAATGTTCACACAAGTGATATTTTATTACAACCAGCATAATAGTAATAGTAAATGTTATTATAATGCACTGTAGTCCATTCCTAACTTTTGTGGGACTGTATTATGAATGTGAAATTATACTTTCAACAGAAATTATAATATATTTCACTAAAACAATATTACAAAACGATGGACATACCGGTAGTATAACTTATTGGTGCTTCCTGTGTTTTGCTACCATGGCTGCATACGCCTATATAATTTATTTTGTGATTATGCCATTACAATTCATATGATATTCATTATAACTAGGGTTCGGATGTTTATGACTTTAAAAAGTGGAAAATATGACTGAAAATATGCCCTTAAAATTGACTAAATATGACCCAAAAATCCTAAATATGACCTAATGAAATAACGTATTTTCAAAAAATAAATGTTCCAATTTAAAACGTTTAAAGACACTAAATTCTTACATCACATGAATTCAATCGGATAATCACTTAATAAAAATTTTACTGATTTACAGTTTTACTTGTGATGAATTTCTATTTTAAAAAAAATTCTCCTGTTTGCTCACTTCATCAGCTCCATACACTTGAGATATTTTATAGACCTTCCGTGTCTCTATAAAATATTAACAACTGCATTAATTTTAAAATTTAAGTTAACTATTAATTTGGCACAAACATTAAATTAATGAAATAAATTTCAAATTGAACTCGACCATGCAGTATATATCATAATTGTGCTCCTTTACCGAATTTACAACTGTAATATGACGTTAAATTACAAATATGGCCAAAATATTACCAAGACCACACAAATGACCAAAATATGACTTTATATGCAAAATAAAAACGGTCCGATTAGGATAACAAGTGTGCAATTCATGTTTAATTTATGTTTGCGGCGAGAACGGAGGTCAGGATAAAAATATGACAAGTCATAAACATCCGAACCCTAATTATAACCTTACTTAATCAGTTTTCTATGGCTCTGCTAATTGCGATTCTATTTTCAAGAAAACGTTCCCAGAAAGAAGCACAGTACATAAATTGCGAAATATTGTAATGTTAAAAATATTCTCATTGTGATATTACTTTCAATTGCTTTATAATCCTATTTGTATGCATTAGAATGAAACATAGGCTATATAAGTTAAGATGATTGCTGTTTCCTTATATCTGTAGTGAGAATGACTGTGATAAATGACACTGTTTGGGTTCTAATAATTGCGTTACTCATGTTTTGTATGCCAATATGATATGTGAAGGTCTGTGTGACCTTAACCCATCCCGCAGACAGATTGTATATTACAATATTTTAGATCCAATTGTCACCAAAATACAAAAGTAGGCTATGTCTTTCCAGTTGACCCTCACTAACTGACACTGACTGCAGAATGGTAGATGGCTAGCAATAAAATCAATTTAAAATAGTAAGAAGATTTGGATTTGGAAAATACTAAACGTTTTATTTTTCTGTTTTTATTGCATTATCCCTACTCTTTAAGTTTTTTTTTCCCCCAACGGCATATGAAACATACAGGCTACCACTCGCTACTCTAGAAATATTGTAACAATTCGCAGCTGGCCCGGGTTCGATTCCCGTTCGGAACAAGTTTCCTATATAGGTGGTGTTTCTTCTGGGGCTTTCCCTCGCCTATAAACCGATTGTTAGGAAACTTTAGGCTCCTCTGGGCCCCGGACATCATCTGGCCGTCATTATCACCTTCATCACATCCGCCTTGTTCAGAATAAGTGTAATGAATCTTCCTTGGGGGGCCTTCCTTGTCCTTGTCTGTGAGCCAGTGGCTAATACATTTCCCAACAGGTCGCGGTCCTGTAAGTCTGGGCACCGTAGGCCACACTCCTACAACGGGAGAGGTAATACTGAGAGCATGTAAGCACCTGCTACGACATTGTAAAATTCCAAGTTACTTTCTTCTTGCCTTCTTTTAAAAAGTTCTATCTGTAACTAGTTTTAATTGTTATCTTCATACCGGTTATAAGCCTAAAGTATGTACTAGTGCAGCCTAAATCACAAAATATGAAATTTATTGTTATATTTTTCTGTAGGTGTAGAGTTTCATTCACATATAGATAGTTTGACTCCACATTTTCCCTTAATTTTTAAAAATAAAGAATGTTAAACGTATAGAAATAAACTCTATGGCTAAACTCCGTGGCTTTGCGTCCCTGAAGGGACTAGACCTACCATCCGACCACTGCTTCATCTACCATAAGCAGATGGCAGGAGTATGCCGTGGTCAATATGCTGACACCCACGGCCGTTATTGATGGTCTCCATGACCGCAGCCGCTACTTCTCTATCAAGTAGTTCCTCAGTTTAAATCACAAGGCTGAGTGCGCCCCGCTCTAGACCTCTTTACCTCTGAAAAATCGGATCCGTAGCCAGCGTCACTAACCAAGAGACCACGCAGGCGGACAATGTTAAACATAGCGCAAACATAAAACCTGAGTGTTAGAATATTCCTAACTTTTTTATTATTATTATTATTATTATTATTATTATTATTATTATTATTATTATTATTATTATTATTATTTTAATGCCCTTTCAATAAGTTCCAGAAATTATATTTATTTCGATTGAAGTGAATAAGAATTTAGGCTAATTGAAGGTTTTATTATTTTCGTTTTTATTTAATTTTATATACAAATTTTAAATATTACGTTGTAACATTTTAATTCATATTACAAGGTTTTCAAAACACGTCTGCTTAAACACATGTTTTGAATTCATTAATGTTGGTGTTTTTAATGTTGGTGTTATCGAATTCATCTCTCATAATTTCAAAGAAAAAATATTTTTTACAAAATCTGAACAAAGAAAGGAAGAAATAAAGAAAAGTTTATAAAGTTAAAATTCCAATAGACAGTTTATCGAGTGGACAACTTCCCCGAATTAAAATGGAGTTTCTATCTTTGGGAACACTCACATGACTTTCCCTACCCTCATCATGAACAATCCGATTTTCTCGCTTCACATTTCGCCGGAAAATTAGTGACCTTAATTGCAGGAGTCAGTTGACTCAGCATCAAACAAGACATATTGTTTGCAAGACAAAATCTGAGGTTTATGAAGAGACCACAAGATAATAATACCCTTCAAAATTTATCTATGAGAAATTTCCAATTAAAAGTTCTATGATCAATGAATTTTATAACCCCACTATAAGTTACATTGTAATTGGAATTTAATACATAATGAGGTCTACCTTTTCATCATTGTTATTTAGGTATAACTCAATGTGTTGTAGATGTGTTACAGTATGTTTTCTGTTAAAGCTTGTTAGTACAAAATGGCCTTTTATATTACAAAACAATGAGTGCAACAATGCAATTTAGGTAATGGCAGGATATAGGCCTACAGTTAGTTGCGGTCTTTGGTACTGTTATTAGGGTACTTACAAAAATTATACATAAATATGTAAAATCGATGTATGTCCAATGCGGTCTTTGCTGTTGTTAACTTATAGAATAACACAATAAATAAGATTATGCGCAAAGTGCTATAATTAATAAGATGGTAAAATATGACATGTTTAAAAACTAAGATAGTGTACTTAGGGTACCAATATTCTTAAATATATTTGTTGTCGTAAATCTGTAAACACAGCAAGGACTGCATTAGACATACACTTTGACTTTACCTATTTATGAATATAATTTGTTTTGTCTTTGTTCTCATAAATAGCCTATAATAATTATAATGATAGCAGCAAAAACTGCAACTCAATGTATATATCCTGTCATTAAGTAAACTACATAAGAGTACTCGGAAAATAATTTGTTTATTTTATAAAAGGCCCTTTTTCTGTTACCAACAAGTTTTAACATTTCTACATTACATCCATTAAAACAAGCAAGAAAAGATAAAACTTACGATGTATTAAATGCCTTTTACAAATAATGTAGAGTGAAGATTTAGCCTAAGGTGGATAAAACTTAACCCACAAACAAATTTTATATCGTAGTAGGTTAATTTAAAACATTTATATAGGGTTTAAATCGTAAGAGCTGTTTCCTAGGAAAATTGTGAAAATAAGTTTTTACATGTAATATGATAGTAAGAATAAGAGAAAGTCACTAATGAATGAGGGAGAATCAAGTGAAAACAGCAATTAATTTTTTTCTCACTATTTTACTGCAGGAAGAATGTTTGCTTGTACATTATTTTCTACATAGTCCCCTCCAAGTTCAATGCACTTACGCCATTGGATAGGAAGAGCTACGATACCGCATGAGAAAAAATATTTTGGTTGACGCTGCAGCCACTCCTGCACCATCGATTGGACGTCTTCATCAGATTTACCTTCTGCACTCCAAGGAGATCCTTTAACGGACCAAACATTTGGATATCTAATGATGATAAAGCGATGGGGGTTGCTGAGAGCAGGTGTTTTGCTTCAACATGATAACGCTTGATCTCATGCTGCTCGTGCAACCATGAAAACCATCGACGACACATGCTTCAAGTGCCTCCCACATCTACCATACTTTTCAGGTTAGGCACCATCATATTTCCACATCTTTAATCCATTAAAGGAAATCCTTGGAGGGCAGAAGTTCAAGTCTGATGAAGACATCCAATCGGCGGTGCATGAGTGCCTACAGTGTCAACTATAATAATTTTTCTCTTGCGGTATCGAAGCACTTCCTATTTGATAGCATAAGTGCATTGAACTGGGCTGGGGACAATGTAGAAAAATCACGTACAAACAACATTCTTCCTGCAGAAAAATAGTGAGAAAAAGTTAATTGTGGTTTTCATTTGATTCTCCCACGTATTTCAGGTGATATCCCAGAAAGATATATTACCCGAACGTAAAAGTTCAAAATTAGACTTAATTTTTCGCGTTCGAGCTATGCTGCTTAGGCCTAATTTTCTAAGCGTTTCTAAAAACTTTTTTTTTCTACTCGGTGAACCTCAAAATGGACAGACCTATTAATGCTGAAAAACTACATGGGTTTCAGGTTGAATAGACCAAGTATGGATACAGCCGGATTTGCCGCTGTTTAATATTCTGCTTACATCTACTATATATATAGTTATAGTTATAAATTTCTGCAATATAGGCTATGCCTTTAAAACACGACCCTTCTTTAAAAAAAATAGATTTTAAACGTAATAATAATAATAATAATAATAATAATAATAATAATAATAATAATAATAATAATAATAATAATAATAATAACACTGATGATGATGATGATAATGATAATAATAATAATAAGAGTAATAATAATAATAATAATAATAAAAATAAAATTTTATTTTGATTATTTCACCTCCATAATCCAGTTTGAATGTTTGATTGTTTAAACGTTTTATAGAGTTTTTACCACTTCCTCATTTTAATTTTCCGTTATAATAAGATACATTACTATCAAAAGGTATAAATAATTCTGTTACACATTTTCTTACGGTTCTTTTTATTATCGTTATTAGAGTGATATGTCATTGGGGTCAATATCACGATTATAATTACCACTATTATTTAATTTATTGTTAGGCCTACTTTGTTTTCTCCCCTAAAATAAGGGACTGTGTTATAATTATTATGCTGTATTTGCTGCTTAAGTTGTTAGATAGCAACTAGTATGTATAATGTAAAATCAAACACTAATTGAAGGAATTCTGTGAAATATTTTCTCAACTTGCAGTACTGAAGGGAATAGAAAAAAATAATGCAATGGTGCGCAAGAAGAGCATAAAGTGCGAGTGCTGTAACATTCTTGCCTGCAAATTATCTTCAGTATTAGTAGCATGTAGTGGAACTCATTGCTATTGCTAGCAAGTAAAATGTGTGAATTTCCCGCGTTCTCTTCTTAGAAGCTTATCCATCCCAGGCAATCTAGATCCGTGTCATCAGCTAAACTACGTCATCTGCAAACCTTAGCTTGTGATTCAGTATTGTATTCATCAAGTCACAGCATCTGACTGCTAATCACGAATTTCCGGTTTTGACTCACGGCGACCATTTGTCTGGTTAGCATGTAAGGATTTAGATTTAAGCCCCCTAGGATTTAAGGATTTTTAGATTTGCTAGATTTAAGGATCGTCTGGCTATTACATGATCGTATATCACGCATCGTCCTGATCTCATAGACCAGCGTTTCTCAACCTTTTTGAACCCGAGGACCTCTAAAACAGTGGCGATTATTCCATATAGGATGTGAGGATCATCCTACACTTCATAATTGATCTACATAAATGTTTACTTGCATTCATTGTCAAAATTAAAATTGTAAAGTGACAAAACGGCGTTATTGTAGAGCACTCGGGAAGGAAGTTAGCAGTTCTGTTTTGAGCAGGTTGGTATTTGCGAGGATGTCCTCAGTGTTGATGTTACGTAGTCCATGCCGTTGTTAAAGCTCTTTGGCATGTGAAGGGGCAGGCAGGGAAGAGGAAAGGTGGTGAGAAGCCAGTTTCATATGGAGGAAGTTGAGGACGTCTTACGTTCCTTCCTCACATGTGTTCTGTGGTTCCTCACGTTTGAAAGCTTGTTTTCTAAAGAAGGAGTGATCATATTTTTATTAATATTTATTTATTTCATTTCTTGGTATATATTATAGCCTAGCTATTATTAATCTTTACTGTGCTGTTTATGTTTCAATATAAGTATTCCTGGAGCAATACATGTTTCACTAGTGAATTATAAGTTTGATAACTACGAAAAAAATAGCGGAATAGCTGATTTCCGTAAATGACAGTTTTCATACGTGGTTAAATATTTTCATATTTTAAAGCATTATATAAAGCATTATTGTATTAAATTTACATCTCAGCCTTTATGCATTTTTTTACGGCGACACATATGTACGTCAAAAACAGTGAATATGATAATTCGCGTTCTCCACACCATCCTACACAACCAAAAAATCAGGAGTCGCCACTGCTCTAAAATGTCTAAAAAATTTACGGACCCCTAATTTTACATCCCATTTTTAAAAGAAGGGCTATATTCTTAATGTTTGGGGTATTAATTATAGGTCATTATAACGAAATATGTGACAAATTTTACTTCTTTTCTTTCCACTTGCTTTATGATATTTTAAAATTATATCTGAGGATCATCTGCACCATCAAGTGGTCCGCGGACCATAGGTTGAGAAACGCTGTCATAGACCGTAAGTTTCTGTAACCCTTGCCGTTGTGCAGAAATTATGTCCCACAGGAGTTCTTTTACATGTTTGTAAATCTACACATGAGACTGTCGCTTTTATGGACCATAAGTGACTTCTGTTGGGATGGGAACCGCGAACTTGGGAACAGATATCCAGTGCCTTGCCGACTGCTCCACTCAGGCTTATACAGTGGCAGATCCAGGGGCGGCCGCGACTCCCTTTCTTTTTTTACTTTTACGTTGATTTGATTTTTTTGTGTTCACCAAAAATAATCATGTAATAAAATAACATTCAAATTTAGTTAAATACAAAAATAAAATAAAATGAAATAAAAGTATTTATGTAATCACCTTATTTCAACCCGAGGATTGTAAAATGCAAGTTGAATGGTATATTCTAGACGCCTTGTGTCAAATGCTTAGGAAAGCCATGAGATCCCACAAAACAACAGTTATTTGATTTCCTTATCCAAATGATTGATTGGAAAAAGGTATTTTATGCCGCGCACGAGTTTTTACTCCCGTTGTGAAATATTATTTTTGGTGCAAAGGTTTTTTTTATTTTTTATTATGAAATATTATTTTGTTCTTTATAGTTGTGACATATTGTGTTTGGTGCAAGGGTCTTTTATTATTCAGTGGAAGGAAAACCTTACCTTTTCTCCGATTGTCTTGTGAACTATTTCAAACCATTACTTATTTAAAGTTGAAGGTAACAAGTTTTGATACTTGATTAACGATTTAAATTTTTATGTAATTTGTAAAACCGATAGGTTTCTCAACAGAACTAAAACTTTGGGCAAGAACACTTCTAGTTTAGAAATTTGGAGGAATCGACCGAAGAACCTAAAAACTCATTTAGCATTTTCTGAAAATTTCCGGGAAGGACCCCTCTTTTTGGGGGGGTGTTCCATATCCCTCACACCCCCAGTAATAGCAATGTCAATTCCCTCCTTCAATAAGTTCTGGATCCGACCCTGGGCTGACCATCCAAGGAAAGCCATGCTGTTTATTGCAGCTGTGCAGGGGATAATAATGGGTATCGTATGTTTATGTAGTATCAACCCCGCCCCCTCGTGTGAAATGACGTCACACAGCTTAGCTACTATACTGATAATAATTACTTACCAAATTCCAATGTTGTAACAAGAGTTCCAAGCAAGTATCACACTATCGTCACACTTGCATCACGAGGGTGTACTCCGCACGCATCTTCCACACAAAAGTGTTACAGTTAGCCCTTATGCAAGATGGCGTTCCGCGCAGGTCTCTTGAAGGCAGCTGTCGTGCTTATTACACATTACCCACACCACATCACGCCACTTCCCTTATTCATAATGAATAGCGAGGAGGCAATCGATATTAGCGTTGCCACCTGTCCCGAATTTGGCGGGACATCCCGCATTAGAAGAACATTTTCAGCGTCCCGAATTATGCCTAAGAGGGACGCATTATATATATTTTTATTATTTTGCTAGCCTTTTCTTTTCTAATGTTAGTGTTACTGTGTCATAGTCTTTTCAGTTTTGACTTTGTAACGAATATATATCATCTTTCTCTTATTAATAAATTGTTCCATGTACAAATTTAGGTATGAAGATCGGCGATATGCATATATTCCATAAGTGTCCCACCTTAGCCTTACCAAAAGGTGGCAACCCTAATCGATATCTACAATTCAAAAAGCGCTGACATTCTCACTTTTAGTGTGTCTACAATCTTTTTTGTTTCGGGAGATAATACCACTAACAATAACTCCAATACACTACACTCCGTGGCGCGACATCCCCGAAGGGACAAGGCCTACCACCCGACCGCTGCGTCATCTACATATAGGCAGATGGCAGGATTGGGGGGCATGTGGTCAGCATGCCGACACCCACGGCCGTTAATGGTGGTTTCCATGACCGGAGACGCTACTTCTCTATCAAGTAGCTCCTCAATTTGAATCACGAGGCTGAGTGCACCCCTACCAGACCTCCCTACCTCAGAAAAATCAGAGGAGGTACCGGGGATCGAACCCGGGCCGACGGATCCGTAGTCAGCGACGCCGGCTGTCCAATAACTCCAATTTTAATGATAAGTACAGTACTGTATTAACATCTTTTTGTGCCTAAAGTTTTATTTTTTCCTCCATTCGTCTCTGTCAATCCAATCCAAACCCATATTGGTCTGGGTACATAGATCCATTTCCCAATAATAATCCGTATCCATTTAAAATTATCAGCTGAAAAATCATGATCAGTAATTCTATGCGATATATTGAAAAAAAATCGTGATGCTTTTATTTCCAAGTTGTGACAAGGGGGGGAAAAAGAAAAAAGGCAAAGTCACCTGAAATTGATTTGACAATTGAAATCTATTACCGAAAACTGATGCTTCGATAGAGCAAAAAAAAAATCACGTTTTTTTTTGCCAGTTTAACACTCATAACTCGCGAACGAAAGCGAAAAATAAAATTCCGGCTTGGAGATGCATTCGGCCACACTTCAGTCCATCTATGTTTAAAATTTTATATTTCTGCGTGCAGTATATTTTATTGGGCATCGCGCACAGACAGACAATCAGACAAAACTTCATCTTATTATAAATATTAATAAATATAATAATAGGTCTATATAATATATTAAAGTATATTTGTTTCTAGCTCTGTAAAATTCATTATATCTTGATAATGGCATCTTCAGCAATCACGCCTTCTGTGATGTTGCGTAATAAATAATTAACTGCCAGTACTTCTTTGTAGCTGCTTCCTGCAGTATTGACTGCTTCTTCGTAGCTGCTTCGTATAGCCTATAGAGAGATTATTTTTGCGATGTACCGAGAACGCACGATCCGCGCGGCGGCCTGAAAGCAAGTCGTCGACCGGCCGGCTGGCGCGCTCCAGCGACACATTGTAAAAATATGTCTCTGTATAGAGACTTGTAGTGGCTCCTTTCAGGAAATAGTGCTTTTTTCTCAGCTCACGGATTCTTTGAAGCGACTTCCCAAAGACATTTCTTCTCTGTTGCTGCTTCCTTCAGAACTCCCTGTTTCTTTTCGTCGAGTGTTCACGGCCTTTTGTACCGCTTTGTAGAGGATTGCTAAAGGATTCACTGCTTCTTCGCAACTGCTTCCCTGGCATTCAGTACTTCTGTGTACGGCTTGCTAAAGCGATCACTGCTTCTTTACAGCTGCTTCCTGAGACATCCTGCTTGAAGTGGTTTTCCACAATAGCCACTGCTTTTTTGTAGTGGTTTCCTACAGCATTTACTGCTTCTTAGCTACGTTTTCCTATAGCATTCACGGTTTGCTACAGCAGTCACTGCTTCTTTGCAGCTGTTTCCTGAGACATCCTGCTTGGAGTGGTTTTCCACAATAGTCACTGCTTCTTTGTAGTGACTTCCTACAGCATTTACTGCTTCTTGCAAAATTCAATGTTTCTCTTTAGTTATGTTTTCCTATAGGATTCACGGTTTGCTACAGCAATCACTGCTTCTATGCAACTGATTCGTACATCAGTCAGCATTCACTGATTTTAAAAAATTACTTGTTACATCATTCACTGCTTCCTTGTAGCTGTTACCTGAAGCTTATACCTACTCTACTGTATAGGCTACATATCGAAAGATACACAAAACGGTGAATTCTCTTTCTAAAAAAACGTATTAGCGCATTAAGGTAAGCACTGAGAAAAATGGGGAAATTAATATCTAACATATCCAACAAACAATTCCAACTTGTCAACGCGAAAAGTTTCAGTAGCATTGCAACGTGTCTTACCCATAGTGCTTCACAGATAATTTTTCTAGAACTATTTGAAAGAGCAGTTTTAACAGCTTATATAAACTATTTCGATGGACGTTTTTAATAACTTCCTGAAAGAGCCATTTTTGAACTGCCTGAAGAGGCAGTTTCTGAAGCAGTTAAACTGCTTGTTCTTTTAGAAGCTGAAGCAGGTGAGATCGTTTCACGAGAAAAGCAGTTTACCCCATCGTTACTCTAGTGATGGGGTTGGTTGGAACCGTGAGCTCATAAGACTTCGTCCAGAGCTGTTGGCGACCTTGGGCCTGGTCCATATTTTATCCAGGGTCAGTCACTGCAGATTTACTTCTAGAGCGTTCCATCAGAACCTGTCCAGCTGGAGATATTCATTACGCAACCAGTTCAATGCCACCACTCCGGAAGTCTCACACCATCCATGGGAAGGGGTTTCCTTATATTCATTACTCCCAACCACCCCTTTAGCAAGTTTAGAATCTGTATGTCGGTATTGAGCAAGTTTCCAAAGTTATGCGGGCAATTTTCAACAAGTTTTGGAATTGGTATATATATATATATATGGGCGATTCTTCAAATACGGGAAAATTTGCGTTCCGGAGTGATATTTCCCTTCAAATTCAACTTAAAAAAAAATTAAAATAAAAGTTTGTTTCTACTACTTCCATACTACAACTATCAGTTTGAAATGTCACTAACTTTAAATTCTGATATTCCGAAATCGAATTTAATTCAATGAAATGTCATCCACATGTCGGTTTTGTATATTCTAATGCATTTTTCCACAAAACAAAATGTTATTTCCTTTTCAACTTTTTTCCTGTCAATGAGTATGAATGGGTGAAGAATATTAACCCCTAAAAAATAAAATGAAATAAAATTGTCACCCCACCTAATGAACATAAAGAATGTCCCAAGGGTTTTTGGTCATCCACATGGCTGAAAAGAATGGATTTTTTTCTGCAGAAATGAGAAATTTGTAAAACTGGCAACAGTGTTAGAAAGCCAACAGGGCAGCTTGTGGTTGAATTGTAAGGTTGAATTTTGCTTGCTTACAAACAGTTTGGGATTAACAAAGGACTTTGCATCATTTTCAAGGAAAACGTTTTTATTCCCCGTCATTAACATGGCTTCTAGAAAGTAGGCAGAAAGTGAATATTAATTAATTTTGATTATGCACTATGATAAACCTTCCAATTCAAAGTACCTGACTGAAGTTGAGCCTACAGAGGTTTAGAAATGGCTTGCTGAGACCACTTAAACTCCTTTTTTGTCATCCACATGCCTGATTTTTGTGTCATCCACATGTCTCATGAAGGGGTATGTGGATGACTCTCAAGTCATGTAGATGATAAATTTAGGATACTATTGTGTTTGCGGTGTCTGTGACCTGTACTTAAGATCTTAAAACTGATTAAATTAATTTCTGCTTGATTCCCCCCTCCCCCAAAACCATAAAAACACAGTCTCGTTAAAATTACATTAATTCCGGAGTATGCACACAAATTTGCAAAAACATTACACCTTCCTGGTGTTATTAAACTGGAAAGAATTTTCACTAATTTAATATCACATAAGTCAGACATCACAACATCACACACCTTTTCTATGGAACCAGGGGCGTATTTAGCTACTTAAGCGCCCCTAGGCAGAGAAAAATATTTTCGCCCCCTTATTTCCACATGAATGTACAAAGTAACCTTCAATAAGCATTATTGTAACTGAAATAGTAGGCTAGTAATAATAATAGTAATAATAATAATAATAGTAATAATAATACTAGTAATAATAATAATACTAGTAATAATAATAACAATAATATATAATAATAAATAAATAAGTAAATAAATAAGCAGGTGCGTATTGTTGTCAATGTTATTAATTTCTATTTCATTGTGCGTTACAATGGTACTATTTTGAAGAGTTATGAATAAAATGTTTAATAATATATTTAAAAAAACAGTAACAACTTAAAATCCGCCCCTTCAAATCTGCCGCCCTAGGCAGCTGCCTAGTCTGCCTAGGCTTAAATACGGCACTGTATGGAACCCTCTGGAGTCAAATTTACTGTTTATTCATTCCTCACAACATACTCCGATATAATGTTCCTTCCCTGGAACCAAGGTGAACGTGAAATCTTGGAGTTCGCAAACTTGCAAGGCATTTCCGCGCATATGTATTGCTTAAGTGTTTACGTTGTGAATGGAACACGTAGTTGATTATCTGCGAATCTAGTAATTTCTGACATTGGCGAGATGCTTGCAAAAACGTAATACGGGACGGAAGATTCGGACGCTGGCCGCTGATTAAGTAACGCCCCCGTTCTGCTTCAGCGAGTCGAGAATGTGAAGGTTGCAATCGCCACCTTTTATTACGTCACACGTCATCACACAATTTCTTGTGTATTAAAACAGGTTGTATTAGATAAGTAAATGCGGGGTGAGTGGACTTATTTTTACGATTCATATTTACTATAATAGTAGGCCTATAAACAGTTTTGTATTCTATTTTTAATGTGCCAACTACATAAAGTCAGTAGTAACCTTGAATAACTATGTTTCTGATTCTTAATCATAAGAAAGACACGAAACAGTATACAGAATATGAAAATATTGCATTTCATATTCAAAGTCATATTGAAAGATGTATTGCTTTATGGAATTTTCTAGAGCTGTTAACAGAAGAGTGTGATTATTTTTGTATTTCCTCCGATGAATTAATCAAATTTACCAAGTTTCTATCCAAATAATTCTTTCCTACCCCCATGTAAGTACAATAATTAGGATAACTTTGTTATAGACAGAGACAAGAGTTTTTGTTTTTAACGATAAATGAGAAATTTGTTCAATTAAAAAACATAATGTGTTTGTAAGCATTTGACATGATTTTAAAATGGTGTATGGGATTTTTTTTCGCTAATTTTTTAGAATATTTCATGTTTTCGAGAATAATGTGTTTTTCTAGCGATAAAAGACAAATCTCTTTTATTATTTTTCATAGAAAAATGTGCATTTATTTAAAGTTCCAAAAATCGAACTTTAATTTAATATTTACGTCTTCAAACCTTGAAGCTAGAAGTAGCTGTAACAGACAGAAGGACAACTATGAAGAATGAAAGTGATACAGCTTATATGTTTTCAGTTTGATGATATCACTGGTATTTGGTTGAATCTTAACCGCATAATCCATTGGAAACAATTATTGATGATTATATTTTTCAATTTGCACTCTATTAACCTATACAATCATTTCAATTATTAAGCCATTTCAGATTTCCACAATCAATCAAATTTTATCAATTTGGGAATAAGGGGTTTCAACATTGTCACCTTATATGCCTGTTAATTTACATTTCAGTCATGTCAGTAATCATTCTCCCTGAAAATTAGCACGAAATTAAAGCGAATTTACAGTGAAATATTTAACACAAAGCACCACTAATTAAAATTATTAATGTGAATTCCTATGCATGTAGGAACAGAAGTATTTCCAATGCCAACGTTGCTGAAGTATGGAATAAATTTTCCGTATAGTATTTTATTGCTGATTCCTGGAAAGGTGTAAGCGTAATTCATCTTATTTCCAGAAAAAATCTTAACGTACCGCGACAATGCTGACGTATGCATAAGTCACTGCGACTGAGACCTGAGTAGAATCATACTTTTACTGTGGTAGAATATAAAGAAAAGAGTTGTCTTTATCACTTTTGTAAGATGTGATAAAGGAAATTTCGGTAACGATTGAGTGAATCAGGTTTTTGTTTGGCTGATTTCTTATTGGCTGCATTAACAAACTTTTTGATTGGAAGTCAAATATACTTTATATATTAAGTAAATATTATCTATCTCATCAGAAAATGAAAAAAATATATATAAAAATAACCACACAATATCTACAAAATGTTAATATCATGCAACGACTTGAAATTCAAAATGGGATGATTATTTTTTAGTCGTTCAAATCGAAAGAAAGACTTATGACCAGGGCCCAGATTCGACATGTCATCTTTTTAGTGAAGCTGCATAGACATTGCCAACTTCTAGTTAAATCCTAATCATGGCCTCTAGATTATATAAATGCATTTTTATTAGGTCATTTCTAGTCATTTTATGCAATTATATATTTTTAGGACATTTATTTCAATTTTAGGTCATTATTTTGTCATTTTCGTGTCATTTGCTTCCTTATTTAGTCATTTTCATGTATTTACATTGAGTGTAATAACTCTTTCGTCGTTTGTTTGTTTGTTTAATGCAAGAAGGAAAAAATTCGGCGTTAAGTGTTGTCATGTCTCAGTCGGAAATGAGAATAAAAGAAACGCCAAAATTTTGTATTATATTACTATCGTTATTAGACTGGCACCAGAGTCTGCCACCTGCTTGGATTTGAGAGTGCAAACTACTGTTTACCCTCAATAAACAACAATATAATCCGGCAGACCACAAAAGGAAATGCCGAATTTTGACTCGCCAGTGCCTCAGTGTCAGTATAAATTTCCGTGAGAAAAGAACATTCACAACATTGCAGTTATTTAATGTTTTTACAATTATGTACAAAATAGTCTATAACTTTGTGTGTACGTAATAATTTTTTATAAATAAAATATCAGTTTTTAGGTCATTTTTTATAATTATTAAGTTATTTTCTTTAAAATTTAGTGTCATTTTATAGGTCATTTTTCAAACAATTTTAGGTCATCAGAATCCGGGCCCTGCCTATGACTTTTGACCTAAATAATAAAATTATTTTGTTGGGCGTGAAGATTACTAACAATAATTATACATGATTACCGGAATTGGACTCGAGCTCTTAGCTTAGTTGTGTGTTTGAGAATATGAGCAATAATCCCGACTTGCAAACCTGGAGGTGGAAAAATGTGTATGTTTGAAGCGCCTAGAGCCATCAAATCTTCCACTGACTCCAGTGCTGGATGTAATAATTACTGACCGCGATGACGTCACGCGCGATGTGCCCTGCATGCCAATTCGCATTGCTACACGCATCTTTATTGTGGATAACACTATAAATTAAACTCATACCCGTTCTGACGACTAGTTTGTAATCTTATGTTGTTTACAGGTACGATAAAAATGTTTGATGTAAGATTTTCTTTTTAAATTACTTGTTGATTCTTGTGTGTACAAAGGGTACTTTTATAAACTGCCGCATTAATTTCATAGTGTAAGGCCTGTATGGAGATTTTTACTTGGCAAACTACCACGTTAGTTGGCACATTGCTTCGAAGCCTGAGGTCTGGATGTCATATTATATGAGATTGAAGTCCCACATAGTAGCCTAATTGTTTGGTTTGTATATGGTTTATACAGAGTATAATTAATGGTTTAAGAAATTGCTTTTTTAAACTAATTGACTGGTGCAAACATATGCAGCAATTTTATTTTCACATTTGTATATTTTTAAAATCTATGTAATTGGTATATGTGTAATTTTTAGCATTTTAATATTTTAACATCCTGAATTCTGGATACACATACAATATATTGTAAAATCCCCAATTGTTTTGTATAAATGCTTTAGGGGACACTCATGTAACATATTCAACACTACAGTTTGTTTTGGTTCACAATATAACTGCACTATTCAAATTAATATATATCTCGTTTTCAGTAACTATTTCCCTATCTAGATTTGATAGTGGTTTAAAGGCGGATCTTTTTCGAAATACTTTATTTCATATATCCCACTATCGGAATGAAATTCATTAACGTTGTATATGGTTATTTAACAACGGGGATTACTGCAACTTAGGCCTGTGACCGTCGCCGGTGTGCCGGAATTTTGTCCCGCAGGAGTTCTTTTACATGCCAGTAAATCTACTGACACGAGCCTGTCACATTTATGCACATAAAATGCCATCAATCTGGGCCGGGATCGAACTCGCAACCTTGGCACGTGGTAGGCCCAATGGTGGCTAGCAAATATGTTTTATTTCGAGAACAGTGAAACTTCTTCTTACAAGACTAGTATATTACAAAATGTGAAGGAAGTCTTAGTTTACCACTCCCCCCCCCCAAGAAAAAGAATGAAAAGCGAACAACAAAAATAATTAAAATTAAATCTTCGGCTTTTGATTTTATTGTCCCTCGGAAGAAGAATATAGCATAAAGCTGAATGGAAGAGAAATGAAACTGAATTAAGGACGCCCGTCAGAGAGTGTAAAATAGCTCTGTGAGTATAGGCCTACCCAAGAGTTTATACAAAGCTCCTTTTCTAGCTAGTCGAACAGAATTATTTATTTGCGTTTGAGTATTCATTTAAAAAAATTTAAATTATCAGAAGATAAATTGATAGTAAAAATACCTAAGGTCATTTCCTATTAGGTAGAAGCGAACATGAGTTTCTTTGTATTCTGGTGACCATGTTATGACATGAATCAATAGACATTATTGTTCATTATTGATATCCAAATACGATATTTTAAAAGGATATGCTTGCGTATTAAGTAAAAAATGTTGCCGAAGGGGAAAAGATGTGGTTACCAAACCAGTTTAAAAATGCTATACCTTAATTAATCTTTCAGAAAAATCAGGAAGATTTAGAATGCAAGTTACGTGAAATTTTAAATTGGCGTGTAAGTAAAGTAAAGTAAAGTGATCCCTATACAGGCCATGGAGGCCCAGAGGGTTCCAGGAGGGTGAGGCTCCCAGATTTTGGACATTCGGCACGTGAAGGTGGTAAGGTTGTCAGCCATACGCACCGGCCGCCTTTACCCCCAGGATTGCTCCCGGTACTCATTTCAGTTAGAGGCTGAGTCGACCCCAGGGCCATAGTGCCACCAGAAGGATTAGGCCAACGACCTCATCGGGATTCGAACCCGCGACCTTCCGGGTTGTAGCGCAGCGCCTCAACCACTACGCTACGGCATACCCCGGTGTGTAAGTAAATATTAATAATAATGGTAAGAAAAATGAAAATATTTCATGAAGAAAATTTGAATACAGCACCAATAACATATAATTTCATCCAATTGTGTTTCTGCAGTAAATATAAAAAGATGTATAAGATTTGGTTAGTAAGTGGCTGAAAGCTAAGGTTAAAGCAAAGGTTAAAATTACCTAGCGACGTTATGTTGTTTTATAATCAGCTATTGACGAGGGCTTCATTTTATAATAATGAAAGCGTCGCTTTTGTAATTAAAGAATACGAAAAAATTTGCGCTTTAAGCCACAATAATCTCTATCTCTGAGTTTTACCTTCCCCGTTGTAGGAAGTGTTTATGCGGCCCATGCCGCATCGCCTGGACCTTATAGGACCGTGACTTGTTGGGGGCAGAGAGTTTCTATGGATCGCTACACTTTTTTGACCACACATGTTTGTAAATATTTTTTATATGTTATAGTTTTGAATGGATAGAGATTCTTTTCAAATTATTAATTTATAGGGTATTGGTAAGTAGATAGCTTCTTATGTTATTTAATGTGTGTAATTGGATGTGTAGTGTGTCATTGTGTGTATACATATATATATATATATATATATATATATATAAATATATATATATATATATATATATGGCTGGTATTAATTGCAACACTGCCAACGGGTCGTTGACCCACTTGCAATGTAACAAAATAAATAAAATATAAAAAATAAATATGAAATTAAAAAATGGAAACAAGGAAATGTAGACCCCCGGATGAGCGATCAGCCCAACGCCGGGGCTTCCTCCGAGACAACACGAACATATAAGGCGATATACATCAGACACACACACGCTCGCGCACACATGTCGAATAGGGCGCGGTTGGGAAGAAGGTGATAATGACTGCCAAATGATATCCGGGGACACGAGGGCCGAAATTTTCCTGACATTTGTCTCACAGATGAGGAAAAACCCCACCTAGGAAACTTGCCACGACCAGGAATCGAACCCGGGCCCTCTGCGCGAGGAAGGCGAATGCATCCCCTACGCCACAGGGGTGGACTCAGGTTATTGGTTCTGGAGAGGAGAATCCAGATCCAATATGAAATTCGCTGACTTACTGAAGTGTCGATACGGTTTAGGTCTACAGGTTCATTTCCAGCACTGTCTGGCATAGTTCAGTAAAATAAACTTCCTGGAAAATTACTCAATTACTATCAAACATGAGAGAATTAATGGCATCCAGACTTGTGTAACTCCATGGTGAATTACTCTACCCCTGATATAATGAGCGGAGAAAACTGGAGCTTTGTATAAGTATCATTATAATGGGCAGGCCATTTGTAAACTGTTGTACGACATGGATTTAGTACATTTCCATCTGGCTATAAATAACAAAACACACGTGAACCCCAAGGGACCCAAACTATTCCCCATGCTCCAAGCAAATGTCATTATAGCGTCTCCTGTTTTTTTTTACTTCAGGGGATCTTTTATTTGTGATCAGTTAGGGGCGGATTTCTATGACATGTCATATTTTTCCCCTTTGCATTATTTCAGGTTTCCGACTAATTAAAACCGGATTCCAAGAATCCTGGTGAAAATGGAACGGTTTTTATTCTGCATATAACTGCATATTTAGGAAAGTTTCAACTATTATAGCATATTTAGTATGAATATGCATATTTAGGTCATATTTTTGGCATATTTGTGTGCATATTAAATATATTTTGAAGTTTCATATCATATTTTGTAAATTTTGCATTATAACGATACTTTTTGAGAATTTACAGATATTTTAAAAAATTGTCATATTTTAATAAAATGAATTGTAATGAAACTTAAAAAAATACACACAATGTGTAAGTGGTAAAGTCATATTTTAAATTTGATTGGTCATATTTTAATGTTTTTTAGGTCATAGATGCATGCATATATCCTATTTTTTAGGTCATAGAAATCCGCCCCCTAGTGATAAGGTTTTAGTTAATTTCTGGACTGCACAGAAAAGTTAATGTGATAAATATATAATATAAATATATAAATAAAATAGATTTTCTAAAATTTCAAAATACTTAGCTGATTTCAGGGAAGGACTAACAAGGAACTTACGTTTCAATACAAATAAGTTCACATAGTAACGGTAAACTCCTAACAATAGCCTAAATGTCTCCAAAGAAAAAGGTAATACAATTTATTGCTAGGAGTTCACATAGTAACGGTAAACTCCTAACAATAGCCTAAATGTCTCCAAAGAAAAAGGTAATACAATTTATTGCTAGGAAACAGAAAGATGTTAACGAGGAATATTGAGCAGAGGATATAACATTGTGTGGTGTATACCCTCCAGTACACCATTGTTGATAACTGGCCAAGGCCAGTTTAAACATCTGAAGACCCTTAAATATTCCTCTAGACCCCCTTCAGACATCACTACAAACGCTAACATATCTACAATGTAGCGAGGACGCATCTGTCTAATCCTCAGGAATGTACCCTCGAGTGCACGGAATCTTTCCTATATAATGCGCAGTGATTTAAACTGGTAAGGGAATTCTAAATCAGCTCCACAATGCCCATTTCCTACCCCTGTTCCTCCCCTTCTTTTCCGCGATGCGGATACGGCTAATGAGCCATTCAGATAGAAAATTAACCGTAAACGTAACGTAAACTTAAAAGTTTGGGGCCATGTTTTTCAATATTACCATTCACAATACATTATGTAAACTTGAAACTTAAATGTAAAATTAAACTTATCTTAGAACCTTGCAAACACCAAGCTTCTGCGTTAAGTTTATGCGAAAAACAACGATGTAACCAATCAGAGAACAGAACAGGAGACGGAAGTGGAAGTAGCCAAGAGATAGCGTCTATGAATGATAAACTCGTAACGTTGTATCATATCCCTGTCTGTATGATAAAAGGCATCCATTATATAAAGATGCGGCATTGAAGGAAAATATATGAACGTTTCCCAAGAAATGAACTACAGTAGTAAATACAGCCATGTAATATTCTGTTAATTTGTATATGTCTGCATACGCTTGTATGATTTCAATTTTTAAAGGCCTACAAGTGTTTAATAGAAACATGAAAGTAGTTTCGTCTGTGGCAGCCATTTTATCAGCTGTTCACGATCTCGCTTGTGATTGGTTGTTATTTATGTTTAAGTTTTCGTTCTGAATGTTCAATGCGTGCTAAAGTTTGCGTTAAGTTTTACGTTCTTAAGTTTACGGTTAATTTTCTATCTGAATGGCCCATAAGATCCTCTAGATCAGTGTTTTTCAACCTGTGGGTCGCGACCCCCTGGGGGGTCGCGGAGCCTCTGTAGGGGTGTCGCGAGAGGTCGAGAAAACTTCAGCTTTTTTTATACAACATATAATTTGTGAGACTTAAATAAAAAGTCGATAAGAGTTAAAATTATTATATTTAACAAAATTTCCATATAATAAATCATACAAGTCAGAAAAATGCTAGTTTAAAACATGTTATTACAAAAAAAATATATTAAAAATGTGTTTAAATAGAAAATGATTACATCTGTGCTTGATTATCTTAAATAGCAGTATGTATTGTTAACGCAAAATGATACTCTTTATGTTATTTACACAAACTCATTAACAAGAAATAAAACCTTCGAGTAATCGTTCATTTTAATGTGAAGGTTGCGCTTGAGTTTGTTCAATTAATTTCTCCCATCGTGGATCCGTTTTTGCCACATTAAGTATTAAATCGTTTTCCAAATTTAAGCGATTTCTTAGTTTACATTTTATTCGCGCCATTGAGGAAAATGCCAACTCGCACAAGTACGAGGTAGAAAATGGAATCAAACACTTCAAAGCCTCGGTTGTTAATTCCGGGTATTCTGTTCTTCTTTTTAACCAAAACGTATCCAAATTTTCAGACTTGAATTCCAAGTGTAACATCCCATCGGCAGATAGTTCCAGCAGATTCTCTTTGAGCTTAGTTGCTAAATTTGCCTCGTTTATAGCTGCATTTAAAAACGGATTTAAGATCCATCTTTGCCCAGTGATATCCGATATCTCTTGCAGTGAGAAGTAATGACACAATTCTTTCTTCAAATTATGTAACACCATTTTCATACCAGATATATATGAGTTGATGTTGATCTCGCTTCCGACTTCTTCAATGAAAGACTGTGAGGACGAAAATGAATCAAAGTTGTTTTGATTTATAAATGATGACCACAATTCAATTTTTTTTATAATGCCATGGAGTTTGTCTTTTGCTGTAATGACATTTTCATCACGCCCTTGAAGACTTTTATTCAAGTTATTTAAATGTTCAAATAAGTCAGAAAGAAAAGTCAATTTTAAAAGGAATTCCGGGTCAGAAATGAATTCAGAGTAATGTGACTTGGCTTGCTGTGAATATACCAATAGTTCAGCGCGAAGTTCCATAACTCTGGTCAGTACTTTGCCTTTTGATAACCACCTAACCTCTGTATGGTAAAGCAAATTGCGGTGTAGTGTCCCCATATCTTCACAAATGATTCGAAACAATCGAGTCTGCAACGCTTTTCCTTTAATAGAATTTACAATGTTAATAATAATATTAAGAACTTGACTGTATTCTTGCGGTAAGGATTTGGCTGCAAGAGCTTGGCGATGGAGAAAGCAATGCATCCAACAAGCGTTTGGCATCTGTTCTTTCAGTCTAGCAATAAATCCACTCTTCGCACCAGTCATGGCTTTTGCTCCGTCACTACAAATAGCAATGCATTTTTGTGCCCAATCGATATTCAAATCTTGCGTAGCTTCAAGGAACATGTCATGCAAGCATTGACCTGTAGTATTTTTGGGAAGTGCCTTGCAAAATAGTATTTCTTCCATTATTATTTCATTGGATTCAAAACGCACAAAAGCTACAAATTGCGCACAACCCGCAATATCCGTTGATTCATCAAATTGCAAGGATACAAAAGAACTTTTCTTTATTTTTTCTATGACTTGATCACGAACATCAGACGCCATATTGCTTATCCTGCGTTGAATGGTATTGTCAGAGAGAGGTATACTTTTGAGCTTTTCGACCTCTTGCTTGCCAAACATAATCTCTGCTATATCTAAAGCCGCTGGTAAAATCAAATTTTCGGCAATACTGTGAGATTTCCCTGCTTTAGCCACACGAAAAGCTACTCGATAACTAGCGAGCAACGCTTTCTCATTTAGGTTGGACATTTGTCCTATAGCAGTTTTTGATGTTCAAGAGCTTTTAATTTTCGCTCAAAAAATTCCACGGGTTAATTTTTTTCATTAGGATGTTTTGTGTTTAGGTGGCGTACCAACTTCGATGGCTTCATGCTTTCTCTTGACAAAATTTCAAAGCAAATTACGAACTGCGGTTTACTGTCAATCACAGTAAACCCAAATTTTAAATAATTGTCGTCATAAAGACGTTTTTTCTTTATTCCACTACTCCCGCTAGACGTTGATGGTTCTGATGATCTTTTCAGGAATTTATCCATTTTCAATTATAACAACTCAAATAAATACGTACCGTAAAACAAGTGGTTCGCGCTCTTCAAACAACTAAACAGCAGATATGACCACGCGTGACTTACGCTCACAAATCAGTCTATAATTACTCCAACTCCAAGGCACCTTACAGTCCACATAACACCGAATTTAGACTTCTGAATCGTTTTCACTTATCGGGATTGCTTCTGATTCGACTTCCTTCGCTGTCTTGCATCAAACTGCCATGGCCGCGGTTGACCGCCGTATTTATAGGCCAGCGCATTCTAGCGAGAATTATCTCGAAGCGTAAAGAAACGTCTCGAAACTTGTGGATCTTTCGTGGTCTACCAGCGCCATCTGTTGCTAACATCCGGAACCTGCACTAGTTCCTAGTGTTACCAACAGATGGCGCAAATAACGCAAACGCCTAAAATTGTTATAAGTATTACATATTTTTAACATACATGGAAAAAGGGGTTGGGGGGTCGCGAAATATTTTTTGATACTAGGGGGGGTCGTGTCATGAAAAAGGTTGAAAAACACTGCTCTAGATTACTTGAGAGATTTTTCGAGGCCGAAAACTTCAGTGCTGGGCTTCCAGTAAGCATTTTAAGCCCTACATTTAAATTTAGAGTACTTCTGGAGAGAAATACCGCGAGAAACTTCGTGTGTGCAGTGTTTATTCATTCGTGACTAGTGATGGGAAAAGTACAAAAAGAAAGTTATTGGGCTGAATTACAATTACCTGAGAGACATTTTAGTTAATTACAATTACAAATTACTTTTTAAAAAAGTAATCAGTAAAATTACAATTACATTTACAATTACTTTACAAAATGGCAGTACCTAAAAATTCCTTGTTTTTGGTATGTTTTGGGCACAAGCCCAAATTATTAATGAACAAACGAAAAAAGAATATTTTCGAGAATATTTTCGGAAACAATGAGTAACTTTTTGTTAATATTAACTCTAATTTGGAAAATAGTACAGTAGTGATGATATAGCAAGCGAGAATGATACTAATACTAACGACTACTAAATTGTAACAATTACAATTTTATTTCCGGTAGTAAATTTCAAGTAGAAATTACATTTTGTTAAAAGTATTGATTACAAGTGAAACTACTAAACTAAACTCCGTGGCGCTACATCCCTGGAGGGACTTGGCCTACCACCCGACCGCTGCGTCATCTCCCGTAGGCAGATGGCAGGATTGGGGGGCATGTGGTCAGCATGCCGACACCCACGGCCGTTAATGGTGGTTTTCTTGACCGGAGCCGTTACTTCTCTATCAAGTAGCTCCTCAATTTGAATCACGAGGCAGAGTGCACCCCTACCAGACCTCCCTACCTAAGAAAAATCCGAGGAGGTACCGGGAATCGAACCCGGGCCAACGGATCTGTAGTCAGCGACGCTAACCACAAGACCACGCCGGCGGACGATTACAAGTAAATGGGACCAAAAAAGGAATTGTTACTGTAATCCGATTACTTTTACTCAATTACTTCCCATCACTGTTCGTGACTATTATAATTATAACATTTTTGTTATTATTAACAAAAGTACAAAATTGATGAATTGAATTGGATTTGATGAAGAAAATGTTTGATAGCTTGCTTTCAGTTCATTCTCACACGGCGTACTTCCTCCTAAAAAGTAGTTTTTTTGTTCCCAAATTGACATACTTTCTTCGCACCACCCCTTTGTGGTTATATCCATCTATTATCGAAGAAACTGATGATACTGTGAGAAATTGCTTACAATCCATACTTAATCTGACTCTTGATGACAAAAGCTGGTTACTGGCGAGTTTACCTATTAGGTTTGGTGGAGTTGGTGTGCGCAAGATTAACGATATTTGTCTTCCTGCTTTCTTGGCTTCGGCTCATGGCGTTTCTGATTTTGTCAAATCTGTTCTTTTAAATCACGGTGATGAAGTTGAGATCTGCCATTTGTCGGAGGCTCTTGCAAGTTGGGGACTTTTAAACCCTGAACAGGATTTTCCAGCCCATCCTGAGGTACAGAAAGAGTGGGATCATATAAACACCATGCGTATACACGGACTTCTCGTTTCTTCTTCTCCTTCGGATCTTGACCAAGCACGTTTTCTTGCCATTTGTGAAAACGAAGCTGGCTCCTGGCTGAGAGCTTTACCTTCATCTAACTTAGGTTCTCTAATGGATGATGTGACCTTCAGGATAGCTGTAGGCTTGCGGCTTGGTAGTAAATTATGTCATCCACACCTATGCCAGTGCGGTGCCCGAGTTGACCCTTACGGCCATCATGGGTTAAGCTGTCCGAAGAACACAGGAAGATTTTCCAGGCATTCCATGATCAATGATCTAATTAAAAGAGCCTTAGTCTCTGCTGGTGTCCCGACTATCTTGGAACCAGTTGGCATTAGTCGATCCGATGGATTGACCTTGATCCCTTGGGTCAGGGGTAAATCACTTTTATGGGATGCTACCTGTGTCGATACTTTAGCTTCATCACATTTACCGGGCACCTGTAAAAATCCAGGCTCTGCTGCGATTTCTGCTGTATCTCTGAAATTGAAAAAGTACTGTCACATAGTTGACCAGTACCATTTTGTTGTTTTCGCTGTCGAGACACTTGGTACATGGTGTGCAGAAGCCAAGAAGTTATCTTCAGAGATAGGCAGAAGACTTGCTGTTGCAACAGGGGATCCTAGGGCTGGCGAATATTTGAGGCAACGAATCAGCATTGCCATACAAAGGGGAAATGCCTCTAGTGTCATGGGAACCTTTCCTTCGTCTTCAGCCCTGGATGAAGTGTTTTTCTTTTAATTACTATTATTGTATTATAATTCTGTACCTATAGTATCTGTACTGGGCATTAAAAATGATTATATTCTGCAGAATGTTACTGTGCTTTGTGTTTTTCCTTAACATTGCAAAGTGAAAGACAAAATGCAAAACACACACATGTATAATGTTAATTAAGCTCTATAGTTATTGTAAAATAATTTATTTATTTGTGTTATGTATCATGTTATTAATAACCAATAAATCAATGCGGCCCACTATTATTAACAATAAATAACAGTAATAACTAGGGCAAGGCATTTAATGACCAAAAATAGCGAAAAAATGCAAAATAAAATATACATTTACCATGTAAAAATATTAAAGAAAGACACAATTCAAGAAGAATTACAAGTGAGTTATCCATTATTTCTTGTAATTAGTTTTTAGAAGTAACGAGTTGATTTTAAAGAGAAATTTAATGAATGTCAATGCTTTATATTTAACTTGACAATATAACACACTCTTATTTTGTTACTAACGAAGTGAGTAAATTAATGCTACTTGGAAACTCTTTGTGCTCTCCCTCCCTCTCTCTCTCTCTCTCTCTCTCTCTCTCTCTCTATATATATATATATATATATAATTGTGTATTATCTGAAAGTAATGATTTGTACTCCAGTAGAGTAGAGTTCAAAATACACATTCCTTAAAGATAGGAGTAACAGTTATGCTGCAAGTGTACATTGTTTCCGGTGGTTTCCATTTGCTTATAAAGTTATAAGCACTAAAAAGATAAACAATAATGAACAATTCTAAATGTAACATATGTAATATTTGTTACAACTGTAAAAATGCTGAAAATGGCCTAAAAATGCCAAAAATCACCCATTTCTCGAAAATGAAAAATTCAAAATAATGTCAAAACAAATTTCCCTTAATAAATCAATTGATTCATATATATCTTTAACAACCTTCATATAAAAAAGATGCTAAATCATCAAATCCTTGCCCCATTGTGTATCGGCACCATGTTCTAAGGGCACAAAATCAGTTTATAACGAGTAGGAAAATAATAAAATGTTCGCTTTCCTCACTTAGTCTTTCATCTAGTGCAGTGGTTCCCAAAGTGGGGTCCGCGATGGTGTTTCAGGGGTCCGCAGGCGGTTTAAGAAGAAATAGGATATCCCGTAATTTTGAAGTGCTTAACTGTGTTCCCCACTACTTTATCTATGTGAAACAGCATTCTCCCACCTCACGTACTTGAAATCAAAGTTGAGAAATAAACATAAAGTTGAAAGTGACTTAATATTGAAATTATCAGACATTAAACCTAACATTGCAGAGGTAATTAATCAAAAGCAGCTTCACTGTTCTCATTAAGGAGTAAACTCTGTTTGTTACCATTGATATTGTTATTTTGTCTATTGAATTTAATACATTTGAATCAAAGTATTTATTTAGTTTTTTATTTCAAAATACAGAGGGGGTCCGCGAAATTTTAATTATTTTCAAGGGGTCCGCGGACTGAAACGTTTGGGAACCACTGATCTAGTGGGTTCATCTAGTGGGTCCCCTTTGGAATTCGTGACACGGAAAAACCTTTAGTCCAAGGGTTAGGAGGAAAATTGTTCCCTTCAGCTCTTGTTATGAAGCCTTATTGTTTGTGGTGGATTCTGTTCTCAGGAGGAAGTGTACGTAAGACGTTCTTCAATTCAAATCGCTGTAATAAGCAATTAAGGGTAATTGCTGCTTAATTCGATGCGTTCTGAGAGACAGTGTAGGTGTTGTTTTTCCTTTGCATTGTGCACATTGTCCTGACATTTCATATTGTTCTTCAAGGTAATAAAGTAGATTGGTACCTACACGATTCAGTTTCCGAGTATTAGTTTTTAACCACTGTTAAACATTGAGCCCTAACTTTAGCTCTTCAGGAATTTCATCTTCCGGAACACTTAGAAAGCAGTTCTTTTTTAAATAGGCCTATGTATTCTGATAGATCTAGTCTTAGCTGAAATAATTCATATTTCTTTTGTGTTAATATCTCTTAGCCTTCTGTTGAAATCCGTTTTGGTGTCACAAAGATATATTATACTTCCGTTACGTTGTAAGATATTTTAAAGTTTCCTTGATGTATGCAACCTTCTTGTTTAAGAGAAACTGTTTAAATTTTTCAGTTCCCCACTATGGATGGACACAAAACTCATAGGCCAATTTATTTTAGTTTAATGAAATCCATGTTTATTTTTTATAAATAGCCTATATTTTTGTAATTATTTACTACCGGTATATTAAATACATAATTTCATAGTTATTTTATTAAAACATTAGGCCTATTTTTTATATATTTTTTTTATTTTAAGAGTCTCTGCTAGGAAAGATATAGGCCTAAAATATAGGTCTATACATTTCTGCATTTATTCTCAAGGCTTTTCCTCGTAGCCGCTAGATATAAACCTATTTATTTTGTTTTTGTTTTGTGAAAAGAAAGGTTAAGTGGTACAATAAAATTACTTTCTATTTAAGTGTATCGAATAGAGAGGGATCCATTTCGTCGTTCCTACAGAAAATCAGAACTGCACAAGATTTCGAGTGACAACTAGAAGTTTGGAACATCTCAAGCTAATGTATTTTTTATTAAACGGGTAATAATTACCAACTATAATTTTCGTATGATGTGGTGGAAAGGTGAAGTCAGACTGAAAAATGCAATGCCATAGCCGGGGTTTGGATCAGGATCTTCGGCTCTCCGTGCCTGTGCTCTTACCAATTGAGCTACCATGGTAACATGCCTGTACAACATTAAATTCTCCAACTGACTCACATACCTTCCACCTTTGCCTACACATGGCCACTGTGAAATAATTATAATTTCGTATGACGTGTTCGTAATTTTCGTTTTTTTTTTATTCTTACAGAAAAATACTGAAAGAAACGCTACAGGAAATCTTAATCAGTTTCAGGTTAACTAAAAGTCGTCATATAAGATAGATTACCTCGTTACAAATTAAATGAATAAAAAAAATAAAAAAAATAAAAAAAAACTCAATGAACTTCAAGTCAAAACAAAGTTTTCCGGTAGAACTTTGTACTTTATTACGCAATATTATTGTTTGCTACAGAATTATGAAAAAAGCATCTCTTACAATCTAAAGGTTTTTTAAAAAGTACCACAATAAACTGAACCAGGCGCCATTCTTCTCGCTCCTTTGTGTCGTGTGTGTGTTTTTTTCTTCTTTTCTTCACACACTTCATTTTATTGATTAAAGTTTCAAAACACAAGTGTTTATGCCTTTACATAAATGTGGATAAAAATAATGAGTTTCTATTTAGGACGTGCAATTCTGCTGTCACAACTGCAGACGCACTGGCATTATTGTACCTGTAAGATCACTGTTCTTGATATAGGGGAAGTGCATGAAACTTATTGTTCATATAATAAATGACTTCGGGGTCTTATGATTTACAAAATCACATGGGTTATACTGGCCAAGGTTTCTGATAAAAGAATTGCCACTTTTAAGGTTACTATCATTAAACTTCTGAACTTGTTTCCGTAAAATTACATGAACAATTTAAAATTGTGTCACACATACTCCTGCCATCTAGTGGCTATACTTCATATGTGAGTGCAGTGACACTGCTATCTAGTGGCAACTGCTGTCATATAGGTTTAGTAGCAATCAGCAATCCATTTACTTGGGAAGCTGTGCCATCTATGAGAAAGTGCAGTACTACATGCATAACAAGTTGTCAGGTTTTCATAATTTAAGAGGGGTAATAGGTGAAACTTCTATTTTCTACATTATTAAAACTACATAATGATTTTTCATACAGCAATCCATTTATTTGGGAAGCTGTGCGCAATTTATGAAGCAGCGCAGTACTAAATGTATAAAAAGATGTCAGAATTTCATAGCATTTTAAAGGGGGTAATGAGTGAAGGTGCTATTTTATACATTTTTAAAACATTTTACTTTTCGTGTGCATACTTGTGGTGTAACAGATAAGATCGTGAAGAAGTTTTATTTATGTCAGTTTATTAGTTTTTGAGTAATTCAAAAGTTAATACTGAAAATTTGGCATATTTCGAAATGAAAATCGTCACACAATTTTTCCGTAAAATGTCTGAATTTTTAAAAATAGGTCCAACGACATATTTATAAAAATGCCATCCATTAATTTTCCTGTATCTTTACTACAAATGGAGAAAGTTTAAGTTTTACAGCTTGTGTTTTAGCATTACCATAATGAATAGAGGAGAAAGTGTGATGACTGAGGTAGTTCACTGGTTCCGCCGCTAGGTAGCAGTTACTCTGCTTGAGATTCGCGGGAGCAAGATTACTACGGGCGGTATAGGAAAAATTGCAAACTCTCTTAAACAAAATAATACATTAATCTATTTCAAAATGACTCACCTTATCTAAATTGAATTGTTAGATACTTTTGACAATTTTCGGGCTGCTTTACATGTCTTGGAAGATCTCATCTCCATAAATAAACATGGCCGTGTGTAACAGTAATTTCTCAGATTGCAAGAAGCTTGACCATAACATTTCGTTCCACATCTTTCAAAAAATCGAAGATGTTTACAAGCAATGAACAATTATATAATATAGGTATGAAACAGCTAAGGGATGATTTGATCTAATATTTTGTTGCCTAGAAAATAGGGTAGAGGGTATGTTAGTATAATATGATGAGAATTTTTTAAAGAATGTACATTTGTATAGAAATAACAACGTATAATTAGGGTAGAAAACAGCTAAGGGATATTTTATAAATTAATATTAATATTACATTGTATAGAATATTACTGAGTAGGCTATTAATTTGTATTAATATTGTATTAATAGTAATATTATTTATATTAATATTAATTTTCTCCTGGCTGTATGGGGTAAGTTATGTAGGTGAAACACGGTCAAAAGTGTAGATCTGTGTACAAATTATGTGAACAGAGATAATATAAACTAAGGGATGGTTTGTGAATTGCAGGGCATGGAAAATTTCATAAGCAGCACTACAAAAATAGGGCGCGTGATCTTTAAAATTGGCGTCTCAACATCCGATAAAGACGCACATACGCAAAAATTGTTTTGCAATGCATTCTACATATATCACACAATATTTCAAAGCATTTTCCCTGATTTTTTCATAAAAAAATTAAATCCTCTTGCCTTAACTACAGCCCGCTATTTGCTCAAACCCTCGACCATTCGCCGTTCGCTGTAACTGATGTACGTCTTATGTTGTTAAATTATATTATTAAAAAAAGGATCAAGATATTAAACTAATAAGACATTTGCTGTAATAATTATACATAACAATTACTAACATAAGTGAACAGAAAATATGATAAATAATCCAATAAATGCATAAATAAAAGTAGTGCAGATTTACTAAGTTAGAAAAAAGCTTCATTCGCTCCTTTTCCCCAACGGGTCAATCTTGCAGTATGGGTACAAGTAGTCAGTTAATATAGTATTATCATTGAGTCCACGAATAAATTATGTAAACATTTTACGTTATTGCTGGTATTTTATGGAAAAGATGCCTGCCAATACCTCAATACCATTCTGATAGCTTTAGCTTTAGAGTAATTACTATTACTCGTTAACCATTATAAATATATAGGTGGTACTCGATTTATAATAAGATCCAAATATTTCACTAAACCTTACACGCTTGATCTCTTTCTGGACACAAAAATAAAGTAATAAATGTCGCATAGTCAAATTTGCTTCACCCTCAACATTTCACGATCGTCCCACATCATTCAGACAGCTGTGCGCCAGGAATAATTACCACTCAATTACTCGTAAACCATTCAAGATATAAAGGTGGTACTGAATTTAAAATAAAGTTGAAATATTTCACTAAAACTTTCTCGCTTGAAGTTTTTACGGGATACAAAAATGAAAAAAATTGTCGCATAGTCAAATTCCGTTTCACCCTCCATGAATTTTATGTAATTGGTGATGTTTATATAATGAAATAAAAACATTTATGTCCGCATTCTTTAAATCTCTGTTTTAACCATCAGAAGGACTGTGTTGCGCAGATTATTTCTGCACAAATTTCACAGAAATAGGACCAAAGGTTAATTAAAGATTGCGAGTTTAATCATAAGATGCCAAACTATCATGATGCAGCATTGAGAAGTTGAAACGCAAACGAAGGTGCTGCCAGTGTTTCGGTGGACCGCCGCTCTCCCTATACCCACCATTGTATTAGCGGCGAAGTCATCACACTTTCTCATTCTATTCATTATGGCATTACTATTGATTTTTCTTAATTAATGTCATTTTTTAAGTAATGTAAACTACGTTATGAATTACACTTCTACCCATTCTTTTTTATTTAAAATCTATCGCCACCCTCGTGATTCAAATTGAGGAGCTACTTGATAGAGAAGTAGCGGCTCCGGTCATGGAAACCACCATATCGGCATGCTGACCACATGCCCCCAATCCTGCCATCTGCCTATGGTAGAAGACGTAGCGGTCGGGGGGTAGGCCTTGCCCTTCAGGGATTTAGCGCCAAGGAGTAGTTTATCGCGATAATCTGTTACGCTTAATGCAGAATATGCTGTGAAGCGGACATTAATGCAAGAACTCTGGAATTCAGATTCACCTCCAAACAAATAGCCTACTGTATATTTTTAAAAACAAATACTATTCAAACTTTATACATGCTCTTAAACCAAGGGCAGAGTTTGTATAGACTGCCATAACAATTCACTGCAGCGTCCATTAACATGAGAATATACAATAGTAATATTGAAATAACCTAGATACACAAAAAACTGAACTTAATATTGAATGTAATTTGAAACTCTTTCGAATTGCAACTATCAGTACATGTGAGTCTTGCATATTTGGAGTAGAGTAACTTGAAGAAATGGACGACGTTTCGCTGAAACGATGTTTAGATTAAACTTTATCCTGGGAGGAAGTCAAACCGCGGTTTTCAGCTTTGTGCATTTACGCCTAGACCACTAGGCCTTTTGTGCAGTGTATATCACTGGTGAACTGTCAAATGAAACACAATGTTAAATGAGAAGAATATACTCATGAAGTTCTGTCATGCGCTGAGTGATTCTTCTGTATAAAATAATGTGATTTTGCTTCTTCTTCTTCTTCTTCTTCTTCCGAGTAGATGGCTGCCAATCGGAAAAGATTTTGTTATTATCAGTGACATTATGTGCTGTAGTCTTCCAAGTAACTGATTTTTTATGGCGTGGCAACAACGATTATAGCCTAATTTATAACAAAAACCTAAAATCCAATTCATTCCTCGCACGTTTAGGAGCATGGAGTCAAAACACAATAGGAAGGGGGTTTTGACTGTGCAATATCTGAAGAAATATACACAAATGAGAATGTTTGGAATTTGTATTACTTTTACCGAGGTTGAACGTTCAAGGGAACTGCACATGTTGTCAAAGCTACCTCAAATTTAGCACATCCATAGGTGGTCATTATATGCATTAAAAGCTATTTCCTCAAATCAAATGTAAGTGCATGAAAATTAAACATCAAACTCCTTCACATCACGATAATTTCACCGGTTGTACCAATAACAATATTAAATATAATAACTGTAATAGGCCAATATCAAACTCAGGATTAATCGTATTTAATTTATTTTAAATGGAAGACTAAATGGTGCTGTGCTACTATGTCCTTGTATTCTGTGTTTATCACCACAAGAATGACAAAGTCCACCAAACCTACACTGGTGCCTGGTGGGTTGCCTAGCTATCGGGCGTTGTACGATAAATCAACATTGTGGATGACAAATTAAAATTAATATGGATTGGTACATAATTCTCATAACAAAATATATAACTGATATAATGTATATCGAGCCCTGCGTAATCTTGACAGTAGAAAAGTGAGATTACTTAGTTACTTACTTCCTAACTTACTTATTTACATACTTACTTACTTACTTACTTACTTACTTTACTTACTTTACTTACTTTACTTACTTACTTACTTACTAACTTTCTTACTTAATACTTACTCAATGGCAATATACAATTCCTCAGCAAGCTAAAGGAATATCATCTATTTTACGGAACCCGAAGCCTCATTGCCGCTTTTACCTAAGCCCGCCTATTCTGTGCTAACTCTATTCAATCGTCCCTCGCAAACCCTAATATTTTCCTCCCACCTACGTCTAGGTCTTACAAGTAATCTTTTCCCTTCGGGTCTCCCAGTCAATATTTTTGAGATATGTCTTTCTTCCCACAAGCGCGCAACATGTCCAGCCCACTTCATCCTCCGTGATTTAATTACTCTTACTATATCCGGTGAACAGTACAGGTCATGAAGCTCGTCGTTATGCAGTTTTCTCCAGTCTCCATTTTCATCTTTCTTAGGCCCAAATATTTTCCTAAGCACCATATTTTCTAAAACCATCAGATTATGTTCTTCCCGAAGAGTAAGCGACCATGTCTCACATCCATATAGTACAACCGGCAGGATAATAGTTTTATAAATCTTTATTTTTAGATTTCTGGACAGAAGACGAGAAGATAAGAGTTTCTTAACTGCATAAAAGAAAAGTGGGATTAACTCTCTATATTATAATTTTAAACAATTTGAATTACATACTTGGATTATTGGTAAGTAGTACCTCCGGGAGTGTTTGTGACTGTTATTCACATGATTGCCAAATTTCCTTTAATGATTCATGCACAAGTAACAACAAGCTACCCTTTAAATTAATAACGTATCCTATTAGATACAACAATTTATATTATATATGTGTTAAAGAAGGAAATACTTACATACTCAATGACAATAGACAATTCCTAAGCAAGCTAAAGGAATGTTATTTATTTTATGGAACCAGAGTGTTCATTGCCGCGCTTAACTGAGCCCGCCTTTCAACCCTATTCTGTAACTCCATCCAACCATACCTCGTAAATCCTGCTTCCCTTAAATCTAACCTAATAATATCCTCCCACCTAGGTCGTCCAAGATCTTCCAAGTGGTTCTGTTCCCTTCGGGTCTTCCATTGACTATTTTTGATATATGTATTTCTTCCCACATGCACGCAACATGTCCAGCCCATTTCATCCTCCGTGACTTAATTACCCTTACTGTATCCATAGAAGAGCACGGGTTATGAAGCTCGTCGTTATGCAGTTTTCTCCAATCCCCATTTTCAGCTCTCTTACGATCAATGATTTTCTTAAGCACCCTGTTTTCGAACACTTTCAGATTATGCTCTTCTCGAAGGGTATATCTATATAGGCCAATTAAAACCGGCAGGATAATATTGTCTTATAAATTTTTATTTTTAGATTTCTGGAAAGAAAACGAGAAGATAAAAGCTTCTGAACTGCGTAGAAACAAGCATTTCCTGATTTCAGTCGACACTTAAACGATTTCGTCCGCATATGGGGTTAATTCTTGACGGAAGTAAATTATACAAAATTTTTAATGATGCTGATACGACAGAAATTCCTCGATAGTTATTGCACTCGGCCCTATCTCCATTTGTATGGATCGGTATAATAATAGAGTTTTTCCATTCCTTTGGTTTATGGTTTCTGAATTTAATCTATCCCAACATGTCCTAATTAGTTCTGCTGAAATGTTGCCAACGCCTGGAGATTTGTGTTTTTTAGTTTACCTATAGGTAGTTTCTATTTATGTTAGGGTCGGTTCAGCAACCAATGGCTCTGCTGTGAATATTTAACTTTCTACACTTTGGACATCTCCATGTATATTTAATAATTATTGATTAAATAAATTTTTACACCTATTCAAAATATTATTCGGAGCTGCGAGTATATATGCTCAGCACACAGATTTCAAGGAAATAGAAATGACTGAATCATATGTATACAAAATAACAGTTCTTTTATTCACATCACAGATAAGTTCACAGTTTTACATCACCGGTTATAACAATAACAACAACAATGGTAATAGGATAATATCAAACTTATGGCCAAGGGTAGGTTACATTCAGTATAAATGGAGGGTTAATAATTGCTATTGCTAGATTCTTCAACAAAATATGAACAACCATCAGCACGAAAATGACAAGTCCATCCAACCTACACCGGTGACTGGTGAGGCGAACAGTTATATGATAAGTCAACATTATGGGTGGCAAACTAAGGTCACTAAGAACTGGAATATCATTTCCATAGAAAAAACTATACCTAGTACAAGGTATACTGTCTATATTGAGTCTTAAATAAAAACGTTTTGGTATTATGGATTTAAATTAAATACGAGAGGGAAACAATCAAATATTTTCGCCACTAGAGTGAATTATCACGTATGTCTCCTCACGGGAGTGTAGTATCAAATATTGCATGGAAAATGCTTCACCACAGGAGTAAAGCACCACATTTCGTAACAGACATATTTTACCGAAGAAATGAAGCATTAGGCATCATCACATCATATAAGGTGAAAAAGTCTATGTTCGGCCATGAAATTCAAAATCAAGTTTTCAGCATTAATACGCGTTGTGAGGTCAAAAAAGATTATTTCCGGAAACGGAATGTTTATCTTTCTTGTCTGTGTGTCAGTATTGTCTACGTGTAATGTCTATGTATAACAATATACCTTGAAATAGTCTTATGAAGATGGAATTTTAATATCTTTCCAGTATATGATCTGAAGCAGGTGAAAGACTTTCTTATACTGAATTGTCAACTTACACAAAAGGTTTATTTTGCGTTTTCCTAAAAACATGATAAAATAAACGCTTTTTTATACTACCTACATAATAGAAAGACTTAAAACTTCTATATGTGCCAGCTTTTCGTAAACATTCTCTGAAGGATAGTTAAAGCTAGTAGTTCACAAACTAGGCAAGTTGTTCCTCATGCATCTGATGTGTTGCACTTACATAACTTTCTCTACCCTAAGCATAGACAAAACAACTTTCACGCTCTGGTGTAGAATAAGAGGCCGTTTGTGGAGAGTGCATACGCAATTGTTTCAGTTTCATGCAATGGTACAGTAATTGTTCGCCAAGCATAATAAAAGCCTGGAATTTGTGAATTTTATGAATCGCTTATAGCTACTCTGCAGAGAATTTTTGCGGAAAGTCATTTTATATAAAGATTTAGTTCATTCTCTAGCTATGTTGTTCAGATATTTTTTCTAAAAATGGTATTTTTATATTTTATATTATATTCTGTATCGGAAACTTGATGTATTGCTATTTTCTGGGAGAAACGAGATAGTTTATAAAGAATCTGTGTTATTACCTATACAAAATATCTAGAATTCTAGATAGGGACTCCCCAATTGAGGACCGTTTTGACAAAACTAAACATCTCCATTTTTTTCCAACTTCGTTTTTTAATGGTTTTAGGTGCTTTGAAATGAGATCTTTAAGATGGCGAAAAAAGAACATAAGAATTAAATTTGAAGCCTCAATATGCAAGGTTTCTATCTTCTATATGTTAATAAAAACTAAAGAAACCTTCTGAACAATTTATGTTTTGGCACATGTTGAGTTTTGTCAAAACGGTCCTCATTTAGGTCACTTCTCCCTAAAGATGACAGCAGAGCTAGCTGCCGAAAACTCGGAAACAGTCCTCCTACTCATCCGACTGGAAGCCCAAGAATCCATTATCTAACTCAATTTCAAATTTTAGGATCGGACACTATACTTCCACGTAGTCTAAGTTTAGTGTCCAATCCTAAAATTTCATGTCTATAATATAGATCCTATGGTACGGGTAGAGGAAGCAATATTATGATTAGGCCTACCAGATGTCTTACCGACTGATTAAATACTAGCCTACATTATGTTGTGTTTCCTTATAAATTTAATGTAGCTGACCCAAGATTTTTGTCAATACTCAAAATTATGAGTAGGTAGAAATGTTCCCATTTGTTTGCCACCCGCTCATAGTCTACAATATCACTCGGTTTGAATATTTCTTATACATCTGTTAAAGGTAATAGGCCCGATTATCCAAGCCGTGGTTGTCAAATACTGAGTTGACTGCCTTATTAATCTCTTGCTTATCATAGATAAACTTGGCCTTTACACTTACAGTGCAAGTGACAATGCTGTAAGAGTCCTCACCCTTGTGAGGTTTAAACCTTGATAATAAAAATAAGTGGTCATCACATGATTTTCTTATACAGGTTTTCCTCAGTAACTACAGTGTCCTGAGTTTGCGTTAGTATTAAATACGTAACATAACAAAACTTCTTCCAAAAGTAATGAAAAATGTATAACGAAAGTAAGGGTACTTACACGGCTTAGTAAAAGTTCGACAGTACGATTACCTGTGCATTTTATTCGAGGTTTCTTACAGGTTATTGCAATTCCAGCTATGCATATTTTTATCTTTTGTAGATCAGCATCTAGGTAGTAAATTATTTGCGTTTAAGGACCTCCCCTGAAAACTACATATTTAGGAATCACCCCTTGATACCATCTTATCAGGCAACATTCTTCGTCTAATACACAGCTCAAGAAATGTAGCTATGATTACGTCACGCCATGGAGAATACCACAAACCCCAATTGAGTAGCGGGGGCATTAGACAAAAATGTAAAATGTTAGAGCTTTCTGGGCTCGAAAGAACATGGTACTTTCAACATGTCATATTCTATTGTAACAACCTTACAAAGTAGTTAGTTTTAATCATAAGCGTTAAAGAGAGCGAGATTTAGTTATAGACTACTTCTTTCTTACTCAGGAGCGCTTCTTTGCCTAATGTAAATAGTTTCCTGAGAAGATATATAAACTAGGAAATGGAAAGCTGTCTCTCTCTTACATAACATCACGTATAAAATAAATAACATACACACAATTGTAATAAGAAGTCAGTGGTTGTCATGGAAACAATGGTTACCATAGATATATTGCATTGCTGAAGATCACATTTCCGCAAGGTTCTGTGTTGGGACCGCTCACCGCACGGCGTGCAGCTTCCACTTGAGGAGGAAATATGTAAGCACTCTGAGGATGAAAAGCATGACGCAGAGTGCGAGAAAATCGTTCCAGAACTGATCCCCCGTCATGGCGACCTCGTGCAGGAACTTGTCCGGAAACTTGTAATGACAGTACAGCACCACACAGTCCAACACTTCCCTACCATACCCATAGATGGCACTCACATAACCTTCCAGGCCGTAGCGCAGGTAGCTGACGTAGGAGCCCCACTTGAGATATGAAGGCATGTCCCTGAGGTTGACGCCGAAGCCAGCGAACATCATTATGGGTACGGAGAGGGTGGGGCCCAGGAAAGTGCCATTCTGAAACAAGAATGAGTGTTAACAGATTTTAATAAAGTGTTGATAGCTTTTAGAAGTTTTCAAATGAATAAATACCTACAAGGTTTAACTTATTTTAATACCTTGTACAGTTCTCTATTTCCCATGAGCTACTTCTACCATTTCAATGTAAGTGGTTTAATGACCAATGCAATATGTTGTAAGCGATATAAAAGTTTAATTTCGATATTAAGGAGTACTATCCTTTGAGCCCACGTTTTTTTTTTTTGTACATTTTCACTTGAGATTCCAGTCTCCGTTTTCATCACATAGTTTAATTTAATTTAATTTAATTTCCATATAAGTCGTTTTGCATTCAGTGATGCAATAGACTTCGTCAAAATATATAAAATACATAAATAAAGACAATAAATTAAAATAACTAATATACCTAAGCACAATACAAATTAATATCTAGTGCCCTTACTTTTAGCAAATCATTAATTGAGTCAAATGAATTTGTGGCTAACAAATTAAAAACTGTTTTCTTGAACAATGCAAAAGGCAGATCTGTGACTGTAGGCTTCAATTTATTGTGCAGTTTAAGTCCAATTACTAAATAACTATTTATGAATTTAGTCAGTCTGCAGAAAGGTATAAAACATAATGACCATGCTGTTCTCATAAAACTCATTGCTTCTACGTTTAATGAATAATAAAACATGAAAGATATACAAATCGGTTACAGTTAACTTACAAAAAGTGGTATGCAATGAAGACATTGCTTTCTGTTAGTCCCCCACCCCACGTTGTGTTCGTGAATTAAATAGCTACGTGGTGCCAAGTCTGAAGAGTGTGGCGGTACTTACCACTACGTCGAAGACAGCGCCTATCATCAGCCCAAAACTCATGGCGACGTACACAACCAGCAAGCTTATGGCAAAGAACATGTTGAACCTAGTGATGTCTGTGGGTTGGGCGCTGATGACGTACACAAGCATGGTGAAGAGGAAGCAGCTGAGCAGGGTGACCGGAATATCCACTATCGTGATGGAGATGTAGTAGGACTTGAGCGAGTACCAGCGGTTGAAGTGCTCCTTCTGCAGGATCATCATCTCGGAGGGAAACGTGAGGATGGTGATCATCATGGGAGTCATCATGTTGTGGATGAGGCATGCAAACAGCAGGTTGTAGTTGTCTAGGACCCGGGATCCCTCGTTCCCCTCCCCTATGAACAACACTCCCAGCATGCAGGCTACGACCACGTTCACAATCAGCCGCAAGTGTGTCATCGTCTGCAAACAGAACAAATCAGCCAGATTAGATGTTAACCCATACATGGGCATAAGACACAAGATGGCATTGCGGACATTCGGTGTACGTGGTGGATTATTCCCATGCATGAATCATATCTCTTTGCAAGCAGTGACGAGTTGCGACACTGTTCCGATTGGAAAGGCGTTTTGGCACATTCTAAGCCTTTGTATGATGAAATAATTGTACACGTAAAAGAATAATTAAAAATACAAAATTGTTTGTATTTTTTTTTGTAGTGTATATTATAAAGTGAAATTAGTGTTTCCCTAAGAATGAGCAACCGCCACTGCACTTATTGTCTGTTTGTGTCTCCATCTACCCGTTCATTTCGAACTATGTGTAAGTTGACCAAGTTTGCGGGTTGCGTGTCAATGGATAGGGGTTTGCCCATGATTGTGTTAACCAATCACTTCAGGGAGTTCTAGTAAATTCAGATCTGATTGTTCGAGCATTAATTCTCTGGCTTGGTTCTAAAAAAGCCAATGTCAATTTCTTGCAAAAATGAGATCTATGCATTATTGAGCTCGGCTAGTCTTTATCTTTCGTATACTAAAAGTGCCAATGTCCAATGCTATTAATAGACATAAAACAGAAACCTTAGAAGCCAATGTCTGAAGTTCTCAGCAAAAAAATGTTACTTTTCTAAAGGCTCCAACGTCAGTTATCTCAAAAGCAAGTTTTATGACAAGGGCCCTTTTAGAACCAAGTGTAGTATAATAATTATGCTAAGCACTATCCTTATACTACGCTAACCTTGGAAGTGGATGCGCTGCCTGCTGCAATTGTTCTACAGAAAAATTGTAAGGGTGTCACTTCTTGCTTTCTTGCTCTGCTCCAGTTTATACCTGATTCTGATTAGCATATTAATTCGTTAAATTTAATTAATAAACTTCAAAAGTGGCAAGTTTATTTTAAGGAATTAGGCGCTGAATTTGAAAGCATATTGACACTTAATGTATCTCTACTTTTAGCTTATCATTGTTCATTATTATTTTGTTTCATCCAGGGGATTATTCTGTTTTTAAACACTAAATTTCGATTAGTAGTAAAATATAGTGGATAATTGTAATTGGTGTTAATGATTGAGATTTAAATTAGTAATTGAGATTGGAGATGGGTAGGCCTACATCCTGTGGTAGGTGAGCGGTCTCGGCGTCAGTGTACCAAGCTGTAGAGTCGGGTTCGATTTCCTCCCAGGATAAGTGTCTAATTACAGAATATAATTCGTGCATAAATCATAAATTGATATGTTTACATTACTGAAATAGGAGTGTCTTTTAGTCCTGAAGGCCTTAGCTCCCATATGACATGATTACTGGTTTGCTGTTTTGGGCCATAAAGTTATTAACCGATGACTGACTTGTTCCTGTAACCCCTATGGTGAAGCATAGGGCCTCCAAGTGGAGGTTTCATTACCTATACTAATTTTGTTACGCTTATTATCCGAGATAAGCCCATCGCCTCTCAACCCCCCTCCCGGAAACTAAGGTATTACTTGGGCGTGAAAGGGCCGAGAAATTTTGTCCAGAGGCTCTTTTGGGAGTTCTTTTGCGTGCCGTATATCTACGACTCTGACCCTCCAGCTTAAAGTCCCTCCCAGAGGACTCCGTGCCCAGTAATTTTACGTCCTGAAAAATGTGATCGAGGCCGGGTTTGATCCCGCGACCTTCGGATCTAGAGGCGCTACCTCTAGACCACCTCGGCCGACTATTAACCGATAGGCTACATCTACAGTTTTGGGAGGATACATCTGACAAGGATGATTATACTATTGCGAGTTTTAAGTTAGCTACACTTTCCCTGGCATTAGTTAGTGTGACAAATGCAACTCATAGCATTCAAACTGTAGCACGTTTGGCACGCGTGAAATTCCTACCACCCTCAGAATTAATCGGGGTAATCATGGACTCAATGAAGCTGTTGTAACAAGAGTTTATAAGAGCAGTTCTAGTAACTAATAAGAAGGAATTTGAGGTCGACATTGGGAAATGGCGGGGGCGGAGTATTTTGCAGGAACTTAGGGATGTGACTGATGAGAAGATAAGGGTTTTTGGGGAAAATGGGAGCTTACAAAATATTATACGGCGTATTTTTAAAATGAATCGTCACACAGGTATACAATAACACTCAAGAAGTGAATGAATATATTAAAACTTAAAGGAACCGTCACCAGAAATTACGGGATATTTCTAAAGATTCTGGTAATGTTGTCACGGGATTAGTTTTCAAAAAGAATTAGAGTATTTAACCAGAAATTAAAGAATTGTCACAACGATCGAAGGGTATTTCTCCAAGAGCTAAGGCTGTTGGCAGAAGCAGTTAGGGAAATATTCCAACAGAACTTAGGGAATTGTTGCAACTAACTTAATGGTGTATTGTCAAATAGTTATTTTCTTGGCAGAAATAGTCTTGAAAATATTTTACAAGAACTGAGGGAACTGTTACAATGTATTTTTATAGAACTTAATTTGTTGACAGAATTTGTTTAAAACATTTTAATACTACTTGGGGAATTGTTACAACGAAATGAGGTGTATTTTTTTCAGGAACATAAATTCTTGGCAAAAGTAGCTTTTGAAATATTTTACCGGAGCTAAAGGGTTTATTTTAGACAACTTAAATTGTTGGCAGAAGTAGTTTTGAAAATATTTAACTTAAACTTAAATTGTGCAGAAGAGTTTTGAAAATGTTTACTACAACTTTGGGAATTTTTATAACGAATTGAAGGGTGTATTTTAAGAACTTAAATTGTTGACAGGAATAATTTTAAAAATATTTGACAGAACTTAGGGATTTATACAACAAATTGAGTGACATTTTTGAAGAGCTTCAATTACTGGCAAAATTAGTTTTGGAAATATTTTACCAGAACTTTAGGAACTGTTATAACGAATTGAAGGATATTATTTCCTCCAAGAGTAATTGGTTGTAGGTGTTGACAGACGTAGTTTTAGAAATATTGTTGCTAGATCTTCGGGAGTTGTTACAATGTCTTAAGGGCTAGTTTTAGGAGAACTTAAGGAGTTACGAAATACTACAGGAGTTGTATGGGGTATATTAGCTGTCACAGTCTTTAGCTGCATGCGCAGACCCCACACGTGCGCCCGCTAAGCACATTCGGAGTTATCGCATTTGACCCGCCTGCATTTGCAATATTTCCCGGCTCATGTTGTCTCTATGAGCCAATGAACTGTATTACTATGGGTTTAATCTTCCAAATTTTGAAACATCGGTTTTTAAACTTTCTATCTAACCTCACACCGACATTGCTTACTAATTACAGCATTCCTCCAGGTTCATATTTAAGTTCGACAATCCATGACAACAAATTAATCAGCTCGTGTCAGTACAATTCGTAATCGTTGGCGCATGTTTCTTATATAAACCGTATAAGTTTATGTATAATATCTGTACGAGTCTGAAAAGAAATCTGTCCACGTGTGTTCATTTCTCAAGCAGAATATCTCGTCCTTCTGTGTAAGTAGTCAAGTTCAAGAAAAAATGTCTGAAAGTAATCATTCTTTATCTGTTCAATTCTTAAAAAATAAAACCTTACGCTGATTATGTAAGACGTCAAATTCATGGAAAATACCCCGAAATGTCTGCAAAGCAATCAATCCATGTTTGTTCAATTATTAAAAAATAATTTCGAGTTTTATGTAACGCGTCTAAATACATAAATGTGTAAGTCTACAAAGTAATAATTGAAAGCCTGTTCAGTTCCTAAACAGAATCCACATGTTCCTTTGCTTGTACAGTAGTATAAATTCTTGTTACATCTGTACATACAATTTCTAAAGATTTGCAATGTAATCAGTTCACGTCCAATAATTCCTAAACAGGAGTCCGCATGTTTCTGTGCTAGTAGTCTTAAGTTTATGAAAAATATCTGTACTCGTCTGCAAAGTAATCATCCTATGTCCGTTCAGTTCCTAAACAGGATTTTACATGTTAGAAGTCTACCTTCATGTAAAGTATCTGTAGAAGTCTGCAAAGTAATAGTTCATTTCTATTCAATTCCTAAGCAAGGATTGAGATTTTTTCTTTACTAGTAGCCTAATGTTGTGTAAATTATACTAACAAGTCTCAAAGTTCATGTAGTTCAATTAATAATACAATTCAGCATGTTTCTTTACTAGTAATTCATGTAAAATATCCGAATAGGTCTACAAACTAATCACTTAATGTCTACCCAATTCCTAAACGAGATTCCGCAGCCTTTGCTAATAGTCCAATAGTTTAATAGTGTAAAATATGTGTACGAGTCGGCAAAATAATCAGTTATATATATTTTTTAATTCCTAAACATAATTCTACGTATTTCTTTGTTAGATAGTATACTTTCGTCAGAGTCTTTTGAGACCGTGGAATGGGTAGATATTGTCACCCTTGTAACGGCCTTAAAGGAAACAAGTATAAGTCTTTCTTACTTTAGCACATTATTCTTGTCTACATAAAAGTGAGACAGACTTGATTACTTTAAAGTCAGTTCTAGAGAGGAAAATATCTACTCATTCCACTGACTCAAAAACTCTGACAATAGTATAATCCGTGTGCATGTTTGAGAAGCCAGTTATAAGTCTCAAGAGGTGAGTAGTGCAAACTAGCAAATTATGCAGAAGAATGGCTTAATAGCTAATTCGTGATGACCTTTCAGCTATGTGACATCACGGTTAGGCAATATCGATACTGTATTTTTGAATTTCACATTATTGGATGAGAGAATGTAAATGTTTCTAAATATAGAAAAATCTAAATAATGCTGTGTCGAATATTCGTGTGTGAACGTAACAATTCTACAAGTATGAGTCCATATATAACTCTAGAAATTGTTGACATTTTGCATAACATCTCGATATTAATATGGTCCTGTTTTGAACGGATGTAGATTTATTATCATTTTCAGTTGCTTTTATGGATGTCTTATTTTAATGGAAAAAAGTTTATTCAAGACAACTAATGATTTTATCTGGCAAGATGGGATATAACAGAGATTTTTTCCTATTTGTAAAAATTTTTCAGTGCTGAATTCATGAGTACAAAGCAGTGAATCTCGCCTTATTAGTAAACAAGAAAATACTTAAGGAGTATTCGCTTATGGGCGACTAAAAATTATGTACAAAATAGATAGCTTGTAGCCTGTGGCGCTGTGGTCCGTTTTTCTTGATAAACGGTGTGGCTATGGCGTTGTTGCATAGTGACTAGAATTACTGTGATTCGCAACTTCAAAAACTACGAGACAGTCATAGTTCCTTAGCCATTGTGAATAGGTCAAATGCTGATATAAGTTACATACTAATTATCTTGCATATTAAGATTCTATCAGTAAGAGATTTTTTCAAGTGTGGGTATGTTTAAAATTTCTCCCTCATTTCCCTTTCAGTATTCAGCTAGCTTGAATTGGCGAGAAGGGGAGAGAAGAGAAAGTGAGAGATAGATAGAGAGAGAGAGAGAGAGAGAGAGAGAGAGAGAGAAAGAAAGAAAGAGAGAGAAGAAAGAGGTGTGGGATGATTGTAGGAACTCCTAGCAGATTATTAAAATTCTTCTGGCTTCCAGTTTGTACAAGCTTTTAAAGCCAATTCCTGTTCTACTGAGACATGATTTCGGGACATAGTAAAATCCACACAAAGAAGATCGATCCTCTGTGTGAACTATGCTCACCTGGTCTCTCTTCATCTTGATGTATCCTCTTCGCATGAGCACCTTCAACTGGTTCCACTGCGATGTCTCCTGCAGCCCTCGCTTTGTGTCCCGCTTGAGGGGCTCTTCGTCCAGTCGCATCATGGGTTCTACCGTGGTCTTGGAGTTTAGCGAGGACTTGAACCAGGTTAGGCTGCGTCCATTCTGAGTCCCGGAAACCATGAGCTCAATCTTGTCCTGGCCGTATTCGCCACACGCGAGTTCGATGACGTAGTCTGCAGGATTGTGGTACATGGGACATGGCAACCCCAACTGGTCTAGATACGGCACCATATGATGGGTGGCCCCCTGGTAGAGACATCGGCCCTGCGACACTACGTACACGTGGTCGAACATCTGGAAGAGACTTGCACTCGGCTGGTGGATAGTACAGACGATGGTTCTGCCCTGCCGTGCGAGCATCTGAAGCAAGGACACGCACTGCATACAGGAAGAACTATCCAGCCCCGTGGTGGGCTCGTCTAGGAATAGAACTAGCGGGTTGTTGATCAGTTCCAGTGCGATACTCAGTCGCTTCCTCTGCCCTCCAGAAAGTCTGCCCGTTCGAGTGTGTTTGTGTTCAGCTAGTCCCAGTGTGCTGAGGATCTCGTCAATCTGAAACACACAGCATGCTTGTAATATAGATGTAGATAGAGAAAGCGGGGGGGGGGGGGGTGGGTAGAGAGATAGCAAGTAACAACATTTTAAGAAAGCGGTAAAATGTAAAAATTTGATCATATATTTATAAGAGAGAGAGGCTTATTCAATTTATGTAACCGACTACATAGATTAAAACGTGAACTCAAGTATGAGGTATTATTTAGAGATGGACTTTTCTACAGTAGGCAAACTGAGGATCCGGCCGTTTATGAAAAATTTCTTTTTTTCAAGAAGGCCAATCGACTAATTGAAAATTATTGCAGAATATTTTTATTACGTAAACTTACAAACATACAATGTGAATACAAATGGTTTAGTGGCTATCCACATTCATCAATGCAAAATAATGAAGTAGTTACACAAAATAAAAGTAAGTAAATAATAAAAAATAATAAATCAAATAAACTGATGTAACAAAGTGCCAGAATGCTTTTGTTTAATCCGTTATAATTGCAATTATGATATGCAGAAAATAATTTTTTAAAATCTGTTTCCGAGTTAAACTCCAGATTGATTCATTAAGCAGGACTTATGGAAGAACAAAGGTCTAGTGTTAAAAAAAGTCAGATTAACGTCGTCCAGCAGCAGAACTATAAAGGTGTGATATATAGACAATTGCACACTCGCATAAAAATACAAAAAAAAAAGCCACATTAAATTGGACGGCTACGGGATTTGGATCAAGGACCTCCAAAATGCGAGTCTAGACGTTACCATTTCGGCCACCTCGCTCAGTTTAACGGTCAAGTTTGATAAGCATATGTGAAGGAATAGTGTTATTTGTCATAGGTAATTGTATTGCAACTTCCAAAGTCGTATATGTACTACCAATAATAATATTATTAGTGTGTGTAATAGTAATAATAATAATGACAACAATAAAGACATTTCAATCAGTTATCTTTAAACCGTGGAAAGAGTGAAATCCGAACCGAAAAAGTAACTTTCATAAGAGTGGAATGAAGGTTACTGAACTGTGCATTAGTCCCGATGTGTTTTAGTTCTGTTGAAATTGATGAACTCGCTCTTATAAAGTAGTAGTAGTAGTATCCACAAGTAATTATAATATAAAAAAAAATATATAAGATAAAGTTACCGGTAATTTAAACCTCTTTTTTCAAGTTCTTAATTAGCTGCAACCACTTAACCTTGGCAATCTCAGCAAAGAACACTCACAGAAAATATTTGCACGAGTACAGAAGTCCAACGAACTGTGAAGCACGCTTTAGAAGTTTGTTTTAGGATGTACATACTATATTTATAACGACCACCTTAGGGCTTCTATTTTGACATGTTTCATGATACTGTGTCTCCTGTTCTGTTACTTCAGAAGAGAGCTGTTAGGATTTGATCCAGGCTGTACGTATATTAATTAAATATTGTTTTCTCTATACCAAGTAAAGGGAACAATTACGTTAAAACTATCAAATTAACTCCTTTTGCAATACTTCGGATAGAACTACACTTATGTTTACCATGTGCGATGACTCGTGCATTTCAACTGTGTAATCCAGGAGTTGTTTTTTTTATTGCAGTGAAATGATATTTTGGCGAATGGGGCAACGGTGGAATAATATATAGCAGGGGAAACAAGAGCGCCCGAAAAAAATCTGTCCCGATCCCATTTTATCCACTACAAATTCCACATGTATCCACCGAAATTCCATTCCGGGTCCTAGCGGCGAAGGCGAGTGGTCTAAACACCCAGCCATATAGTTCAGGAGTTAGCAAAATTCATGCAGTGTTCCAATACTGCACAACGTATGTACCGTATATCTTTTCATAAGCACTGTAGAGTCACGTATGAGGCCAACTAATTTTACCTGGGCATCTTAATCATTGAGGCGTAACGAAAATAATTTTCCAGTCTTATTGAATCTTACTGTGGAACTTCGGAATATTACAGAATGCGCATTTTATACAACTGTAAACTAAACTAAACTAAACTAAACTAAACTAAACTCCGTGGCGCTACATCCCTGAAGGGACTTGGCCTACCACCCGACCGCTGCGTCATCTACCACAGGCAGATGGCAGGATTGGGGGGCATGTGGTCAGCATACCGTCACCCACGGCCGTTAATGGTGGTGTTCATGATCGGAGCCACTACTTCTCTATCAAGTAGCTCCTCAATTTGAATCACGAGGCTGAGTGCACGCCTGCCAGACCTCCCTACCACAGGAAAATCCGAGGAGGTACCGGGGATTGAACCCGAGCCGACGGATCTGTAGACGGATCTGTAGTCAGCGACGCTAACCACAAGACCATCCCGGCGGTTCTCGGCAATTGCAAAGCTTAGGCTAATTCCCTAAGTTCAATCATAGCCCGTTTATAATGGATGAGAAGAAGCAGGAGAAAATATGTTAACAGGGAGGATACTTCCCATTGGTTCTCTGTATGTCATTTAAAATTATTTTCATTTCCCCCCCCCCCTCTAAGTATGTAATCGGGGGTACGCCGTGGTGTAGTGGTTGAGGCAATGCGCTACAAACCGAAAGGTCGCGGGTTCTATTCCCGATGAGGTCGTTGAGATTTTTCAATTGGCCTAATCCTTCTGGTGGCACTATGGCCCTGGGGTCGACTCAACCTCTAACAGAAATTAGTACCAGGAGCAATCCTGAGGGTAAAGGTGCGTAAAGCTGACAACCTTACCACCTTCATGAGACGAATGTCTAAAAATCTGGGAGCCTTCATGCTCCTGGAACCCTTAGGGCCTGTATAGGGAAAACGTTACTTTTACTTTTTAAGTATGTAATCAGAGGTAAATATTTGCATGTATGGTACAGATCACGACACAGGGAAATATGAAGGATACAGTATTGAATGGATCTGTGTGTAACTTACAACCGTTGAAATTAACACTTTACCACGTTGTTTCTTTGTATTTATGAAATTCTAGTCTATATGACGTCACTATGACTGTAGGAAGTGTATTATCTTACGGCATTGCGTTGATTCCAAAGTTTTGTTCAGATAACGGAATGTTTACAAGCAAGCATAACTCACAATTTGCACCATGTTAAATGTTCATAGTGAGGATAAAAGTTCCAGTTAAAATTTCCATGATGCTAAAATTTTAAGAAGTTTCGTTACTTCACGCACTGTTAGCTTGCTATGTATTATTACGGTCCTAATAGAACATTTGTAGGTCTGGGTGGCACAGATGTAGCGTCAGCGGTGTAGTTGAGCGTATATGGACGTATACGACGCCATTGTAGATACCAGATCTTGGGTTTGTTCGGGAAATTTGTGCATCCATTGTTTCGATTGTTCTTTTGATTTTGGATTGTCGTAACGAATCTACGTTTCATCCCCTGTCACGAAGGATTTCAAAAACTAGTTTCCGTGCCGAGTGACTTTCATCTTTTTTCGGTAGCTGAAGAAAGATCTTGGAGGACAGCGCTTCCACGCCAACAAAGAACTTCAAAACACTTCAAAATGCCGTGAAGATCCTTCTCAATACGCTGGCGGCAAGCTTCTATGAATAGGGTATTGGAAAGTTGGTACCACACTACGACAAATGTCTGAATCTGAGCGAGACTATGTAGAGAACTAGCTAGAAGGTGTACCTAATGTTCCAAATATAACAATTTTGATTTGCACTGTGGTTTTCATTTTATGCCCCATCGGAGGTTGAAAAATAAAATAGCCCTCGTATACTGTATACTGTAATACTCGGCTGGGTTGGTTTCGTAAGGACAGAGGTATACTGTTACTTAGGCCTTTGACCGTCGCCGGTGTGCCGGAATTCTTTTCTACAATAATTTTTATATATATATATTCTTATATATAAGAATATATATATTCTTATATATATTCTTATATATAAGAATATATATATTCTTATATATATTCTTATATATAAGAATATATATATTCTTACATATAAGAATTATTGTAGACCAATTCGACAGACGTGGACCTGTCATATTTATGCGCATGTAAATGCTATCGAGCGGCTAGGATTGAACCGGCTACCTTGTGTACAGGAAGCCAGCGTCAGACTATCTCCGTCACTCAGGCCGATGTAATTATAATTGAAAGCCCTCTCCTATTATGAAGGTAAAAAAATGTAATGCAACATTTTTTCAGACTCTATGTTTTAGAGTTCAGCGTTAAATTCGTTGCACTCTCGCCAATTGCCTTGGAAAAATAGACAAAAAGTGCGAAACGTGCAATTATACATGAAATTTATTAAATCAATACAGCAAAAACATATTTCCCTTCATTTGACCCTTCATAATAATTCATGATGAATTCCCAAGATTCTGTATTAAACTTGACCATGTGGAACATTCTGAATGGTGAAAATGCTTAACAAAAATTTGCGGCAAAAATAAAATTAAAAATAACAGTGAAATATGGCCATCAAGATGTTGATTGAATGCGTTGGAAAGTGAACTGTTTAAAAAACGTACCTGTATTATTGCATCTAAAAGGTGTATATATATATATATATATATATATATATACATAGGCGTACCGAGGGGGGGGTTGGGGATTGAACCCCCCCCCCCATTGATTAAAAAAAGGAAAATAATATAATTTTTTAAAGTCTGCCCATAAATTACTTAATACAAGTATAAAGCGTGGGAAACTTAAAACTCGTTATTTTGCGTCTTAATTTTTTTAAATTTTTCGGGGGAGGCCCCCGGAAGCTTAAAACTTGTTATTTTGCATCTTAATTTTTAAAATTTTCCGGGGAAGGGCCCCCGGAAGCTTAAAACTCGTTATTTTGCATCTTTATTTTTTAAATTTTCCGGGGGAGGACCCCCGGACCCCCCTCTCCCTGGGGGTATTCCATACCCCCCAGACCCCGCGGATGTTATAACCCCCCCATATGGTCGGCCTGGTTACGCCTATGTGTATATATATATATGTATATATATATATATATATATAAAATGGTTAGCAATCCGGGCTCTAGTTATGAGTAGACTTCGGACTTTTAGGTCGCTAAAAATGCTGTTTTAGGTACCTAAAATAAGCTCTAAAAATTGTAAAATAGGTTCTAAAAATCGTAAAATAGTATATTATAAAATCGTTAAGTTGCAAATTTTCTTAAATATCTCAATTGCAATGCAGAATATTATATTTATTGAAGTCACCATTAATCAATATTCATAATAAAACACAGATATAGGCTTATGGTACACAGAGTTAAATAGACCTATTACTAGGGCCTGTATTAATACCATAACAGTGAAAACCTAGTCCTTGCACCCAGAAGCTACGCACGCTAGCTTATTCAACCCCTTGTATCCTTCAGTAATTCAGAGAAGAACTTTTTTAAATTTATTTTTACTGGATGTGGGAGTCGGAAGAAAAACACTACATTTTCTTGGGAATTCCAAGAAATTTTTGTACTGAAGACGAAACATTCCTTACTATTTAACCAAGTCACAAATGTGTCATCTAAAAATTTAGTACGAACTGAAAATAAATGCTAGAATTTATAACAAAAAATAACTTATTTTGAACTTTAGAGTAAAAACAAGCAAAAAGGAAATATAAGGCTCTAACGTAAAAATAGGGTGTTTTAGGTCCTATAAAAGTATCAGTTTTAGGCGTAGTCACTTATGAAACATGCATATACAAGTTTTCGTCCATATATCACTTAAGGATTAAAATAGGTTTTTACTTAGAATCCGAAGATTAAAATAGGTTTTTACCTAAAATCCGAAGTCTACTTTTGAGTTATGACAGTACTGGAGTTTGCACGTGGTGTACCTTGAGGCGGGGTGTTTCGTGAGTAGGAAGAAGTAAATTGTGTTGACTCAAGATAACTATGAAAATGATCCAAACCTTGACCCTGACGTCACACTGTACCTAAGTCCATCCTTTGTTATCAGTACGTGAGAAGGCAATCAGTTCATCGCTCCTGTGATCTCGTATTTCGTAATTGTTTTCCGTTAGGCAGGACGTGATGATTAGCCTATAATTATTACCCTTAAGAAACTTTATATTACTAATGTTCAAAATACAAGGCGTATGTCTTAGTACAAGTGGTTAATGTGTAGAATTTAAAGAAAGTAAGCTTGCCCTCCTTTCTCCATGGTATCAAGTACAAGTTATGTGGCGTCCAGCTCGATTAATGGAGTAAAATAGACAAATCATACCATCAGGGCCCTATTTCATAGAACTCTACAGGTGTGACAGATAAGACAATTACGTCCAGTCTGGCAAATTTGTCAATATGTCATCTCATCACATTTTTATAAAATATTACAAGTTCTCATTACATTGACAGGCAAATAAATGTATTGCCAGACTTAAAATGTGCACGTTTCGTAAACGCAACAATTTTATGTCCTAATGGTTACTTTATTACACTGCAGATGGCTCTCATATGCTTGTGATAATCGACCTCAGCACTGAATGTGATGCATAAGCGATTGATTATTACTTTCCAAATAATTGAAGATAAATTTGCCGGCCATTTAAACATTCTACACACCTACATAAATTCTACTGAATGTCGAGTAATTTTGTTAAGATTACTATTAATATCATTACCGGTCCTACTACGTCGTGTTCATTATCAACAAGGAAGTTTAGGTTACAGAGATCTAATATTCACAGAACAATAATTCTAGAGTGATAGGGAAAAAGCGAATAAGTCAAAATACCGAAGTTTTAGGCGAGACAAATAACGATTTATTTTCACAGCATTTTTACAACATTTAGATCAGTCCACACAGATGAGTCAAAGCCTATCACTTGTTCTTCATTTCCTTCCGGCGGAGGTTCAATCATGTGATACGCCCAATCATTCATCAAAATGAGCAACATTTTTTTAACCAATCTTCATACAGTTCATTATGTTATTACATATTATTGTGAATCAAGAATAATTTTAAGATATCGAATTATTTTTAATCATTGGCTTTCTATCAGATCCAGAATTAATTTTTAACCGGTTGATAGAGCCATGTCATTTTCTTCTGGTTACTGGGAAGGCATTCGTAGCGATAGAAGGCTCCCATTTGCTCTGAAGTATGCTGGATATCCAACCAACATCCCACAAAAGTTATTAGAACGTTCTGTAATTCACCTTGATTTTATAGATGTGTTGTTACTACACAAGGATGTCTCTCCATTTCTTGCTTAAGTATAAAATAGGGTAAAATATAATTTAGGCCAATCATTTTGAGATATAGTGGTAGGGCTTGAGAAGCAAAAGTAAGTAAATAAATAAACGAGAAAAATAAAATAAAATAAATCGACATTGTTCCCAAAATAAATATTAATACGAAATTAGGGCTTTGAAAATGGGATAGTAAAAGAAGCATTATCTTTAAATTTTATAAATATTGTAGGTCATGTGTTTATTATAGTTTTTTCCTTGATTCAAGAACCCTCAAAACACTGAATCCTTATCTAACACTCTGTATACATGATCTATAAGTTTTGTTTCCTTCCCTTCAGGCTTTGAATTGTCAATCTCATGACAGGGGATATTAATAAGAAAGAGTGAGAGAGTGAGCGAAGGATCTACAGAGCCTTCCCCTTGCGTTGCAAACAGTTCACAGATAATGAGGTCGCAGGTCATTTCCTACTTTAATCAAGCTTGCCAACTTTAGTCGAGAGTTGCGTAATAGTGACATAGAGTAAGGCCCTGTAAGAGGGAAGAACAATGGAGAATAATTAAATAAGGAAAAATGATAAGAGGCAGGCAGGCCTTGGCATGTCAGTCACGATCAATTAATCAGCTGTGAGGTCAAGATGCAAGTATTAATAGAAATTAACCAGAAATTAATGTGCAGTTCCTATACCCTCCATGTTATGATATGAAAAGGACTGAACGTGTTTCATTCAACGTGTGGCCTCAAAGAGTAAATTTCTCAATAGAATGGAGCAATACATACAAAAATGCATCGTGGACAAAAACAGTGTTAACATGGAAGCTGGAACAACAATACAATAATGTAATATAATATTTGAGCTGGTGTTTCCGTGTAGATCAATGTGAAATTAATTAAAGGTGGCGTTGCTCGGTTGCCATAGGAAACTTAAGACTTTATGTCACTGGAAAATGACTAAAGATTCAGACAGGGTATTTACACGTAATGTGGTATACCATGAAATATTTGGAGATTGATCGAGTGAATGATATTATGAAAACCAGTGGTTGCTTTTCAAATATGTCCTTCGGATTAAACAAATACCTAGGGCAAACGAACTGAATTAGTATATGCCTTTGTTTTTTTCCTTTCACAAATTGGCATTTAATCTAAACGCCCAGAATGTTGTGACGGTCCCACCTATCTAGTAGAAGCATAACTTAACTAAAAGATCATTATAATTTAACAAACTAAAACATACGTATGTGCAATTGGAGAAATCAATAAAGTATTTTTAGCTAATATTAAATTAAAAATAGGATGCTTTGAAGAAGTACGTGCCCTCGTCAGCAATGGCAAGAATAGATTTGCAGATATAACTAAATAGAATTCAAAAAATCAACTACAACACCCTTACTTCTCGATGCAACTGTAAGGTAAGAGAAAAACAACAAAGATCAGGCCCTGGATTTTGACCAAGAAAAACAAACATATGAAAGTTGCATTCCGTTTTTTGAAAATAAATTCCTAGACAGATTAGGCAAAAGGAATTATGAAGTTCATTGATTATTCTTAGGTGCCAGGGAGACAGTATATGGTTCTGTGGTAAAGCTTTTGAAAATCGTCTGTTTATTGTAGTTGGTATTATGACATATACAGTAAAAACACTTGGATACCACATTTAGTAACATTGTTTAATACGTTTAAGTGATTTAACATAACTCTAATAATTAAGTGTTTATAACTAACATTTTAAATCGATTTTTGTACTTACAATACTTCATTATTTATAATTTGAAAATGGTCCCCCCCCAAAAAAAAAGGATTGGCTGGTAGGCTGTGTCATATGGCACTGTGTAAAACAACCAGCTTAGATTTAGTAACAGCTATTTTATCTCTGTGCAAACAACATATAATTACACGAATTTAATTAAAAATGACATTTAACAGTGGAATTTTGTAAGTATACTGTACCATAATATTAAATTGAGGAAAGACCATTTTTCTACTAAAATGATTACATTTTACTTATTAGTGTACGTACTGTAAAATTATTTAAACCCATTTAACACAACATGAAAACATAATAAGGGCAGCTATGGTGTAATACAAGAAGCTTACTATTGCAGTGTGCGTGCTATAATATTGAAATTGCCACACGCATGCGCAATAGAAATAAAGGTAATGTTGCAATGTGTGCAAGGTTATTATATTTTATCTTGGCCTTGGTCAGACCAGTTCTTCTGCAGTCTCATTGGAAATAGAAACTAGCCTATTCAACATCCATTCCTTTGAACAAAATAAACCACCAGTGTTTCTTAACTTCATTCGCTTTCTTCTGGTTACCTTTAATACAAGTTTAACCAAAATTTTCTTGGTTATTTTCTAAATGCACCTAGGATTAGCTCTTACACAGAAGTGTTTAAACCATATTGGATAGTACAATTAAGCTTGATCAATAAAATACTTTCATAAAAATTATTTTATTTATTTTCGGTAAATTGTTACCATCATCACAGCATCTGTAATTTACAAACATCGTTTTCTTTATCTATAATGATTTATACATGTTGAAAGGGTACCTATTTTAAGTCTTTCGTAAAAATCTACAGTTTTAAAATTTTAATGTAACAATCTTATACTCTATTATGTTTGCTAATATATAGTAGTCTTCTACGTACAAGTTGTAAATGGTATTGAATTAAAAACTATATACTTAGGAGATGCATAATATGATGGAGTTAGTGATATGTTTCATGGTTGAATATTAATAGGCTAGATTTTTATATCATTTTTGTTCGTATATTTTGTAAGTTACGTGCAAAATATTTCATTTTTGTTATTAAATAAAAATATATATTTAGATAGAAATTAAATGTAATATATATATATATATATTGCTTTATTTATAGGCCTTTCCTAGGTTTCTTAACATTCATACTTATACCTGGCTTGTAGAGTCACATTTAGGAAGAATAAAACTGCTTCGCTCTTGGCTCATTTTTAATTAAAATTTCAACTCAAAAAGTTCTTAAAACATCAGTAAAGTTCTACTGATGTTTTAAGAACATTCTACTGACATTTGGATAAAATCTTTCAATATTAAAAATCCATAATCCGCTTTCGTTTTTTGTAAAATTATTGATACTCTAATGACATCAAATTATATTTAAATAACCATATGCACTATATGTAATGTGTATATATGTAATATAGGCCTTTTCAACATTTTTTATTGCTCAAAATATCCCACTTGATCAAGTTTTTGTGCTATCTCTTTGAGCTTTTCAGCATGAGTTCTGAAGAGAAATGATTTTTTGATCTAAAGTATTTTTGAAATTTCGGTTTTTATTTGTTAATATATATATTATTATCATTATCATTATTACATTATTACATAGAATTGCAAATACAAATACATATTTATACAAGTAAATAAAACAATTTTCAAATTTCAAAATTAAGCTTGATATATATACACATTATTTCAGAAAATAAATTTTTAAGGGTAATCGGTAGTACAAAGTACATAATGCATAATTTAAAAAAACAGTGTTTAGAAATGTACTGTTTTATTTAATAATAAAAAAACCTTTATAGTGAGGAACATTCGTGTTTGATCATCACATTTATTTTTTAAAATTATTATCTCACAAAGTTACTCAATCACATAAAAATTTAACTCCTGTTATAAAACGTAAAATGCAACCTGTGATAATAGTGTCAATTATAAATGGATTCGAACTTGTAGAATTTAATATTTTCATTTGTGGGTTCCCCTAGTGAAAAAAAGAGCATCTATAAATCTATAGAGTTATGACTTCTGATAAACCATTATTATTATTATTATTATTATTATTATTATTATTATTATGCAAGCCGTTAAGTATACATTACACAATAGGCATTGTCAATTTTGCTACAATGTACAGTAGTCAACAGTTTTCACATTAAAACTGCAGTCCATATATTCCGTCAGACTATAAAATGGATTATTGCATAACCAAATGTTGATCTTTCTTTTAAAACTAGTCACATTCAATTCTGTTAGTTGAACAGGCAGTTTGTTGTACAGTCTTATACTATTGACAAATTGACTGGATTTCACTTTTTCTAATCTTGAAAACGGCACTTGAATCTTTCCAATATTTCTAACATCGTAGGGGTGAACATGATTATTTAAAATTAATTTATTTTTTCAATCCTTAGAAGGTTTTCCGCCTATATACTAGTGTTATCTTACCACATTAACGAATCTAAGTCCGAATTTGCCAAGATTTGTGATGTAAATATATCAAATTTTATTATAGATTCTTGTACATAGTTTAATAAATTTACATAATTTATTATATCCCTTCTTTACTCAAAATTGTAGTTTAAAATTTTTACACTTATTGAGTTAGATTCAAAGTTTAAAAAATATCTTAGTATAAATTTGATTGTTTATATTGATATTTAAATAGACTGGTACAACAAATAAACGCTATATATCATCTGCTTACAATGAGAAAATAAGTGTTAATTACAATAAGACTTGTACGAAACAAACAGATATTTTTATAATTTTAGACTGGAGTAAAAAGAAAATTACTCTCAAATTTGAATGCATATACAGTTTTTATAGACAAGAGTTTTATGAGTAACTCAAAATAATTGTAAATAGGACAAGTATACTGAAATAATTTAAATCTTTTAACCTAACGTAATATATTAACTGGAGAGAATTGTAATTGTACCACTATTGTATTGTATTATTGTATTTATTGTAATTGTACTCAATACAGTATATAAATTTTAGAAATCATTTTTAAAAATTGAATGAATTATAATTTGAATATTTGACGAGTCTTTGTAAGACAAATATTTTTAGAATGACATAATGTCCTTTTATCAATATAAACAATCAAATTTATACCAAGATATTTTTTAAACTTTGAATCTAACTCAATAAGTGTAAAAATTTTAAACTACAATTTTGAGTAAAGAAGGGATATAATAAATTATGTAAATTTATTAAACTATGTACAAGAATCTATAATAAAATTTGATATATTTACATCACAAATCTTGGCAAATTCGGACTTAGATTCGTTAATGTGGTAAGATAACACTAGTATATAGGCGGAAAACCTTCTAAGGATTGATTTTATACTATACTAGTTGAAATTTAGCTTAGCTTCATAATGAAGTTTATTAATAAATAATTTATTTTTGTTTTTGTGAACATACAGTAATAATTGTACACTGTTAAAATTCCTTCCTGTATGAAAAGCTATTCAGAGGGGGTAGACTGTCACATGAAGCATCAGACCGGAATATGTTTAACACTGCGGAGTTGTTGGCATGGATCATGCACATGGAGCCGCTGCGTGATTTGCTGCAAATGGGTTGTACTGACCCGCACGACCTTACAGCTGATTTCCATTCTCAACATATTACAAAACATTCCTAAAACATATATCAGTTGTAACACGTGCGATATACTCATATCATTGTCGCTCAAAATCGCCATGGCAACTGTGACGTCAAAAGTCAAGTTTATTTCCAACAATCATACGTCAGTACATGAATATTAATAAATAATTAAAGTGAATGTTACAAAAGAACATAAAAACTTGCATATAGCTTCTTCAAGGATCGAGCTATCAATGAATTTAGAAACTTAAATGTTATGTAACTAACAAAGGAAACGCGGAACACTATCTGCAATCAGACATCCCATGTCAGCTCTATAAGAACATATTGGCCTTCTACAGGCAAAGTAACCAGTAGCATTGCTGGAGTAGTAAGGCTTCTTCGATTTAGTCTTTATGATTACTAGGGTAAGGAATTTGATGATTTTGCATCTTTTTTATATGAAGGTTAAAAGGTAGTTCCAATATATATAAATGAGAATCATTAAATAATTAATTAAATAAGGGCAACTTGTTTTTGCATTTTTTTTTGCATTTTTTGTCATTTTAAAGAGATAGATAATTTTTGGCAATTTTTAAGTCATTTTCTGCATTTTTAGGCAATTTTCGACACTTTTTTTTAAAGTCATGTTTCGGTGGAGGTAGAGAGGAGCTTTTCCATGTACAAATCGTTACTTTCAGACAACAGACAATCGTTTTTATTTGAGAATCTCTGCCAAGTGTTCATAGTTAATTTTAATTCAGGTTTATTGTAAACGCCATAACAGTTTGCCTTGTAGCAGTAACCATTTTTTCTTTCTTTTTAAATCCCACGTATTTGCTAGGGGAAATTTGATGGGCATGCCAGTTCAGAAAGATTTTTTCCCGCTAAGGGTGTCCAAGTAGTATACATTTACTTACTTTTTTAGTAATAAAAGTGTGTTTTATATTTTAAATTAATATATAAGATACTGGCATCCATTAAGTTGATTTTAGCGATTCATTACTTTAAAAAACTAAATTTAAGTAATAGTGGAAAATTTATTGGTCATTTTTTGAAAATTTTGTGTAATTTTTTAACTATTTTTAGGCCATAAATGCATTTTTTTTATTTATTTGCATTTTTTCATTATTTTATGGTCATTAAATGCCTTGCCCTAATGATTACACTTCAGTCAGTTTCATGTCTGGATCATTGGGGCCTCCGGGAGAAGTTTTCATGATTAAATCCGAATATAATTACGTTTTATACAAGGTGAATCAGAACTCTACCGACGAACTTTCACAAGTTGTTCAGGGATGTTCTCTGAGTGTATTTCATAGAGTTTCTTAAGCCTATTTTTATTTAGCATTTTTCGGCATTTTATTTTCTACTAGTCACTTTTTTAGAAAATTTTCATTCTTTCGTTGCATCTTTCCCTATTTTGTCTTTAGTATGAACTTTTTCAACATTACAAAGAAAGCGATTTCATAATTCCTTAGCTATGAAGCATTCATTAATATAGTAAATATAACAATAATAGAGAACATGATTTTGAAGTAGCGGACTAATATAAAATACTTAAATCTTGTCCTTTGTTTATCATTATTTTTTATTATACTACTGTATATGCCCTTTTTAAATATGTATTTAGAAATATTAAGTCATTTTTTCAGTCATATTTTCATAAATTTAAGGTAATTTTATAGGCCATTTTCAGGCAGTTTTAGGTCATCTATTTCTGAGACCTAGTGAAAATAGTGATACTCCCGAAAAAATCTAGGATACGCAACTGCAAAATTCATTGCTGGAAATGAAAACGGGTTCCTATCCTATAACTTAAATGTTGTTACGCTAACGGCTGTTCGCATAGGGTTTTGTAAGAGAAATGTACTATCTTTTAAAAAATCAGAAAGTTATCTAAAAGCAATAGCAGCCGGCTTTAACAAGAAAGCATTTGATTCTTATTTCAACATTTAAAATGAAGTTATGACAGAATTCCATTTGCATAACATTACATTCTATTTTTGCAATATGAACTGAAGTAAAATGAACACTATAAATTGATTTTTTAGTTTATAGCCTATATCTAGTATTATTCATATTACTCCACAATGTATCAATTTGCCCGTATTTTTTCAATCCTGTAAAATTTTGGGGGTAATATGGATAGCTCATTTGTGACTTCAATTACGAATATTTTTATTTAATAGAGCCTTGTTAGCTACCTTTAACATGTAAGTGCAATACTACATATTATTACTTGCATTAAATTGTGTGCATTCCAAGAAAAGTGTTAATATGTCTGAAATTATTCAAATTACCCCGCTTCACTCTATTTATTTTAAGAGACAAAACTTTTATTCAAGTAGAGAAGGTTATGAGTTTATTATCAGATTTAAAAAAAAAATAGTTTTTCCCCTGGACCAGCCTGTACCGTGACCAACACAACACAAAGTCTACAGCAGTTCAACCACAAATAAAAGTCAACACAACTGCAAAAGCTATTATCTCCCCGGGTTCATTAGCAGCAACCTATGACGGTTAAGTTCGACCGGCCTGGACATAATCTTGACAGTACGTGGCAGTGTGCAGCGTGCCTAGTCGCCCTAGTATTCCTTTCTATGCCTTGGGGATTATTCGTAGTCAGAACAAGGCATTAATGCTTCTTGAAATCACAAACAGAAACATTAACGTTTTCATGAGGTTCTGAACTGTCTCTTATCTATTTCACGGTCTGTATTTCGTGGAATAAAATACGGAATAAATGCCGGATTGATCAGTGATGTAAGCGAATTGTCAATCAGTTGTTGGAAATTTAATAAAATGAGCGATTTGGTTTTTGAAAATTTAATTATTTTACTTTTATTCTGTTATAGCCTACTTTGTAAATTATAACTTATTTCGCATTTATGAGTTCGATCTATGCGTGGACATATTGCACTGACTCCCATTTTTGTGTTTTCCTATTCATAGCTTATGAAGTTATAGCTAATAAGATACTACTAGTAGGTGTGGAGGTGAACAACATGCATTACCTGTCTCATTCCTCCGTGGGAATAGGTCAAAATTAATGCCAGATCCAAGAGGTTTTATTTAGGGATGGGTCTTCGATACTTTCGATACCTCGATACTCTCGATACTTGCATGGTATCGGCATCGAACGATACTTCAGAAAACTCGCTCGATATTTTTTCGATACTTTTGTAATTATGCAATTCTGCAATTAAGTGAGAATTTTTTAACAAAAACTTGTAAGTGGACTGTTTAAAAAACTAATTTTAGTTTTAATGTAGAGTTTGAAAATAATTACAGGCTACTGATGATATTAAATTTTGTCTCATTAAATATGCACACTTAATTAATTTAGTTGGTATGACACTTGACTTTTAATTTTTAATCTACCTATTTATTGAAACTGGAAATGTTGAAGGTATCGAGTAGAGAAGTATCGAGTATCGAGGAAAAAATTATGTATCGGTATCAAGTATAGAGTATCGAGAAAATCTGGTATCGACCCATCCCTTGTTTTAATGTATCAGAGATTTTAATGTATGAAGAGGTTTTAATGTCTTGCAAATCGCCTTATTACTAAGATCCTAATATATGAAGAAGCCATAGTACTCACAATGCCGTCTTTATCGGAGCTACGGACGTGCACTCCGAGTTTGAGATCTGCCGCCAGTTTCATGTTCTCATTCACAGTTAGAAGAGCTTGCAATCTGTCATCCTGTGTGATGTAACAGGACATCCGTCTGAAGTCCTCTAGATTCCTCTCCAACCCATTCACCAGCACGGTCCCGCTTACTCCCGTTATTCTGCAACACACACCACCCTAAGTTCCAAAACTTCCTGAAAACTTAATAGAAATACCATAAAATTGGCATAAGAAGTTTGTAAGTTTTTAGACAACTTGAATTAAAAGTGGAACTTCTAAAATAAGATACATGAAGTAAAAGTTTCATATTATTGCACTATTGCTATAAAATCTTTATGGCACTCTATTGTCACCAGCTATGATTTCACTCACTTTAAAATACTCCCTTAGCTAAGAATTATTGTATTGGCCTATGATTATTAAGTAGACTTAGTTTGATAAAAGAGTATAATAAAACTCGTTACACCTTTTTTGAATGTTAAATTTCTCAAGGTGGCCGCAAAAATAGTCATATTTGGTAGCCGAAAACCGTTGGCCACTCCATTCCTTATATTGGCAGCCATGCACCAGACAATCAATAACCTACGTTTGCGCAACTACATACATGTACTATTTGGCAAGATAGCTCACGGACAGCTGGAAACCTCCCAAAATGACTGCATGGTATGTGATAAAATTATTTCACATATATTAACGGGTGTCTAAAAAATTGGGTATGGTACACATGGTAAAATCATTTTACTACTTGTTTCATAAATAACTATTCTGGTGTTACAAAGCTTTGTTTGTGATAAAATTCCAAAGTTGAAGTAAATAATGGCCTAATTATTAAACTCCAAATTCATTAGAATGTTTCAGACTGCCCTCATTTAAAAGTAGAACCCTCAGCATTAAGCTAAACTGAAAATTATTACAATTTTGTTTCACTCCAGTTTTACCAACTTTGGTTTAGTACTGAATCTGACGGTTATTAATGTACCTAAGAGAGTACAAATGAAACATTTTGTAATGTGTTTTCGTTATTTAAAAACATAAATTTATTGACGGTCACAAAATCAACTCGCTTGGCTGATTTAATTGATTTTTCAATGGCCAGATGCACAAGCCAAGTGCAATTTACAGGCCAAGTACATTCTTTAATTCGATTAATCAATTGTATAATGGTGGCAAGTATAATTTGGATTTTTTGGGTTCAAAGAAACCAGATGAAATATCACAAGCTGGAGAGAGATAATACTAGAATCGTGACTATAACTTCCACAGGACGAGGCCTATTGATTTTGGACCAAATCGGTTGACCAGTACCGGAGTAGCGTAGCGTCCAATTAACAGTTTAAAAATAGCAAATCATTATTGTATTACAAAGCCGCGTGGCTAACTCACTCATTGACATAATTTTTGCCCATTTCCTGATGAGCCAAAATTTTGAAATTTGGCATACTTATAGCTTACAGCTTGTAACCGATGGAAATATTCCAAAATGATCCGATTTTTTATTTTTTGCTCCCCGAAATCATTTAAAATGGCGGACGCAGTTTTCGAGTCTATTTAGGCCTTCTTTGGAGGCTTATAGTAGCTAGCCTAAACGGTAAGTCCTATCAATAAACCGATTGCTCCATCAGTAACGAATTTTGAGAGATCTATAAGTCTGGCCTTATTATTTTTTTGTCATAACTTATCTTAAGAGTTCGATTTTTTTCATTTTAAGTAAATTTTGTATATTTTACTTGCCTTACACATTGACACACTTATAGGACAGATAGATTAGTAAAATTTGGCAGCGATATTGGAACATACAACAGTCATAATTGTGAAAAATTTGGTGTTTCTAGCTGCCCCATAAGTATGAAAAACTTGGCTGGATAGCTGTGACGTCATTCACAATTACGACAGTATAATTATTATCCTCTTATTAACATTGATGTATACATACGTCCAGATGAGCTAGAAACTTGAAATTTGGAAAACTTAAGTTTCTTGATAATATTATCATGAAATGTCCAACAGAGAAAGCTCATGTGGTTCATGAAAGCTCATATATTTACAGTTTCTTGCCTATAACCGATGGAATATTCTAAAAAAGTCCTTCCCCCTTCCTCCAAAATGAACTTTGAATTTTTTTATGATACGGTTTCAGATGTTTCGACAAAAATAAAGGAATAGCCTATTGCTGACGTGAGGAATTTTTTGTAAATTCGTTCTGTTAATATTCTAGTTATCCCAAATATTCCTTTACATACGCTTATTAAACTTTCTCAAGAAATCGTGGTCTAAAATAAAATAGTGTCTGAAATATGGCCTATTAATTGCATCTGGCACTTTGTTATATCACTTTAAATGATTTTATTTTTCACATGTTCGTATTTCTTTTCATATTTAGGTAAGTGATTCATAAATTGGCCTTGAAATCACGAAAGAGCAGGAGCTCGTGTTTGGGGGTAGTTCCAGTATTATATTTTTATATGTTTTACAATATTTACTTAGCAAGTTAGGCCAAGATCGACAACGTTCACTGGAACTTTCTTGGGAGAGATTTTATCCCTTTTACTTTCAGGCATATCAGTCAAATTTCAACGAATTTTCCTGTCATCCTGTGATAAATTATATTTGCTCATGTCTAGTGATCTCATTAACGTTAAAAAATGACGTTCTCTTTATGTGTTTTAAACGCTCTTGACGTAAATAAGTGAACTGAACTAAGGCTTTTTTTTTCATACGAATATATACTAAATATAAATGTAACAATTCTTTATTACTCTGCGGTATTTTAATTGTATAAGAAACTGTGTATTGCCTGGTCTATATCTTATCTAGTTTATGGTATAAAGTGGCAAATGAGAAGTACAGTGTTATAATAAAACCATCTGCGGAAATGTCATTCGCTAATAGCTGACCCTTGAAATTCAAAGTTTCATTAACAAAAAGGAGAAAAAAGTACCTCTATTTCATTAACATCCACATGTGTTATACTAGGATTGACGGATGCTATCACCAGCTGTATTGAACACGTGGCGAGAAAGAAGTGGCGGTGTTCGAGCAGCTGGGGATGAAGATGATGATGGTGATAAGCATGGAAGCTCAGAGCTATCTAAATATGTGTAACAACAGACAGACAATAAATATCACGTGTGTGGAAATGTTAATATTACTTCCAGATATGAATTGAAATGCTTTGTTTTCTACCCAAGACATATTACTCGGAGGAAGTACTACGTTCCGCCATTAAATTCCATGACGAGTTTTCATCTGACTCTTGAAAGAAATATTACCATTTTCATAAAAATACTTTTGTGCATGTGTATATCTATGTATAACAGCTCAAATACGAAATAGCTGTCAAAAAGAAATTTTATATTATTTTAGCCCGGGGAAGTGATGGGGTCTACAAGTTACGTTGACCAGTTTTTCATAATACACAGGAAGAAAATTCGTAATATTCTAGAAAATGGCTCTTCCAGTTTTATTTAAATGTTGCACACTAATTGTTTGTAATCAAACTCAGACCTCACCGAGGAGACTTCGCCTCAGACCTCACCGCTGAAGATGCCTGCCGCAGTTGCAGGCGAAACGTCCGGAAACTCATCCGACGGACCACGGTAACAGAGCCCGGAAAGTTTTAACCATGTCAGATCTAAAGCTTTTATTCGAAACCTTTTTTAAGAGAAATTCATCACTCCCAGAGACCAAGGCTTGTCTTGTCTCGCTAACAATACGCCTCTGGGCGAGATAGAGACCACTGAATACGCGCTTCCGCAGTGTGGCCACTTGTGTTGGAATGAGAAAAGAAAAAAGTAGGCGTACTCACCTGTACCCCGAGAGCACGTCCAGGAGGGTGGACTTGCCTGCCCCCGAGGGCCCCATGATGGCAATCAGCTGTTTGGGGAGGAATCTGCCCCCCACATCGTGCAGGATCTTCTTCTTTCCTGAAACAACCATCAGACACTGAGCACATTGAACCGGTATAACCAAATGATAATTACAAAAATGCACAATAGATTGACTTCATTTTGAACACACAATGAATGCAGCGAATACACACAAACACGTATGATTTTACTTATAAATCATTGACATTCTTTAATGGCGTTTAGTTACGGTGAGAATACGAGGAGCCACCCAACGCGACTGGTGGCACAGTCCGTATGGCGGTTTCGATCCCGGCCCAGTTTGTTGGCATTTATAAGTGCATAAAATATGTGATAGGCCATTGTCTGTAGATTTACAGGCATTTGAAAGAACTTGTGGGATAAAATTCCAGCACATCGACAACAGTCACAAGCCTAAGTTGCAGTAGGCCTACACCCCGTTGTTTAATAACCATAAATCCAACCTACGAGGGTCATCCAGAAAGTAGCGTTCCGATCGCCGATAAACAAAACAAAAACATCAGTAAGAAAAAAATATTTACTGTAATATTTATAGACATTAAGTTCTTTAATGTCCTTCTCTCGCTATAAACGATGACTCTCTAGACTATATGCGTAGATAAGGTTACTGTTTAGATCTAAAGTGTGGCCTAACACTGCTTTGTTTTCTGAACATATTAGGATGCTGGTACAGAGGAGATTTGAATTACAGGTTGCATAATGACTACTTGACTTCCGTTGCTCTAGAGCCTTAAAAGAGATCGTCATTGATTAAAATATTTGCGGAGCCCCAAGAATTTCGATGTGTTTATTGAATATAACTAACAGATTTTTAAAATCATGACAGAGCTGATTAATTAGTTATATTATTTTAATTATCAACCTTGAATAGGCGTGCACACGTATTTATTAATAGCAAGTCTGCATTCATAGAAATAGAAAGAAAAAGACAACCCCACATTTTCAGAATTGGGAATTCAACAGTTGGCTTGTTAAGAATTTATTTGCAATGTTGCAGGTGTTGAAGCCTCCATCGCATTCACATTTAGCTCAGCCCCGATAAACAAATGCGTGGATCAGCTGGACTTTGCCCGCTAACAACTAATTGTGTTATGTCACAAATTGTTATTTCTGTTTATCAAATAAATATTTACATCGCAGCCCATGGACCGCGAAGATTAGCCCAACATTCACACACTGCCTTGAATTTGCAACTGTACGGAGTATATGGGAATTCTTCCACCAAGAAAATTCCATAGTTCCTTCATTCCTTCTCATAGTTTTGAAGGCCGGAAAGTTCACTGAAAATGTTCTCGAAAATGATTTTGTGGGGAACAGAAATCCCCTCTCATATGATAATGCGAGGTAGTTCCTCCCAACGACCTTGGTTCTGGTAAGTCATGGATATGTTTACAAACCAGTGGCATATAGAACGTAGGAAAACTGTGAAATCTCACATATTCATTTGCTAACGTTTCTAGCACAGTTTGTAAAGCAGTAAATATATTGTGAGAATCCCTTCATTTTAGGACTCCTGTATTAACGATTCTTGAACAATCATTTCCTGTGGATTTCTGCATTTTCAATTACAATTTCTTAGAACATTTTCAAAATAATATATTATTAATAATAGAATTTCAGCCAATCTTCTGTACAATTTAATAACGATTTAATTGCACATGAAGATAACATTGATTATTAGACTGAATTAGCTTACTTGACAATTTCTTTGATTGTTCAAACTGTGTCCATATCTTGCCGGAATGTGAAGTTATAGACTGCTGGAGTATTTTGACGTTGCTTGAATTTTGTTGGTTTTGTAATGATATAAATTAATATTGACTTTAAATTTTAAGTCAATTGCAGTTGCAGTTGAACACATTCCACTAAGATAATCCATATTTCTCGTACCAGGAAAAGTATTAGTGAGTGTCACTTCAGATGTCTCTAAAAAAATTTAAAACTCGAGATGAGTTAGAGAGGCTTGACCTAAACTTGTTACTGAATAAGCACGAATGTGAGAAAGCTACAAAGTATAGCCTGGTCATTCTAAAAAAGAAATCTGAAATAATCAAAAACTTTACGTAAAGCGCTATTGTATACTTATATTTATACTTATATTTATACTTATATTTTATTATTTTTTTCTACTCTATGTGAGAACATTAAGCAAAATTCCTCGTGGTCACGGCCAGAACAATTAAAAAGTTAAAAACACTGTTTGTGTAGGGATTTTAATTTTTTTATATCTTTTGAGAAAAAGCAGGTAACGCATTCTTTTGGACGCGAGCACATAATTACTAGTTAAGTGTCTTCCGCGTAATTATTGTTCAGATGGACTAGTGTTCATTACTGGCCAATTACTGGCCAATTTTTGAAAGATATTTAGCTTCCATAAACATGTCTGGACAAAATTGCTCAAGTAGCTTTGAAATGCTCTTTGAAACTTTTCGACGCCATGCATATGGACCTTATTTGTGTTTAGTTTTTCTTAATGATTACAAGCGGATTTCCCTTATGTCTATCTATTGATAGCAAACAAAATTAATTTTCATAGGTAATCCCACGAGAGTTGACGAGTTTATCGATAGATTCGCGATTGCGCAGCAGGAGCTAATTTATCTGATGCAACTCATCAATTCGAGTTGGATTTATTAAGACTATTCCATGAATAAAATGTAACGGATTATATAAATTATAATTACTTTCGTGCTTTGTTGTATAAAAACAAAACTAACAGTTGTGAGATCACGGCATACTGTGAATCAACCATCCATGAATCGATTCGAGCTACCAAGGTGTAATCAGTGCTACCAATGGTGCATATAAGACATAGCTAACTTCATTCAGGTAAGCTAACAGCAGAACAGAATAAAAGCACACGAACTGGCTTGTACCTAATCGAAATTGTGTTCTTTATCATTGTACATTTCTATTATTTCAATTTCTAGACAAGTTACGTTGTATAAAATAATCTGTTTTCGTGCCGCTTAGTGGCAACATCTGACTATTAATCACTGCACACTGATACTCGCATCTCCAGTAAACGATTTTATCACGATAAAACACCATCCTCGCGATTTCTACAAGAATATTGCAAGATAAACGGCCGTGATTGGTCTATATCCAAGGAATTGCTGAACGTTATTGGTCAATATCAAACACGCGGCGTATGAGTTGAATAGTCAGTTTAAATCCTGGATGTTATCAATGTAGCCTATATCGATTATGTTGTAATTTAGCATCCTATAGTTTTTATAGGAGGAAAGAATAATACGATTAAATGTTTTAGTAGTTTGGTATTTCTTAGTATATATTTAACTACATGGTTAAGCAATTTTTTACTATTTTTCTGTTTGCATGTATATGTTTGGATTGTGTATTCTCAAGTTACGTATGTGTGAACGTGTATTATTCTGTATCTCAAAATTGTCGGTAATAAATATATGCTTCTTCTTCAGTGTAAAAGTAGTAGTCTATGCATTGAAATTGTCTACGTGAGAGTGTACCAGTGCCAGTATCAGTTTTTGTTTAGTTTTTGTGCCAAAGAGTTGTTAGCAGCATGCGGGAGACAGAGGTGTCCTTGTTGTTCAAGGAGAAGAACAACGTCATCAATATAACATGCCTACCTATTATTATTATTTTATTATTTATGTCCTCGGCTTTACATCCCACCAACATTTCACACATTATGTCACATTAATTTTTTTTAAATATATATATATATGGCAGAGTATTCAGAGAATGTTTAAGTAAACGCTTGGGGAATAACTTAGAAATTTCTTGTCTCTAAAATTGTTAGGGGCACACATTGCAGCACTACAATCCGGAAGATGTGGGTTCGGTTACGGCACAGGTACATGGGATTTTTCAAATGACCTTCCGTTGTCACTGCTATCATGGCATGGCCTTTTAACTCGAGCAGAAATTAAAATCAGAGGAAAACCTAAGGGTAAACGCTTAAGGCTGATAACGCTACCACTTTCGAACCGATTGTTCGAAATCTTGGAGCCTCATTAGCTACTCCAAAATTTTATTTACCTGAGTGGCGCACTCAGTGTGGCACGGGCTTTCTGTACCCAATATCGCGGGTTCGACCACATTCCAAGTCATTGGCATTTAGTCTATGTGTACATTTATTTGACAGTCTCATGTAAAATAAATCCTACGGGACAAAATTACGGAACATCGGAGATATTCTCAGGCTTAAGATGCAGTACATCTCAGTCGTTTAAGTAACAATCTAGAAACTTTAAGGAACTCAAATTCCTATGTTGGGAGATTTTACTTTTATTTCCTTTATTTTGTTTTATAAAATCAGTCAAGCTGTTTATGTGGAAAAAAACCAGATAAACAACCAGATGTGTGCCTAGATGTTTCTTCCGATGTAAATATCCCTAGCAGAAAGTTTTGTGCTTTCTCCCTGTAGTAGGCATAGTCAGAGAGTAATAAAAAAATTAAACAAATGAAAACCCGATTCTTCCGAAATAAAGACCCATGGATAGATTATTCTACGTTTTCTCTCTGTAAAGTCTTCAGGGACTTAGCTAAGCGCATAGCTGTTTCTTCCCAAGAAAAAGCCCATGGATAGGCATTTTTTAAATTTTCCTCTTATAGAGGACATTGATAGAGCGCCATCAGGAACTTAAAGTGCATAGCTGTTCCTTCCGAAGTAAAGACCCGTGGAAAAGGCATATATATGCGTTTTCTTTAGGCATTGGCAAAGAGTCATTGCAGGATTTCCAAACATAGCAGTAGAACAGTATTATCTTCGAGCAGGGAAGTTTCCGTCAATAAATATGTACGGAGAAGAAATCAAGACATCTTTACAGTCATTTTCCTCTGTATTTAGGTTCTGATTAACACTTTGGAGTAAACAGATTTAATATTTTCATGCAACTGACATATAAACACGTCAACTAAAAAAAAAATTATATAAAATATGTTATTAGATTATTCTAGTAATGCTTGTAAATTATAAGAATTTTTATCCATTTGTTAGGATTATCATTTATGGAAACCAACTATTCCGTTGAAAATTTCCTTATAAATTTTGAATTCAAAGAAAGCTGATGATGTCACTTGATGAGGGCATATATATTAACATATAAATTCAGCTTTGTAAGGACTAAAGAGACTAATCTGACATATACATCAATATGGTTATGCACTATAAGCTCTACATGACCATGCTGCCCTCTAAACGTATTATGCTACAAAAATAGCCAAGCCACACTCTACTGTTTTCATTCCCATCATTTGGATGTAGTAGGCCTACTTTTTGGGAGAAGGGGTTCCGCAATGCAAACGAGAACAGGCCCGAAGATATTTTGAACATCATACTAAGTCGTCAGTTTTCCCAATTTCATCCCCTAAATACATCACAAGGCAGAGTACAAACGTGCGTTACAATTGAACCGTTAGGCTATGTTATAGAACTAAAACTTTCGTCTGTATAATAAAGTACATTGTCTCCACTGAATACGTTCATCCAAGACTCATTCCAAATATTCCTGTATACCCCTAGAGATCCCATTACATGTACAGATAGGAGGAAAAAAGAAAAAGAAAAAAGCAGACTTGTAGCTGATTTCAGAGCCTTGTGATACGTAAATAAATGTAAGAGATGTAACGGAAACGTTTGTTTTCACAAGCAATGCAAATTACGTGAAATTATTTCTCAATTCAAGCAATTTATCGGTCTCCTTGTCAATCACTTGTTTCATAACACATTCTCAAGGAACGTTGGTTGTTAAGCGATTCCATAGCACAATTTCAGTGCGTTCGATTGGTAAGTAATACATTCTCGATTCGAATCTTGCCAAGGAAGGAAATTTGTTGTTTCCTTAATGAACATTGTTTTCCCACTACTTTTCGATAGCCGCAATATTTAACTACTTAATTAACGGATTATTCATAGAAAATGAATTTTACTAGCTTATTTTCTAACGGATTTTGAAATGGGCTAAGTCAACAGTCGACACAAGAACAAATTTCAATACATTCCTTGCTATTCTGTGAATGCCGCTAGGCGTGCGCAGTGGCTCATATCAGCAACTTAGATATTTTAGTCGGTCCGCTTTTTTTCTCCTACCTGTACATACAACGAGGATGCATCTAATTCTGATCCTGTGGAACTTTGCATTATATTTTGAACATTTTTCCCCCTGATTTGCTGGTGATCAGGAACTATTGACAATGATTCCACAAACATTTCCTCTATTTCGCCCCTTGGGGGGGATGGCGGTTCAAACAATATTATATAACCAATTTTCGTGTTCTTTTAATCCTCTTTCACATCTAAACTGAATTTTGAGATATAAGGTATGTCCCAAATGAAAGTAACATCTGATTTCAGCTGCAGGTAATCTCGAGAAGTCCAATTTGTGTGCAGACTTTTCAAATTCCAGAAACACTTAGAATGTGAATGTTCTACAGGTTTTACATTGCTTCATAAAACTGCACCAATATTGCCTATCGTTAACTTTGTGGAAAATTGTGTGAAAATTCAACTTTGTGATGCATTTGGGTGCAATGCTTACACCATCATCAGATGTTTATTTATAGAAAAAGTTTTTCTTAGACGTTTTGTAAGTTCACTCCTTGAGGTCTTGCGGGCTACTCTCTTTCGGAATACTTTGATTTGATGCTGAGTCAAGTTAACGTTGGCGGTTATGTTATTATTACCATTAGCGCTTTCCATAGCCTTTATGAACAATGCTACGATTCAAAGTACCAACCAAATGTCTAAAAATTACATTATACTTTTTATTCTTATTATGCCGTTGGGTTGTCTAAGTTAGCATCGTCATCATCATCATCACCATTATTATTATTAATATTAACTTATTAGTATTACGAGGCCCGTCCATAAAGTAACTTTCTTACAGGCCATTAACGGAAACAAAACACAATTTAATGGAAACATTTATTGTAACAGATACAGGATGTGTTGAATTATTTTTCAACATATTCACGACCGGATTTCAAACATTTGTCATACCGTGGGACCAACTTCTGTATCCCTGTGCCATACAAGTCGCCAGGGATTTGAACCACTGTGTGACAAACATCTCCGCCTCTCTGTTATTCCCTGTCATTTCGTGGGGTGTAGGAAAATATGGATATCACGGGGAGCGTAGTCCGGGTAGTAGGGTGGATGTTTAAACAGAAGTTCGGCTGGGAGGTGTTTAAACATTCACCCTAAACCCTCGCTCCCAGTGATTCATCTTTTCCTACACCTCACGAAATGACAGAGAATGACAGGGAGGTGAAGGTGGTGATCACAAGATGGTTCAAATCCCAGGCGGCACACTTCTACGAAACAGGTATTAATAAGTTGGTGCCACGGTAAGACAAATGTTTCAATTCCTGTGGCGAATATGTTGAAAAATAGCTAAATACTGGCTTTGTCTGTTGCAATAATTATTTCCTTGAAATTGTGTTTTGTTTCTGTAAACGGTGCCAGGGAAACTTATTTTATGGACGCGCCTTGTAGTTTTTATTCCTATTATGGCGTTGGGTTGCTCTGAGTCATCATCATCATTATTAATATTAATATTATTACTATTATTATTGGTATTATCTTTACCAAATATATTTTATATTTGTATTTTCTTTGTTTCCAGGTAAGTTGCAGCAGATAACTTGAAGCTACCTAAGTTGTAAGGTTAGTAGAGAAATTCTAGCAAGAAGATATAAGCACACCTTTGTGGTCTTAAAAATGCAACTTCATTTTTCCTCTTTGACGTGGTGAATATTGTCTAATATATGTTGTGTACTTGCTTGGCCATAAACGTTTGGGTGTCACTTGCTTGTTTTCTTTAAAGTTATAACTTTGTTGTTTCATTTCCATGACTTGCAATTTTCAAGTCCGCATATTTCATTAATGTTTACAGCATAACTGAAGTGTTTTAAAGCTATTTTGGTGGAATTTTGTTCCCTAATGTACTAGTGGGGTTTAGTCTATGGCCTTATAGTTTATTTTTTAAACAGAACTCCGTTACATTTTTAGACTTTAAAAAATATATATTCATGTAATTTATAATATAATTTATTCATATAATTTATGTGTGATGCATAAGTGACACAAGTTGATTCTGAAACGCCGAAAGATCACGAGCTCGTGACTGGGGGTAGTTCCAGTAATACATTTTTATGTTTTACAAATGAAGTAAATGTATGTTATCTTAAGGCTAAGAAGTATTAAAATTTTGGAAATAAATTTTCCTTGAAAAGGTGTATGTTTCAGATTTGATCATTAGATTTTTAATTAACTCAAATAATTGAGAGTGCTTACATCTCATTACTGTCAACTGCATTTTAAATTATTTCCAAAGTATTTAAAAGGCTCAAAAAGTATTCCAAAATACATAATAGTTAATACTGTATATGTAGTCAAGATAAGCCATATTAAATTTAGTTTCATTAGGTCTTTCTGATCCTGGATTATAAAATATTAAAATGTTTTAATTTTAATCTGTCAAAAGTGTTCAGTCCCTCGTTGTGCCACCAGGATCTAGAATTAAGAATTTTTGGGTGATTCATTTTATTTTTTCATACAATAACTTTCATCTGTCTGAACTTGTGAATGTCAATGTATAGAAAGAAGAAAATAACTAAGGTACCGGTACCATACATTTCGCTTTATTAATCGCATATAGTCTTTCTTGTATTTTATTCTCAGGAAAACTTTCAGGACATATTTAAAATATGAAATAGATAAAACGTTCTTGTAAAAATTATAACTCATGTCAGAAACATATGTATTGATTCTCAGCATAGATTTATAACGCTTCATATAATCATGTCAGGTAGCATAAATTTCGTTAAGTTCAGGTACATCATAAGAACCGGTATATTGATTCTCAGAATAGAACTTATATTTAAGTTAGACCTATATTGTTAGTATTGTTTCTCACCATAGATTTCTACCCTTCACATAAGTTAGGTATAACATAACTATTCTTTTTCAGCATAGATTACTTCCGCTTTGCATAAGTCAGGTACATCATAAGTATTGATATTCAGCATAGATTTCTACAGCTTCACATGTCTGTCAGATACATCATAACTCATAAGTATTGATTCTTAGCATAGATTTCTATCGCTTCACATGCCTGTCGGATACATCACAACTCATTTTTTAAATTTTATTTTAACATCTTCCTCTACATCTAGAGGCTGCCAGTTTGACAAAGAATATCATAACAGCATGCAGTATAAATGTGTTCCAGGTCTATCACTAAAGAAGTAGAAATCTACTGTTTCGAATACAGATGGTATCTAAGTATTCTTATAGAAACTTTAAAGCCTGTAAGCAATTTCTTTAAAGGTTGATGTTGTGACTCCCAGATCTTGAAGTAGTGTGACACACTTCTTAGGGATAGTGCCTTTTGCACCCAGCATTATGCCTCGAACTTCGATGTCTATATTACATTTTTTCTTATAAAAGGGCACTGTTGGTTCATTGATTCTTAGCATAGATTTCTACCGCTTTACATGTCTGTCAGATACATCACAACTCATAAGTAATGATTCTTAGCATAGATTTACACCGCTTCACATATCTTTCAGATAGGCCTGCATCATAAGTATTTATTCTCAGCATAGATTTTTACCCTTACATAAGTTAGGTACACAATAACAAAGTAACAACCATTGCTTCTCTGCATAGATTTCTACAGCTTTATTCGTATAAGTCAGCTTCACATCATAAGTATTGTTTCTCAGCAAATTTCTACAGCTTCACATGTCAGATACATCTTAGCTCATAAGTATTGATAACGCAAACATAAGACTGATTAAAAATATTGCTATTGTCTCTGTTTGATTTCGAAACTTTAGATTACCTTGTATTTTTTAATAATTTTAAAATGTACAATATCTCTGCAAAAACAAAATTCCTGAACGGTAAAAGCTTTGTTGTAAACTGTCTCGATTGTATTTGCATACTTCCAGCTTTCGCATCCTGAATTAGAAAAAGTAAAATTAATTCACTTGGTTTAAAGCTTTAAATATGATAGATTATAACAAGTACATATATTTCAAATGGGATGTCATTATACTTTTTACCGAGAGAAAGCCGAGACAATGGAAGGACTGCTTTAGGTCTCATATGGGTGCTCCGAATCAGCAAAGAAAGGGTTTGAAAGAGCTGATGTAATGATAAAAACATATCCCGTTCCATACTAACCCATTACACTCAAACGCTTGAAAAATATGTTTGATTTATTTCTCATCTTTTTCGTGTATATTATATTGTAGTGAGGGACTTGGCTGTTGGAATTCCATTTCCTCTAAATCTGTTCTTCACATTTCAATAGTTATTAATCTTTCTCAGTGAAATAGTTACAGAACAGTGTGTTCATATGGTGAGATTTATATTTTATAATTTTATTATTTATTTGAATATTTTTAATACAAATAATTTATGTCCTACAAAATATAGACCATACTAAGTAATTTTTTCCTAAAAAACTAAAAAAGTCAGAGTTGGAGCAAAACTGTAACTTCAACGTACTGATAATTTTAAAATGTTTCACACTCTCATATTAATAATAATAATAATAATAATAATAATAATAATAATAACAATAACAATAACAATAACAATACTTAAACACAAAAATTAGCCCATTCCCCACGACTGAATCAAGGAACATATTTTACTATACAGGACGAATGACAAGTGATAGGCTCATCGTCTCGACAGAACTTTAAAAGGAAACTATGACATAACTATTTATAGGACATGAAAGGGCCAGAAAATTTGGTCCATTTTGGAGTTTTTAACATGTACTAAATATACAATCTATGACCCCCGGTTTTAGTCCCTCCCCGGACTAAAAATGAAAAAAAAAAAAAAATCCGTCGTCCTCGGCTAGGTTCAACCCGCGAATTTCGGAACTTAAAGCAGGCAGAATGGTGCTACCTTTGCACCACTGAAATCGATAGAATTGAATTCGTCATTGCAAAAAGGTACCTAAGTAATTTGAAGCAAAGTTTTGAAAAACTAAAAAAGACTGTCTAGTTCAATAGCTTAGGTACCTTTCTGCAGTGCAGGTTTTTCGTATAGGAATTGTCACTTCTTATCAATGACTTAGGTACCTTTCTGTACGGAATGTGTTTCTTGTGCATGGGTATCGACAGTGGTGACATCTCAATTTTCCAAAGTAACTAACTTAGGTATATTTCTGCAACAACACATTCAATTATGACACAAAACATTGATAGTAGAATAATAAATATAAGCTGAAGTATTTAAGATAGTTTTAATATTTCTCAACCGCCTGCATGATCTAGTGGTTAGTGTTGTTGACTACAGATATGCTGGTGTGGGTTCGATCCGTGGTATCTTCTCGGAGTTTTCTGAGAAAAGGAGGTCTGGAACGGGGTACACTCAGCTTCGTGACACCAACTGAAGAGTTATTTAATTAACAAGTAGCAGCTATGGTCAAGAAAGTCATCATTAACAGCCATAGGAGCATGCTGATCATTTCTTATCGTAGTTGACTCAGCGTCATTTGATAGGCCTAGTCCCAAAAGGGATGTAGTGCCAAGGAGTTTACTATTCAATAGGTCCTATTATTCAACAGTGGGCTTCAACGATATCTATATAATTTATTACCGAGAAATCTGAAATAAATGTTGTGAATGGTGCATTTAAATAGTGTTCCCTATACACGCCATGGAGGCCCAGAGGGTTCCAAGAGATCGAGGCTACCAGATTTTCGACATTAGGCACGTGAAGGTGATAAGGTTGTCGGCCTTACGCATCGGCCGCCTTTACACCCAGGATTGCTTCTGGTACTCATTTCTGTTAGAGGCTGAGTCGACCCCAGAGCCATAGTGCCACCAGAAAAATTAGGCCAATTGAAAAACTCCAACGACCTCATCGGGGATCGAACCCGCGTCCTTCCGGTTTGTAGCGCAGTGGCATTTAAATAACAGTAGGAGAAAATTAATAACAAAAATTGCTAGGAAGAACTAAGGACACATAAATATAACTTTTTTCTTCTATGAAAATTTATCAAATGCTGACCATATAACAGGAGTCCATGCTTCAATTCTGTTTTAACTAAGGCTTAGGATTTTGTCAGACAGCACACGAATATCCTGTATCATAGATATGAGAGATCAACACTTTCCATGCCCGTAGCATATGGATTAACATAACAATATTACATCACGCAGCTTCTGGGGTTGGGTTACGTGGACTCTAAGGTGAAAACATGTAAATTACACGTATTTTTAAAGATAGAAACTTCACACTTTGGGTACACGTTTTCTTTTCTAGCAGTCAGATTAAACTAAATTTAGCTTCGTACTAGGTTTATTTTCAGTTGTAATATCATTTTATGTAAACGTTTGATTGCAGTTTTCAGTTCTGAGCATTATTTGGTAGGCAAGTACTTCACACATATAAAGATTGATCAGTGCTTTGTCCTATGATAAGGGTACCAGTTCTGGAATGTTTTCAAGATGCTGACTTTGGATGTTAAAACATATATTTAGCAGTTATTTTAATAATGCACAATAAATAATACAATAAAGCCAGATCAAATTTAAAGAACACCTATAATATCCCTTGCAAACTTTCAAGACAATCTGACAAAAATTACATCCTACGGGATATTTTATAAGGGGAAATATGACAACTGGAGAAAATGAAAAAAAAAAAGCAGTAAAAACTCCTGCTAGATGTTTAGGCCTAAATATGAGGACGAAAAAGATTATACCATTTTTAGTAAGAAAACTTTGATGTTTTTTGTAAAAATCGAGGAAATTCATTTAGTGTATCTTGTCTAAGACCAGCACTTACCTTTCCTGAATCCCAGTGATGCTGTAAAGGCGATGTTGTCGAACTGGATATCAACTGGGTCCTTGACGGGCAGGCGAGAGAACTTGTGAGGCTCCATGACAGACACAGTTGTGTGGGACATCCTGTGAGAGACACTGGTCTTATCTGCGGGAGCTCGCGCATAAATATAATCTGCAAACTGCGCGGACTTTGTCCCCCTCTGAAACATAATAACGTCATAATAATATTATGTCCATTTACAAACAGGTATATCTCCATGTATTGTGTTCTATAGACAAACCTACTATTCGACCCGGACTTTCCGGTATCGTTCCGATTTGGAGTCAGATGTCCCAAGGAAAAGACTTCGGAACTCCCAAATGTCCCTGGTCTGAAATTTAATTTAACAAACCAAGTGTTGACGTTAGTTGGCACTAAACCAAAAACAGTCTTACTGTTCCATGCCAATTTGGGATGCTAATTTGTTAAAAAAAAAAAAAAAAACAAGCAGTTAGAACTGTTTATCTGCACGGTATTTTGGTGAGTTTGCTATTGTAAAGGTGGAAATTACAAAAAAAAAAAAAAAAAAAAAAAAAAATAGAGACAAGAAATGTAAACTGTGTACGGGAAAAGTGGAATAGAGATGGCTACGTCTTGTGAAGTTTCAAAAGAGTTGTAATATAATTTTATATATATATATATATATATATTTACCAATTTTATTGAATTAATAGCCTATTTTGTTTTTCCAGCTCAATTACAGGTATTGATGAACTATTTGCTTTAATGTAAACATATAGTATACAAGAGAAAAACATATCAGAAACGAGTATGGGGCGTGTTATATCACTTGTTAAATGCTTTATGAAGCTGTTTTACTAATCAATATATTCCACTGAAAGGTATGTGTAATTGTAACAATCGAAAACTAAGGGTTTTCAATGCTTCGAAAAAAAATTAAACCTAAAGAATGTGTAATTTTTTAAGGTAAATTTTAGCCGTTCAGAAATGTACAGTAAAAGTTGTCCACATATTTCTAAAGTTATACGTTATATTTTTGGCAAACAGTGGTATTTAATTTCTTTTTAATTTCATCCCCGAAACGGTTGTATGGTAACATGAGAGTGAGAAATAAAATATTCCGCAAAGACAATACAATTTTATGTTACCGGAATTTCTGTTTTCTTCTTATTTTAACCCCTACCAGGCATGGTGTGTAAAAGCGATGGGATACAGAATTCTACATCCTCTATGAGCCATAAAAAGATATATCAAGCGTTTTCTGAGGGAATAGTTTGAGTTTGATAAGTCGTTCTTCCTATGTAAAATTATTAATACCTATATAAGGATCTATAATTTCAAAATCGAAAGTCCTTCATAAGTTAATTTTGAATTACAAAATACAAAGCCCGGGCGACGCCGGGCGTTTTAAGCTAGTGTTATCTATAGGCAGGAATCGAAGAATGGTTGTTCAGCTTTGTACGCTTATTCCACGATCATTTGACTCCCCAAGAACATATCCAGTTCCATTCCAAATATACCTGTAGACCAGTGGTTCCCAAAGTGGGGTCCGCGATGGTGTTTCAGGGGGTCCGCAGGCTGTTTAAGAAGAAATAGGATATCCCATAATTTTTTCAAATTACATATCTTCTGTAAGTTAAACAAAATGTTAAAACCTAAAACATTCTTGACTTTAATAGTGGTTATGTTGTACTTGTAGTTGAAAGTGACTTAATATTGAAATTATCAGACTTTAAACTAACATTGCAGAGATAATTAATCAAAAGCAGCTTCACTTTTCACATTAAGGAGTAAACTCTGTTTGTTACCATTGATACTGTTATTTTGTCTATTGAATTTCATACATTTGAATCAAAGTATTTATTTACTTTTTTATTTCAAAATCCAGAAATTTTAATTTTTTTCAAGGGGTCCGCGGACTGAAAAGTTTGGGAACCACTGCTGTAGACACCTGCAGACCTCACTACTGACGCTTACACATAATGAGGAAGCTTCTAACTCTGCCTTTCAGGAATGCTACAGATGTAGACATATTGATAAAGGGCAGGTTTACATCTAACTCCGTTCTTTAGGAACGTATCCAGTCCCATTTCAAATATTTCTCTAGGTCCTACAAGAATCAATACAAATAATGTAGGATGCATCTTACTCCATTTAACTCATGAATCACTGACCAATTCCGTATAAGAATATGTGAAATTTCAATCAATCGCAAGGGTCTGTCATAATTTTACCTTTTTATTTTTATCACTTTCATTATGTCGCACCTACGTGCAATGGTTTTATGTACAGTATATTCAAAAGGACTAAACACTGAAACGCCGTCATAGCTTCTTTTATAAAAAACTTATTATTTAATCACTGAACACAGCGAAGGCATATATATAAAATCTTAAAAATTGTTTAGAATACTTTGAAAAAGATAACTTATTATAACACATTCAACAGATATAAGTAGCGTAAGCTATTAGTTTAGAGGTATAAAAACTTGCGATACATACATGAAATTAGTCAAAAGTATTGCTAAAAATTCTTAAAACTGTTAGAAAATGTATTTCAAGTCCATAAAATAAAAGTCTTTTATTAAAATGCAGATACTGTCCTCTTCCTACAATATAAGCTGTATATGACCAAAAGGACACATGAAAATCTACTCTTATACAATTCAACGGTTCTAAATAGCGTGCTTGCTCGCCCGCTTCGTGAGACATCGGGTATACTCGGCGATGTTCGTCTCTCGCAGTGTAAACTTTCATGACGACTACAAAATTAGGAAGGAAAACCGTTTCTTTATTATATAAGGCCTAAGTGAAATGAACACTATGAACAAATATTATAATTTTATTTTTACTTACAATTTTCATAGCTCTGAACCACAAACATTTTTAATAATCTACCAGTGTAATTTTCTTAAAAATCCTGGAGTCAATGAATAATGGCGGGCGAAGCCGGGGGCAACAGCTGTAAAATATTGATGGTTTTATCTCTAGAAATATCGCTGATAATAATAATCCAAACAAACCATTCCTTCCCTTGAAACATTATATAATTTCTGAAAATTACACTGAATTGATAAAATAAAATTCACATCATATTCATGTCAATAAACAGCTGAGAAACAATAGGCCTACGTATTATGTGTTCACAGATTCTTTGGAACTGCATAATCGATTCTGATATAGTTTTCCCAGGGGGCGCTTTCATGTCGTGGAATGTACTCTAAAGCAGGAATTTTAGCTGTTTCATTAATTATTAATGGCTTAGTTTATGAATGATTCGCGTGCAAGTGTTAATAAATATAATGCTTTAATAATTATTATACTCTTAATTTTTAATTTTTAAAAGAATTATCGTAGCGAAGCCACGGGCACCTCCTAGTAATGTACAATTTAATGGGTTGTGATGCATTATAAATCTCGTATAATAGTGAATACAATATTAATAACATTTGACATTATTAGTGGGACCGCTGGCACCAGAGAGTTCAATTTAAAAAAAGACAGCTGATCTTTAGTGTCGATTGAAGGGGCTAGTTCCATAAGGGCGTAAGGCACAACAGCAAAGTTGTGAGAAATCTTAATGTTTCTAAGCAATGTTACCACTTACAAGCACAGGTCTTTTCTTATGACTGAGCAGAGGTTTAAGGCACAAGTATAAATTATTCACCGAGTATTTAAGATATATGAGGAGAAGGCATAAATGTTAAAAGCTCAGAATTCAAGATGTGCCTTACGCCCTTATGGAACTAGCCCCTTTTATATATATCGATTGGATCGCCGTCGGCTATCTCATTTTCGATGAAACAAGTAGTGATATGCTTTTATTCATTTTTCAGTTTTGAATTATACATTACATGCTTAATTAATATAACTGGAGTTCCGGATTCTCCCAAGAAATATTCGGTAAAATCCGATAACATTTTGATAACTTTTACTTTCTTTACAAGTACAAGTTTGATGTTTCACATAAAGAAAGTTTTGTGTTTGACCTAGAAGTTGTTTGTAGAGATTTTACCATAAATATACGTTTTGAGATTCTCAGAGACCAAAAAGTACTAATTTGGGAGAAATTTCTGCTTGCCTACCTATTAAGTATGTTAACAAGTTTCTCTTACTGACGATAATTTAGTTCTTCGCTTGCATCCCTGGAAAACTGCTCTTGCAATTTTATTTAAATTTTATACAGTAACAGCTTGTACTGAGATCTGACATCTAGTTATATTGAATACTTTTTCGTGCATGGTGCCTGAAGGAATAACCTAGTCTCCTCTTCTAGGAATTTAAGTTGTAAGTCTTGCTAGGCATTAGGCATAACTAAAAAAATTGTTGCCTATCCGTACTGCCATGACCATTAAGTTATGACATGAAAATTGCATGTAGCTACAGTGAAAAACTCCTCTTTCTCATAGAATCACGTGTGTAGTATTTTACATTTTTTACCTGTGCCATAACTGCATAGAGAGAGCATTGCTTACGACCCTGTAATTCGGTGTCAATTTTCATGTTACATTTCTTAGGTCCGTTGGGCACAAAATTACCATTTTTAGGACCATGTTTTTGTTTCTGCTTGTCTGACTTCTACGGCAAGAAATAGAAAAATTGAACCAAAAAAAAGTACATCTATTTACATGAATTATTTTTCGGGGATATGACACTAAGCACGCCTATGACTTTCTATTACATATGCTGCCACGTTTCATGAAGAAAATTTCATATTTTTTTGTGACTTTCTCGAAAAACGACAAACTCCTAAAACTTTTTATTTGAGAAAAATGTGCATAATTCTCTGAAGAATAGTAATAAGCTGGTAATCTTTTCTACAAACCGAAGTCATTAAGTATTGCCTCGAGAAATACACGGATTTGCGTGACAACTGAAGTTGTTTACTCCAGGGATAAAGAATTGCTTTGTCTTTGCTTAGAATACAGTAATTCATATGAGTTACGATCATAAGATTCCTTATATTCTGCAGAGTAAGTAATAGCTTACATTTTAAGCAAAGATCAGCCTCCACAAAAAATTTCGCTATCAGCATACAGTATTGGCTTTATTGAAAGTTTACAATAAAAATATGTCGTGGATTGAAATAGAACCTGCTTTTGAACAATAATGCTACTGATAACCCAAAAATACGACAATACTAGCGAAAGAAAAACATTTGATAGTCTAAGTGAAGAACACTAGACTTCTGATACAGCTACTTAAATTAAACAAAATACACCTCTTGAAAGGAATCGTGTGCTTAAATTAAACAATTACTTGTTCTCTACTGCACAGTTGAATGATATTTCTTGTTCTACTCTTTCAAACATTTTTGATAACTCCACTCAAAGGTTAAGCTCATTGTCAAACTTTCAGCAAGATAACAATTTCCGTGATTAGCAAAGAGAAAGTAATGCATTTATCTTAACATTGACATGGGCAGACTTTTTTTTAAAGTGAATTAAATTACTGTCGTAAGCCATGTCCATGAACTTTTAAACAATTCAAGAAGGAATCTTAACAATACCAAATATTTGATACAGTTTTCTTTTCGTGCCACGCTTCATATAAAAATGCCACGAACATTTTTCCCCTTAGGGTTTAAAAATAATTACTTTGAGTTAAGGCTCATTGATTTTTTTCTATAATATTAATTCTGATAATTCACTTTTTCTCTTTCTAGAATCACTTTGATTGGATTCTCAAATAAAAATGCTGAGCTTGTCCGAATAACATTACACCACATCAAAGGAAATGTTATAAAAAAGGGAAGATGTAATCCGTGAGTCCCATGGGCAGCGAATCACTCAATTCCCTATCCAGGTATTCAGTGATAATAAGCACACAGAAGTTCATAAAATTCCCTTCAATGGTTTTAATTTACTAGGAAGAAGATGTGAAAATTGTAGTTTGGGAAAAATAAAAGCGTTAAATATACTAAGCCTATAACTTGAAATTGCCCAAGTAACTGGCTGACAAGCAATGGGTAGCATCTTGAACTTAAATTCAAAGCTTTACGAAATATAATACAGATATTTAAATATTTTTTCAACAAAATAAACTTACGTACCTAAAAGTTATTTTTAAATGCAATGTAACGCAGATAATGTAACACACTGACAACAGTGAATACAAAGGATATTTCTAGATATAGACTTGAGACGGTATAATCCTCTTGAACTCAGGTACGCTATCTGAAGATGATGGACTTTGCCTGTGCACTGTGACTCACTTCAAAAGGTGCAATGTACAACCAAACAAATAATGACAAACACCTTTAACCGGAATAACACTTGAGACAGAGTTCTCACGACTGCTTTGACAACTTTGTTACGTTATTTGATTACCGTTTTCAAATCGAATGATTACGAGCTTAGGGTTAAATAATCTTTTCTGAGAATTTACCTTTATTTGAAGTAGAAATCTGGGGGGGGGTAGATTTATGGCACGTAAAGAACTCCAAGCCTAAATTAGAGCCTCTGGACAAAATTTCTCGGCCCTTTCACGTCCAAGTAATACCTTAGTTTCCTGAGGGGAGTTGAGAGGCAATGGGCTTGCCACCTGTCCCTCTGCCCTCTCTCGGAAAATAAGCATAACAAAATTCTTGTAGGCAACAGAAACCTCTCCTTGGAGGCCCCTTCGCCCCAACATTGGGGCTATTGGGTTCCAGACAGACGGACGAAGTACAAAATACAGAAACGTGATTTTGTCGAGTTCCATAAAAATAACCCATAGTATATCTCATGTATGGCAGCAGAAGATTTCAAACAAGTGGTAAAAGAATTCAGTGCTACTGTAATTCCACTTCAAGGTTTTCTACATTAATAGTTAACAGTGTTGATAGTAACTAAATACAAATTATGTATTTGTGATATTTACATTTATACAATATTATATGGTAAATAAATAAAAGCGAGGAATAAAATAGCGTAATCTGCAAAATTATAAAGTAAGCATATAAAAATTATTAACAAATAAAGTATATCGGCTAATTTGGGTTGCTCTGAAAATTAATTTAAAAAATGGACAGCAAAACTTAGAGTATCATTAATTGAATCATGTAACATTCCTGAGAACAACAGGACCTAACTCTCACAAAAGGGATAATCTAGTTAAAATGGGATTTCTGGTAACTTACGTATTCGTACCATAACATATCACAATTTCATTGGCGGGCTCAGAAAAATACGATACAAATACGTGACAAAATTGCTAAAAGAATATTTCGTATGGTAAAGATAAAATCAGTTGTGTGAATAGCTCAGAAAATTGATTTTTTATTTTAAAAATAAAACTTTTTAATAAAAAAAAAAAATAGGAAAAGCACTTCCTTTTCCTGAACCCATCAGACAAGTGAGCTTCCTTACACTATATGAAATACATTTATAAACTATTGTGGCTTGTATCACCTATTTTTGAGCCCTCATTTTTGTAAATTGAATCGATTTCATAGCGATTAACAAGTTGCTCATATAACTACTCGGAATGGTGCATAAAAAGGTTTTCATGGAACCTGTTGAGCCACACTGCAGGCAAACTTACTGTTGCCAAATTCACTCGCGTCTTGCAACGTTGCAAAAGCTACCACAACACTTACCAACAAACATATATCAATTTCTAATAACATTCTTGTAACACTAAAAGTCTCCTTTCCTACACAATCAGAAACACAGCTGGAAAACAACTTGCTGTCGAACACTCACATGTCTTCCTGTGTGCTAAAGCATTCATCTTAGGATCTTGTCTCTTGTTCCATCATAAAGTGGCCCAATTGCAGGAATGTACGTTCAGTCGCTTCAGCTTCAAGCAAGGCCAATCTTCTGTAGACATTGTTTATAATCTATTGTGCGAGAGATAGCTGACTAACAATTTGTATGAATATTTTTCAACTGGAATTATTCCAAATAGCTTTTCTCCTTATACCCTCTAATCAAATACAACACACTGTATCCTTATGGAGCTGGACCAATTAATTGTGGTGGCTTTTTTCTTTCGTTAACATTAGCATTAGGTATAGGCTACATATAGAGAAAGTTGCGTGTCCAATTCAAATAATTAAAATCATTATATGTACATACTGAAAGCCTTAAGATGATAAGTCCTTATGTAGGCCTATATTGTCAAAAGTTAAAAGGTAAAATAACAATAAGAGTTTTTTACAATAAAATAATTGGGCCTGTAGGCTTACCAAACTTAGTGGAGCGTCTATGCAGTGTGTAAAGTCCTTAGAGTTTTACACTATAAAATACTATTTAGGTTTAAAAATAGCCAAATGTCCAATTAGAACTCCTTCGAGTTTTATGTAAAAACACTTTAAAAGATGATGTCCAGATCGCCGACGGTGTATAAAAGTCTGATTCACATTTATAAAAACACAGAAGAGAATTAGTAGTAAGTCTTAAAATGCTTGGTTTGCAGCAATTAAGTTGGATTCTTCAGCAGGCGTCGCAGCTCTTATGATGGTGTCCAGTGTGTTGTATTAGGCTATGTCTATGAAAATGTATTTCGGCAATATTCATCATCCCATCAGGATGTACATAAGGGCACTATTAGCAGCCATTCCTAGGAAAGTGAGCCTGAAGTGTCCAGACCGTAACAATCTTTTAATATTAATTTAAAATATATGTCATCACTGAAAAATTATGAAATTAACTTTTAGAATTAGTTCTTCAGTAGACTAGTACTGAAAATTAATTTCAAAATTTTTCAATGATGACATATATTTTTAATTAATATTAAAAGTTGTTACGGTCTGGACACTTCAGGCTCACTTTCCATGGAATGGCTGTTCAAACAAATGGTTACGAAAATTTGGTCTGACCGGAGGTAATAAGCTTCATTGCTTGGTACTCCGGGGGTAAGAGAGGGCACAAAAAGAAAAATTCCTGTTAAGAGGCTAAACTAGAAAAAAACTATCACATAGTTAAAAGGGTTATGTATATAATGGTACTGACCTTTGTATGGTGAACTGGAGCTTATGTGGGTTGACTATAGTGAAGCTGGGTATGGTTGAGTGCATAAGTATTTAAGGGGGGGTAGGTGTGTTCATAAATAATCTGAAATAGCGGATTGTATTCTATTTGTTTTTCATTTAATACTATCTGTTTGTGTTTGTATATTTCAAAGTTGTTCCAGAGTGTTCAGTCTGTCCCTTCTTCTGTTTGTATATAATTTCCATAGTTTTTTCAATGTCGTGGAGTTGATGTTTTTCTTGGATTGAATGTTTAGCAAAGGCCGATTTTTGTCTATTGTATTTAAAATCTTGTATGTGTTCACGGAATCTGGATTTAAAATTACTGCTTGTTTGGTCTATATATACCTTGTTGCAGTTTGTGTATTTCAATTTATAGATACCATTTTCATTGAACTTATCTGCATTGTGAAGTATGTCTTTTACTTTGTTGTTGGCTTTAAATGCTATTTTTAGGTTATTATGCCGTAGGTGCTTTGCTATTTTATGTACCCGTTTGTCTGTGTAGTTTAGAGTTACATATTTCGTGTTGGCATTTTTGACGTGTTTTATGGGAATTAACGTGGTGCTATTGTGTTTTTTTTATGTATATTCCTTTTTTGTTTTTTGAGTAGTTTAAGTATAGTATCTGATCGCAATTTGCAATATTGTATTTAGTTCCTTGTTATATTGGTGTTTCTTCATAGGAATGTTAAGAAGTCTGTGAATCATAATGCAGCCATTTTTTGCGTGAATGGGTGGTTAGAATTATTGTGTGATTACTACATCTGTGAAAGTCGGTTTTCTATAAATGCTAAAATTAAGCTTGTTGTTTTGTCTTGTTATGTTGAGGTCGAGGTAGTTTAATGTTTTGTTCATTCATTCTTTTTCCGATGTAAAAACAAAATGTTTGTATAGCTTATTGAACTCTTCAGGAATGTTTCCTTTATTGTTGTTCTTACAAATAATTAAAATTTCATCAACATAACGTTTGTAAATTTGTTATATTCTATTTTGTTAGTATATTTTGTATTTGCTTTTCTTCAATATATTGTAAATAGGTTTCGGCCAAAATGCCTGAAAGTGGAGAGCCTATGGCTATGTCTATGTTTTGTACAAATATTTTATTGTGGAATTTGAAATAATTTTGTTATAAGATTGCTGAAGTTAGATTTATTATTTGTTCAATAACTAGCGGGTTTTCTTTTTGTGGGCTAGGGATTCCCTTATGATATGAATAGTGTCTTCTACTGATATGCTAGTGTACAAGTTTTTTTTATATCCAAAGAAATTAGAACTTTATCTTTTTCTAGATTAATATTTCTTATATTGTGGACCAAATCTACTGAATTTTTAATGGTAAATTTGTTGTGTAAACTAAGTTTTTGTTTGAGGATTCTAGCTAGTAATTTGGAAATTTTGTAGGTGGGTGCATTGAAGAAATTAACTACTGGTTTATGGAGTTATTCTGCTTATGGGTTTTTATTTGTGCCTTAAGAATTGGAGCCTAAGGGTTCATGTTGATACTCTATTTAATATCTGATTCGCTAAGGATAAGGTCCGCAAATTGGACACGCAACTTTCTCTATATATAGACCTAATGCTTCACTTTAATGTTAATGAAAGAAAAAAGCCATCACAATAAACTGGTCCAGCTCCATAAGGTTACAGTGTGTTGTATTTGATTAGAGGGTATAAGGAGAAAAACTACTTGGAATAAATTCACCCTCTTTGGTCAAAATCAAAATTTATTAATTCATTTCAACTGAAAGTTTTATATTTAGTAGAAGCAGTGAGTAATGAAATATTTATATCAGTTCCGAGGAAAATCGTGCAAAACAAGATTTTCTTCATAATAAAAGTATGCTATTAGGAGTAAGAAGAAGGTCGTTAAAATGGTGTCATATCCATGGAGTGTACTTACCGCAAAAACAAAATGTCATTTTGATATGATTGTTCGTTTTAAACTGCGCACTTCATATACAAATTACACAGTGTCATGTATGTTAGAATATTTGCACCCAGTAAACCTTAAAACGTGTACCCGTGCACTAATACTGAAAATTCAATGTTGAATGATTTCAGGAATGAAACACGAGTAGGGTGCCTACATTTGAATGTATCAACTCGTACTAATGTGGTAACGTTATAGTGGATGTGAGATAAGGATGGGGCAGAGTCATGTTTACCATGAGGCGCCCGCCGACAGTATGTCCACCTCAACAACACAAATTTTCCCGGAATAATCAACAAAATGAGCTTATACATTTTCTTTTGTAATATAGTAGTCACTGCACACAAACGTAATAAATTTCAATTGAAGGGCTGATTACAAAAAACCAGAATAGTCGAAAAACTTGATTTTTAAGAAAATTTAAAAAATCCATCCGTTGGACTTGTATTGCTTTAGTAGAAGTAAAATGTTAAATTTTGAAATAAAAACAATATTTATTATTGTATATTGTATATTATTGTATAGGCCTACGGCATATTTTAACAGCTTGTTCCTTTGTTAGAAACCCCCTCCCCCAAATAACTGAACATTGAAACTAGATGCTGGACTTGTTCGTGTTTTGCTGAATGGAAATGGACTTGTCCAGTTTTTGTAGAAACGCTTTATTTCCAATTGGCTTCTTCTTGATTTTGAAGAAACAAATGTTATCACCAGATGGCTCTGCTAATAGAGTATGTAGGCCTAAAGACCACATAAACTACGAAGTTCATCTGTGGACTTGCCCAGTTTTTGTAATAAACCTTTCATTTAACATAATTGTTTAAACGGTACACTGGATTGTAGATTCAACGTTTCCTGTCAATAATTATATTAATTTAAGATTTGAGGCTTTCCTGGCGAATCTTATGTAGAAAATCTTCTCGGGTTTGCAGCCAGGTGAGAAGTTTGTTGTGGTCCAACGTTTCCGAGGCTGACGCTGCCTCCATCCTCAGGGAATCTGAAGTGTCGAGTTTTGACATGTAGGGGAAACTCGGGTTGGTATATATTTCCCCTACATGTCAAAACTCGACACTTCAGATTCCCTGAGGATGGAGGCAGCGTCAGCCTCGGAAACGTTGGACCACAACAAACTTCTCACCTGGCTGCAAACCCGAGAAGATTTTCTACAATTATATTAATTATTAAACGGAGCCACTTTTTCAGTTTTTTAAACGCAAACCGCACTACTTAGCATCTTTATAATACGGGCAGAACCCGTATTATCCCTCAAAGTATGTCTAGTTTCCACATAATTTCGGGGCAGGTTCTCTTCTTCCCTCGTTATTCCATATAATAAAATGATGGTCCCACTCGAAAGGAAACTGTGACGAAGAAGATAATAGGTTTGTTCCTACAGCAATTCAGGTATATACTGTTGTGTATCATGCCAGGTGCGCACATTATGAGTTCGCTGAAAAATGACACTTTGCGCATACGTCGCGCAGAGAAACTGACAATGTGCGCATGCATCGTGGTACATTGCTGTAGGAACAAATCTATTTCGACATTCACGGCATTCAATACTATCCCTGCTGTGTATTCAGAACTACGGTGCTATTTCCAGTGATGTGCAAAGTCACCATAATGATATAGAATAATTGCAGGAAATGTAAAAAGATATTAATCGTTTTATAATGTACGGTAGGCGAATGAAAAAAGAAAATATCAGGTTAACTCCCTTAATATTCGTAATATCGGAAGTATGTGAATAACAGAACTTGGCGAATACATCATCTGGTAAACTTTAATTCTGTATCTTTCTTTAAAAAAAAAAAAAAAATCATAGTAATCAGTTCAGTCATTTTTGGGTTATAGACCTACTTATAAAGGTAAAGGTAAAGTGATCCCTATACAGGCCATGAAAGCCCAGAGGGTTCCAGGAGGTTGAGGCTCCCAGATTTTGGACATTCGGCACATGAAGGTGGTAAGGTTGTCAGCCTTACGCACCGGCCGCCTTTACCCCCAGGATTGCTCCTGGTACTCATTTCTGTTAGAGGCTGAGTCGTCCCCATGGCCATAGTGCCACCAGAAGGATTAGGCCAATTGAAAAATCTCAACGACCTCATCGGGAATCGAACCCGCGACCTTCCGGTTTGTAGCGCAGCGCCTCAACCACTACGCTACGGCGTACCCCCATAGACCTACTTATATGGAAACAGATTCACACATACTCACACAAACATGCATACATGCTAACATGCACACATCCATTCATGCAAGCAAACATATATATATATACACACACACACATACATACATACATTCATACATAGGCTAAGAATTAGGTGCGTGACATTTACGATAATTTGTAAAAGTGCAATTTAATTTTCTGTATATTATTATGCTGATATCGAGCGGACTAAAAATTGGCAAAACATGGACTAAAATATCGATTAAAGCTTGTGTAAAGTTACCCAAAACTACGACAGAAAATATCATAGTGATTTAGTGTTTTGAGTGCGATTTATAATAAAATATTGAATTGCATCAATACTTCAAAATGACAAGCAATAGCGGAATTAAAATGACAAGTAGTGGACAATTGCTGTTTGAGCTCTAATAATTTGTGAAATTGCTAAACATTGACAATTATACAACACTCCAATTCAGAAATAGGCCTATATTGCCTCGTTGTGTTAGGTGACAGCGCTTATATTACAAACATGAGTTTCATAACCATAACAACAGTGGCCAAATTACAAGGCATTTGTTCTTTTTCTATGAACTGCCCTTCAACAGAGCTTCGCAATTTTAACAAACAAAACAACATGCATTGCATCAAACAGCAAATATGAAAGCTGCCCTCACAATTATGACAAGAACAAGTGCTGAAGTCGAGATTTTAAATATTGATAGAGACACACAATTTTCTTCGAACAATTTCAAAATGATGAAATATTAATATCATTTGAAATAAACATGTTCATTAGTGAATTTTCCTTAAACGTGTAAAATTATGTATTAATAGAAATATGAAAAAAAAATACGGAGAGTGAATGTATCTTATGTAAGTTACACCTAAGAATCCCAAAAAATTATGAAAAATTGCACTTTTTGAAAACGGTGTATTTAGAAAAACAGCTCTTTTCGCTTTCATTTCATATATTAATTTTTAAATTCTGGGTGCTATTTCCTTAGATAGAGAGTTTTTTTTCTAAAAAGCTTAATTTTGCCATGCTCCTTACCCAGCTATCAATTTTCAGTATTTTTATTCTTCCCTCTCTGCTAAAACTTCTAATATTTACTAATTGTCACTAATACACTAGTCAGTAAGTGGAGTCATGTGCTGAGTAAGTATGAACGGTTTGAACTTCCTGTTTTCTCGTTTATCCCTACATGTGTTTTTCATACGTTTCGAGGCAAGGTTTGCTTTCTTCTAAATTTCCCGTAAGTAGAAAATCCTTGGTAATTAGTTATTTCAGTCATCATAATTCTTCTATAAATTAGCAGATCAAAGTGATTTTGGTGTCATTTTGAAGCTTGAAATGTTCTATAGTGCTTGACATGGAGAAATCGCTATAATATAAAGCCACATGGCTGACTCACTAACTCACTCACTCACTGACATTAATGTTTGCCCACTTCCAGATGAGCTAGAAACTTGAAATTTGGTACACATATAGCTTTTAGGCTGTAAACCACAGGAAAATTCCAAAAAGTTTATTTTTTTTAATTTTTAGCTCTAAAACCCCCGAAAAAATGCTCGGTTTCCATGGCAATAGTAGACAATATCATATACATTGTTCACATAGAGCTTTCGAAGTTGCAATGCACTTTGACAAATCTTTAGACATGCTACCGATAGAAGTAATTTCCGTAAACCGAGCGAGGTGACTCAAATGATAACGTCTTGAACTCGCATTTTGGAGGTCCCAGGTTCAAATCACAAAGCCGGCCGACTCTTATTTCCGATACGGTGTCAGTTCAGAAAAAAAGCTTTTCCTGATAACCTTACTGGGCGGGTTGTTTCTGATATATGAATATTCTACTATGCTGTAAATTTTTGTTTATAATGATGTGAACTAAACAAATATTTTCGGTTTATATAAATCTATGCAACAATTTGAAATCTTAAATATCCAAAAAATCAAATTCTCAGGCACTAGAGAATTATTCTGTATACAAAATAGAGAAATTTGGTGGTTTTATCTTTCATAGGTTTGAAGTAATCTTGTTGCAATTAATGAAGTAATTATAGTCAAATCTTTAAGAAAACAATTTTTATAAACAAATTATAAACAATTACAAAACATTTTTCTTGTGAAATATCTTAATATCCCTATAATATAAAGCCACATGACTGACTGACTGACTGACTGACTGACTGACTCACTCACTCACTCACTCACTCACTGACATTAATGTTTGCCCACTTCCAGATGAGCTAGAAACTTGAAATTTGGCACACATAGATCTTTTAGGCTGTAAATCACAGGAAAATTTTTAAAAAAGTTTACTTTTTTAATTTTTAGCCCTAAAATCCCCGAAAAAGGGTTCGGTTTCCATGACAACGGTATTATCAAACAGTGTTCACGTAGGGCTCTGAAAGTCTAGAAATGATTATTTCCATAAACCTATCGGGGTGGTCGAGATGGTAACGTCTTGGACTCGCATTCTGAAGTCTTAGGTTCATTATAATTAATTCCAATTAACATATTTTTGTCCAGGGGCGGAACCCCCAACGAACGAAGCGAGTACAGAATATATAGTTGTATAATATATATAAAAGAACTGAGAGTCCTAACGTTTAACGATAAAATTGTCATACCTAAAGGTGTACATATACCTTAAACCACTAGAAACATTATGATTCGTGTAGATCTTGAAAATGAGAATGTGTATTTGAATAGTCCTGATTAACAGTAAGAATAACAGAAGAGATAAGCTGACTTACCTTGGAGTGCCGCTGATTGAGTGTGACTGAGACGGCACGCTCCGCTGTGATATGCGTGTCTTGAGCTGGACTTCGACCTGCGTGGAGGGGGGGGGAGGCAGGATTTGGAGCATCTTTCAAGCTTTTCTACCTTAGCGACTAGGCATAGGAAGTATTATGTTCGATCCTGAAACACCATGCCAAGATTTCAGCAGTAATCTACGATTAGAGGTTCCCTAAATTTAAAAAAGAAAAAAAAACTAGTTCTAAAAACATCGCCCGTGTCTGTGAACTAGAAAACAATAGACGTAAGCCAATATAATAAATTAAATTAGGGATGAATTTCTTCTATGGAAGTGACACGAAAGTTGTCACGACTTTCTCCTACATTTGTTGCCATTTTGTTTGATAAAATTTCTTTATTTTACGATTGTGTAAAAAATGCTATGTTTTCTGTTTAAATTTTATGCTACTAGCAATATCTGAAAAATTGAAACATTTTTTCGCCAAAATTAACTGAAGAGTAGTCGCAAGCTAGCCATCTCTCTTATAATAAGCTAGTCATTACTACAATAATAAGCTAACCATCCCAATAATATAAAGCCACATGGCTGGCTGACTGACTGACTCACTCACTCACTCACTCACTCACTCACTTCCTGACATTAATGTTTGCCCACTTCCAGATGAGATAGAAACTTGAAATTTGGTACACGTATAGCTTCTAGGCTGTAAACCACAGGAAAATTCCAAAAAGTTTCTTTTTTTTATTTTTTAGCCCTAAAACCCCCCGAAAAAGGGCTCGGTTTCGATGGCAACGGTATTATCAAACAGTGTTCACAGAGGGCTCTGAAAGGCAATAGCAAATACAGCAGAGTAAATACACGCACTCTATCCCCCATAGATCTTTTAAAAAACCTTTCCCGAGAACCTCAGCGGGGGTTTGGGGGCAGAGCCCCCAATGACCGAAGCGAGTCTCTCTTATAAAGCCTGACTTGCGAACAATACATTTAGGCAGTAATGCCTATTCTCGCATATAGGGTACTGTAAGTCACAAAAAAACTTTTCAAAAACAAAAATATTTTAGTGTAACTATTCCATACAGACGCCGCGTATTTGGTATTGACGAATAGCTTAACGTTCAACAAGCCTCGGATATTGACGAATTACGGTTCGTTACCTTGTATATGCTTGCAAAGAAGGGGTTTTATTGAATAATACTTCTGCTCGTTATAGGATACATCAAGATATCAATATCCAGTAATTAACACGCCACCTGTCTGTATTGTTTCGAGTGAAAATAATAAAACCACATTATCTTTTTACAAAAATATAACTTACTTATAAATTTAAACTATTTAAATGTGCATTGATTAAAACCGCAATTTTGATTCGGTACAAACCACCTTATGTCAGCGAGTTTTTTTTTTCTTGGCAAGTTTTGGAAAATATAAGATTGTATGAACTTTTTCTAGCTGGTTTAGCATCGTTATCTACTTATTTCCTGCCACATTAGTGATTTGATTTCAAACAACACTAGTGAAAGCAATTATTGGAATTTTTATGTGTTTTACATCTTAATAAATCCTCGAAGTCACAAGATTCGTCAGATAAATTCACTCGTGTTTCCTACTCACAAATCTATCGATAAACTCTAGAAACATGTCTAGTTGGATTACCTATGAAGAAATGCAGTGGAACTGTTTCACATCGTTGTCCATTAACCTCAGAAACCTAAGGCGTGTCTCACAGACTCATTGTGTTATATTTTTTTCCATTTGTCGTCAGTAATATATTCACTGAAGATCCTGAAGCCATTCTCTTAGCATCTTGTTTTATGTTGAATTTGGGGGGGAAAAAAACTATGTTTTACTCCTTATACATAAAATTTCTCAGATTCATTTTGGTGCATTAACACCTAAGGCGAGTCTCCGAGACACTGTGATATGATTGTCATTTATGGAAACCAACTATTGCACCATTCTACTGAAATTCCTCATCGATTTGAAACTCATTTCCCACTTCAGGACTGCTTGCATCAATATATAAATTCAGATATGAAAGGGTTAAAATTTCATTGTCCAACCTAGAATGAAAAATGCAGCAAGAAGAAAGAATAACATTAATTTCACCTGCCAGGGTTAACAGTTTTACCACTCAGGGGACTCCTCTTTCCCCCAGTTAATTCGCATACTGTTTAGTGTATATAGCTGACTTTAATGTATTCAGCCTTCGGCAACGATCTGAGAAAATTCACGAACAAAGTAAACCGCCGACAGCTAGCTGTTTGGTCGATTATGAATGAAAATATGTCCCATTAACCGATGTTTTAAATAAATTGCTTAGCTTTTAGTTATATTGGTAGTTTTAAACTTTTAATTAAATAAATAAATTTCCTAATACTTTGTTCATATGTGAAATTAACTGGGCATTCTTGGTAAAAAAAAAAGTAAAGTAAAATTTCCCTATACACGCCATAAAAGCCCTAGAGTTCCAAGATGAGGAGGCTCCCAGATTTTAGACACTCGGGCGTGAAGGTGGTAAGGTTCTCAGCCTTAAGCTGAAAAGGGCATTCTTAGTAGAACTATATAAACTATTTCACGGTTAGACCTTGAAGAGACTATAGGCTAAATGTACAACCGTAGGTAACAGTTTCATTTGTCATGAATTTTATTGGACCAACAATCATTTTATTGTTAATTGAAATTATTGTTGTTATATATTTTTATTATTGTCTTCCAATTTTTAAGTAATACCGGTATGTAAATATTAGTAAATTTACACTAAACTAATAAGCTTTGCTAGGAACAACCTTGAATTTCAAGGAAGTGTGGAATCAGTACATCTATATTTATATTTACATCCCATATTGTGTTATAATATTAGGCCTCGGAACTTTAGGCAAATGCCTATTTAGTGCCTTTAGCAAAATGTCCAAAATAATTGCAGATGTTTGCAATTTATGGGAAATTATACTCAATGGGATCAGTTTTATATTGCCTAAAATGACCTAAAATGAAGGTCAATGCTATTTCTTCCTTTTTGTGCCTAAACCTACCTCAACAAGTAATTTTTTATTTATTTTAATAGAATTTCTAGAACTTTTAAAATTTAATCGTTAATATTCGTTCTTGGCTACAGGATTATAGTGACCTTATTTATGACAGGAAAATATATTCTTTGTTTATATAACAAAGGGGTAAGAATTAGACATTTTCTTTGTTAGGGTAGGCAACCCGGTAACTAATTTATTAGTTTTCAATGGTGTTTCCAGATAATTAAGACTAACATTCGGCAATAAATTAGCCTATGTCTGTTTTTAAGAAATGTAAGTCGTGAACCTTTTCTTCTTGTGAGTTACATAAATTATTATTAACATTTATTAACAAATAACAGTCATAGTCAAGCACATAAAAATGTAAAATGCTTACTTTTATGTATTACTAATATTTTGAGGCCCATTTTAGGTACCAGAAAAAAATATTTGCCTCAGATTAAGGAATAGTGCTTAGTTACACATTTTCAAACCTATCTTAGGTGCCTAAAATGTCAATTTTCGTGCCTAAAATTCAGAGGTCTAGTTACGTTAACTGATGAAATAAAATCCGTAACAAACAGAGGTATTCAAACACACTGTACTTAATATGGTTAAAAAGATATCCCCATGAGATACTGCTTACGAAATCAGGAGCCAGTTTTAAAATAGTGCATTAAAATAATAAAGAAAAGATAAGATTATACTTAATTTGTTAGGGACATGGAAGGTTCACCTTCGGTAATGTAAGGATCGATCATATCCTGTTTTCATTCTTATTGTAAAATTCACTTTTATTCCGTTATTTTTGTAAAGCATTCAAAGTTTGATAGATTCTTTAATGAGCAATAATATTTCGAGGTATTTAGGCCTATGTTTAAGACATGTTTCTTTTGACTAAAAAGTTCAAGAGAATTATAATGAATATATTGTAATTTAAGTGTGATGTTTGATGGCTTGCATTAAAAACAAATTTTAAATTAATAAGTAAACCACCAGAAACAGAAAAACTAATTTAAAGTAAATATAATAAAGTATTTTAGTGCCTCCTTAGTAAAGTGTATAATAATGGTTTGACAGTGCTAAGGTTAATCCTAAAAACTCTTCATTGAATTTCGGGGTCGAAATAGGCTAACATAGTACCTATGGTAGAAAAAGTAAAAATACAATTTTTCTACACGACAAGGCCATATAAACAGTAAAATTTGAAGAAATTGGCATGAGATACGCTTCGCTCCGCAGGGACACGTGACGAGGGGAATTATTATTATACGGAGTAATGAGAGAGTACGCAAGGTCAGTGCTGCCCAGCCCCGGGCATACATCTCTCTTCAAGGTTAATGTTTAGTGATATAGTTTCAAGTTTTTCTGGCTGAAACTGTCAGTAATACAATGTAATAGGAATCTTGACTGCATCCGGTTTCAGAGGCAGCACACGGGGGACAACAAACTGGATAAGAAGCATTTTCCTCCTGTGAAACTTGCTATCATAATAAAATAACTGTTATAATTTTTTTTGAAATACTTTTGTCGTATTGTACCTGGTATACTAATAATGTAAAAAATTATATATATGCAGGGTATATCATAATTGAAGAGTGTAACCCAAATACCCGCTAAGTGCCAAATAGCTGTTTAGGAGTTACAGTACAAAATGTATTCCTAAATGCATGAGGGACATAGCAGAGCTTCCATCTTGTGATCAATGGTTGAACTAAACTAAATACTGTGGCCGTGTCTTGGGTCAATTGGCAATTACATATAGATGGGTTTTGATGCAAAAAATATTTTTTTACAAAAATGGCACTTAGCAGCTATTTGGGTTACACTCTTCAATTATAGCGCAAACCAAAATGGTTGTAAGTATACGCCAAAGAATCATACGCATTGTTATAATAAAATATCTATAATAATAAGAGGAAGCGTTTGTCTGTCTGTCCGCGATGCCCAGGGAATTTACTGAACGCAGGTCTGAAATTTTAAAGAAAATGGACTGAAGGGTGGGCGAATGCACCTGGAAGCTGGAATTTTAATTTTCGCTTTCGTTCGCGAGTTATAAGTAAAAAACTGTCAGAAAACGTACTTTTTTCGCTATCCAAGCATCAGTTTTCTGTAATAACTTACATTTCATTTGTCAAATCAGTTGCAGATGGCTTTGCCTATTTTTGTCATACCTTAGAAATAAAGGTACCGCGATCGCTTGAATTTTGTAAACCCACGCTGGTCGATTCATTTATTCTTATATACATGTTAGATACATTATCCATAGAATAAATCCAACGCACGGGCCTAGACGGCCGTTCGTGCTTTTACTATGCACAATGGCAAAAACAAACAGAAGAAGAGAAAAGTAACATTAATAATACAAAACAATATAATACGATAACTTATATAATAATGCTATATAAAGATGAAGAAAAGAAAGAAGACAAAAAGTTGTATATGACAATAATAATAATACAATAATAATACAATATAACCCATAATAATACACAGACAAAAGATTACTCCCCCTGCCCCTCCTTCCCATCCTTTTCTACCCTGAGCTGTCGGACTTTAGACATGAATTTACCCACCCCTTCGGAAAATTTTGTGTCACTCAACAGCTTGAATATGGCCATATGACCTCTTCTAGAGACAACAAACGAGTCTGGCAGATATCGTTGCCTAAGCATCTCAGAGACTTCACATTCCGAGAGAATATGCTGTGCTGTCTCATCCTTGTCACATAGTGGACATATTCTGGTTCCTTCTGCATTGACGCGTTTCAGCGATTTCCAGGCTCCTAGACGAAACCAGGCTAAACCCGTCCTGCTTTCAGCGCCTCCCTCATATAGATATCTTTCTGTTCCCCAGTTGGTTTTAATCATTGATTGGATCTCCAGAGCAACCTTGTCCCTACATTCCCCTTCCGTTATTTGCCTGTCAATATCTCTTAGACGATTCCTGACTTTCCGCCAAACATTTCGTTTGTTCCTCCTGCCTCTTTCGTTTATAAATCCCATGCCTATTTCTTCCAAGCCCCTGCGTATTCTTCCCGCCCACGTTATTTGGTCTCTCAACTTCAGTTGTTCCCTATAACATATTGCCCTGATAAGAGATTGATCTGCCGTAGCGTATTGGTTGAGGCGCTGCGCTACAAACCGGAAGGTCGCGGGTTCGATTCCCGATTAGGTCGTTGAGATTTTCATTTGTTATGATGTCAAGGCACGCAGACATCTGAAATTTTCAACATAGACGGAAGAGGGATAATGAATAGCCTATAGGCCTGAATGGGCAAACATTGTTCGATATGGACGAAACTTGCTATGCAGGGGTTTTCTGGGCCAGGGAACTCGTATCTGAGGTAGTTTTTCTCATGCTGCGCTTTCTAATCGTGGAGTTTACTTCAAAGCCGGATTTTTAGCTGTTTCATTAATTATTAATTATTTATTTTAGGTCTATGAATGTTTCGAGTGGAAGTATTAATAAATATAATGTTTTAACTATTTTGCTCTTAATTTTTAATCTTCCAGTTAATTATCGTGGGCGAAGCCACGGGGATTTGCTAGTCTATATTAATAAAAGGAGGTGTTTGTCCTTCTGTCTCTGCGCGATGCCCAGCGAAATCTACTAAATGCAGTGATCTCAAATTTTAAACATAGATGGACTGAAGGGTGGGAAAATGCACCTCGAAGCTGGATTTTTAATTTTCGCTTTCGTTTGCGAGTTATAAGTGAAAAACGGGCAGAAAATGTGCATTTTTTGCTCTTTCGAATCATTGGTTCTCGGTAATAAATTTCAGTTGTCAGATCAATTGGAGGTGGCTTTGTCTATTTTTGTCATACCTTAGAAATAAAAACATCGTGATCGCTTGATTTTTTATGTCCACCCTGGTCGATTCATTTGTTTAGAATGTCAAGGCCCGCAGATATCTGACGTTTTCAACCTACACGGAAGAGGGATGATCAATATAGGCTTAAATATGGTCAAACATTGTTCGATTTGGACGAAACTCACTATAAAGGGGTTTTATAAGCCAAGGAACTCGAATCTGAGGTCGTTTTTTACCAGGCGACGCTTTCTAATCGTGGTATGTAGATAATGATTTAACTGTTATGCCCTTAATTTTTAATTTTTAAAATAATTATCGCGGGCGAAGCATATTCACAATATTACATAAATTTGTGTTTTTCATTATTTTGCTAATATGATTCTTGCATTTATTTGACTTTTTACTTGTTTTGCTTGCTTGGTCTTGTATTTAAGCTTTCCTCTTTTTATATGAATAGTTATTCGATTATTAGCAATGCCCGGATTTTGATGACCTAAAAATACTTAAAAATTAGGTATAAAATGACTGGAAAAATACAGGAAAAAAGACCCAAAAATGTATGTGAAAATTCTAGTTTGTTCATCAGATTTGTGTCTATTCCATATTAATGTTTTTGACCCCATTATATAGGCTTGTAATTAGTTAATTGGCACATACGATTAAATGCAAACTCCGTCTTTCAGTACCCAAATTAAAATTATAAGAAGATCTATTTAATTATGATTATTTAGAGTTCTCATAATATAAAATGTAAGTAAATTCACAAAAACTCCATATAATGCCAGAAACAACACAAAGAAAAAATAATGACTTTAAAATTTAAAAAATGACCTAAGAATATGAAAAGTAGGAATAAAAGGACATAAAATGGTCAAAAAAGACCAAATAATGATTTCCAATTCTAAAAATGATCTAAAAATGAAAAATTGAAAATTGCCATTTTTGTAATCTAGGAGTCATGATAAGAATACCTGCACTAGTGGGCAACGTTCACGATGTAACAGTTAAAAGATGAAATGTCATCAAAATCCGGGCCCTGATTATTAGAAATACGATTTGTGTAAATTAGGGTATTATATGGATGTGAGACATGGCCGCTAACTGATCAGGAAGAACATAGTCTGAGAGTGTTTGAAAACAGGGTGCTTAGAAAAATAGCTGGGCCCAAGAGGGATGAAAATGGGGACTGGAGAAAACTGCATAACGACGAGCTTCAGGACCTGTACGCTTCACCGGATATAGTAAGGGTAATTAAATCGCGAAGGATGAAATGGGCTGTGCATGTTGCACGCATGGGGAGGAAAGACATATCTCAAAAGTATTGACTGGGAGACCCGAAGGGAAAAGACCATGTGGAAGACCTAGACGTAGGTGGGAGGACAATCTTAGAACGGATTTAAGGGAAGCAGGATTTGTGGGGTATGATTGGATGGAGTTAGCACAGATTAGAGTTGAATGGCGGACTCAGGCAAGCGAGGCAATGAACCTTCGGGTTCCATAAAATACATAATATTCCTTTAGCTTTGTAAGGAATTGTCTACTGCCATTGAGTAAGTAAATAAGGTCGGTAATGAAACATGATTGGTTCTTTTAGAGTCCCCTGACAGGCTTCAAATACAAGGACCAATATAAAAGTATAAATAAAATAATAATAAGAGCCTAGCATGTTGTGGGATCGAGCTCCTACCTCAGAAAAACAACAGTGATTTGCTACATGGGCCTCGTGATGACATCATGGGGTCACCTTCCATTTCTTGTTCTGTTTTGAGAAGAACGCACATGCACGCGCGGCCTTCAGTTGCAACTTTACTGCACATCCAAATTCGAGGCCAATTGCCATGTATTCATTGCGCCTTAAAATCCACGAACACTTACGTTATTTCTTCCATTTACAAATCTATCAATAATTCCATGAAGTTTATTAATCCGTGTAGTTCAATTCTCATCATCTTCCTACCTACGAGAAGATGTCGAGCATCGAGAAGATGTTATAATAATCGCACCGGTTCCGAAGAAAAGATCTCGAATAAATTACCAAACGCAAACAAATTTGAAATGATGGTCCAAATATAAAGCAAAATATAAATATATAGGCTACGAGGGAGAATCAAATGAAAACCGCAATTAATATTTTCTCACTATTTTACTGCAGGAAGAATGCTAGCTTGCACATTTTTTTCCACATAGTCCCCTCCCAGTTCAATGCACTTGCGCCATTGGATTGGAAGTGCTTTGATAGCGCGTGAGAAAAATTCTTTTGGTTGACGCTGTAGCGATTCGTGCATCGCCTATTGGATGTCTTCATCAGACTTGAACTTCTGCCCCCCAAGGTGCTACTTTAATGGACCAAAGATGTGAAAATCTGATGGTGACAGATCTGGCGAGTATGGCGGATGTGGGAGGCACTTGAAGCGATGGTCATCAATGGTTTTCATGGTTGCACGAGCAGCATGAGGACGGGCAATATCATGTTGAAGCAAAACACCTGCACTCAGCAATCTCTTTCGCCTCGGCACCCAGACATCCACATTTTTGGTCCATTAAAGGAGCACCTTGGAGGGCAGAAGTTCAAGTCTGATTAAGATGTCGGAGGTGCACGAGTGGCTACATAGTCAACCAAAATAATTTTTCTCACGCGGTATCAAAGCACTTCCTATCCGGTGGCGTAAATGCATTGAACTGGGAGGGAACTATGTGGAAAAATAATCTACAAGCAAGCATTCTTCCTGCAGTAAAATATTGGGAATTTTTTTTTGCAGTTTTCATTTGATTCTCCCTCGTGTATAAATAAATAAAAATATAAAGCAAATGCATAAATAAAAAACACAATCCAAAATATCCATACAAATATAAACTAAAGAAGGAAAAATGCAAATTAATGCAAACATTTACACAATAGAAAATATTTACAGAAGAGGCGAAAAATCCTTAGGCCTAATTTGTATTTTGAAATCTGTTCTGTGTTAGCCAACATTGCAAGATTGTTTTAAAATGGTTGAAGTGCAAGTCTTATGCCTTTTCTGGTAACTAACTGAAAACGGAAATCGAGTTAAACCATATCTTGAACTTCTCAGTCCAACATTCGACATTGAAAATAATACAGGATCTACTTTTCCTTCGAGAATGTTCTTTATTCTTAGACTAATTTTTATTATTAATTACCAGTAATAATTACTATTACTAATAATCTTCATTGCTAATTTTATTACATTTTACAAGCAAGGAGTAAACTCTAAGCAACAATAATAATGGGAAAACCAGGCCTTATTTATTTGGAATCTATAATATATGATCTCTATACCATTCTATACCGACTTTACAAGATTCTGTAGTGTTGTGAGAAAATTCTAGGGAGTTATAATTTTCGAATAAACTACCTCTTATTTCAATCTCTATTTTGACGTGAACTCTATAAATTATTCTACATTCTTTGATAGATTTTTATCAGATTTTACACATGTACACTTTACACACCGCCGTCTCGAGAATTACACTGCCTGTCCTATGCTTTATTTTAACATGGAGTTCAGAGTATTGTTAAATTGCCTAATTTATCCAGTAGAGGCGACACAGTTCACACCCAGATTGCAGCAATCACTAATCAAAATAAGCATTAAACAGACACAGATACTTGTGTTATTTGTTTAGAACGTAATATTATTCCAGTATATGACACTTACCTTGAAATGGAATTTTGGAGCAATAATTAAAATAAATGTAAATTAATTAGACGCATTGATAGACTATATTATGAGCACCGCCGTCTCGAGGAGTAATACAGTTTAGAAGGCAGTGATTATGAGACGGCGGTGACAGCACTACATAATCAACAATGTCGTAGCAAAAAACAAGAAGCAGTCTGGGTGTGAAAGGTGCTGCCATCTGTAATGTCGCCGAGTACGCAAAATTAGCCGTATAGGACAGGCAGTGTATACACGATTAATACAGTTTAGAAGGAAGTGACTTTACATGATAGTTGTGCACGCCTTCTATGAACAGAAGAAAAATCTAAATACTGTAACATTGACATTCTGAAATCGCGATGTTATAATTTCCAAGTTCTGACAAGAAAAAGCAAAGCCACCTGAAATTGATTTGACAATTGAAATGTATTACCGAAAAGTAATGCTTCGATAGCGCAAAAAATTCACGTTTTCTGCCAATTTTTCACTCATAACTCGCGAACGAAAGCGTTGATTATAAAACCGGCTTCGAGGTACATTCGGCCACCCTTCTGCGTGTAGCAGATTTGGCTGGCCATCGCGCACAGACAGACAGACAGACATACAAACACTTACTCTTATTATGTAGGTAGAAATTAGAAGAGGCCATCTTGCAAAGAGCACGTATTCAGTTGCTTTAACCTGATCCATAGCTTTATTGTTGACCAGGCAAGACTGGGTTTCTACAAACAGTGGGCGGCTTGTAACTACTCTTCAAATGATTTCTTCGTCTATAACGAGTTGTTGTAAAAAATGTTTCAAATAAAAGTTGTAGTTCTTAGTATAAGCACCCCATGTACAAAATTTAAATAAAATTGTTAGAACCGTTTTAGAGAAAACCGCGAAAAACGAAATTTTCTTCATGTAAAGAGAAAGTCGTCGCCTATCTTCGTGCCACATCCACAGAAGGTACCCAACTCAAATACAGAATTTTATTTCCATACGATTTTGTGTTCTGAGGCTAGGCTGTTCACAGACACACACACACTCACACACACACACACACACACACACACACATAGGCCTACATGCTTCTGAAAAAAACATTTTTGGATTCAAGTGACCTCAAAACTTGTATTTATGTTAAAAAATCAACTTCGAATTCGGGGGTCGAACACAATACATCCTCAACCTATACGGGCAGAGGAAGTAAAAAATCTGATCACTGCGAATCGTAAACAAATGAATCAAATTAGCAACCAAGCAAGGCCACCTTGACAATTGAATACGGTCTTGTTAATTTCACCCTTTCCCATTACGTTTTCCGTATCAGTTTACATTCTTTGATCAATATTTCAAATTGTCCAAATTTATCTTCTAAAACAGAGAAAACTTTATGCAAAATTGAGTTCGGTCAAACCAACCCTTCGACATTTTCATTCTGTAATACTTATAATCAAGTTTTCTTTGGTCCTAAGTCGTTCTTCGACATTTACCCTATTTTGCATACAGACCCTCTACATTCTACAACAAGTAGAAAAATCTAAGCACTGTTATTAATATTAGGTTAAACCAACTCTCAGCTGTTTTTATTCCCTTTCACAAGTTTTCTTGACGTCTATGCCAAACTTAAACGATATTTATCATATTTTGTTTACATTCCTTTCAGAGCTAACAGATAAAGCTAGGTTTTTTCAAATTCGACCGAACAACCCTTCACAGATTTTATCCCTTTTAGTTATATTTACATACCTTCTCGTTACAAATCGTCATGTATTGAGCGTAGTTTATATAAGCCCTAAGCGTGTAAGGAGAGAGACAAAGTGGTTGGAAAATTATAATCCTGTGTAAGGATTAAAATATTCTGTCCATGGTATTTGGAGAGCAAAATGTTTGTAGGCCTATATTATTTTATTTTTTCCTTTCATTATACAGCCCATAAAAGAGTGCATGGGAACATGAGGGTGGGAAATCAATCTTCCTCAGTCATATAGAACTTTTAGGGGAATTTCTTTTTCTTTTTATTTAATCCCCTATCAGGTGTAGTATGTATAGGTAGACACAATGGGGTGTAAATTCTAACAAGGGAACCGTACAGGTTGTCATGTCTAAACCTACCCTCAAATTTTGAACATCGATAGGTCTTCATTATAGATGGACACATGCAAAAAAATTAACTGTAAAATTAATCACCTGTAAGTGGGTGAAAACATGTTTGTTTTGTTCCATAAGTAAACAACAGCGGGCACTTGTAGAGCTCGCTTGAGTAGCCTGCAAGTTGGGAACAAGTGACAGCGGAGAGCGGGGTGTGATATAGAGGGAAGGAGATGCCTTGTTATTCGCGGAATGTTTCACGAAATAACTTTTATGTAATAATTTGTTCCTATCATTTCCGCATTTTGAAACTATATAATCTGCATAGACACTAAGGGGTTGCTTAAGATTGTTAGTATGTGTAGGTGTTATACAGTGAGTCCCAAGCAAGAGTTGGCCAATGACGCGGGTTTCTGCGTTGTGGCGGGCACAGCTCCAAGCGATCGGGTGAAATATCTACGCAAATAAAGCCGCGATCGGTGTAATGATTCTGGTTTTCACATTTACAGTTAAAATTACAGTGAAAATAACCACATACGTCATCACAAGAGATGTTGGAAATGTTCTCCTCTTGCATCCACACAATACTGGCACCTTTTTAGGAAATTTTCTTTCACGCGCATAAGTTCAGCTTCCGAGACAGAGTTAATTTTTCTTGTGATAGGCCTATGTGATATTGTCTTTAAGTTCTTCTAACAGTATGTGAATATTACTTATGACGAAGCTTCAAAAATAAAGTGTATAGGTCAATTTCCCATACATTAGAAGAACTTAAAGACAATGTCACAAGAGAAATTAACTCTATCTCGGAAGCTGTACTTATGCGCGTGAAAGAAAATTTCCTAAAAAGGTGCCAGTATTGTGTGGATACAAGAGGAGAACATTTCCAACATGTCTTGTGATAAGGTACGTGGTTTTTTCATTGTAATTTTAACTGTGAATGTGAAAATCTGAATCATTACACCGATCGCGGCTTTATTTGCGTAGATATTTCACCCGATCGTTCGGGAGTTGGAGCTGTGCCCGCCGCAACGCAGAAACTCGCGTCATTGGCCAACTCTTGCGTGGGACTCACTGTAGAAGTGTGACCACTCAATTTGCATGATATTTGAAGATATTTCCCATGCACAGCGAATCACGATGTCAGAACTTCAATTAACTTATCCTCAATGTTGACATTTTTTTCTCCAGAAATGTTAGGAACTCGGACTAACATACTACATAATAATTGTACTCGTTATTATAGACCAAAGTAAAAGAAAAGGAACTCGGACTAACATACTACATAATAATTGTACTCGTTATTATAGACCAAAGTAAAAGAAAAGAACTAAGTAAATAGCACTTAGCTAATCCTATAAAATTAAGCAGGTAGGACTACTAATTACTTCATGACAACTACCGGAATACAAACATGTGTATCAGAGGTTGATATTATTTATTATTATAATATTATTCCCTCCCGTAGTGATAAGGAAAGGGAGAGATCAGGCTAACTACACATATGCCTGTAACTGACGGGGGATTTGGGAACACTGTAACAGCCGATGCCAAGCGCGGTAGATAGGCAAGGCAGCTAACCCGTAGCGCGCTGTAAATTAATTTTCACCCATTAAAAATGTATATGAACAGGTAATTTTTGCCATGTGTCTATGTGCAAAATTTGAGGATAGGTTTGGACATGACAATCCATACGCTTCCCTTGTAAGTCTTCTATGAGCGTTGAAAAGCACCAACTATCGTTTTCTGTAGGAATAATCTGAAAGAAGTGTGATAAGTGTCTTTCTTCATTTGAATCCAAAAATGACTATATAAGGACCTAGAGTTAGAAAAAAAAAAGTTTACTTCGAAGTAGAAGCAAAACACGAAACCCCGACAACACCGGAACATTAAGCTAATAAAATAACTATAATTTAACATTTATGCATAATTATTATGCGTGTTTTAGTATACATTTCTATATTAGTATTGTTAATATATGAAGGGCCTAGTTCCATAAGGGCGTAAGGTACAAATCTTTAATTTTGAGTTTTTAACATTTATGACTGGTGTGTATCGTCTTATGTGTTCGTGTTGTCTCGGAGGTGGCCCCGCGTTGGGCTGATCACTCATCCGGGGAGGCCCTCCAAGTCCTTGTCTGGTCAAAAAAGTATGTATGTGATCCAAAGATACTCCCTCTCCCGACAGGTCGCGGCCCTGTAAGGCCCGGGCGGCTTGGGTCGCTTAAATCCTAAAAGGGAGAGGTAAAACTGCGAAAAAGAAAGAAAGAAGAAAGAACATTTATGACTTCTCCTCATATCTCTTTAAATACTCAGTGAACTATTTGTGCTTTTGCCTTACACCTCTGCTCAGTTATAAGAAAAGACCTGTGAGACTGCACATTCATTCTACTTCATAACAGTTCCATACAGGCTTAAGGCACACTTCCTATCTATTATTGAGGTGTGTTTATCAACTGTTATTATTTTCTGCAGTGCTACCATCCAAGCAAATGTTTATAAAAACTGAACATGCATTTCTGAAGTGTAATTTCATTCAAAATAGATTGTTTTGCTTATCATCTATTATATTAATGACTACACTGGTATTCATTGGCAAACATGCAATTGTCACTGTATAATACAGGTTTTTACTAAACTAAAGTAAAAACAAATAATATGATACAAAGTAAAAAGGTTTTACTACTGTAAAAGTACTTAAGTTTTTGTTTAACATGTTTAGGTACCTCTGGTTGTAAAAAAATCCCAATACACTCTATCTTGTAAATTTGCAAAACACTAATTTAGCCGTCCTTCAAAAATATATTATGTTATAAAATTAAACTTTAAACCACCTACTAGTGAGTGGTAACACTGTTTAAAAACATCAAGATTTCTCGAAACTATGTCCTTGTGCCTTACGCCCTTATGGAACTAGGCCCTTGATATATATATAGTTATTTTCTAAATTGTTCAATTCTATAAATATTTCAAATCAGTTCAATCTTCAGACGTTTTACAAGACTTGCATAAGCTTTGAATGCACGGGATTTTAAATGCAGTACAAGATGTGTGAGATGAGTTGTCTTGACATATTCTACAGCATCTGAAGAAACATTCTTTGCACCAGTTTCTGAATTGCTGACTGGTTATATAAATAATTATGGGTGCCAAAGCACAAGAGGATATCAGTACTATGTAGATTATACCCAAACTTATGTATATAGTCATGGATATGCCATATTTATTTTTATAATCAATCAGTGTCTGATACGCAATGTAGGCGAAGTTGCCAATTGTGCACGCTATGGCCAGTCCGTTGATGACTGATGCCCTCTTGTAGAGATACTGCACCTGAGTTTCTGGGCTTTCTTCGTTGGATATTTCTGGTGCTCTCTCCTTCAGAAGACGCGAACAAATTGTGTTGAAAACTGCCAAAGATATCGGCAATGCGAAGGTGGTAATTAAGTAGGAAAAAAAATACACATTGGATATAAGAACGATTTTAAATTGATCAGCATAATCTCCAACACATGCTATTACTGGAAGACACCACAATACTACACAGATTGTTACTGTCAGTTTTTGTGATGGTTCCTGGGATGTTGATGCCAGAACACGTTTGATTGCGGAGTATCTCTGCCCGCTCAGGACTATGACCGATACGGTGGACATATATAGCAAACCACAAGTGATGGAATATATTGCCTTTTGTATATTTACGTCGAACTGAATCGTACTTAATGGAATATGAATAAGTATAATTATTAAGTGAGAGAGTACTATGTTGATTATGTATAAATTCTGGAATGTTCTCGCTTCCTTTTTGCAGATAAATAATAACAAAGTTGCTGAGTTCTGGACCAGTCCGACAGCACTGATTATAAGATAAAGGTTATTCAACACTGCAACAATATTTTTGAATGTCTCTATGGTGTTCTGGGTTTCGTAGGTGGTTAAGTTGGTTGCATTACTCATATTATCTGATGTATTGACACTTAGAGATCAACAAGTAGACCCGATGTCGTGTGACCTCTTTCTGAAGATGGGAATATCTGAAACAGAAAGGTGAAAGTAAAGCGCATGACCCACGTCCAATTTCTTGTCCACATTTATAGACCTACACACCATCATATTAGATCGAGTGACATCTAGGAACTGTCGTTGTAGGCAACTTAATCCTTTATTAAGGATTGTGTGTACGCACGATAACTCTAATACAGCTTTATCGGATTTTCATGAAACGTGGTATATGCATTTATAACGTTCTATTGGAAGAAGCCTATTGATACTGGACCAAATTGATTGACCGGTACCGGAACAATGCGCAATTTAGTGCTTATTTTAATGGTAATATATTAGAAAGGCGCGATAACTCAAATACGCTTTATCGGATTTTCATGAAACTTGATATACGCATTTATAACGTCCATGGGAAGAAGCCTATTCATATTGGAGCAAATCGGTTGACCGGTACCGGATTAAACCCCAAATTAATGCTTATTTTATGGTAATAAGTTATGTGAGAAAAAAGTATCAAATGCGAATTAGTTATCATGACAACATATTGTTTTACAGTGTTCATATACGGCTTTGGAAGTTGCAATACAGTTAGCTATGACAAATAACCCTATTCCTTCACATATACTTATCAAACTAGACCCTTTAACCGAGCGAGGTGGGCGAAATGATGTCTTGGACTCGCATTCTGAAGTCCAATGGTTCAAATCCCATATCGGCCAATTTGATATTTTTATGTGAGTGTGCGATTGTCAAGATATCACAAATCTGTATAGTTCTGCAGATACTGGACGGTTTTAATATGATTTTTTTAAATTAGACCTTTGTTCTTCCGTAAGCCCTGCTTAATGAATCAATATGGAGCTTAACTCAGAAATCAATTAAAAAATATATTTCATGCATATCATAAATGCAATTATAACTGATTAAACATAAGCATTCTGACACTTTGTTACATCAGTTTATCTTTTTTTATTATAATATAATATTCATTCTCCGAGCATCCGAAGCATTTTGATTGGCTCGCGGATAGCCAATCAGCGGCCAAACTCCCGTAACTAATGTAAACAAGATACGTTCAGATGTATCAGTTTATGTAAGTAGAAATAATAGGCTAAATTACTTATTAAAGAGCATGCTTTCATTTCCTATTTAAAATAAATATTAATTTTGTTGTAATGGAAATAAGACGCTACTGTAATAGGCCTACTTCATGGCCCACAATATATTAAACATAACGTAACAAATTGTCATTCGTTTATTGATATTGTTAGCCCGCCTTGTTTGATTTATTCACTGCCTTCTAGACTAAATTACTCGTGTAATTCTCGAGACGGCGGTGGATTTATTTCTTCAAAACGATGTCAATGTAAATAAATGTATATAAAATATTTAAAACAGAATTAGCCGTTAATAATTAAACGCAGGTGCTGTTGATATAATATTGTGAATTCTATCGATATGTATGATGTACCTAATGTAATTCCTGACAGATTGATTTCAGATTGACTTTAATTCATTCATAACCTATACGGCTGTTCTAAACAAACATGTCAGCGAATCGTAGGCCTTTGTTTACATCATTAATATTATTGGCAGTGCATTTTGTAAAATTTTGACATATTTAAAGAATTCCTTATATCAGTGTATACGAATATGAATTAAGGTTAAGAATCAAACTTTAGACCTTTGTTCATCCGCAATCCGGTCATTAATGAATCGATTTGGAGTTTAATTCAGAGTTGTATTACAAAAATAACTTCTTTCCTGCATGGACCTATCATAATTGCAATTATCACTGATTAAAAAAAGCATTCTGGCACTTTGTTATATCAGTTTACCTGATTTTATTTTTCATGAGATTCTATTTTCTAAATCGGAATGCAACGTTTTTATATTATTTCTGAATTCTGACATTATTGACATTTATTATTCCTGTTCGGAGGATTCCTCGTGATATTTCTACGCTTCCTTTCATGGGGGCTTTCTTGGACTTTTCAGAACGTTCAGTGTTCTCTGAATCCATTTTATGAAAGATGACACAATCTTACTGCTGTCGAATCCAATTCTGAATAATGGGATCAATTTAATAATGATTGGATCAATATTTATTATATAAATATAACTCAAAGCTATTGGGATGTCATGTAGCTAATTTCACAGAATTATATCTCCATTGTTGAAATCTACACCTAATAATTAATCATTTAAATCGGTTGAAATGTTGTTTGAATTTCCAGAGAAATCCAGTTTTCATTTTGTGTTGTTTCTTGCAGTATATGGAGTTTTTGGGCAATTTACTTAAATTTTTATACTATGAGAACTCTAAAAATCGTCATTAATTAGATCTTGTTATAAGTTTAATTTGGATACAGAAAGACGGTGTTTGCTGTTTGCATTTAACCGTGTGTGCCAATTAACTCATCTCCCTTGCATATTCAGCCAATTTTTCTTATTTAGCCAAAAATTTATGTGAAAATGCTAGTTTATTCATCATATTTGTATCTATTCTACATTAATGTTTTTGATCCAATATATAAGTGAAGTGAAGTGAAGTGTTCCCTATTACAGGAACATGGAGGCCCAGAGGGTTCCAGGAGGATGAGGCTCCCAGATTTTTAGACATCGGCACATGAAGGTGGTAAGGTAGTCAGCCTTACGCACCGGCCGCCTTTACCCCCAGGATTGCTCCTGGCTGAGTCGAACCCAGGGCCATAGTGCCACCAGAAGGATTAGGCCAATTGAAAAACTCCAACGACCTCATCGGGGATCGAACCCGCGACCTTCCGGTTTGTAGCGCAGCGCCTCAACCACTACGCTACGGCGTACCCCCATCCAATATATAGGCTTGTAATTATTTAATTGACACATCAAAACCTTGCATATTCAGGCTTCAAACTGAATGGGTTATGTTGACTTTTCTTATACTCTCTTTTCACCATCTTAAAGACCTCATTTCAAAGTACCTAAACCCATTATATGCGAATATGGCTAAAATGGAGATGTTGAGTTTTGTCAAAACGGTCCTCAATTACCCTATTAAAGACAACATTATTTGTTTGATTTCCGACCTTTCATATCACTCCTTAAAGACCAATTTCGCACAAAGTCGTTCAGGCAGAAATCACTAACTCTAAAAAAAACTGTATCTATTAGGCCTACATCTTGGGCTTAGTGACTACCACCAGAACGACGACAATGTTCCCATTTGGTGGGATATTTCCATTTCCTTTCAACGTTGACAAACTACCATTTTTCGAGTCAGCATATTTCTCCTTTTCTTGCCATCGGTTAATGTGCATTCAACTGAACTGTGCTGATGCCTGTCTGCAGGCGATGTGTCTCATTGTTCCGGGACGCTGACCTATCTGCTCTTCATCAGCAGTATCTTCTCCATTTCTTGTGAGTTTCATTTGTTCTATTTATTGATCTGTCTCGAGAAAACATTTTAGGCCAATTTCTAGTAACGCCACGCACGAGTTTCAGTATCGGACTCCAATTCGTAAATGTTCCCATCAATCTTAATTTTGTTCTTCAATTGAAATTTTCCATTTTCTAAAACATGACTTTTCTAGGTAGCATAATGGATTTTCATTTTTCAGTTTACTGTAACTAGTTGACAAATCTTAGCTGAAATAGGATTTTACTTTATTTTCATTTATTTAGAATATGCTAACAAAACTATTACAGATGTATCAATGAAACGTATGCAATATTTGTTGGAAATGATATACTGGTATTCTAAAATAATGTCTATATAATTTGGAAATTTTCATTATATCTAAAAGTGTTGTAGGCTATGTTTGGGAAATGTTGTGTTATCCTACATTATATCAGTAGTCAAACTATTGTATCAAATGTAGTATTAGAGATACTGATACAAGAACTTTCGAGTATTGTGAGATCTATGAAGCACACCAACACTCTCTTGTCTGTAAATATATCGGGTTAATATTGTATTTCAGTGTTTCTCTTGGCAAATTATAACATAATACGAATATTCACTTCATCACAAAACATGGTATAGAAGAAATTGGCTCCATATACACCGGCCCACCGGGAAATTTCGCGATACAACCGACGAGCCTATCCGCCCCTGCTAGAAGAACTAGACATAGGTGGGAGGACAATATTTTAGGATAGCTTTAAGGGAAGAAGGATTTGCGAGGGATGGTTGGATGGAGTTAAGACAGAATAGGGTTGAATGGCGGGCTCAGGTAAACGCGGTAATGAACCTCTGTGTTCCGTAAAATAAATAATATTCTTTTATCTTGCTTAGGAATTGTCTACGTGCATTGAGTATGCCTGCAAAGAAAGTCTTCTACCTCAAAGTCGCATCCGCCTTTTTAAATGTTTTTCGGGGTTAAAAATTAAAAATATAATTTTTTGGAACATTTCGGGCCATTGCATGCTACAAGCTAGATGTGTGCCAAATTCCTAGTTTCTGACTCTTCTGGTAGTGAACAGAATTAAGTCAGTGAATGAGTTAGTCATGCAGCTTTGAAGTATAGTGATGGTGGCTATTTAAACAGCATTTGGCCGTTAATTGGTCGTTACTCCGGTAGCGGGCAACCAATTTGCTCCAAAAGCAATTGCGTTCGTCCTACGTACGTTAGAAATGTGTATACTAAGTGTCATGAAAATTTGATGAAGCGTACACGCACACAGACAGATGGACGAACAGCCGGACAGACTTTTTTCCGACCACCATTTAATCTTAGAAAGTAAAGTAAAGTAAAGTATTTCCTATACAGGCCATGGAGTCCCAGAGGGTTCCAGGAGGTTGAGGCTCCCAGATTTTAGACACTCGGGCATGAAGGTTGTAAGGTTGTCAGCCTTACGCACCGGCCGCCTTTACCCCCAGGATTGCTCCTGGTACTCATTTTTGTTAGAGGGTGATTCGACCCCAGGGCCATAGTGCCACCAGAAGGATTAGGACTTAGAAAGTACCGGTACTTAATAATTTTATTGACAATACTCCATGACAATGTAAAATGGATTGTCAACCAACCAAAGGTAGGCCTATGTTTAGCATGTAGGCCAAAGAAATAACAGCTAAGAGGAATTCTAATATAATCCTCAAACCCTTCAGCAATAAGGGTAATAAACTATATATGAATATTTGAAATTGACTGGTGTTCATTTGAGCTTTTTTGTATCGAATAATTATTATCTCGGCTTTAAGATACAATTTTCAAATTTTTATAATATTCTTAGTCATCAGGTATTCAATATGGTGATGTTAAAATAAACGACTGTAGTTTAGACAACAAAGGCAAATAAACACTGATTAGGAAAAAACTCGTATAGTTTTGAAATTTGACAGAGTTGTCGGTGGAAATGTCCTGAACAATATATTTAAAGTCTCATGGGGTAGCGGGTAAGCGGGAGGCAGCAGGGGGCCAGTAGAAAGTCCATTTTATCGTTTTTTCGTTTACATCTAAACAACGGTGCATAAAAGAGAGCGAGAGAGAGAGAGAGAGAGAGAGAAAGAAAGAGAGCTATGCATGGTTTTCTTTTCGAAATCTCGAAATTTGTCCGAAACTTAAAAGTGCTCTAACTTTTAAACATTTGAAAACAAAATAACAAATGACTACTTATTTTAAGGGAAATTTATTTCCCTACAATTTTTTTGTAAAAGCATTTCTGTACACCTAAATGCTAAAACGCTAGAAGGCAAAGTGTGTCGAAAAGTGTGAAGCAAAAGAGCGTTTTTCGATAAATTGCTATTTTCGCTGGCGATATCTCGAAAGCTATTGGGAAAAGGAAAAAAAATGTTTAGGATCAAACTTGTAGGACATTTTATCAGCTTAAATTTGAATGCAGTAATTTTTCCTTCACGATGCACCATTGTTTAAATATAAGCGAAAACCCAATAAAATGGACCTTCTTCGGGCACCCCTGCCCCCCGCTTGCCCCCAACCTCGGGGACGTTTACTACGTAGTTCAGAAAACTCCTCCCCCCCCCAACAAATTTGCAAAATTTCAAAACTACACGATTTTTCCTATTTTTCTTTCGTTGCAGGACTACTACAGTAATTTGCATTCCTATCCGAAATATTGACCGAAAAACTCAAGCAACAAAAAAATGAGAAAACGCCATATTACTGAAAAATATAAATAAAAAGTAAAATAAAGTAAAATGAAAGTATTTAACAGAGTTCCACCGCAAGGGACTTAGAGTCTGACTTTTTAGGCTTGTTGAATAAACATATGTTTGAGGAGATTTTAGGAAGAAAATTCCTCACTCATTGGGATTCGAACCCGCGACCTTTGGCTTTACGTGCCAATGTTCTACCAACTGAACTAGTTAGAGTTCGATTCAGAGTTCCAGATAGAATCTATTTCTCCTATGACTGATTACCCTTAACAGTCTACCTCACCGAAAGATTACGTCATATCTACATCGTGTTAAAGAAACTCAAACCAAAGTTATATAACCCGCTTTTATTGCTCGCCCCAGTAGCCTAATACCTTATTTTCTCACCAGGTGGCTCTTTTAAAGCATGTGTGCACATGTCACACTGAATTTAGTGATGGATAAAAAGTTTTTAACGAAATCAATTTACATGCTTGTAGGGCAAAGGTTTTGCATATGTGAAACTTACCTCTAGTTACCACTGACGTGTCTTCTTTACTTGTTGAGTTGAAACTGATGGGAACCGTATTCCTGTCTAATCCCCCCCCTTCTCACGACCGGTTTCCAATAATTCTCACTAGGAAAGGTTCATCACATCCTAATGCAGTGTCGGTGTTGTTCAAGTCCTTTGGACTACGAGCGAAAGTAGCCCGCAAGATCGAAAATCCCGTTTATAATAAGCATATTCGACTTTCCTGTACAAAGTTCAGGAGGTAAGGACTGTCCTAGGTCAGCAATAAATAGGACAATAGCTACCATTTTATAAATGCCTCTTTTTGTTTAACTTATTTTATTTACCTAATAACGCCCGTTTTATTTTAATTCTAATCTGTTTTGATTTAAGTGTAATAAATAGTCATAGAAGAAATATTAGCCTGAAGATGTTGGATTTCACTGAAACCCGTAGAATGTCATATAGTTACTGACGTCTGATAGCCTATTGCGTTTACAAGGAATCCTGAAGTTTTATAAGGTTATGTCTGTGCCCGCTGTATTATATGGCTCAGAACGTTGGACCTTGATCAAGAAACAAAAACGAAAAGAAGTAAACTTAGCAGAAATGCGCTTTCTTCTGCCATTGCAGGATATCAAAGACAAGACCACGTTAAAAACACAGAAATAAGAAACGAATTAAATTATTTTAGTATATGAGATATAATTGATTGTTGCCAATTGGAGTGGCTTGAACATGTTGAAAGAATGGAATCAAATAGATATCCGCAAAAATTGCTTAATTATAAATCAAAAGAACTAAGACCTAGAGGCAGACCAAACTTGCGCTGGGAAGATCAGTTATTAAACAGACAGTGAATAAAGTCCTCTTGAAGTCGGAACGGTCTTTAAGATCAAACCGTGATGATTATGATGATGGTGTTTATAAGGAGTGATTAAATCGACCTGGCAATGATCACGCTGCACATCTTTATGAAAATTCGCTTATAGTATTGAAAATGATATGAGTTCTCCGAAGATATTTTACGTTGGTTAACCCATCAATATAACTGTTACTGTTTTATGTTGCCAGAAGGAAAACAAAAGCTGGCGATATTAGAATAGAAAAAATCCCTTTAGGCAGGCCTACAGGCGGAGGTAGATTTCGAAGTGTTTTTGGTTTAATTTATTGTCGCTGCATAGCACTCTTCTTCTTTAGCCTTGGCATGGTAAACCTGCAGTAATAAGAACTGAATTCGGTAAAGAGGAAGAGCCTACAATCATTTGTTTTGACAACAAGAATAGGATATAATATTCTGGGAGGCCGTGCGCAAGATCAGCAATGAATAAAATTAGCAAAGCCGCTAAACAAGACAAAATTATGATATTATAATAATTCTTTTAAGTGTTATTATTTTCAAACATTAAAATCTCGCGTAATATGAGAGCTATCAAGAAACTATTTATTGATTTGTAGAGTACTCATCAAGAGCTTTTCAACGATACCCCACAAGACGTGGTTTCAAAAGTTTCGAATCTTCATCCCCCACCCCCACCTCCACCCCCACCCTCACTCGAACCCCCGAATTGTTGGTGTCACTGTGAACTCCATAGGGAGTACTCTAATTTATTCAAACAAAGTTTCCCTCTATACTTCATAGGGGCCGAGATATACATTTTTAAAAATTTCAACCCCCTCCCCCGACCACCCCGTTGGGCCAATTTTGCCCATTAACGAACTTGTTCGAACTATTGGGCCTAAAAATGACATAATAAAATTTGGTTCAAATATCTTCAAAATTACGGCCGCTATCGTGTAAAGATATATATAAATATATATATATATAAATATATATATAAATATATATATATATAAATATCACAAAATTTTTTTTTGAACGGGCGGTGGTTTCGTACTTAGGGGAGCATGAAACGTAAAGATATGAAAGAATTTTTCGAAAATCATAAAGTGGTATCCATTGCAATAGGTAGATTTTTCTTCGAAAATCTACCTAATAAGGAAATCGAGCATTAAAAGCATGTCTCAGCGGTCTCAGCATTTTAAGTATCTAGTCTGAGAAAAAACAAAGAATGGATTAAGTGAAGCAGTGGAAACTTTCGGCACTTCCAATGTCACTATATCGAGGGTTGACTATATTTTTATTATTATTATTATTATTATTATTATTATTATTATTATTTATTTATTGAATATTAAAAAACTAAAAGCCTTATTTTACTCTTGGGTATATTAGGGTTATATTTTGCCACTTACATCTCTGTTAGAGCCATACATCTTTTTATGTATGCCTATATAATATAGGCTACCTTTACGCATTTCTTGCACGTGAAGTTGTGATTTACAAAAGACAACACTAATTATATAACATTAGACAGAACTAAATTAATAATATATTTTTATTTTATATTCGTTAAACTGTCTTCGGGCACAAATACAGGGATCTGATTGTTAAAAATAAATGTCAAACAAGACAAAAAACAATACTCTCTGCCAGTAATAATAATACCGGCAAATTTTAATACGTACGAGGTCCTGTCAGCCTATCAAAATTGATATTTCCCACAGTCGAAGACATAATACTGAACCCATATGCTTACAACATGAATCTTTTGTTAGGGGGCCCAGATTAAACTTAGCAAGGGGACCCAACCTTTCTCCGTTACGCCACTGATAAGGAGTGCCCGTTCTTCTTCTTTCATAATAAAGCAGACCGCCTCGATAATTTCTTTGTTAGCATTGTTGACTTTTTGTCTGAAGACTTTGGTTCGTTTCCAGTTACTGGTACGTTCTTGCATTTTTATGAGGAAATGGGGTGCTCGCAACTTCGTACTGACCACTGAGAAACTATTCGATAAATATGCGTAGTCGTTCGGTCATGAAGATATTCAATTAATGCCTGTGCAGTCTGTCTGTGGAGACATTCATCTACCAATGAGCTGGAAAATATTAGATGACACGACGGAAAGATGGATCAAGTTTTCCTAATCATCGATACACGAGAAACGGCAAACATTCGTTTACAGGCGATTTGATAAATTCGCAAAAGTTTGAATTTGTTTGTTAAAGCGATAAGGTTATGAAAAAGAAGAGGAAGTCATGGGATGTGGTTTCTCATCAAAAACGCGAGTTCTCATTGAGCGCAGGTGATGATGTCATGAGGATGAGTTTCTCAAGTCCGGACTTTGTCCAGTTCAAAGTGTTTCCACTGCAAGAATGACTTTAATCACATTTCTTTGTTCTCGCGACATAACCACAAAGAAGGCAATTTGCAGCACGCATTTTGTAAAATTTCCCGACGAAAAGACTTACGAGTAGGGTTCGGATGTTTATGACCTAAAAAAGTGGATATATGACCTTGAAAATGACTAAATATGACCCAAAAATCCTAAATATGACCTAATAAAAGTAATGTATTTTCAAAAAATTAATGTTCCAATTTAAAACCTTTAAAGACACTAAATTTTTATATCACATGAATTCAATGAGATAATCATTTTTTTAACAATTTTGATGGTTCACAGTTTTAATTCTATTTTTAAAGAACTTTCTCCTGTTTGCTCGCTTCATCAGCTCCAAATACTCGTATCATTTTGTAGATCTTGCGTGTCCCTATAAAATGTGAACATTTGCATTAATTTTAAAATTTAAGTTGCTATTAATTTGGCGTAAAATTGAATTAATAAAATAAATTTCAATTTTAACTCGACCATGTAGTATATACATTGTATAATTGTGCTCCTTTACCGAATTTACGAATAATTGAAATATGACGTTGAATTATAAATATGGCTAAAATATGACTAAGATAACAAAAATGACCAAAATAAGACTTTGTATGCAAAATAAAAACGATCCGATTAGGATAACAAGTGTACAATTCTTGTTTAATTTGCGTTTGCGGCGGGAACGGAGGTCAGAATAAAAATAGGCTACGACATGTCATAAACATCCGAACCCTACTTATGAGCCTAGGCCATGTTTGAAAATATAATTGTTTAAATGTTTAATGTTTAATTTTATGTTATTTACTAAATATTGCACAGAGGAATTGGGCTCTCTACCTTTAAGGACATTGATAAATTTCATTTTTTCTTTGAAGGATGTAGTAGTTAAGGAGTTAGTGGGCAATATTTCGCCTTATACCCTCAAAATGATATCGATTAACCAAGATCAGCAGTAGCCTCAGATATTTATTGTTAATATAGTATAATATAGTATAGTATACTATAGTATATAGTATACTATAGTATATAGTATACTATAGTATATAGTATAGTATATAGTATACTATAGTATACTATATTAACAATAAATTTATTGTTAATATAGTATAGTATAGGTCCTACTATATTAACAATAAATATCTGAGGCTACTGCTGATCTTGGTTTATCTATATCATTTTAAAGACATCATTAAAATAAACTGTGCACATTATTTGTTCGAGTGCAAGCGATAAATGTTTACTTTATACATTTTAAAATATTTAAATGCTGAGTTTCGAGAAACAATCTTTGATATTTATTAAAATATAAATTATATTAAGTTATTGTATTATATTTAAAAATAATATTGCAATTTCTTACCACAGATAAACCATTGATAGTCACTCCAAACAAACACATTTTCCTGCTTATTGTTCAGTAACGGTATTCCAAGAACACTTGAAGGTGAACTGGTGGAACAAAATACTGCTCGTATCATACGGAAATTCATTATCTCGTGATAAAGTGGATCCGCACAACACAAATACCGGTACTATTGCATATTGTTCATAACTCGACGTTAAAATGGAGTTAGTATGTGGGAACCTTCTGGTGAATATCGGGGTTTCATGTAATCCTACAGAACTTGAGGCCCACTATTAATAGTGAAATATCGGGGGAGGGGTTGTGTCTGACCCCATAGAAGCTTTTCAATTGTATTTTGAGAGTTTCAGAAGAAATCCAATCCGGATGCCATATTATTTTTTATTGTTTTGGAAATAGTTTGTATTTCAATTACAGAGCCAGGAAACAAGATATAGACCAGGGGAAGACAGAAGGTTGCTCTGTGACGTCACTGCTTGCTGCTCTCACTGCTCGCGTTGTACCTCTGCGAGGAGTATGTGAAATGTAGGCATCAGTGAACAGGGGGAAGAGAGGGGTATTAGTATTGCGGGCAGGGGGAATTTAGGGGGTTAGAACTTACGTAATACGTGTTTCCGAGTTAATGAAACATCAATCGATTTTCTTGATAGTTTATCGGTTAATTACAGCACAGTAGTTTAACATATTATAAATGATTCTATTTTTCTATTCTGTGAGAACAATTGCCTTTCCACAAAATCTATGTTCTTTGACAAAAATAGACAATACTATCATTTGAATTAACATAATTCACTACTATAAAAATAATTTAAAAAATGAACTGAATTAATTACCATAAAAGCTCGTCTGCACCTTAGATGAAACAAGATTACAGTAACAATTTTCTGACCTTCCTGTCTCTTTTTTCTTTAACAAGTTTATCAATGTTGGGACGTAATGTTTGAGCAATATTTAATCGAAGACTACATTTAGGTTGTGATTTGACAATGTACTTCTTGATTTGAGCTTTGCACATTTCATTAGTGAAAAAAATTGTTCGGCCACATATGTCGATCCAAAATTACATAATATTCGTGCGGCAAGTTTCGGGAATCTGGTTTCAGAGAAATTTCTGTAAAAGTTATTCAAGACCACTTTACGTTCGTAGGCCTATTTGTCCTTTAACAGATCGTCGCATTGTAAGTTTAGCAGTTCCAACTGATACGGGCAAGGAACGTCTTTGACAAAAACTAAATATGGGGTAGCAAAAAGTTTAAATATTGGAGAAAGGTTTTCCACATCCTGAAACCTCGATTCGAACTGAAGAAGAATGTTTTGCAGAACTAACACATGTTCTGCAGAGAGAACACTATCAGGATCGCATCTTGCATTAACTTTGAAAAATGCTCCGTATTTCCAACCAGAAGTTGTTCTACCCACAGAGCTAAAGTGAATAGGTCCTCTAGTACCTAAATCTAGCGTACTCTAAACACCCCTACTACCGTGCGCTCTTGCTGACGTCACACACATGGGATCCGCATGCTCTTGCTCCACAAACGTCATCACAAGACGTAGTTGACTTCCCCTGATATAGACTGTAGGTTAGTTTTCTTTATAGCAATTATAATTTTACAAAATATTGGATACTAGATGCAATATTGTCCATATTATAAAATAATTATTAAACTATTTTTTTTGCTTTTTATATTACTTTTACTTTAATTATCATCCTATCTTTGTTTTTAATTTCCTTAATATCCGCTTCTTTCCCTGAGCTATACCTCCTTCTTGTAGGCAGATTTACGCGGTACACGCCGCATGTGCCTTACCGCGACCCGTTGAAGGAGGGAGTTTCTATGGATCATACACATTTTTTTGACCAGGCAAGGACATGGAGGGCATCCCCGGGCGAGTGATCGGCCCAATGCCGGGCCATCTCCGAGGCAACACGAACACGAGGACGGAACACATCGTTCACACACACTCATTCCGAACAAGGCAAGGATGGATGAAGGTTATAATGAGGGTCAGATGATATCCGGAGACCAGGAGGGCCTAAAGTTTCCCGACATTTGTTTCACATTTGAGGAAAATCCCCACCCAGGAAACTTGTGCCGACCGGGAATCGAACCCGGGCTCATTGCAGGAGGAGCGCGAATGCATCCCCTACGCCACAGCAATAGACTAGTTTCCTGTCTGTGTTGATATTAATCGTTAAAATGTTCTGGAATAGTTTTTAGCATAATATTAAGAATTAAGATTAAGAATAATAATTGATCTCAAACGTTTCTTATAATACAAGTAAATATATAAGTAGGGCATAAGTAATATACAGTGTAGCTCAGAAAAAGGAAGGTCGTTTCTTACGGCACTTATATCTCTAATGCGAATAGATTTAACATGTGTGGCAAAAGACATACAAACTGATTGACAGTTCAGAATCTTTCAGAGTTTTGTACCGAATTCCACATTGTTTATTTAAATCAGTTAATAGCGTAAAATAATTAAAACGTTTTTTCAGAAGTCTGACAAAGACTGGATATTTTAAGTTTATTTTGAAACCTTAGAAAAGAGAAAATTAAGAATCAAACATTAAAAATCAAAATTGAAATTGATGTATGATAGGATCATCTCCTCCTGCTGGATAAAAATAGATGTATTTATTACTTTTGGATCTGTTAATAAGCTAATATTGTGATTGCAACAGCTAATACTGGTAATGATGATGATGATGTTGATAATAATAATAATAATAACAATAACAACAATAATAATAGTACTAATAATAATACTAATAATAATAATAATAATAAACCGGTAAATCCTACAGATCAAACAAATAAGGGAATTAGTTCTGGTGAAATATAAATGGGCTTTATATTGGTTTATACATTTCAGTGGTGGTCTATGTACACAAGGTAGATAGCTCCAAGCTTTCTCTACTATGCCGTCATCAGGGATTTAATTCATCGTATGAATAGGTTATTTTTTATGTTGTGGGCACACCGTAGGAAATGATGACTGGAACGCAGGAACAACAATCGGATTGTTATAATTATATTTTATTTGGCACCTCGTTACATCACTTAATTCCTCTTATGTGCCTCCAGTTGTTGTTTAGCCATCTCCGCCTGGTCAATTTTATGCAGCAGGTCAATCAGAAGTTTTTTCTCTTCTGCACTGAACCTGCTGTCGTACATCTTTGCCTTGGAGTCCTCTGCAGTCGCAATCCCTGATACAAACATACAATACAGAGTTAATCCTGACCAATTGGCATTGTGAGTCTGCAGAAATATCAGAAGTAAAGTTCAACAGAAATAAAAAAAAAAAGGTATTTTCTGTAATGAGAGTAATAAGAACATGGAAGTGAACATGGGAAGGAAAAGTAATATTTATAATGAAGTTCAATACTTGTGATAACAGAAGTTATTTTTAGCCAGTAGAAGATGAAAAAAGTCCACCGCTGTGGCTCAGGGGATGCGTTCAATCGGCCCGGGTTCGATTCCTGGTCAGGACAAGTTTCCTAGGTGGGGTTTTTCTGGGGGTTTTCCTCACCTTTGAGACAAATATCGGGTAACTTTAGGCCCTTGTGGTCAGCAGATATCATCTGGCCATCATTATCATCTTCATCCCATTCTCGCCTTGTTTGGAGTGAGTGTGTGTGTGTGTGTGTGTGAATGGTGTGTTTCGTCCTATGTGTTCGTGTTGTCTCAGAGGTGGCCCCGGCATTGGGCTGATCATTCATCCGGGGAGGCCCTCCATTTCCTTGTCTGGTCAAAAATGTATGTATGTGATCCTAAGATAATCCCTCTCGCGACAGGTCGCGGCCCTGTAAGGCCCGGGCGGCTTGGGTCGTTTAAATCCTAAAAGGGAGAGGTGAAACTACGATAAAGAAAGAAAGAAAGAAAGAAAGAAAGAAAGAAAGAAAGAAAAGAAGATGAAAAAGCGCTTTTAACGGTAGATGATATTAATTAAAAGGATAAAATTAAGCCACTGAGTGTATAAAATTAAACAAACCAACCTTGGTATTCGTCACATGGAAAATACTCTTTTAGTTAACAATATATTCGTTTTTGATAAAAATTTAACATGTTATAAATCATTACACCTTTTTAAATGTTAAATTTCTCATGGTGATCGCAAAAACTTAACACTTGGTAGTTCGACTAAAACTCGTATATTGGCAGCAGCGTCCTAGAAAAAAAAATCTATTTGCGTAAGTACATACTAGATGGGAGCACCGCGAGCACAGCTACAGGTTGGTACATAATATTTATTAAAATTTCACAAATATTAACGTCTGTCTAAAAAAATAGTGTATGATACAGGCCGTAAAATTATTTTATTTTGCTTGTAGGAATGCTATACTTGCCCTCACGGGCTCGTTTAGCAAACATAACCCACCGCAAAATAAAATCTCGTTTTAACATTTTGCTCATAAATAACTACCATGCACGCCGCTTATTTTGATCACTTTTGGACGCGCTAATCTGATAATATTAACCGATTGATAACAGTAGCCGAAATATATTTATTCATACATCAGAGAATACACTACAAAAACAGAATTAAAAGCTATTTATTCATACATACAAAATAATACGTAACTGTGAAAAATTCAACCACTCATAATTGCCTGCAAACAACTATTTTCGCAATCAATAAAAAGTTTATATTGTTCCTGTTTTCCCTTTGGAGTTCATTAACCAATATTTCATACTCCTAGTGTTTTTGGAAGTTTACTGACCTGTAGTGAACACCGCTTAGCAAAACATCTAACGCCTATCTGTTCAAGTATTTTCATTTTACACTAACAATCACTGCATGTCATCACTGTGACCTTCACAAATCAAAACCAACAGCTAAACTGAGGGGCGAAACATGTTTTAGTGCTTAAAAGAGAAAGTTAGGGAGTACCACACCCTCGAACAGGTCGTCCTATGAGCTGGGAACACTGCCCTTACTTCTAATACAATACCGTACAGTTGAGTTAGAAACGAAATCCTTAAAAACAAAATTTTGCATGACGTACAATACTTGGAAATAAAGGCTCAAAACGGAAAATGTGATAACATAAACAGAATCTTTGATCACAATAAACAGCATTTTTTCAATGTATTAGTATTAATCCGTACGGGACTTCATAAAAAGTGATAACATTACCCGACTGATAGCATTATCCGCGATTACATTAAGCAGCGTTCACTATGTTTAGTTTTTTACTTCATTTTTTTGAATTCTATTTCATTTTTTGCAGATCTCTTTCTTCAGAAGTTGAACAAATGTCTTAGTCCACAATATACAAGTAAAGATAACAGTAGTCGTGCATGTCGAAATAGAACGCTGTGATTAGCTAATTTAACCAATAGATTTCTTTTTGCAGTAATTTCCAACCAAGCACGTATTTAGAAATCAGTTTCCGGAGAGAGGGTTCTAAACTGATTAACCGTAAATTACTGGCATCTTTCCTTCCTAAGTGACACAAAACATTGATTTTTTCTAACTAATGCTTTAAAAATCCCCTTGTTTCCAAGAGTCTCACGCATGCATACAGCTAGTGTAATGTTCTATAGTTCTACAAGCTAGATAAAACCTGCGCAGAATCATGATGTGTTTGCTGCGCATGATGCTAGCAGTGGGGGGGGGGGCAGTAGTGTTTCGGAATTAAGACTGTGGGGATTGCCTAATAATGCTTGGAGATTTCGAGTACAGAAGATGACTCCTGTTCAGACGGATTTCTTACCGACATTGTCACTGTCGAAAAGGGAAGAAGACTCGTTCCCACACCGTGCCTGGTCTGAAGTTTGTCGATTCTCGCGCCGTGACTCGTTGTGGCGCGGAATGTCTCGACCCCGTGAAATGTCGGTAAATGCTCGGACATCACAGGCCTGTGGCTCGACAGATCAGAAGCCTCAGTACCCGTTCCCACGGCCTGTTTTAGTTTGTGAAGTTGCGCTTATGTCTCAATATGAATACAATATTGAACTTAATCATTGTATTGCAAATATCAATCATTGTATTGCCAATGACACTAACTTAGTTTTCATTGATATTTATGATTATTAACTATCGAGTTTTTAAAAACTATAGGCTACCGGCACTTATAACTCTGAGATAATGCATAAATTCAAAATAATCCCACTAATAATTTCTAATCACTTTTTAACTCTATTTCTTTAGATAACGTTAAACTTCTACAATTCTGTAAACAAAAGTTTATTCTTTTTCACTAAGTACCCCTTACCGTTACTTCAGAAGTAACATACTTAATATACGCATCTGGATACGATTTGCTTTGAGAACTTTAAGAAATAGGATAAAATGGGTAGCTGTCCCAGAAGCAAAAAATCGTAATGTAGTAGATACTCTTTCTTGAAAGCGAATACTTTTCTTTCCTCATGTTTGTATCTCGTCTCGCCCGGGTTCAGTCCCCGGTACCCTCTCGGTTTTCCTGAGATAGAGAAGTCACAAACGGAGTGTACTCAGCCTCGTTAACCGAACTGAGGAGCTACGTGATGGAGAATCTTGCATCAGCAGCGGTTTGGTGGTAGGCCTAGTCCTTTCAGGGATGTAGCGCCACGGAGTTTGGTTTTTTTAATATTGTAATTACCATCTTCGACTCCTGTTTAATGACATCGTCTACCAACGGCTTTTGCGTTTCACTGTTTTCCTCTTCAGAAACTCACTATTCATAAAAAGTTGCGGCACTAGCTACACTGTCCGATTCATAAACAGTATTTGTATTTATTGAAAATTATATCCGCTACGAAAAAATTACAAACTGAACAATAAAAGAATTGAAACTGGAGAACGATACACAACTGCCAAGGTTCTTTTGTATGTTTTAGGCCTATAGCAGGGACTTTGTATCAAAACGTAACTCTGATTGCGAGTAACGTGTTTTCAAACAGTGTCACAAAATCAACCAAATGAGCCAGAGAACCCATGATCTCATGAAATGAACCCACGGCCGTTATTTTGTAGTCTTCGGGAGATAGCACTTCTTTATCAGGTGTAACTCAGTTGTCTTCACGCGGCTGAATACATCCCGTTTCCAGACTTGCCTACCTGAGAAAAATCCGAGAAGATACCGGAGATCGAACCTGACCAACTTATCCGTAATTATCAACATCAATCACTAGAGCACACACACAGTTAACGATAAATATTATATTCCTATACCGTGAAGCGAAAACAGTTGTTTCTCATGACTGACATACCTAGGTATAGGCTATATCATGTATCATACGTTTGTAGCCTAACATTGGTGTAAATTTTTCTAGAACGATACACTGTTTCCTGACCTCAACCTTAAGGCTTGCGAATGACGCGTGTGTTTTTCGGTACGCTTTCTGTTGTTATATCTTTCTTTCTTTCTTTCTTTCTTTCTTTACCTGAGTTTCACCTCTCCCTTACAGATCCGCGACCTGTCGGGAGAGGGATTATCTTTGGATCACATACATACCTTTTTGAGCAGACAAACACATGGAGGGCCTCCCCGGATGAGTGATCAGCCCAATGCCGGGGCCACCTCCGAGACAACACGAACACACAGGACGAGACACACCATTCACACACACACACACAAACACTCCGAACACTCCGAACAAGGCACAAGGCGAGGATGGGATGAAGATAATAATGGCGGCCATATGATATCCGGGGACCACAAGGCCTAAAGTTACCCGACATTTGTCTCACAGGTGAGGAAACACCCACCTAGGTAACTTGTCCCGATCAGGATTTGAACCCGGGCCCGCTGCGTGGGAGGAACGAGCGGTGGACCTGTTGTTACATAAAAATTAAAGTTACTTTCAACAAACAATTTCTAGGTTTACTGAATTTTTTTTTTTTTTGTTTACTTCTTGGGTCATTAACGCGTTCTTGCAGATGAAAAATTGCAAACAGTTCGGTTCTGTCCGGACCCGGAGAGGATTATGCGCAGTGGATGCAGTTTGCTGAGCGTCACTGAGTGTTTCGAACTCGTTTCAGAAACAAACTCATTATCTTATGCGTTGTTATCTGATGAGTGAAATAGTCGAAGTAGTTAGCCTATGCTTCATTCCACTCTGTTTATATAGCTCTGTGCAAAATTCCAAATCAACTTGCAACTTAAGTAATTAACATTTTCCTCGTTACAAGGACGTCGAGGGTTCCACTTACCACAGACTGCTGAGATGATTATAACAGCCACCAGGATGCGCATGCTGCCATACTGGATGCCACACCGCACCATCTCTCCTTATATACTATAGTCCGGTTATTTATATTGCTGTCGTTTTCATCGTCCCCACTCGTTTTTGTGGTAGTGTACAGGTGGTTTTCCATCAAATGGACAAAACAGAAACTCATGTCTTTCGCAACACAAATGGAACATTTTACAAACATATTGTAAACTCGAGTTGTTAGCATTAAATGTCGGCATTTCCCTGTGCGGTCTGGCGGATTGTATTATTGGTTATTGAGGGTAAACAGTAGTTTGCAGTCTCAAATACAAGCAGATGGCAGACACTGTTGCTAAGTCAGTCTACTAATAGTAATATAATACAAAATGTTGGCGTTTCTTTGATTCTCGTTTCCGACTGAGACATGACAACATTTCAACACACGGCTATTAACGGGTGTGTCCTTCTTGTATTAAACAAACAACACTTCGACGACAGCATCGCTGGGGACGATGGTAGTAAGATGACTATACTGTCACGAGAGTCTGTAATAAATTAAATTATTCAGAACTTTAAAACAAACTTACCAAATTAAGTTAAAAGTTGGGAGAAAACCAAGACGCATGCCGTAACAAATATATGGCCTGTACCGTCTCGATCTCAGGGGTTCTGAGTACGAGATCCACAGGACTTATGATAGAATAAAACATAATAATAATAATAATAACACTGCTTTCAGAATAAATAAACACCTATTCACAATTTATTAAAAGGAAAAGACTATAATTTGAGAATTTGACATAGGAAACATCATTTTCCTCTTGTAAACACAATCAAATTAAGCGACATTGAAATTTCCTTTACAAGTAATCACAATATTAACATTTTCCTTACCTCGATGACTTATTTCTGTCAAATCACTCCAAATTGGCTAAAGCAAATATCATAACACAGCCCAACAAAAAATAACTTGTTGTTTGTTGTCTCAGATGTTTTGCCGGATTTTGGCTATACTTAGTGTGCTTATTCCAAATATGTAAACAGTTTTTCTCTACCAGCTCTACTTTTATATAGATTTTATTCGTCAACTCTTAGTCTAGTGAAACAAAATCTTGCTTGATAATACAGCTAGTGAAGGTTCTTCACCATACTTTGGACATGTAGGGCGAAAACTAAAAGCTGGATTATTTTTTGCCCCTCAAATTGACAGCTCATAAGTCATAAACGACCGTACAATATGTGATAGGCCTAATATCAGTTTTTTCAAAGACCCCATGTTATATTGTTGTTGTAATGTTAATGTAATGTTAGTGATTTGCTTTTTCTTCACATGATTTAGAACCTAAAAATAGTTCGTGTTTTTTATTTATATCAAACGTAAAATGGGATAATATGCATAATGGTAATACTACATCCAAAAAAACTAAAGCTGATAGGGAAAAACTAATGGCACATTTGGCATCAGCCACCTAAATATACCCAAGAATAAGTATAAATTCTAAGGCACCAAAATGGCTGTTGGTCTGAGTAATTAAGAATAATAATGTCCCCTAACACAACAATTTTAACAAGTTAATTGATAATCTTCTAAAAAATATTGACTGAGTGAATGAAAGGGAAAGACCTAGGCGTAAGTGGGAGGACAATATTACACGTACAATAGATTTAAGGGAAGTAGGATTTGCGAGGGATGGTTGGATGGAGTTAACTCATAATAGGGTTGAATGGTGGGCTCATGTAACCGCGGTAATGAACCTCCTGATTCCAATAAATAGGTAATATTCGTTTAGCTTACTTAGGAATTGTCAATTGCCATTGAATAAGTAAATCCATACAGTAACTCCGTTTGAATGTGCCGGTTGCTAAGAGCAGTTCCTGTAGTATACGTCCTGCCACCTGGTGATGGTAATTAAAACGAAGAGCTCCGCCATCTAGTAACTGCGGTTGAAATTAGAGCGCTACAAGACAATTATAATCCTTGGTGTAAACAGTTTCATGTGTGGTCAGGGATCATAAGATTCGATACCACAACACTAGTTGTAAGAATAAAAAATATAAAAAAATAAAAATAAATTAAAAAAAAAAACACTGCGGCCTTTGTTTTCGTCTTTGTTCTGTTGTTAGAAAGCTCAAAGGCATAATATGTGCTAATAAAATAAAATTTATAAATTGGTACCTTTACCTCAACCTTTGTTTTATGCCGCCTAGGCCTTTCTACACTCTTTGTTCTTTTGGCATAAAGTATTAATGATTAATCATGATTAGGGGGCGGATTTCTATGACCTAAAAAATAGGATATATGCATGAATTTATGACCTAAAAAACATTAAAATATGACCAATAAGATTTAAAATATGACTTTACCACTTACACGTTATGTTATATATTTTTTAAGTTTCATTACAATTCATTTTATTAAAATATAATGTTCATTATTTAAAATATATGTACATTCTCAAAAAGTATCAGTATAATGCAAAATTTACAAAATATGATATGAAACTTCAAAATTTCTTTAATATTCACACAAATATGCCGAAAATATGACCTAAATATGCATGTTCATAATAAATATGCTACAGCAGTTGAAAATTTCCTGAATATGGAGATAAATGCACAATAAAAGCCGTACCATTTTCACTAGGATGCGTGGAATCGGGTTTAAATTAGTCGGAAACCTGAAATAATACAAAGGGGATAAATATGACATGTCATAGATATCCGCCCCCTAATCATCATTAATTAATTATTGATTAATTAATTATTAATAATTTTATTCAGGCATTCGAGCCTCGACAAATCTACTTAACAAAATTTTAAATCTTTATAGTTTTATATTATGGAAAGTTTTGGCCACACATATCTGATGCTTCTATCTTCAAATCAGTGAGTTTTTTTTATTTTTTTATTTTTATTAACACCACAGTTTTAGCTACATGCTCCATTACATAATGTAATACTACATGCTTATGAGAACAGTCACAATACTTAGATTTCATATTTTCAGATTTTTGTACATCGCTTAATTAGTATTTTGTAAAGTTTCAAAAACAGTCACAATGCTTAGATGTCATATTTTCAGTTTTTTTACATCACTTAATTAGTATTTTGTCAAGTTTCAAAATCATTTCAGTTTTTTGTAAATCGCTTAATTGGTATTTTGTAAAGTTTCAAAAACAGTCACAGTACTTAGATTTCATATTTTCAGTTTTTTTTTAAATCACTTAATTAGTATTTTGTAAAGTTTCAAAATCTATCTTATTTACAAATTGGGAAAAACATTTTAAGTGTTTTATAACAAGTTCGCTTTTATTTGGAGGCCATCGTCCACCCGATTGAAGCACTTCTCTGCGGAGTTCATCTCTGGCTGATTGTAGTAACTCGCAGTCCCAAAGAACGTGGTCAGTAGACTGCAAATCTCTCCCGCACCTGCATGTTGGATCCTGTAAAATCTTGAACCGGTGTAAATATTCTCCAAATTTCCCATGACCTGTAATCATTGCTGTGAGATTGTGCGTTAACTTGAGGTTTGACTTTAATCTGCTTCGGACATTAGGAAAATATGACTTTGTGATTGTTCCGTTGGTAGTGGTTGCCCACTCATCTTCCCATGCGTTAATCGATTCCTCATGTAGATCTCTTCTTACTGTGCTGAGAGGTAGTAAGCCGTATATCGGCTCTAGTTCAAGGCTGCGTGTTGCTTGTTTGGCCAGCTGGTCGGCAAGTTCATTTCCTTCAGTCCCTGCGTGAGCTTTCACCCATTGAAAGTGTATTTTCCAGTTTTTTTCTATTAGGGATCGTAAGTTCCTTCTTATTTCCTCAATTATAGCTCCGTGCTTTGAGTTATTATTTAGCAGATCAAGTGTTATTTTGCTGTCGGTGTGGATCGCCACAGATCTCTCTGTTATGTCGTTATTATTTTGTAATTCCTTAAGGGCTTTCATTATCGCTATCTGCTCGGCTTGATTGTTCGAACATCTATTGTCCAGTCGATATCTTAGTTGCTGTAACGCTCCTTCCTGGCTGTAGATGGCTACACCGGCCCCCACACCTGACTCGGTCTTACTTCCGTCTGTGTAAATTTGGATGGAGTATGTGTCTTCTTTTGTTTTCTCATGGAGTTTTACATTTAGTGAGGGATGAGGCCACTCTCTATAATTAGTTGCTGTTTCCAGGGGCAAATCAGTGAGTGTTTTACTGACTTGAGGGATATGCAGCCAATTTCCTATTGGAACTATGTGATATACGAAGTAATCCATTTCTTCACAGCAGGCAGGAGATGGTGAAAAATATCCTGAATTGAGTGCGTTTAACAGAAGAATTCCCATATTTAGAAGCACGTAATTATGTGAAACTACATTTTCTATTATGAAGGCAGTTAAGTCTTTACAAAGAAACAGACTGACCGATGCCCATCTTTGGTATTTATTAAAAATATCAACATCTTTGGAAATTGACTTTCTTGACTTTATTCATTCCCACGAGCGTTCACATTGCTCTCATAATATCTACTGAATTTTACAAAAATAATTGAACTGCATCCAAAAAAGTTATCTCATTAATGTGTACAAAATTTTAATAAATAATAATTTTACTGCATCCAAAGAAAGTGCTTTCATTAATGTCTACTGCATTTTAATATGTAATTTAAAGTTTTATTAATTTTACTGCATTAAAAATTTGCTGTCCGTGACTTCAACACAAATCATATATTGACCCTCGTAATTAAAGAAGGTGGGCACCCCTGATTTAATTAAATGGATGTGAGACATGAGCCCTTTACTCTTCGGGAAAAATCATAAACTACATAATTATGGAACTTCATAACCTGTACACTTTACCGGACATATATAGTGAGGGTATTTAAATCACGGAGGATGAATTGTTGCACACATGGGGAGGAAAGACATATCTCAAAAATATTTACTGGGAGACCCGATGGGGAAAAGACCATTTGGAAGACCTAGACGTAGGTGGGGTGACAATATTAGAATACATTTAAGGGAAGTAGGATTTGCGAGGGACGATTGGATGGTGTTAGCACAAAATAGGATTGGATGGCGGGCTCATGTAAGCGCGACTATGAACCTCCGGGTTCCATAATATAGAAATAATATTCCTTTAGCTTATTTAGAAATTGCCTACTGCCATTGATTAAGTAAGTATTTAAAATGGCACTACCTTGTATTCTTGTCATTCTGATAAAACAATAATTAAAACTCTTGCCAACGGTGAAGGCATAACTGCATAGGCGTAACCAGCTTGACCATATTGGGGGGGGGGGGTATAACATCTGGAGAGGGGGGTTCCGGGGTCCTCCCCTGGAATACTTTAAAAATTAAGATGCACAATAACGAGTTTTAAGCTTCCCACGCTTTAATTTCATATTAAGTAATTTATAAGCGGATTTTTCAAAAAAAGGTGATATATCACAATAATGAAATAAATTGTACAATTTTCCTTTTTTTAATCAATGGGGGGGTTCAAACCCCCAAAACCCCTCCTCGTTAGGCCTCTGGGCATAAGAAGAAGCAGAAAACTAAGAAATGTATCAGTGCTAGTACTTTATAAACTTTTAAAGCTTTTAAAGCTTTTAATTGTTTTGAATGACAAGAACGCAAGACTGTCGTTTTATTTTTTAATAATAGCATAAAGTAGCCCCTAGACGATCAATATTATTGTCAATATTCGCTTTAAGATTGGCAGAGGACAATATTGATGGAAATACTGATCGTCTAGGAACGTATTGAAGCGTCCTGTCAAGTATTGACGGACATTGATAGAAAATTATATTTTCTGTCAATATTGAAGGACGTTTATTGTCAATATTTCCTTAAATGTCAGTTGTTTGAGAGACTGCGAAGTGATTTTTTTGTAGTCATCCGATTCTGTAGAACGCAAAAAATTAAGCAAATGTTCGTGTAAAGCGGTACTCACCTTGTACCACTATTTGGACCAGCGTCTATTTCTCTCTTTGAGGGAATCCAAATCCGAACTAGAAAAAATCTCGAAATTCACTAAAAAGAAGAAGAAGAAAGAATTAAAAAAAAAAACAGCCTCGAACATGCAGCACGAATATTTCTGCCAGAATGAATATTGGTGAGAATATTGATGCGTTTTGAAGCATATTGATGCGCGCTTCAATATAAAGCGTCAATATTGAAGAGAATATTGACAATATTATTGATCGTTTAGGAGGCCCATAACAAGTAGTCTTGATGATGACTTAAAAGTGTCGAATGGCCTAGGCGGAATAAAATAAAGGTTGAGCTAATGGTACCAATTAGGCTATACATTTTAATTCATTTTAGTGATCGAGTTCAACGGTGCTAAACATATATTTTAACACTAAAATACGTGCTATTCAACAGCCATATAATATTGGTTACACTTATTTCCATCCACACATAAGATGTGTCATTTTCAGAACTATTTCAGATTTATAAAATAGGCTAATCCTCTTGCGGTCACCTGTATAACGATGCGGATTATCTTGGTAACTCCTGAAATAGAACTGAAATGGGAATCATGTCTGCCAAGACACCAAATTATGATCGAATGTAATGTTCTTTTATCCAATAGAGGGATGAGTAACAGCATGTATGGTGTACTTAAGGCAATCCTCAAAGGCATAAGATATAATAACATTACAAAATCAACTAATTAAATAACTTATCTTGGTGAAGCAAATTTAAAAAAAGGAATGGAAACAAAAGCAAATGAAATGAAATGGAAAATGGAAACCGCATAGGCTATAGACTAACCCAAGATAACTATTACAAAAATTAATTAATTCCAAATCACATAAAAATGAGCCATTACAACATTGTCGTATGGATCGGAAACACTAACCTTGAACAAAAAAGCCGATATAAAAACATTAAGGGAAAGAACGCACAATCATCAGGAAAATTTTGAGACCGAACTCACTGACAACCAATTTATAGACTTAGATTAGAAGCACCCGGAAATCAAACAGTACACAGACATTCACAGTAGCTTAGAAAGCTCAGAGCATAATGCCGGTTGTCGACCAAGAGCTAAGCTAACTTAGCTTAGCTTAGCTCACATACAGTGAGGGATTTCATATATAGTTGTGTCGGATTTCTTATGTAGTTTTGTCGGCACAACTACATATGAAATCCCGCACTGTATGTGAGCTAAGCTAAACTAACTTAGCTAAGCTAAACTAACTTAGCTTAGCTCTTGGTCGACAACCGGCATAAGTCATGACAACTATTTTTTCTTTTGAAAATATGGGACCATTTTAAAATTTTGAAATATACAGGCAGGATATGGAATATATGTATAATGCATATTGTGGGTACAAGATGTGGGAGTGAAGTTAACTTACACCCATAAACACCCATACGCGACTGCATCGTGCCTCTGTAATGAATTGCGTTAGTTGGAAGCATGAACGCACATATAACCACTTCTTGATCCCATATAAGTTCCATAAGGATGGGTATTATTCCCCAACGCTTTCAGCGTTCTGTGTTCTGGTATTTCTTTCTCTGATGTAAGAATGCTTGAACATCTTGCATTATCCGTTCTGCATGGCAGTTGACTCAAGTCTATTTTTTTCAACTCAATTTTAATTTATTGAGCATTTACTAATACAATTCTTACAATTTCAATTTCTTCATACCTATATAAAACACACCTAGTAGGTCTATACTTAATAAATATACTGTAATCAAATACAATAATTACAGAAAATACATACATAATCAATGTAAGTTAATGAAGCTAATCCAAAGTACAATTAAAATGATTAAATAGGAAGTTGTATTGATTAATATTATTGTAATGCCTCTGAATAAGCACTGCTCTTGATAGGAGGTGGGTGTTAATAATGAAAATTGGGAAAATGAAGTGGACCTGCAAGTAAATTACATAAAGATATAACAAAGTAAGAGCTTAGGATTAAAATACTATATCGAATAATACATAAGTACTAAAGATGGTAAAGCTAAAATTAGCATAGTTAAACAATGACAGTTACTATATTTTAGATTAATGATAATTAATTAAGTTAGCCCGGGCGGCTTGGGTCGCTTAAATCCTAAAAGGGAGAGGTAGAACCACGAAAAAGAAAGAAAGAAAGAAAGAAAGAAAGAAAGATAATTAAGTTGAGAGTTACTAATTCTAAAGATTTCTTTAATTATAATTTTAAATTTGGACATAGATTTGCTTTCTAGTTCTAGATCTTGTGAAATGTTATTATATAAATTTTTTTGCCTTCGCCTCTACTCGTATAACCGTACGTCACAACGCTGCCAAATGATGTGTCCATATTCTAGAGATGCTATACTCTCCCGTGACATATACCTAGGTAGTACAATATTTCATGGTACCATCGCCTTACTTTGAGAAAAACCAAGTTACGTTCCATTCCTCTTATATATGTGTACATCATGGGCGTACAGTGGGGGAGGGTTTGAGGGGGTTGAAACCCCTCCCGAAATATCTGCGATTTCTTTAAGGATTATAACATAATGTTATGAAATAAATAAATAAACACTGGTTTGGTTATTATATTTTCTTACATAATACAGCAATATTAAAATAACTCTTCTAAATGTTAATTTCTAATTAATGACTGAATTAATTAATTTTGCTGCACATATCATTCTACCTCTGGCTATTCTGCAGTTGTTTTTCATGTGTTAATTTATGTGCCTTTGTGAAAATGACTCAGCTAAGCCTAAGCAGTATCCCACAGTATCCCGAGATTGTTCGCAAACCTGTCAGGCCCCAACTCTCGAAAATAGAGGTAAAGCTATTTTTTATTTTAAATTCAGTGTCTTCTGGTGAAAGGTGTAAGAAAACCTATGATTGTATCATAGACTAAATTGCAGCTTAAGGGGAGAGTAAATGTGTAGGGACTGAATCCAGAGGACTTAAATTCGTATAACATTTTGCATATTGTGTGATTCCACTTTCATTCTAAGTATGTGGCAATGTTCAATCAAGTCAAAAGCGAGAATACCTCTTAAACATTTTTAAAGATTTTTTAGGAAAAAGCACTGATCACAATACAACTGTTTAGTTACTAAAAATTGTATATTTACGTTACAATGTGTGCAAGCACACGGAGCTGAGACATCATTATATTTAACCCCCTCCAAACAGAATTTCACCGTACGCCCATGGTGTACATACATAGCTTACATATACATATATATATATATATATATATATATATATATATATATAATTTTGTAATCATTATTGACTAATCAGGTTAGCTAGGTAAGATCCAGTTTGACTTTTCTGGATATATTTTCTTGAACAGTGCAGTGTAAGAGAAAGTAAAATCGTCTCGTTTGAGTTGGTTTTGTTTCCAGTCATTAACTGAGGCAATAGTTCCTTTGTGTGCAGGTAGAGGTCACGCGGAAATACTGTCATTTTCTACAACCTTGCAAACACATCACACGGGCTAGAAGTCAGTCAGGGGTCACCGTGATGCCTACATCTCCAGTTAAGACACGTAGGGGAATTCATACGAAAATTAACTTTTTCGTTGTTTAAAAACTTTTTTATTTTATTTTATCGCAAAATAATACCGTGTTCCGCCATTTGTTTTACAGGAGCCCTCCGTAATTTAACCTCTCACATATGGGTGTATGTATTGTAGAGAAAGTAAAGATACATGCACTCATGAACCATAGAATAACGTCTCTGTTGGACATTACATGAGAATATTATAGGAGAAAAATTCGTATGACACTGGAATTCGAACCCAGGATCATTGGCTTTCCGTGCCGCTGCTCTACCAACTAAGCTGAGTTCGCTTAACAGCGTCAGATGGACCTCTCTCCTATGACTGATTCCCCTTAGGCCGAATGGTGTATCTCACTGAAAGTCAGTCTGTCGTATGCAGTATTGTGAGGCACACTAATTTTATTAGTGATTATTGTGAACGGGCTTCCACTGTTATTGTACAATAGCCTTTAAGATAGATGTGTGCAGTCAAGAATAGCAGAATATCGTCTCATTTGGACATTCATGACATAAATTGACCCGCTGCATGTTCGTGAACAAAGTTAACGGTTTTCTAATTAGTGTAGACAGGGGAAGTGGTACTATTAGTAAATTTTGAATTCTTCTCTACTAGGTGAACGAAAGGGAACGTAAATTAACTCGACTATTTTCTTCTGTGAGTGATCTGTATTGTGAATGATCTTTGAAGTGTAATCACAGAAGGGTATTGCATACGTCAGAATGCTAGATGCTAGTTTCATTACTTCTAATGATGTGGTTTTATTAAAAAATACGCTGAAAACAAATCTCATTTTGTTTAGTTTCTGTGGGTTTAGCTTAAATCAGAATCTACCCAGATACCCTAGAAATTTTGTGCTATCAACTTCCTTTACTGTCGTATTACGAAGATTCATTTGTAGCGGCAGCTTCAGCTTTATCTTTGCTGAAATGTATATAAACTTTTTTATGGAGATTTAGAAAAAGTTTGTTGTTAGCCAACCGGTTTTGTAGACAATTATTTGTTTTAGTTACTTTATGCTGGTGGCCATGAAGAAGAGTACTTTGAAATAAAATAGTTGTCTCATCAGCAAATAGTCAATTTGCAAATAAAATTATTTGGTAGATTATTAAAATACAAAAGAAACAATTTAGTGAATATGGATTACTAGCTGAATCATTATTAAAGCTATATATTTTAACCAGGAGTACAGGAAGGACATCTAAATGAAAAGGGTTCGGCACAAAATGACGCAAACAACATACAATCGGTTAAAAGAGAGAGACCTCGTACTCCGAAATTAGCCATTTTTAGCTTGTATTTAGTACATATTTTTTTTTAGTATTTAATATTTACTATATATTACAACCCCAAAGAGCAAAGCTCATGCGAGGCGTGACATACATACATTGGTTCAAAGAAAAAAATTATAATACATACAATTATCTTAAGACTATAACAAATTCACTAGTGACAAACATTCTACAAACAACCAAACACTTGAAATATACTAATTAATTTTGAAATATGCATTTTTTTGTACGACTTCACAGAAATATATTATAACTATCCTACTGACTAAACTACACATTTAAAAACATGATAATGCTTTTGGTTTAAAATTTCTAATGGACCTGGACACACTTTCAGGTAACATCTTACACAATTTTATAGCATGAGGTAATATTCCATTTAGGCCATACGTAGTGGATTCGCTATGAGTTACAAAAAGATGAGTGACTTGTCTTGTGTTGTGGAGATGAACATCTTCGGGTGTAACTAAGGTGGTGTTGGATTTAATAAGTTTATATTTGATAGAATGTAAGTGACTGACTATTGCTGCATGTGTAGAGACAGAAAGTGGCTTGATTCCAGAAATTTTGAATATATCACTAGTATGGGTTCTAAAGGGAATATTAAACTTAATTTTAATCGCTCTATTTTGAACTACTTCTAGCTCATGAAATAGGCTTTTTCTGCAATTCCCCCATATGTTGTTCATATAAGGGAGATGACTATGGATTAAAGAAAAATATAGTTGTAGTTGTGAAAACAGCTCTGTGTTTCTGGTGAAGCCTCATGTATGAACAACGATCGATTTTGGCGATAAACTCGTTTGTAGTGTGAACTTTTATATGCTTACAACGTCGGCATCGAAATGCTTTTCTTTTCTCCTGAAAAGCTGCCTTTTTTAGAGACACGAGATCTCTCATATTAACGAATGATATGCAGTTAGACTCAACGCAGTATCCCTTGGAGAGTGGTAATAGGATGCTTGAGCATGAGGAGGAACCAATTATTAGATGAGACTAAATTTACCTGATGATGAGTTTCTGGCCGAAGACTGGTTCAGACCCTGAACGAAGCCATGGGATAATGTCCACAACTCGTCCAAGGCTCTTTCAGGCAAGGGAGATTCCGCAAAGATTTTCCATTTTCTTTTGCGGGATAGGGACAACACAACACCCAGTCCGAAACCCAGGAAGGAAATTTTCCACTATCCGGCCGAGAAGTCTGCCACACTACCAGCTACCCCGCGGTGGACTGAATTTACCTAAAGACCTTACTAGCTTGTGGATCACTTTACAGCAGTGGTTGGTCTCGGATCTCAGTCTCTCCTTTTTTGTGCTCGGGATCCTTTTCTGTATAATGTTAAACGAATGTCTGAGTTTGCAATATGAACTGCATACTTTGAACTGATGTCTTTGTCAGGTTATCTCGCAGTTCAATGTCTGTGCCCCTCCTCCACTTGTTATAACGAGGTGACTTTATGACTGTGATATCTCGAACCCATCTGGACAATTCCACTAACAGTGAAGACCTTACGTGACCCTCATTAACAAAAGCGTTACTCAGTATTTGTGTCCACCGTTCTCTCCTCTCACACAGTGGGCCCGGGTTCGAATCCTGGTCGGGACAAGTTACCTAGGTGTGGTTTTTCTGGAGTTTTTCCTCACCTGTGAGACAAATGTCGGGTAACTTTAGGCCCTTGTGGTCCCCAGATATCATCTGGTCGTCATTATCAAATTCATCCCATCCTCGCCTTGTTTGGAGTGATTGGAGTGAGTGTGTGCGTGAATGGTGTGTCTCGTCCTATGTGTTCGTGTTGTCTCGGAGGTGGTCCCGACATTGAGCTGATCATTCATTCGGGGTGGCGTCCATGTCCATACTGTATGTATGTGATCCAAAGATAATCCTTCTCCCGACAGGTCGCGGCCCTGTAAGGCCCGGGCAGCTTTGGTTGCTTAAATCCTAACAAAGAAGAAGAGAGGATTTTGTATAATACCATAAAATTATTATTTTTATGAATTTAATTATAATAATTCAGTAATCAATAAAAGTATATGTTAATTACTTTATTTAATTACTGTATTTATTTATTTAAGTTGAGAACATGACAGGCACATTGCCCAGTTAAAATATTATCTTATAACATGCATGCTATTTTAATGGATATTCTGTTTAGACACTTTATACTACCTCTGTATATGCCACTATTATTACTCAGAACAGTGGCGTAACAACACTATCCTTGAATTGAATTGAATAAGTGCCCTTTAGGCGGGAGGCGGGGTGGGAACGCCCCTAAGCACCGAAGCCGCAGGCTTATTGTACCTACCTCCGGGATGGAATGAGTTGCGTGCCCATAGACCGCCCAGGACTGCAGATCCCCCCGCAGGCCCCCACGGAGCTACCATGCCACGTATGCGCCACCCCCTTCGGTCCCTCCAACCGGAGCCCCGACAGGTCCGCGACACACGCCACCCCCTTCGGTCCCTCCAACCGGAGCCCCGACAGGTCCGCGACACACACCACCAACAACCTCTTGACCACAAGCAGCGGGGAGGACGGGAGAGGCCCCCAAAGGGCGCTGACTGCCAAAGCAGGCCCGATACCGGAAGTGGAAACGGGATGATGATGAAAAGGGGGAAAGGTGAGATGAAGTGGAGAGTGTTGGTGGAATGAGAGGGGGAAACGGGAGAACCCCGAGAAAAACCCCCAAGGCACGGCTTCGTCCACCACGAACGACACACCCGCCGGCCCCGAGATTTGAACTCAGGACCGCTAGCATGCCAGGCTCACGCGCTACAGCATGAGCCACCGTGCCTCTGTTATCCTTTAAGACATCTCCTTTAAATAAGTTAACTAAACTTGTATCTGTTTATGTACCGGTATCATTTTATATGAGCGAACAATGCTTACGACCGAATTTTGTTCACAAAACACTGCTACATGCATCTTAAATTGTGAATAAAAGTATGGTATGGTATTCATATAATTCAATATATTCGCTAATAAATGCATTGTATTAACATTTTAATAATGAAATAGTATTTGGTACTCAAAAGTTCTCACTATTTTATGATAATGCGAATAGCATACCTTTACAATGTGAAATAGAATGTACCTTTTATAAAAAAACTACAAAAGCTAAGCACTTGATCCTTTTACAGTTTCTAGATACCTGTGTCACTACGTAGTGAAAAAAGATTTTTTATAAATAGGCTTATTTACTGAAATGTGAATTTTTCTTTATACATTTTTATCAACATTTTTCAATACCATATGACCTGTAAATAGTTCATAGATTAGCCGATTCAAAACTGTTTATCGGTGTATGTGAGACATCTGATTAAATAAATTCTGAAAATTTCAAGATTGTATGTTTAGTAGAAGCTGAGAAATTATACCTTTTATATAGAAAAACTAAACTTACGGGAAACTAGCTTCAAAGTTGAAACATCCCTACTCCACAGTCTGGATGTTCTCAGAAACAAAAAAGTATAAGATTGAATTCAAGTACAATGTTATATGCGATATATCATTTTAAAGAGGAAATTCCAGAGAATAAAATACAACAATAAATAAACATCACAATGTTATCCAAAACCAAATTCTATTTCCCCTTAATAACGATTTAGTGCTAAAGAAATTCAATCAACGGCCTACTATCATCATCGTATTCACAATTGAAACAACATTGTCTTTATGTTCAGGCATAAAATGTAGAAATTTTATCTCGGTCCGAAGCAATTCATTTTACAGTGGAATTCATGTTTCTTTTGCCAATCTAATGGCTAGGTTGAAGTCGCGTTTTGACGTAGGCTATGCAGAGTTTGAATATACTTATCCGGGGAATGAACCCTGATCCTTGACCTTTCGTGCGTCAGAGATGCCACCTGGATGCGTGTTGCACCACCATGGAAAACTAGCATGTTACATGTGTACAGCCATCGTTATAGTCAGGTTCCTCTATTGTCTGTTATGCGTCAATGTGGTAGCGACTTAACCCCCAAAGAAGATTTTTAATTATTGATATTATATTTTTCTTGATTTTGCTTTTATGATTCACTCAACCTGCACGAAACTTTCCCACGTCATCCTCTTTGGCAGGTGCCTAGACAAAATGAAAATATAAAACTAAAAAACTAAACTCCGTGGCGCAACATCCCCGAAGGGACAAGGTCTACCACCCGACCATTGCGTCATCTACCAAAGTCAGATGGTAGGATTGGGTACATGTGGTCAGCATGCCGACACCCATGGCCGTCAATGGTGGTTTCCAAGACCGGAGCCGCTACTTCTGTATCAAGTAGCTCCTCAATTTGAATCACGAGGCTGAGTGCACCCCGTTCCAGACCTCCGAGGAGGTACCGAGGATCGAACCCGGGCCTACGGATCTGTAGTCAGCGATGCTAACCACAAGACCACGCAAGAGGTCCAATGAAAATTTAACTAAATGATTAAATAGACCATTACAAGTTACAGTTGTATATATTCACACACATACGAAAGGCTTAAAAATATAGACTATTATGCAAAAATATTTCAGATAGTTTACAAAACATCTTCATCCAGCATATTTTGATTACTACAGTATAGAAACTATAGACGTAACTAGAACTATTCATTAGGGTGTGCCAATATAAAATGTTGAAAGCAGAATTGGGGGAAGAAAAGAAATGCCGTCTTATACCTTCCAGTAGGCGTCCATATTCAGTTTCACTATAGAATGATCCATTTTCTTCACAATAAAGAATAATCGCGAACCAGTGGCGAATCATAATGAACGAATCATTGTACTCGTCGAACGAAGCATTATTTAGTTCAAGCGTGGCCCGCTAGTAGGCCTATTTACATTATATTATGTGTAGAGTAATACTAGCGGCTTATGGTTAAAGACTCATGAACTTGTTTTAAAGTACGGCCTCGTATATTTAATATACCGTACTGTATATTTGATTTATACATGACAATTTATGGCCTCGGCTGACCCTTTTAGCCAGTATACCTAGAATAAAATAAGCGATCGGCCAAAATATGCCGTGATGTATCTGAAATTGTAACTTCTGCTCTCACACGGAAGATGTTACTAATAAAGAACACAGAAAATAACCATCTGGAGTAACAACCTGGAGATTTCGCAGAATAGTAAAACGAACCATACATCTTAGCTAAAAAGGGAAGGAACTTATCCGGAAGCTCTATAAGAAGAAAAAAAAATCCTTTAGGCAGGCCTACAGACTGAGATAGATATACATGTCATAAACATCCGAACCTTATTTATAAGAAATTAGAAATAGGATTACTGCATGTAAAAAAATAATAATAATGACACTCACCTATAACGTGCACTTAGGAGAGGTAAGGGGCTGATGCTCTGGTGAAACTAAACTAGACAGGGCAGTCATTTGACAATCTACGCCACGTTCTGTTTTTCTTCACAACTCTGATGTAACCTGTCAATTATTCTGAAACACTCGATATGATCTTATCGATGTTATGTTCCCCATAATAAATAACAGTCCTGATCTTATCAACTCCTGGTAAATATTCCTAAATTATGTTAGAAGTTCCACAGCTTCTGATGACGACGCTGCTAGAATTTAATAGTTACCATAACTTGTCGCAGGAAAACGTTCGGATTGGCAAAGGATGGACACACCGTTGAGCTACATAAAGAACAAGTGGAGACAGTATAGCATCACCAACCGCACTTTGGCTATACCGTATCCATTCCTTGCACCATGTATAGATATTGTCTTCGAGAACATCAGCTACTACCCCAGGGGTGAGTCCTCAATAATTGTATATACAGTAAATACGTGCCCTCAATATAAAGCAACCAAATTTTCTTTTTCGGTGCGTGAACACTTAGTTTTCATTTCTAATAAGGGAAGAACTAGGATTGGACCTGATAGATCGTGGTATTGTCAGAAACTTCAACCAAAATACAATGGCGGCATTCATTTTTAAAAATCTTCCAACTACAATAATAAGTCCCAATTCTCATTATGTCCACCGCAAATGCCGCTTATATCCACAGAGATTCGATTCTGGGTCCTAGCGGTGGAAGGCGAGTGGTCTAACCATTTAGCCAGATTCGATTCTGGGTCCTAGCGGTGGAAGGCGAGTGGTCTAACCATTTAGCCATGGGGGCGGCCTAACATCATAGATTATACTATGAACTTGCCTTGGTCTTTGAGGGTTGTGTCAATAAATTGTATTATTATTACTATTATTATTAGACTATTATTGCTAATTTCATCGAAAACTGGCGTGACAAACACTAAGTTATGTTTTGTGACAACATGCGTTTTCGCTGTATTTTTCATACCGGTAAGTTACTACTTGAAAGAGTGAAAATATACTGTTGAACCATCTTATACCCTCAGTAATTAAGTGAAACTATAATAAGAAGAATTCCTTGTGTGTAACTATAATTGTAGGAGTGACAGTTGAGAAGTTTCTTATAATTGTTGTAAAGAAACCAACAATAGTCCTTGATTAAAATATAAATATTCAAAGTGGCCGTCTTTTCATACATTTAAATTAATAAAACACATATGCACTGTATCCCTACATACATAAGAGTCGTGTTAAAATCACAAAAAAGTCCATATATTATATTTTATATCCAGTTACTCTTTGCAAGAGTGTCCAACATTTATGTCGTCAAGTGTTAAAATTAATAAGTTTTAGAAACAGTAATAAACTTCTCTTCATGTAGGCCTATCAAAATTCTTAAAAATTACTCACAGTTGTTCATACTATAGCGCACTTGTTCTTAAAAATGTGTTCTTGTCTGTAGACTTTAGGCTATTAAGCACAGATTGGGACTTTTTCTTCTGTCATTTAGATTTATTGGAAACGCATTTCGACTCATGTGGGAGTCATTTTCAACCCTATACCAATAAAAAAAGGAGTTGGTAATGTGAATAATAATAAAATTAAAACGTAATTTTTGTGCTAACAATAATATTTACTAGGGATGGGTCGATGCCAGATTTTCTCGATACTCGATACCGATACACGATTTTTCCCTCGATACCGTCAACATTTCCAGTTTCAATAAATAGGTACATTAAAAATTAAAAGTTGAGAGAACTGTGTAATACCAACTAAATTAATTAAGTGTGCATATTTAATGAGACAAAATTTAATATCATCATCAGAATATAATTATTTTTAAACTCTACATTAAAACTAAAATTAGTTTTTGAAACAGTCCACTTACAAGTTTTTGTTCAAAAATACTAGCATTCTCACTTCATTGCAGAATTACCAAAGTATCAAAAAAGTACCGAGCGTGTTTTCTGAAGTATCGCTCGATGCCGATACCATGCAAGTATCGAGGCATCGAAAGTATCGAGAACCCATCCCTAATACTAACCTTAATACTGTGGTCCTTATGTTAAGCCGAGAATGAACAGAATCAAAGTAGATATGTGTAGGCCTATGTGTTTATATTTATGGTGGGCGGGTTATTTCAGTTGTTAACTCATAAAACGGATTGTCTTCTATTGGATTTTCATTAAGGGCGTGATTTTAAGTCTATAGATTTCAAGTGATTTTAGTGTGTTCAATTTATGACCTTTGTCTTGTTTGTGTAATATTTCTAGTGTTTGCTGAATGGAGTTACTTTGGTGTTTTTCATCCAAAAGACGATTAGCATATGCAGATTTTTTAGTTTTTTGTTTATAGTCCAATATGTGTTCTTTAAATCTTTGTTTGAATTTCCTGCCTATTTGTCCTGTATATACTTTGTCATATTCAACGCATTTCATTTTATAAACACCATTATTATTGCACTGTTCAGTTTCATTGTTTCTAATGAAAAATAGTTTGTCTTTTAAGTGGTTATTGGTTTTGTATTCTATATTAAGGGTGTTTGCTTTCAAAATTTTAGTAATTTTGCGCACTTTATTATCAGTATATGTAAATGTTACAAATTTCTTGTTGTTATCTTAAACCATCGGTGTGAGGTTTGAGACTTCATTTTTATTACTTTTCAATTATCTTTTTTGTTTCTTCGGTAATTTAAGTAAGGTGTCTTTTTAAATCTATTATTATTGGCAATTGATATTATGGTATTTAAATTTTCATTATACTGTTTTGTATTCATAGGAAAATTAAGGAACCTATAAATCATGCTATTTAATGCGGCGATCTTTTGACTGTGGGTTTGGTTGGACGTGTTATGAATTAAGGCATCGGTATATGTTTGTTTGTAAATATGTTAAAAGTTAATGTGTTGCTTTTTTTTTTAAATCATATTAATTTTAACACTTGACGACATAAATCATGTTAGACACTCTTGCAAAGAATAACTGGATATAAATACTCAAGGACTATTTTTGTGATTTGGACACGATTCTTATGTATGTAGGGATACAGTGAGTCTTTTAATAATTATGTGTGCATATGTGTTTTATTAATTTTAATGTATGAAAAGACGGCACACTTTGAATATATATATTTTAATCAAGGACTATTGTTGGTTTGTTTACGAAAATTATTAGAAACTTGTCAACTGTCACTCCTGCAATTATAGTTACACACAAGGAATTCTTCTTATTTTAGTTTCATTTAATTCATGAGGGTATAAGGTGGTTCAAAAGTATATTTTACTCTATCCCACCCACAAAATGAAATTCATTAACTTAATACTTTAAAATTGTTTGACACCTATCAATTAAAATCAAAATTGCTATAATACTCTTCATTGGTGCTCTTCATAAGTGAAAAGGTAAATGCTTAAATTAATACGTATTAAAACTAAGTAACTTAATTTTGGTGCGGCCCTCAAGATGACTTATGTAAATAAATTTCGCCCCCAGGTTCCTCTGAAGTTAGACAGGCATGATCTAGTGTATTGTGTTGTAGGTTAACCTTGCTATATAACAACCTTGGTAATATTTGATGCTCCATGTAAATTGCACACTGACTGCATATTTATTATTCATGTCTTGTCTGGGGTCTTAGGAGCAAGTTCAGGCAAAGGTTTTGTGTTCATCTATGTTTCCATTCACTTTTATACGTCTGTTATGCCTCTAGAGTATTAAGTTTTTTTCCCCTTTTGTTTAAGATATCCATTGCGTCATGTTTTTAATCTAATCAACGTGAATTCTTTATTACTTGTTTTCTTAATGCAGATTTAATGTCTAAGTTTAAAATCTTGTTCCCTACATCTGTTTGAATTAAAATTGAAAACTGAAGAAACTGCTCAAGGAAGCATTGAAGGTTAAAGAATATTCGTGGCAAATATCATATTTTAATAAAGCAATAAGTTCCCAAATCAGGGATATTTCACATCGTCGATATGATGTTGTGTGATTTCAACTGCTTTAAGTGGAGCTTGTATTGAAATTTTCTATTTAAAAAAAAATGAAATTTCACATTTTCGGTGTTTTATCGCGTAAACACATAAACACATAGAAAAGGCAAACAGAGGTTACAGATAGCCACAAAATACAGAGAGCTCAAAGTTACCAGCCCTGAGCTCGGAGTTCTGCTGCCCGGCACAGTCATTCTACGACAAAATACCCCACTTATGGTGGGATATTTAATACTTTCAAAATAAAACTGTTTTAAATTAGGTCGTGTGAAGGTTTTAGTTTGTTTTTTGTTTGTTTTTTTTGTTTTGTTTTCCTAGGTGTAATTGTCTTGGCTGTATGTATCAAAGGTAGTAAATGTAATGTTGAGTCTTTGTGCACCTAATTTACTGTAGAATGTATGAAAACTACTAGCCTTCTTGCAAATATTGTGTACATTTGAAGTGAAAGTTTTGTGTCATCAGTTTTTAAACACTCTATATCTTGTTTCAAGGCACAGATAATATTTATTCATGCTGGAAGGGGTGTAGGTACTAGTTACCAGCCAAGGACAATTTTGCACACGCTCGAAAGAGTCTGAGAATGGTCAACTCCATCGTACCTGTATCACGGGCACTCCACAAGCAAGAAATAGTTTCCTTTTTTACCAGTGATATGTCGAATATTAGTTTCCAGTTAAAGTATGTAGCCTATTTGAAAATGTTAAATGTTTTAGATTACTAACAAGGAAACTATTAATGAGCTTATATCGAAATTTACATGGCCACAGGCAGTAGCTTACTTGGGAGTGTCTAATCTAAAATTGTAAATTTTAAATGTAATAAATTAAATTACACAATATTAAATGATATAAAATTCCCTGATAGAATCTGTACCCTATAGGAAGCTCTTATGCGAAAACTAGCTGTTTTTTTAATTGGAATATACTAATTTCCAGGCTGCAATATCTCCAGGTAAAGCACGTAGGCTACCCAGCAGAATTTGAGCATCCCTTGCTAGCTAGAGAGCGTTGCAGTTTGGTCTACTACTGTTCGCTCGTACAGTAGTCAGGCTCCTCAACAAAACGCTGTACTACTTACCAATTCTCAAATTGTTTTAGTACAAATTTCCGTCCACTTTTAGGGAACACAAACTCATAAAATGCAGCTAGATTTGCTATATGAGCTTCTTATAGGCTGTCAGCAAAATTTGAAGGCAAGTTTCGATATGAGTTCATTAATAATTCCCTTGTAAGACTGCACTAGAAAATAGTCGCAATGAATGTATAATGAACGTTTATTGTCAAAACTATGTTAATCCCGTTGAACGTTGATTTTATTTTCAAATTTACAAAAATTAATGAAGTAAGTAAAAATAACGCATAATCATTGAACTAGTGCAATTGAGATTACAACTAAAGATAAAGTAATTTTGATATCTAACGGACCTCTCATATACACATTTTCACTGTATTTAATGAAGAATTCAGATTTAATATTGCTGTAAATTGTATACTTCCTGCCGCATTATAACTGCAATAAATTTTATTTCCATGAAATGTAGGCTGAATTATTTTTCTTCTAATGCAGTGAAAATGTTTGAGAGAGTTTTGTTTTAGTACTAAAATGTCTAACTCCTAGTCATGTGATCCGAGCTCTGCTAACTACTTATGTGTCCCCCCCCCCCCCCGTAGATCCCTGAATGTTCAAAGACAAAAGTAAAGAGACGTGTGCAAAAAATTCAATTTTATTTTAAAATTACATGTTTAAACAATATTTCTCTCTGCAAATTTTCGGACATTTGCCCGCCCTCTGTGGCCGACCACTTTAAACCCAGAACACAAAATCGATTAATTAACGTTTATATCTCACGCTTGGAACAAAAAAAAAACAAAAACAAAAAAAACAAAACAAAAAAAAAGTTGATATTTGTAACATATCAGATTTTGTGAAATTTATTCTATAAATTATTATGAAGAATTAACTAATTTAAATTGCTTTATATTACTCTTCCGTGAACATTTTGATTTCATGGAGAAATCCCACTTCGGGAATAAGCCTTCAGCTGTTTGTGACTGGAACATCGATTTGATTGCTTACAACACACAACTGTGCCACAGGACAAGTCCTCCTGCCCTATCTCCTTTACATAATTTCATGAGATATCTTCCATTTTCTGTTCCTAATGATTTTATGTGGAATATTATCAGTTCAAGTTCAGTGTTATCGTTGTTTGTTGAACCGAAGATGAACACAATCATACAGTCTCGCTGAAATCAGTTAAAAATTTTCAGTGCATGGAGAACCTTGAATCATTTTTCTAAACTTCTTGAACTTTGCAATTCATAGTTCAAATGCTCAATGGAATGATGAGATATATGAAACTGAGTTCAAGAGAAACTTAGTGTCTGCAGTGAAAATTTATTGGAATCATAAGTAACATAGCCCAACAAAAAATAACTTTTTGTTTGGTGTCTCAGATGTTTACCGGATTTTGGCTATACTAATGGCCGAGTGCACGATTCTCCGGTTTTCTCAGCCGTTTCGTTACCGCGGTAAACGTAATACCGGGGTATTCTCAAAATCTCTGTGCACCATTGCGAAAATACCGCGGTTTGCTAATGCTTGGAAATATTGCTGTTACTCTGCTCCGAATCCATTTTTCTTTGATGGTGTCTTCCATGGCCGCTAGGTTCTCTCTCTCTCTCTCTGCACGTCTGCCAGTCACGGTGGCTCTGGTAGGCTATTGGGGTCCCGAATTCAATGTATTTGTTCCCTTATTATTCAATAAAAAGATGTTCATAAGGATAAAAGGGAATATTATATTGCGTATATATGTCGTCTGGATTCATACTTCGAATTCAGGCACCATAGATACTGTACCAATCGTTTAATGAGTTCGTCTCGCCTACTACTGGTTTGGTTGAGGTGAGAAAGGAAGGTCATTTCAATCGATGTTACAGCACAGTATTTGCAAAGATATGTACCATCGTTCATTCTTCAAATAGATCCCACCTGTCTGTACATTTCAATAAAATAACATTCATGTTTTAAAGAATAATTCTCACACGTGTGCAATCCAAGGCAAAGCAACACCACGAAATCTCTGCTCTGAGTTCGACATAGCCTCGCTTTTATACCCGTACAACTAGTAGAAATTTTAGGTGCAAAATCATGTGCATAGCCAAGAAAGGGCTGTTATAATTATGTTCGTATATGTGCAGGTGTGATAAATTGCTTACATATACCGATACACGGGCTATATCGTAATGCATGCAGCCATTCACTTAAATTTGGCCTAGGACCACTGATATTCCATATTTCATTTATTTTTTGCCTTATTGTTCAGTAATAAATGTTCATAAGGATACAATGGTATATTATATTGCGTATATATGTCGTTTGAGTCCAACCTTTGAATTAAAACACCATAAATACTGTACTAATCGTAATAATCGTGGTTACGCCCACTAGCCTACTCGATGGACCTGGTTTGGTTGAGGTAAGAAAGGAAGGTCATTTCAATCGATGTTACAGCACAGTATTTGCAAAGATATGCACCATCGTTCATTCTTCAAATAAACCCCACCTGTCTCTAATTATTCTTTATGTTCAATTAGCTTTTGGCCTAGATATCATAAATATGATACATTACGCTGATCTCCATCTTGGAAAGAAAACCGCTGTTTTCTCACTTTACAGCTCCTTCACGGGCGGTTTTCATCTTACCGCGGTAAAAGTCGAAACCGAGCACGATGCAACGAAAGTATGACTTTACCGGGGTAAACTAAGCAACTTTACCGCGGTATTCTGAATACCGAGGTCGGTGCACTCGGCCATTAGTGTGCTTATTCCAAATATGCAAACAGTTATTCTCTACCAGCTCTACTTTTAGGCCTATATGGATATTATTCGTGAACTCTTAGTCTAGCGAAACAAAATCTTGCTTGATAATATAGCTAGTGAAGGTTCTTGACCATACTTGAGACACGTAGAACGAAAACTGTACCAAGTACAGAAAAACTAAAAGCTGGATTATATTTTCGCCCTCAAATTGACAGCGACCGTACAATAAGTGATAATATTAATTTTTTGAAAGACCCCATGTTATATTGTTATTGTAATGTTAATGTAGTGTTAGTGTGTTGTTTTTTTCACATGATTTAGAAGCTAAAAATAGACACAGCTTTTTATTTATATCAAACGTAAAATGGGATAATAAGCATAATGGTAATGCCATATCTCACAAACTAAAGCTGATAGGGAAAAACTAATGGCGCACATTTGGCATCAGCCACCTAAATATACCCAAGAATAGGTATAAATTCTAAGGCACCAAAATGGCTGTTGGTCTGTGTAATAGGCCTAATCTTTAACCAAATAAGTCGCATTCTTGTAAAGGTAAAATGTCCTCGTATGTCTTAAAATCATCTGGTAATCTATGACTCATGTAGACATTTAGGTTTGATTTTTATTTATATTTTTAAAAAACCAATTCGGAACATTCATATGACATTTTTTGAGGCATAATTGACTGGCCCGCAGGGCGAGGTTTTATTGAACGAAAAACTCCACATATCTGAAGGGAAACAGTGTTTGCTTGTTAAATTACATGTTATTTTCTTCTTTCGTTTATTCTTATTCTTTCGTGCAAATTTTGCAAGGTCAGTACAAACTCATTTCAACAAACAAAGGAAGAAACTGTGACATTACTTTTAAACAAATGCAATAGTTTTTACTGACTGATTTATGTTCAACATCAACTCGCAGTTTTCAGACATCTTCTTTTGTTTTGTCAAGACATTCTTGGAGATACAGTAGGCTACATACAAAGACAATTCCGGTAAGGCACCGGTGGTGTTTCTTTTAACACTGCTGAGCAATCCGTTGCTTCCATTCTTGTGAATGTATTCTCTCCATAGTAAACATACGTGAATACAATATTAGTCCTAATGAACTGACTTTTCTCAACATTTTATAGAAATACTGTTATTGATTAAGTAATGCGAAGTAATTAGTTAGATTGTTTAAAAATCAATGCAATAGCTCGGTTGGCATTAAGTTTATCGAATGTGTGTTATGTACTCGTTTTATTAGGTTTTAATAGGGTATTGTCGCCTTGTGAACAACATTTTGTGTTAATATTTCCTTTTAATAGGACGATATGTTTAGGCCTAAGAAAGTTAGGGTATTAATATAGTATGTTCTTGAAACTATGGCGCTTCGGAAAACTGAGAAGAGTGGCTGTTTTTATTGGTAATATATAAAAAAACATGAATGCAGTACTTGAAAAAATCTGAACTATTTTAAGATGGGCGTTGGACATTTTTCCAGGGGGACAGAAGTCACTGTCACTGGGTGGGAAATAGGGCTTACGACTATGAACACCAGGGTGCGAAATTGTGGGTGATAGAGGGTCTTTTCCCAACCACCGATTATTTTATCTAAAAATTCCCCCATCAAGATTTTCCAGGGGGAATCCTTTCATTATAAAATGACAAAGAAAGTGTATAATATCTTACATATATTACTGAAAACAATTAATTTTATTAATTTGATTATGTGTGTATTTCTACTAAAATAACAGCAATAATGCCTATGGAACAAAAGTAATAGTAGGCCTATGACCACTTGATCTTCAGCAATGTGGCAAGTTGGCAACTCTGCACGTACTTGTAATTAGGACTTTTCTCCTTCCCCCACCAATAGCTTGTCCTAATACAGTATAATGAAATCAGTGAAGACACCATGTATTATTTTCCTTTAAAAAAAAATAACACATCACTTGATTCTTCCATTAGCTCTGCTGTGTCATTCTTTTATTAAATTACAACCATGAACTTGAAAAGTTTAATTTCAAAATAATGTGAACTTCAATTAAGTAACGCAGGATTTTAGATAAGGTACACCACTGTGGCACATGGGGCCCGAGTTCGAATTCTGGTCGGGACAAGTTAGCTAAGAGGAATTTTTTCTCGCCTTTGAAGAAAATGTCGGGCAATTTAGGTCCTTGTGGTCCCAGGATATAATCTGGCCGTCATTATCATCTTCATCCCATTCTCGTCTTGTTTAGTGTGTTTGTGTGTGAGAATGATGTGTTGGTGTTGTGTTGGAGGTGGCTCCGGCGTAGAGCCGATCCCTCACCTAGGGAGGCCCTCCATGTCCCTGTCTGGTCAAAAGAGTATGTATGTGTGATCAATAGATAATCCCTCTCCCTCTCCTAAGAGGGGAGAGGTAAAGCTATGAGTAAGAAAGGATTTTACATAACATTAAGCAAACTTCGTTTTGGGAAGAATAAAAAAAACTGTCTTAAAGTTTATCCCTTCTTTTCCTATGCCCGGCCCTTCTCCCTAATCTGTGACAAAAAGAATGTAAATTTTAGGCACATGAACTTATTGGCATTGCACAATCGCTTTTCCTATGAACTTCGACTGCACTTAGCGAATATCAATTTTCAACTGAACTCTTGATTACGATTTAATTGAAATTGGTGGAGTCGGTTATTTAAATTTCTATTCATTCTCAATTATGCGGGTGTCAGACGCCGGTATTTATGAACAAGACAATGCACTAAATCACGATGCCACCTGGCGACCTTTACAATAACAATAGACATACGATGTAAAAATAAGGATGTAGCAATTATATTTTGACGAAACACACCTGTAGATTGTGAATATCTACCTGATGAGAAACACTAACAAAGTTCACTCTCTATATTGCAAGAATGGATCGGATATCAACACCTAAAAGTCGAAATTTATTTTTTTGATATTTCATTTTGGGGATTAAAGAATACAACTCTCAGGCATACAGAATTTTCGGAATTTTCGCTGTTACATTAGGCCTAAAATATCAATAGTATTCAATTAATGTTTAAAATAAGAAAAAAGAGATTAACGATGCTCACAGTACATATTATTTTATTTATTTCTGTCATAAGTTCCATTAATATATATGCATTCTTCATGCATAGCCTTTTCTCGACTAAGTATATACTATTTATTTACTATTTATTAGATATTTCTAACTTATGGCATGTCTGGGTACCCCCTTGGTGAAATTCCATTCTCCAACTCATTCTATCTTCTGCTGCATAATATCTTATAGGTAGAATATAACTTCACAGAATTTATAAGAACATTTTTAAAAATATATTATTTTATGGTCGCATAACTGTAAACATTAGCCTACTATAAACACTGATATTTAAAAAAAAACTATTCTTATTCTTAAATTAAATAAAGTGTTACAGCCAGAAAAAAATCCAGTAATTATCGTGAAGGCTGATGCATTATTTAAAAAAGACCATGCCTACAATAAATTTGTATAAATAACTAAACAATCAGATTTGGTCATATCAACTGATAGTAAAATTATCAGAAAGTCTTTGTCATGCTTCGAGTCACAATCCCAGAAGATATCTTACTCGAATGTGAAATTTCAATTAATTTGAATATCGTTCTTGGGCTATGTCGTTCACACATACAAACATGCGCTCTCACCACAGAAATACAGATACGTAGACAAAGACACTTTTTTTTCCTTTCTTATTTTTTTTTTTTTTTTTAATAGTGGTGGGCCTCAAAATCTGCTAAAACTGAATTTGACATTGCATTTCAAGCTCGAACACAATACTTTCTCTAGCTATAGGCCTAGTATCTAGGTTGCGGGTATAGCGAGTAAAACTGTTTTAAGTTATTTTCTTCAGAAAATCATAAGCAAAACATTCTTCACTGAGATCATCTTCTGTGGAATATTGTGTTGCCATATGGTCATACAGATTCGAAATGAAACTATTAAAACGAACCAAAGATTTATCCAAATCATGCATAAAAAGTTAAAATGATTGATAATTAAAAAGCTCAAAACCCAGCTTCGAGGTGCATTTCACGATTAAAGTGCGCCGCTCGGAGGGGGGGGGGGACCTCAGATTCCCTAAAAATCCCCCGCATAGTGGATTTCGTCCAAATCATTCAATATTTTTCTCATTTAGGTTTGCGTTCATGATCCCCACCTATGCAATCTACTCTTAAAGAATTCTACGGCTCTAAATAGCGTGCTTGCTCCCTCACTTCGTGAGACATCGGGTATACTCGGCGATGTTCGTCTCTCGCAGTCTAAACTTTCACGAATAGTACAAAATTAGGAAAACCGTTTGTTTATTATATAACGCCTAAGTGAAATGAACACAATGAACAAATATTCTAATTTTATTTTTACTTACAATTTTCATAGCTCTGAACCACAAACATTTTTAATAAACTGCCAGTGTAAATTTTTTTAAAATCTTGGAGTCTATTAATAATGGCGGGCGAAGCCTCGGGCACCAGCTATAATATATTGATAGTTTAACCCTGGAAGTATCGCGGACAATAAAAATCCAAACAAACCCCTCCTTCCCTTGAAAAATTTATAATTTCTGAATTTATCAAATCAAATGCACATCATATTCATCTGTCAACAAACAGTTGAGAAACAATACGTATTATCAGTGTTCACAGGTAGCTTTGGAACTGCGTAAAACTTACGATAAAATTAATATCTGAAATCTACGTACTGGTAGGAACGAATTATATTCTAAAAGAAAAAGCGATAGTATGTGATGAGATATTTTAAATAAAAATTGATAAGCCAGCGCTGACTTTTGTAAATGTATTGTCAGTGCCTTCAGGATTCTAGACTTGTAAGTTTCGTATTTAAGCATCATTTTAACCGTGGCAAAGCCACGGGCTATTTTCTAGTTTATATACATATCTACGTATCGTAATGCTATAAACGAATTAATTAAGTAGAGCGGATTAACAAAGTCGAAGCGATCGACATACTGATGTGTTATATTGCAAAAAACCTATTCCAGCTATGCTCTTTTCTTCCAGTTGCTATAGCAACCGATCAATGCCACCTTGAATTAATTTCACAATATTGAGAGTGTATTTGGACACCAGTTCAAATATTATAGTAGATTTATTTTGTCCATGAATCATATTTTGTCCCTTAAGCCAAAAACAACTTTACAAACTCCCGAACAAGTATATTATATCTGATCTTATTATTTGTATCACTTCCGCTAATAAGGGGTTGCCTAAAGAACAAGGTGCTCAATATCCCACACATAGGCCTATACAATTTACATTAAAGAAAAAAATTAGACTGTTATTATTTAAAGGGAAAGACGATCCTCTGATGCCATTAATGCTATTTGTCTGACATAAGATTGAGGATCATGTAAATGAAAAATAAAAATAAAAACTATAGAGGGATTATTCCCCTGGATCCAATACTTAGAATAAAATCACCTTTATGTTCTCTAAACCGTATTTCTACAAGTAATAGGGGCGGTTCACAGATTTGGCGATTCTCTTGGTTCACATCTTCTGACTGGATTCTGTCGGTCTCGAAATGCCAGTGGGTTTTCTTTATTGGCGATAACATCGAACCTGTGGCTACTGGCAATTTGTGAACTTCCTCCTAAGCTGTATTTGAGTCATGACAATTTTCTTGCTCTATAACTTGCTCAGTTCTGAAATTTTTCTTGGCGTGATTTTTTTTTCCGAATATTTCGCTTAGATGTTAGTAAAATTACTTTTCAGGATTATCTTAAACATTTTCAATATATTACAATTTTACTTTGATTATTTATGAAGATATTTTTATACAACTGGTGTCCATGCAGTATCACCACTATAGATCATACGGTGCTATTGATAGAGTTCATGAAGCAGTACTAACTAACGTCACCTGAGGGACTATCATTTGTTGACATGCAATACTGCTAGTGACAGTTTAAGTTGCACTACTACTGACATTTATTCTACACTTCTGTTAGTCCATGAGGACTAGTGAAAGATCACGCTGCAGAACTAGTAGTTCACGCAACACTAGGCCTACTTCTGGTAGTTCATGCAGCACTACTTAGTCGTGTTGCACTATAGGTAGTCAGATGCATTCCAATTTTAGTTCGGTTAATATTGTTGATCATACTACACATCTGATTGTTTCTGTGGAATACTAGTAATTGACATTGTTGGTAGTTCATCTGGCACTACTACTTGCTTTTCGTATCGCATTACTACAGTACTTATATTTTAGTCGACACTACTGACAATTCATGTGGCATAGGGCTAATGTCAGCTTAATACCTGGTTCCTTTGGTCGACTGTAGTCGGTTATGTCTCGCCTTTCAGTGTTTAACACAAGTTTAATTATTGGTACTTGAATACACAAACTTGTCTCTCAATTTATCTCTCTCTGAGTTTATTTCTCTCCCTCTCCCCCTCCCCCGTTAATTTGCATCAATCCACACATCTGTCCAAGGAAATTGGTATTTCCCTTGAATCACTGACATATTAATTAAAAACCTGACACGAGTTTAAATTAAATAAGAGTTTATAACACCAGCAAGGTTTTACTGTCACGTTTATTGTTTTTTACTTTTCACTTCAGTTGACAAAACTCCGCAGTTTAATGCTTGTGTCCTTCGCACTGAACCAGCGCAAAAAACTGCATACGACCTTGTTGTGTCTGTACATGTCCCCTCCCGTGCAGTTAAACGCCTCTCATGATATCTCTTTTACCACGCTAACACTACAACAGTACGACGAACCGAATTGAAATACTTTTTCTTGTCGCTAATACTCTTCTTTAACGAAATGGGACCAACTAGCTTCGCTATTCATTCCTGCATACGAACATACAAATAGGCCTACATAGGCACACAAACGCAGAGAGAAGTCTAGGCTTTTTCAGTTTCACATGATAAGCCTACATAGGGTAGGGAAAATATAGTGATCGTGTGCCGATCTATGCAGGCTAAAATAGATAAATGGTGCTTGTGTATGATCATCTTAAGAGCCTCGGTCCCATAGGTATCTATCCACATTTAGGCCTACTACGCTCAGGCATTATATATTTCTGTACAAAGTTGAAAAGTGAGAAAAATATCATCTACATTTGAATAACTGCATTTTATTGTTTCAAGGAGCATATTTACTTCATCTCTTGATGATAAAATTAATAAGCCATCAGTAATTAAATTTGTGCCTAACACATAATTTTATAGTCTACCAAAAGAATTAAGTATTAAGTTATCATTATGCCACATGCATTTTCAGTAGTGTTGACTAAAATACAAGACACCATTAATGCGTTATGAACAATAATAATTATTAGTAGAAGTGGGTTGGAACTGAATATCCCATATTACAATTCTCGCATATGAACTTTTTCGCCTCCCACATTGCGCTGTATAAATTTTATTTCAGGTAGGCGAAATATTAAGAGTAGGTTAAAATTTTCTATTTTTTAATTAAATAAATAAAAACTGTCATAGGCAAAGTAACAACTGCGTTTGAAATTTACAGATAAATATACATTACGGAATTTTAGAAGTACAAGTTCCATTTAACTTATTAAGACTGGGATATTTCACCAAACTATGACTGCAAGCATTCTAGGTGCACAAAGTATTAGCTGTAGGCTTATAAATATAAAATTCTGAGTCATGAAAAGGTTAATTTACTTCATTTTTAAAGAATAAATCTGGAAATACCGTACTATTAGCCTACAACACTTAATTATTTTACTGATGTAGTCTCAGTGTTTAATACTGGTAACGTCTATTACTCGAAAGGTAAACTATATGCTTATCCAGGGTAAAATCAGACCGTATTTCATCCAGGCCACAACTCTTCATGGGTGATTAGTAGGGCAAGACATTTAATGACCATAAAATATTGAAAAAATGCAAAATAAAAAATTCATTTATGACCTAAAAATAGTGAAACAATGACACAAAATTTAAAGAAAAATGATCAATAAATTTTCTACATTACTTATATTTAGTGTCTTTAAAGTAATGAATAGCTAAAAGCAATTTAACAGATGACAGTGCGTTATATATGAGTTTACAATATAAAACACACTTATTTTGTTGTTAAAGAAGTAAATTTATACTACTTGGACACCCTTAGCGAAAAGTTTGCAATAAACGTGAATTAAAATTAACTATAATTAACTTGGCGGATATTCTCAAATAAAGATGTTTGTCTATTGTCTGAAAATGATTCGTATTTTTTTTAACATAGAAAAGCTCCTTTCTGCCTCCACAGAAACATGACTTAAAATGCCGAGAAAAATCTAAAAACGACGAAAATGGCCTAAAAATACAGAAAATGATCTAAAAATTGCCAAAAAATGACCTATCTCTTGAAAATGACGAAAAATGCAAAATAAAGCAAAAAATGCAAAAACAAATAGCCCTTATTTAATCAATTATTTCATGATATACATTTATTTATATTCGAGCTATCTTTTAACCTTCATATAAAAAAGATGCAAAATCATCAAATGCCTTGCCCTAGGCTACTTCAGGGGAGTGCATACTTCTTTTTCGATTTACTCACACATACCTTTGCTTTAGATCGAACTGACTGTGATTGTGAATACGTCACATTTTTATAGTATCGATTATTGCTGCGACAAATAACTGGATAATGATTAATTGCAGAGAAGATAAAACAGTTAACTGTTATCTGAACACACAGTTAACTGGGCATTATTTGCAATTAGGCCTACCTGGATCTTTATGATTATCCAAACAAATAATTCCACTGCAGTTAATTCTTTTAACAATTGTCTGGATAATCACAAATAATTAGATAAAATGACGTCATTATCCAGTTATCTGGTTAACTGTTATTCGGTTAACTGGACAAGAGGTAATAGTTATTTGAACAATCGTTTTATGAGTTAACCATTTAACCTTTGTTTCCCCAAGGCCATGTATCGATGAGGCAGATATGATACTTTGGCGTCAGATTGTGGGTAGGCTCTTTGTAATATTTGCTCTTTAGGCTAACGTATTTCAACATGGATTAACTTAGCAGGAATATACGATTCAAGAGGAGTAAATATCAGTTCAAGAGTGCTTAAGTGTGTGATATCGAATACTTCAACTCAAGGAAAAGCGGACCGACTAGTTTCATAAATAAAATAAATTAAAAACACCAACTCAATCCCATATATTTATCTAATATAATATTTGAGTTGGTGTTTCCGTGTGGATCTTATTCAATAGTGAAATTATTGAACATGGCCTTGCTTGGTTTCCTTTGCAACCGGAAAAAAGGCATCGCTGAAATAGTAATATAACACATTAATTTATTTATTGATCGCACGCCCATTTGAGAAAACATTGAATGATTTGGACGAAACTCACTATGCGTTTTTTTTTCGCTAAGGAAATCGAATCTGGGGTCTTTTTTTCCTCTCCGGGGAGCACACTTTAATCGTGAAATGCACCTCGAAGCAGGGTTTTTAGTTTTTAATATTATCAACCTTTTTATTGTTTATGCATGATTTGGATAAGTTTCGTGCATCTGTGGTTATTTTTAGTTGCTTCATTTCGATTCTGTATGCTCTTATGGCTGCATAAGATTAGTTTTATTCGTTTAATTATTGTATTTGCTACATATAATAATATATTTAAGAATAAAATAATATAATTAATGCACTTTATGTAAAAACGATGTCAGTGTTAATAAATATGTTTTAATTATTTTTATATTAAATAATTGATTTAAACAAAAATTTAGCGGATGAATAAATAATCGCGGGCGACACCACGGGCACCTGCTGTTGTTTGAAATTTATAAAGTGGAGTGGTGAATCGCATGATTTTGGTACAAACTAAACAATATTTACGTCAGAGCTTTTGGGATTTGCTTCTGGCAGTTCACGTTGTCTATGCTGGCTACGTACGTACGAATTAATTTGATCTGCTGCGTGACAAATTGTAACATGCCCCCGCACACGTGCGTGTTAACGCAACTTCCATGCAAATACACGCAGGCAAAAACACGGATCCGACGTCACAAGAATTTTATGGCCTGCAAAAACACTCAAGTGGACTTTGGTTGCCTGCATATTCATGAGATGAATACGTCGTAATCAGAAAGGAAACTAAGCGTATGGATCAGCCATGGAAAAATACGTCAACCGGGTGAAGTAAGAACGTATACCGTCATGAAGTGGTGCCTATAGTTAAGGAACAATATATCTTCTGCTACTATAGGGCGCTCTCGGGGAAGAGCCTCCCTTGCGCGCACTGTTTACATTCCCCTACTCTCCCCTCCCACTGCACGATGGTCAGTTTGAATTCTAATTCGTTCCGATTCTGATACGAATCCGATGCAATTCTGGTCCGGATCCGATCCGACTCTCATCCGCATCCGATTTTGATCCGACCCGATTATATCCGATTCCAATCCGATTCTGATCCGGTACAATTCTGATCCGATTCGATTCTGATTTGGATCCAATTCGATTCCGATCCGAATCGATTCTGATCTGATCCAATTCTGGCTCTGATCCGATTTCGATCAGACTTTGATCTGTCCCAATTCTGATCCGGATCATGATTCGTTCCGATTCTGATTCTAATCCGATTCGTTTCTGTTCCGGATCCGATCCTGATACGGATCCGATTCTGCATTGGGTCCAATTCGGATCCTATTTCAATCAGATCCGATCCGATCCTGATTCAAATCTGAACCGGATCCGTTCCGATTATAATCCTGATTCATTCCGATTATCATTCGAATCGAATCCGTTTCTGATCCGGATACGTTCCGAATCTGAATCGGATCCATTCCGATCCTGATCTTTATCCAAATCGATTTCGATTCAATTCTGATCCGGATCCGATTCTGATCCGGATCAGATTCAATCCGGTTCCAATCGGACTCTTATCTGATCCAAATCAAATCCGATTAGGATTCTGATTCGTTCCAATTCTGATTCGAATCCGATCCGTTTCAATTCCAGATACGTTACTGATCCGGATACGATCCGATTCTGAACATGATCCAAATAGATCCTGATCCGATACTGATCCTAATCCGGGTCCGAACCAAATTCGATTTTGATCTGGACCCGATTCAGATCCGAGCCGATTCCGACTCTACTCAAATCTGATCTGATCCGATACGGGTCCTGATTCGTTCAGATTCTGATTCGTATCCGGAATAGAAAGGAATCTGATTCGAATCAGAATTAGAACGAATCAGGGTCCTAATCGAATCGGATCAGGATTTTGATTGGAATCGGATCCAATCAGAAGCGGATCCGGATCAGAAACGGGTTGGATTCGTATCAGATTCGAAACTAATCAGGATCGAGAGAGGAAAGTCATATCTAAAGACTAGGAGACCCGAAGGGGAAAGACCAATTGGAAGACGTAAACGTAGGTGGGAGGACATCATTAGGATATATTTAAGGGAGTAGGATATGCGAGGGATGGTTGGATGGAGTTAGCATAGAATAGGGTTGAATGGCGGGCTTATCTAAGCTTGGCAATGAACCTCCGGTTTCCATAAAATAAATAATATTCCTTTAGCTTGCTTAGGTATCGTCTTTTGCTATTGAATAAGTAAGTAGGTAGTTGAGTAAATAATCGCGGGAGAAGCCGCGGGCACCTGCTAGTAGGCCTACAACAATAAACAATAAAAAAAATAATAATAAAAATAAATTCCATTTCCTCTTAAGAAGTTTGAATGTTTGCGCCCTATGGTATAGTTCGAATGTGGGCGGATAATATGGTTCAAGAAGTTTGAATGCAAGAGGACCGATGACTAAGCGCGAGGAACAGGGATCCCTGGTAACATTATATCCCTGAACGCTCATGTTCTACGAACAAAATAACAAATAACTTGCTAACAATTAATGTCCGCTAATTACAATGTAAACAGTTTTACGAGCACTAACAAATCACTCTTGATAATGACTAGACAAATAGTGTTTAAATCATCGTAGTGACTTGCCATATTCTTGTGATACATCTTCAGCAAGCAGCCCATTATTCTTATACAAAAATAGCAACATTGGCTTTCTACAAAGTGTAAATGTCTTTTTGTGTGCTAGTACGTCCTCTTTGCAATCTGAGCCTAACAAAGAGCATTACAATGCTACCGACCCGTAAATCTGCGGACCTGGTGCGCCCTCTTTGAATCTGTGCATTACCAATCTTGATATTTATATGCTACCGGCTTGTGATTTTACGTTCCCGGTGCTTCCTCTTTGCAATTTGGATATTCAAATCTTGACATTCCATTGCTCGTTATCTGTAATTCTGTGACCCGGCAGTGTCTTCTTTGGAATCTAGGTAAACCAAAATTTATATTACAATATATTTTTATTATAATATTCCGCCTTTACCCTTACCATTAAATACACAACTTATTTGAAGATGCATTTCGGCGTATGCTGCGCCATCCTCAGTTCATACACCACAATTGTGGTGTTCATTTCATCTTGTATGAACTGAGGATGGCGCAGCATACGCCGAAATGCATCTTCAAATAAGTTGTGTATAAATGGTAAGGGTAAAGGCGGAATATTATAATAAAAATATATTTAATATTAACTCTTATCTGTTGGAAATGAGTTATTTTAATTTTTATATTACAATGTTATTGACCTGTAATTTATTCTGCGACCGTGGTGCACGCTGTAATCTGGTGGTCCCTGGACGACATATACTGCAGTTAGTATAGTTAGTACTACATTATTAAGTTACCAATGTTTTGTTTTTCTTCTTAAATTGTTAAACTTTTTCTCTCTCTTTCTTTAAATATATATTCTTTAGATTAAGTTATCCAATAGTTTAAATAACATATGTAATCATAAATTAGTAAGTTGCAAATTGTACAGTGCATATGGAAGCCTCTGTTAGGAATTCAGGACAGGGGCCAGTAAAGTATTAAAGTGTTAAATAAAATTTAAAAAAATGTAATCTGGTAATAAGGACGCGTGAGTGTACTGCATCTGTGAAAGGTGTAGTATGCTTAGGCGCGACCTCCCATTCATCATCACAAATCCAAAATAATCCCGGATTCGACACCTACTGTATTTAATGTAGTTAGTTTATTATTAAATTATCAATGTTTTTGTTTTTCTTCTTAAATTGTTAAACTCTTGTCTCTGTATTTCTTTATATATATATATATATATATATATATATATATATATATATATATTCTTTAGATTAAGTTATAAATAATTTAGATAACCTATGTAATTATAAATTAATAAGTTGCAAATTGTATAGTGCAAATAGAGGCCTCTGATAGGAACCCAGGGCAGGGGCCAATAAGTATTAAATCAAATAAAATGTAATCTGGACACAGGGAACTTTATGTTACATCGCTACAGGCCTGAAATGCTGCAGACTTCGTGCGTTCTCCTTGCAATTTAAGCACAGCGTACTTGATATCACAGTGCGAACATCATATTACAGTACGTCCCAGGTGCGTACCGGTAATCCATTGTGTAGTGTAATACAATAGTGGTAGACCATTACATTATGAAGCAAAGATCTTTTTCTTGCCCTTGTTATAAAAGGATGACTTGGATAACTTGACGGTCGGATGGTAGCCCCAGTCCTTTCATGGGCTATATCGCTACGAAATTTAGTGTAGTTAGATATATCTGTTATGGGCATATGATTAACAATGAAATCGTTTAGAGTACTATTTCCAATCGTTCCCTACTAATTAAACTTTCTTCGCTGGAGATGAATTTATTTGTAATGAATATTATTTTAACTCGCCAGAGGTCGCGCTATGAGTATTTTACTTAAAAAGCTATTATTATGATCTTAAGGGCAAATAGAGGCCCTTAAGGGCGTTATGAGTACGGCCTTTTCTCTAGCTGACTTTTAAGTATTGGCTCCTACCTGTTAAAAGGAATATTTCAAGTAATACGCGGCTTTAATACAGAGGTCCTTTTGTTGACATAGAGCCCCCGGAATTAGTATTTTACTAATCGCGAGACCCTTCCTGGAATGTTTCAGTCAGTGCTGCTCGTTCAATGAAGATGGTTGTGGGATTCTGTTTTTGAGATTTGTCGCGAGAGACAAATTTTAAAATTGGCTTTGTTGGAGAAAAATTCGAGTAGGTATTTATTTCTACTTTTCATTTATACAGTGTATTTATTTGAAGAGTTGTACTGGAGTAAAGTCCACAATTTATACATTTTCAAAAGTTTTGTAATATGTTAGGTAGGCTTACTATCCAGATATCTGTATATTTAGATATATATAAAACATTTATTCATTTTGTAATTTATTTTATTATTTATTTATTTATTTCAAGTCTTATTCTAGGGCTCTGTTCACAATTTAAAGTATTATTGTAAAGGTTTATATTAGTTTCTGTTGTATGACTTTCTACAGATATAATGTTCACATTCTTTTTTATTTATATTTCTTAATATATTTTTAGGTATTATTTTGGTGTTAAATCCATAATTAATATTTTTATAAAATTCCATATTATTTTATTAAGTACAAGATTAATATTTTTTACTTAACATTTTATGACTTTATTTTTAGCACTTCCCTCTCGGCTTCAAAAAGAGAATGCGACTTCAATTACAATTAATTAATTTTGTGTACACCTAGTTATTGTAAAATTAATTAATATATCAATTTTACTTGGGTCCTTTTCTGTCTTAAATGAATGAGGAAACCACGTAAGAAATCTCGTTGCTCTAAAACATCAAATATACGTTCATTTTCTACACATTATGACTCCAAAGCCCTAGAAATCGCAGGTTGAACAGTCTTTCAAGATGGTTGGACTGTATATAAATCTGTGAAACAATATAAACTGCATTGGTCAATTCTAAAAGGCTAGCTGTTAAAGGCTACCGAACATCTAGAAGTTAAGAACAATGAGATTGTGAAGTTCAAAGATATTTAACTGGCAGACCATTTGCTCTTTCTTCTGATGTTGAAAATAAATTGTCTAAACATGCAAGACCTTGAATTCGGATTAATGGTGTTCCAGATCAGAAATCTTGTCCACAGGTTAGCGAAACAATTTGAACAGCTAAGATATTCAATACTAAAGCAGGTTGCATGAAAGAGATGGTAAAGATTTAGAGAACGATAGAACTTAACACTGACCATGTCCGGAACCATGCTTCCTGTGCAAATTCTGTATTGTTTCAGAAGTTTTATGACTCCTTGAAGAGAGTTCTTGATGGACATAATGTCAGGTGATTTCCTCATATGACGTGAAAATGTGATGAAACTATTCTCATGTTTGTCATGTTGATGCGAGTTTTAATGGACTTCCACGCTACTCATCTGTCACCAGAGGCTTTACAAATGGCTGATGTCATCAAAACAATCATAAAGACATTTTTCTTCCCACACGATACCTCTGCATCAACTCAAGACGAGATTTATGTTTCATTGAAATCAATGGAGCAGGAAATTATATGAATACATGAGAATCCAGCAAAAATTCCTAGCAGATGACTTTCATGCAATGATTAATCCCAGTTATGAATATCATACCTCAGATAATTTATCAGTCATCCACCCATTCGATATGAATTATATTGTTTCTGAAGCCACAGCACCATCAACTGTTCGAATACAAATGCAGACACGATATTCGGGATCAAATTATGCTAATTCCAAGGATGCATTCCATCCAAGACTGAGACATTCGGAGGAAAGCATAATCTGTAAAGATTCACACCGCATCTGCCGAATATTGGTGCCAGATGGATTAAGTACTGTTTTTGCTTGAATTATATCACAGTCGGTGAGTGGTTTGTATATTTTTCTTATGTAACATGATTTAGGAGGTAAATACCTAAAAATCTGTTACACAAGTTTAAAATATTTTCTATTTAACTAGAAGCTTGATAACACCAGCTCAAGCAGAAAGAAGACATTCCAAACTCAACAGCTGATCTATTTAAAGATTTGTTAAAATAGAAGTAATGTTTTAACCTATCGTAAAGGAAGGCCAAGATCAGGCTAAAAAAACTACAGTGATTGGTAAATGTAATGTAAGATATAATCTGTACTAAACAAACTTGGTAATATTTATAATTTATATAAAAATTAAATGATAAAGGAAGAATAATAATTGTTCATATTTGGTTACCTATTTTTAAGCTTTCAAGCTAAAAAAAGTCATTGTCCATATATGTTTGCCATATACTGTCCATTTATGTATACCTATTTTTAATTATTCAAAGGAAAAATGAATCTGAAAAAGTTTAAAACGGGTTAAAACACGAAGGGGTTCGCTAAATTCTGACGTGGCAAGTAGCTGCCATTTTGAATAATTGCTCTGAACTCTAATTGCATATTAAAAATATGAAAATGGTCTTAATATATTTTTAAAGACTGGATTTCCAGTTTATCAAATTGCAATTTTATGAGTCATGTATATTAAAGATATTGAATGTGGTGATGTTTCCAGTGGTTTTAGCTGTACTACTCCCTTAAAAGTATGCATTTATTTGTAGGGACGTTTGTAGGAACGTTCGTAGGGCCTTATAGGACCACGACTTGTCGGGAGAGGGATTATTAAAGAAGTAATTTTTTGACCAGACAAGGACATGGAGGGCCTTCCCGGTTGGGTAATCAGAGAGACAAGTCGCACACACACATTCACACACTCATACACTCATGACAAACAAGGCGCGGAGTGGATGGGATGAAGATTTTAATGAATGCCAGAGGATATTCGAGGACTACATATGCCCTGGTAAAAAAAATGAGCATACTGGATATTTGCTCAAAGTCGCAAACCTAGAAAGGGCGGAATTTTTTTATTTCGTAATATTAAAAGAATTATTATATAACAAAAGATCTCAAGAAATAATCCAGGGGAAAAAATTAAAATAAATTTTAATTTAAAATAATTAAACTTGAAACATTGAAAAAATATTAGGTGTGATTTAGATTCTCATTTTAAAGTAGAAATAAGGCAATAAAATATATTTTTTTCCTTCTAAAAATATTGTTTTCAATATACCTTTAATGCACTTTTTTGTGAACATAATTAAATATAATTTAGAATTTTTTTAAATTACCAACTATATTAATTATTTTTGCAAAATTTAAAAGAATGCCTATATTACAGATATTTTTTACAGTTTTTAGATTTTTTTTTTGTAAATGAAATTGCAATAGCTTTCGTGCATTTTTCACCAAAACGTAATTACTTCTATTTTAGAAAAAAAAAACTATTTTTAGTGTTTGTTGTGTAGTATAGGTAGTGATTAGATTGCTCGCAAGAGTAAAATACTATCGGAATACTAGTGGTTGATTCACTAAAACAATAACTTTGGAGTGGGGAATAAAAAATTTTAAAAAGTGAAAGGGATGGTTATACAAAGCTTTCCCCACTATGCAAAGAACCTGAATTTAGGGACTGAGGCCTCTTTCCAACATTCGTCTTATGCGTGAGGGAAACACTGGAAAAGACCCACCCAGGTAACCTGTTCGACCGGGAATCGAACCCGTTTCATATAAAAGACGAGCCATGCCTTCGTTGAGCTTAGTGAACTGGCATTCTGACATATAGGTTGTTTTCCTAGCTGCAAGTGTACCGCGGGCGGGCATTCAAGACTGATATTGCGTGGTGGCCCCGAGTAGTGCTGCAATATAGCGTGTATGTAGATTTTATTGGTGTTGACATTATGCAACGGCACGTAAGGGGTCAGCACGTGACCTTGATAAGGGTTGTGCACGTGACTTTGCAACAGGTAGGCTTCACAACCAAACTAGCTCCACATACTAAGTCAGTCTTCACGTCAGTGTCTAGGTCTTCCTATATGTCTTCTTACACATCAAATTATCCGTAAAGGAAATCTACACTAAGACTAATAAATTTAAAGCAATTAAACTGCAATTTTCATCACAGATTGGTTAGTAATATTTTCTAAAAACACTGAATTTTGCAGTTATTATTAAAAAGAATTTTCATACTTTCAGCAAAAAGAAATCAATTTTATCTTTTTTTTTTTACATAAAGAAGATAATTTCTTCCCGTATTATGAATACTGGTCCAATTTTTACCTATTTCATTTTTAATATTTCTAATCAACTTTTAAAACATGAATTTAGAAGAGTGCGCCTCTTTTATTATATTTTCTTACAACTACATTCTTCTTCATAAAAAATATCCCTTGCGATTTAATTTTTTTCACAAGTTTTTCATTGAGGTATTACAAGAGTGTTCTTCACAGTTTGCTCTGAATTTTATTGCAGCACGTGTTAAATTGTATGATTATATCATAATATATTATATTATATTATATTATGATAAATAAATTAAATTGTAATAAATTATATGAAGTCAAAACTCTTAGAATAGGAAACGAGTGTTCTAAGTGTGAAGTATACTATGGAATTAGTCATTAAGTTATAATGTTCCCTCATTTTGAACACAAACACACATATATAATTTCATACTTAGCCAATATACATAATTATATTATATATTAGTGCAAAAAGATCCTTCGGGACTAAAGCTAAAAATTTCGAAGAGGTTGTATAAAACAGCATTATTGGTACTTAGGTAAGTTCTGAGTGACAAAAAATGTAGAAGAAGAAAAAAATACCGGTAAGTTTTCTTTAAGATATCGTCCAAATTTCACTGTTGCAATCCCTTAAAATTAGATGGAGTACTAGCTCTGAAATTTAAGTGGGAATTGTAAAAATGAATCATAACTCAACCATTAGAACATCCAGTGCAAAGAAAATATCACATCGGTTTATGGAAGCAATGTTAACATGCATTACGCTGAATGTACACACATACATACATGCATACATACATAAAATATATACATAATATGTTAATTTTTAGTCTTGAAAGCAAGTATATATAGTTTTGGATGAGATGAGTGTGACGGGCTTTTCTTACTTTATGCTATAAAGTTCCTTAACTTCTTGGATTAAATCTTCGCCAAAATTCTTCGCCAAAATCTGTGACGACTAATATGTGATTATTCTCAATCGTAGTATATAAGTTTACTGAACTCCTACAAAACAAGGTCACTCATACACCTGTCGTGTCATCACAACACTGCCTGCATAGTCCACATTCCAACGTTCAGTACAACTACCTTTGACACCGGGTGATTGCAAACTTCCTACTCTCAGTCTACTTTCTCTCTCTTTTAACAATTTACCCAGTCTTGATAATATTGATGAAAATTTATATTAACGGGCGCCATCATCAATACGCTTCCTCTTTTCTTTTTGTTATGTATCAGCCCAGACACAAATTAAATTATAGATACACAGGCTATGTACCTACATGCCTCTCGACTAGCTTTTAAATTAACAGTGGAGACGGGAATTGGGTTCGGATTTATCTTTCTTTTATTATTTTGCTTCTCTCTCTATTTCTCCTTTTTCTCCTTTTTCAGTGCTCACTACCAAAGTATATACTTAGCCCAAAAATCAGCGACTCTCAAACCATTACAAGGATAAGGGTCAAAAATCTGAACTTCACGTTAATTTACTTTGCATAACAATAACCATAATTTATTTAATTTATTATATTTTTTTTTCTTTTCTTTCAACAATAACAATCTTATATACAATAAATTACATTTACACTACATTAACCATTCAACACTTTTATTGGTAGGATAGTACTTAATTTTTCAAGGTTGGTATACCCAATTTTAACTGTATAAGTACGTTCTCTGTTCAACAATAACAAATTCCTAATTAATTATTTTAACCTTCTTTCTTTTTTTTTTGTTTCCAGGTATCTACTAGAACGTCTCGTATTATTTACTATTAACTTGTGTAGTCACTTATATTTGCAACTTCAGGATGTTTCAATATATATATTATACCCCCTTTTTTTTTCTTATTTTTTTTAGAATAAATAAAGGTTTTCAATTTATAATCCAGTCCTTAACTCTACAGATTACACTCAATAATCCCACCTATGTCTCCTATATTAGTCTATTTGTCAGCTTAGTCCATGAAGAATTGTATTTAAAGATAGATAGAAAAGACAGTCTCACGAAGAAAGAAATAGAAGTTTAGGCCTATACCCACAGAGTGACTGTGGCGATAGACCACCGATACAGGAGCGACGTCTAGATCTTGAGTTACAAACAATCTGACTCCTCTCCTGCAACCGGGAAAATATTAATGGGCCGCAAACAAAAATAAAATTTTGTAAATCGATGTCAGAGGTCCCTGACACTCTCTCCTAGAGGCACGTGGGGCCGTTGTTCGCCTCCAACATCGATGGCTTTCACAATCTCTCATAAATTTCTTTTCTTTATATGTTACTGGTATAGGCCTTGTCTACTACCAGATTTTATTTGTTTGATTCGGGATACTTCCGGCGTTCCCTCACCTCCCCCTTACAATCTCTGGTACTTGCTAATAAACTACTTATCATCAGTACACTACTCGCAATTTCCTATTCTCCTCTTTCTAACCTAACCAATCATTTGTTGTTATCTTTCAACTCACTCTCCTCTTTCTAACCTGACCAGTCATCAGCTATTATCTTTTAACCCCTTTCTTTCTTTAAGTAGAGTTCCCTTCAGCTTATACCATTGATTTAATTCACTCGGTGGTTATTCTAGTTTTCCTACTTCTTACGTTACTACTCTTTAGCATGGGCACCCAATCTTCTTTTGTCTCTAAATTCCCTAGAATTCTAACTGAAACTAATTCACGCCCAGATTAGTAAGCTTCTCTATAACCCCTTTAGTGACTTCTACTTCTACCCTAACATGTAAATTTTCCAATGGTACACACCTAATGCACTACCACTCGTAGGCCTTCTTTTGCCCTTCAATCTTTCCACTTCTTATCCCCCTCTACTATGTTCCATATACCTTCGCTTGTAGATAAATCTCTATAAAAAAAACATAACTTAACATTACAGGCCAGCATGAAATCTATTTATAGATAGTCACCCGTCACCTGAAAGAAACCCAAGTGGGAGGGGCCCTCGTAAGAAGTACTAAGCATGCCCCTTAATTACTTTTCTTCCTTACTCCCCTCGCGTCCTGTCTCAAAAATAACAAAGTTTCTATGAGCATCACCAATTGCCCCTAGCTATGTATTCATTCGTGGGACAATCACCCAAAAAAACCTAAAGTGAAGAGATCTATCTGTAGCCTTCAGCGGTTAGGCTCTTGACTGCTCTTTTATAATTAACTTAGACCAGAAATAGAAAGTAGTTGGATTACTGGATTTCATCACTTTACTTCTAGAATTCTCACTTCTATATTTCTATTCTATTCTTCTATCATACCCTACGGCGTCTGATTGCCATACATGACTTAGAAACCATCCTTAAAAAAGGAATATCTCAGTTTTCTCACTCCTCAAACAATAAGAAAAAGTCTAGACTATTATACTCAACCAGTGATGTCCAACTTATCCTCCGATCCTGAGTTGTCTCCCATTACTTCCTGATGTCCATATCTGCTCTTATTCAGAGCGAGCAGTCACGACTCACTCTCACAGCTGATGTTCGCTGTAGCGGTGTCTCGTACTGGCCGACTTGGTGTATTCTTCTGATTAATGACTATCTCCATATAGTCGGGTCAAGGAAGTTCACAACCAGAATTTCCTTAGATGGAAGTCTGACACATCATCATGCCAGAACGTCGCTACCGCTGTCACACATCCCAATCTCGTCTTCTCCCTTCTGCCTTTTCAACTTCTCTCACTCGTAGTCAGGCACGTACTCCTACTGTCTTTTTGGGATCAGCTCTTCTCCCGTCGACTCACCGTCGGCGCATGCGCACTTCTCTTTTTTCTGTAATTCAAAATAAATTCAGGGCAGTATCGATAGTCATAACAGGGTTCAATATCGATTAATCGAAGTCTCCCAAACCCTTCCTTTGTTTAGAAATGGTTTGCTATCGTCTATTATGCACGTAGCCATTCGCTACGTGACATTCTTCCCCCACTCACCATAAAAAAAATAATGTTAACACTGTTCACATTTTTTTTTTTTTTTTGTTTAGTTTACCAGCCTTAAAGAATGTTTATCCAGGAACAAAGGGTTTCAAGTCTTTGACGTGCCACTTCCCCAACTTTTTACCAAAACGGTTTGTCAGTTCGTAGCTATTTTCACTGAACTTTTTCTTTATAATATAGGGCCCGACAAACTTTGCACTTAAACCTGCTGTATAAGCTTGTGAGGCATCACTTAATTTAAAGTTTCTTCTTAACACTAGATCTCCTGGACGAAATTTCACCTCTCTCCTCCGAAGATTATAATAATGACTCGAATTCTTATAGGCGGTTTCTAAGTTATGTCTAACCATCAAACGTACCGTTTTCAATTTATTGAGTTTTTCCACCCAAAGTTTTGGAATTTCTTTATGAATCGGTTGGTTTTCCACCTTTTCAATCCTACTGATAATTTCAGGCTCCTTCCCATAATTTAGCATATAAGGAGTGCATCCAGTGGAACTATGCTTAGCCGTATTTATAGCAAAATTAAATTCTCTCAAATACACATCCCAAACTGTCTGATCCTTTTGAATATAACTAGAAATCATTGTCTTCAATACTCTATTGACTCTTTCTACTGGATTTCCTTGTGGCGAATATACAGGTAAATAACAAGGAGTTATATTAAAAGCTTTAGCTATCTCTCGCATTAATTTACTAGTATATTGCGGTCCATTATCCAGCAGCAAATATCCCGGAATTCCCCATTTAAGGATAATCAATTCATAAAATGCTTCCGTAACTGCTCTACTGGTTGCTTTCCTTAACGCTTTACATTCTACATATTTGGTAAAGGTGTCCTGAAATACTACAATGTATCGGTTCCCTTTTTTGGAACGTGGGTAAGGTCCCAACAAATCTGTAGCTACAGTCATCCAAGGTTTCTCTTTCTGGTAAAAATGCATTGGTCCTGCTTGAGCCGTCTGTAACACTTTCTGTCTCTGACATATTTCACAAGCAGTAACATACTTAGCAACATCTCTGAACATTCCCGGCCAATAATACTTGTTTGCTATTCTAAAGAAAGTTTTAGCTATCCCCATATGTCCTGCAGTAGGTGCATCATGACATTCCTGCAATACTTTAATCCTAAAATCTTGCGGAATAACTAATTTCCACCTATTCACTGTTCCCTCTAAAGTTTGTTCTAACTGATCTAATCTTAAATGGTACAACTTCTCATCTACGACCTTCCAGTCTGGCCAAAATTTAGGTTTACTTTGTACTTGCTCTTTCCGCTTAATATACCAAGCATCTTGTATATTTTCCCATTCGACTACTTCAGAGTTATTAGTTAACAAAAGGCAAAATTCTTCCTCTACCGTTTTCTCTTGAACTTTCCCTTCGTGTATTCTAGATAAAGCATCCGGAACTTTTTGTAATCTACCAGGCCTATGTATTACTTCAAAATCATACTCCTGGAGCAATAAACTCCACCTAGCTAATCGTCCGGTCGGATTCTGTAATGTATTTAACCATTTCAGAGCAAAATGATCAGTATATACTTTAAAATGATAACCTTCCAAATAAGGACGAAACTTTTGAACTGCCCACAATATAGCTAACAATTCTTTCTCGACTATTGCCCACTTTTGCTCACCTACTGTTAAAGTTCTACTAGCATAAGCTATTACTTTTTCCTCTCCTTCCTCTCCTGGCTGAATTAATGCTGCTCCTAGTCCTGAAAAACTAGCGTCGGTCTGTAACACTAGGGGTTTAGTATAATCTGGACAAGTTAATATAGGACTACTAGATAATTTCGATTTTAATTCATCAAAAGATTCCTGACATTCCTTAGTCCAACGCCATTTCTGATTCTTTTTCAGAAGTGCAGTGAGGGGCTTTACAACTTCAGAAAAAAATGGAATGAATCGTCGGTACCAAGAAGCCAATCCTAAAAATGCTCGTACTTCCTTGACTTTTGTAGGGGCTGGATACTCAAGGATACACGAGATTTTATCTGAATCTACAGCAATTCCTAATGGAGTAATGATATGACCCAAATATTTTAATTCACTTCTACAAAATTTTGATTTTTCCCTATTAATTTTCAGGTTAGCTTTTCTTAATTTCTCTAAGACTTTTTCTAACAAGGACAAATGTTCTTCAAATGTCTCGCTAATAAGTACTATATCATCCAAATAACAAAAGCATTTCTCTCCTATCTCTTCTCTTAATATAGTATCAACTAATCTTTGAAACGAGGCTGGTGCGTTATGGATTCCAAAAGGCATAACTCGAAACTGATACAATCCTCTACCAGGTACGGTAAATGCTGTTTTTTCTTTACTTGCTTCATCTAATGGAACTTGCCAATACCCATTTTTCAAATCTATTGTACTGATATACCTAGCATGTCGTAATTTACTCAAAACATGTTCAATGTATGGCAAAGGATAACTATCTCTTTTAGTACAATTGTTTACTTTTCTGAAATCTACGCAGAACCTCCATGTTCTATCTGGTTTCTTTACCATAACTACCGGAGACGACCAAGGTGAATTTGAAGGCTCTATAACTTTTTCCAATAACATTTTATCTATTTCCGCGTGTATAACTTTTTCCAAAATGGGTGATACTGGATAATATCTTTGTTTTATAGGTTTTGCATCGCCTGTATCAATAACATGAGAAATCAGATCGGTAAGTCCAGTACACTGATCAAATTTCTGTAACTGATTTTCCAAAAACATATTCAATCTGTCCCTTTCCTGAGGTGTAGGTAAAGTAAGAATATTATGTAGTTGATCTTCTTCTTTTAAATCTATAGCCTTAACAAATTGAAAAATTTTTGCTGGTTCATCTTTGAAATACCAAGTCCCATCTTGCAAATCTACTACTAACCCAATTTGTTTCAAAACGTCCATGCCCAGAATCATATCTACTGCTAAATTTGGCATAATTTTACATTTTATCGGAAAAATCCTGTCCTGCAATTTCATCTCAAAAGTTCTCTCTCCTGTTATAGAACTATAAGTTTTATCTGCTAGTTGCACCACCCTAACTTCAGATTCTTCTACTGCTAAATCTAACATTTTACATAAAAAGTCACCTTTCTCTCCCACATAAGTTTTATCTGAACCGGAATCTATTAAAGCAATAAATGTAATATCCTCCAGCAAAATTTCAACAAAACATCTATCTCCATTAACTAAATCTGTAGGATTTATATTTAACATCACACAAGCCTGATTTTTAGTTAATTGTCTTAAAGAATTTGTAGGCCTAACTTTTCTTTCTTGGGGCATCCTACAATCAATAGACCTATGTCCAAGCTTATTACAATTATAACATTTAATCGTAGTGCGTGGAGTAACTCTACGAGGTGCCTTACACTCGAACTGCCTGTGTCCTATTTTATCACAGTTCCAACATCGCTGGTTATTTGAAAAACGCAAAGTGGTGTTTTTACCATTTTCCCTCGACTCATCCTGTCTCTCTTTATTTTCTATTACTTTAACCATTCTAGAATCATTTACAGGACTTGAATTTCGTTCCTTATCCCACGTCTTTGCAGAAAAACTAACATTGGGTTTCTTTTGTAACTCGGACGATGGAAGTTCCTGTTTTCCCTGAATTCCTAGCGCTGTATGAACTGAAGGTATAACAACTTGTCTCTGGGGTTTATAAGCCGTTTCTTTAATTGTAGCTCTAACCTGCGTTGGAGGAGGAATATATCTCTCAGAATCTAACAATATTTGTTCATACTGTCTACCTACACGTATTAAATCTGTTATAGTTTGAATCTCTGCAGGTATAAGGTACAATTTTACATCAGGACGCAAATTTTTGATAACAGTCTTCATCATTTGTTGAGGACTCATTGGAGTACTTAGCCTCCTCATTAACGTTTGAATAGCATTAACATAATCAAAAATCGATTCTTTGGGACCTTGCGTTCTCTGTCTAATCTCATCCAAAAGCGAGTCTTCCTCATCAATAGGCAAATAATATTCTCTAAATTCTTTCAAAAAAGCTTCCCATGTAGGCCAATCTGTTAATCTGTTCCTGTACCAAAGTAAAGCTGAATCTTGTAAAATTTCGGGTAATACTGACAATAACTCTACACCCTGTAACTTAGAACTTTGTTTTAAATCTTCCAATCTCTCCAAAAATAAGTAAATACTATCCCCAGGTTTGAATTTAATGTTCCATTTACGAACCAGATCCAAAGTATTTGGTTTATGTGGCTCTAACTGAATTGTAAACGATGGTACTACTGGTACAACTTCTTCTGAATCAGCTACCGCCATGGCCTTCCTACGCATTAACTTAACCCATGTATACACTACATCTCCATATGAATCTTGTGGTACCGTTATATTATGTTCAACTAAATCTTCTTCCAAAACTTCCTGACTCAGAGCAAAAGCCGTAATTAACACTTGAAATGACTGAGGGTTCTTACGGGCATAATCTAACAAGCGTTGTCTTAACTCATCCCTTGTACCTGTGGTCGGTAACTTTACTCTATCACATTCTGCCTCTAAATCCGCCTTCCTCAACTTCCTAATAGCTTGGGTTAGCTCAGCTGCTCTTATTTGTGCATACGGATCAACATAAGTAGCCATATTTATATATTAACAATACCACTGGAAAAAAAAGATTAGAACACACAATAGTTCAGTCGTCTGTCTTAGTCATCTATAGAAGTCCTTACTTGTCAATAGTCATTATTCTTTTCCCAAAAATATGTTATTATTATTATTATTATTATTTGTTTTTGAGAATAAATTTCAGTTATACTAACCTAACTCCCAAAATTCTTTTAACCCTATCTCGCCTCACGTTAGGATATCAAACTATCACTGCCTCACGCTATGGGCTATCATAATATGGAACTTCAACTGAATAAAGGTTTCTTTTTTTTTTTTTTTAACAATTTTAACTAAATTAAGTTGCAACAATTAGCAATACTGTTTTGTTTTAACACTACTCAGCCCCACGATATGGGCGCCAAACTTTTTACGTGGACTTCACGTTAACTTTGCTTTAAGTAACAACGACCGTATTTTATTTAATTTATTATATTTTTTTTTCTTTTCTTTCAACAATAACAATCTTATATACAATAAATTACATTTACACTACATTAACCATTCAACACTTTTATTGGTAGGATAGTACTTAATTTTTCAAGGTTGGTATACCCAATTTTAACTGTATAAGTACGTTCTCTGTTCAACAATAACAAATTCCTAATTAATTATTTTAACCTTCTTTCTTTTTTTTTTGTTTCCAGGTATCTACTAGAACGTCTCGTATTATTTACTATTAACTTGTGTAGTCACTTATATTTGCAACTTCAGGATGTTTCAATATATATATTATACCCCCTTTTTTTTCTTATTTTTTTTAGAATAAATAAAGGTTTTCAATTTATAATCCAGTCCTTAACTCTACAGATTACACTCAATAATCCCACCTATGTCTCCTATATTAGTCTATTTGTCAGCTTAGTCCATGAAGAATTGTATTTAAAGATAGATAGAAAAGACAGTCTCACGAAGAAAGAAATAGAAGTTTAGGCCTATACCCACAGAGTGACTGTGGCGATAGACCACCGATACAGGAGCGACGTCTAGATCTTGAGTTACAAACAATCTGACTCCTCTCCTGCAACCGGGAAAATATTAATGGGCCGCAAACAAAAATAAAATTTTGTAAATCGATGTCAGAGGTCCCTGACACTCTCTCCTAGAGGCACGTGGGGCCGTTGTTCGCCTCCAACATCGATGGCTTTCACAATCTCTCATAAATTTCTTTTCTTTATATGTTACTGGTATAGGCCTTGTCTACTACCAGATTTTATTTGTTTGATTCGGGATACTTCCGGCGTTCCCTCACCTCCCCCTTACAATCTCTGGTACTTGCTAATAAACTACTTATCATCAGTACACTACTCGCAATTTCCTATTCTCCTCTTTCTAACCTAACCAATCATTTGTTGTTATCTTTCAACTCACTCTCCTCTTTCTAACCTGACCAGTCATCAGCTATTATCTTTTAACCCCTTTCTTTCTTTAAGTAGAGTTCCCTTCAGCTTATACCATTGATTTAATTCACTCGGTGGTTATTCTAGTTTTCCTACTTCTTACGTTACTACTCTTTAGCATGGGCACCCAATCTTCTTTTGTCTCTAAATTCCCTAGAATTCTAACTGAAACTAATTCACGCCCAGATTAGTAAGCTTCTCTATAACCCCTTTAGTGACTTCTACTTCTACCCTAACATGTAAATTTTCCAATGGTACACACCTAATGCACTACCACTCGTAGGCCTTCTTTTGCCCTTCAATCTTTCCACTTCTTATCCCCCTCTACTATGTTCCATATACCTTCGCTTGTAGATAAATCTCTATAAAAAAAACATAACTTAACATTACAGGCCAGCATGAAATCTATTTATAGATAGTCACCCGTCACCTGAAAGAAACCCAAGTGGGAGGGGCCCTCGTAAGAAGTACTAAGCATGCCCCTTAATTACTTTTCTTCCTTACTCCCCTCGCGTCCTGTCTCAAAAATAACAAAGTTTCTATGAGCATCACCAATTGCCCCTAGCTATGTATTCATTCGTGGGACAATCACCCAAAAAAACCTAAAGTGAAGAGATCTATCTGTAGCCTTCAGCGGTTAGGCTCTTGACTGCTCTTTTATAATTAACTTAGACCAGAAATAGAAAGTAGTTGGATTACTGGATTTCATCACTTTACTTCTAGAATTCTCACTTCTATATTTCTATTCTATTCTTCTATCATACCCTACGGCGTCTGATTGCCATACATGACTTAGAAACCATCCTTAAAAAAGGAATATCTCAGTTTTCTCACTCCTCAAACAATAAGAAAAAGTCTAGACTATTATACTCAACCAGTGATGTCCAACTTATCCTCCGATCCTGAGTTGTCTCCCATTACTTCCTGATGTCCATATCTGCTCTTATTCAGAGCGAGCAGTCACGACTCACTCTCACAGCTGATGTTCGCTGTAGCGGTGTCTCGTACTGGCCGACTTGGTGTATTCTTCTGATTAATGACTATCTCCATATAGTCGGGTCAAGGAAGTTCACAACCAGAATTTCCTTAGATGGAAGTCTGACACATCATCATGCCAGAACGTCGCTACCGCTGTCACACATCCCAATCTCGTCTTCTCCCTTCTGCCTTTTCAACTTCTCTCACTCGTAGTCAGGCACGTACTCCTACTGTCTTTTTGGGATCAGCTCTTCTCCCGTCGACTCACCGTCGGCGCATGCGCACTTCTCTTTTTTCTGTAATTCAAAATAAATTCAGGGCAGTATCGATAGTCATAACAGGGTTCAATATCGATTAATCGAAGTCTCCCAAACCCTTCCTTTGTTTAGAAATGGTTTGCTATCGTCTATTATGCACGTAGCCATTCGCTACGTGACATGAGCTAATAGAATAATAAGACATGTGCAGTTTTCTGAACCGTGGACAATGCAAGTAAGAAACGTGTTAATTTAGTGTTAGTACTCCTCAAGGTTCTATCCTCGGCCCCTTTCTATTTTACTTTATAAGTATTATAAATGGTTTTTCTGCTCGGTGTAGTAGCACCTACAAAACTGACTACATAGAAGTCGCTGGTTCTATTCTAGGGAAACTCAAGGGCAGGAGATGTTACCTCTTCTGGTCTGTCCTTAACCGACTAGGATCGACTTAGTTTTCAAAATGAGTACCAAGGGATGGTTTTACACAAATATCAGAGGACGTAAAGGGCAGCAGGAACGCAAAGTTCTCCATCGTACGCTAAACGGCTAATTTGTCAGCAACTTTATCTGAACAACTGAATTCTGTAAAATGATGTAGCTTTACATACCAGCTACTGTAGTTCAGCATATTCGCATGTAGGCAATTCGTATGACAGACCTATCAGGGGGGAGAAAGGGAGAGAGAGAGAGAGAGAGAGAGAGAGAGAGAGAGAGAGAGAGAGAGAGAGAGAGAGAGAGAGAGAGAGAGAGAGGGGGGGACTAGAGAGGAGACAAATATGCAGAGAAGGAATGAACCAACACATCCAGAATACCTAACTACCTTATGTAATATAAAATTTCGTGTTGTGGAATATCTTAACCAGGCTTGTGAAGCTATGACGTATGCTTGGTCATATAGTAATATAATGACGTCAGAAACACTAACATGTGAGAGTTGTGAGAATGCCACTTGTTATGTAGCAAAGCCTGCTGAAAATTAATCCTCAGGCAATATTCGTACACATTATAAACAGTCGTAAAATTTCGCGTTGAGCTGGGTTACGAGAAAGCATTGTATTCAGCTCTAAACTGCAGAATAATTCGTCATCAAGGCCCGGAAGTTAATGCTCTATCGGAAGACGAAATATGCATGCAAATATGCTCTAAAATTTGTAATATATGCTCATGAAACCAATGAAGTATTCTCTATCATTGAAGTAATTTTAACAATTTACGTTCTCCTGTTACCTAAACTACGTTATAAATTAAAGAAAATACTGTGTCTTCAGAAAATCATTGCAACAAAGTTTAGTAACCGTGCGAGGTGCCAGAGATCGTAATGTGTTGAACTCGCATTCGGGAGGTCCCAGGTTCAAATCCCCTGGCCGGCCAATTCGACATGGGCTTTTTCATAGTTTTCCCAGTCGTCTAGGCAAATGTCGAATTGGTTATTTACATACCATGAATCATCCTCGCTATTTAATCATATATCATATCCGTTTAAATTAATATCAGTCCACTCTGAAGACACAGATCCTGAACTCCTGATATGGCCTCGGAGCTGAAAGGAGTATAAATACAGCTGAATTAAAAAAACTCAATAATTGAAAACTAGTGAAGTGAAATATAGCTTTAATCTTATACAGTCAGTTCCAAAAACATTAAGTACCGGTATGTACTGTCAATTACTGTACAACCGGTTCTTAAAACGTTCAATTACCCAAATATGCTGCAAATGATTGAATTAACAGACATATGCAGAACATTTAAAATCTGTCAGAAATATGCCGTTAAGAATGCGACAAATAAATAAAATATGCACAAATATTTTTATATTAAGCTAAAATGTACTATCGCAAAACTAACGAAATATGCAATAATGTGGAGAATCAAACCACCAATTTTTGTTATTAAGTACCACAATGGTACTTTATGAGATTGTATGGTGGAAGGGAAATGTCTATCCGTCTGTTCATTTGTCTGTACGCGTGATAACACGAATACACTTATCAGATTTTCATGAAACTTGGTACAAGTTACGCAAATATAACGTCCATGGGAATAAGCCTATTGATTTGTACCAAATCGGTTGACCGGTACCGGAGTAACGAATAATTAACGGTCACATTCTTTTTAAGGCAAATCATCACTATATAGACTACAACAAGGCCGCGTTGCTAACCAACTACGGCCTCCAAAGTCAGTTAAGACGTTATATACACATCATTCATAGGTGTGATACATAGCAGGCCGAATGCAAGAATACATTACATGCTAGATGAAAAATTTCCTTTTATACAGAAATGTGTTGTGTTCCTGGCTGTACCATTGCAATAATAATGCCAATGGGGAATCTGTCCAAGTGTTTAAATTTCCCAAAAAATAAAGCCCGACGGCTTAAATGGATGCCTGCAATTTACAGAGAAAATGTTATACCTTCAGATAATTGATGGTATGCAAACACACGTTGATGATAACTGATAAGCATTTGTCAGTATTTTGTTAAACCCATACGGTGGTAGTAATTGTCATTTATGGTTGGTGAAAGGTACTTATTTACAATACTGCTGATGAATTTTTTACTGGACGTATTATTATAATATTTAAATAGGATACTTACTTAGGCATAATAAAAATTTATGTTTTTAATAATACAAAGTATGTACCATGTATATCAGAAGCATGTGAAGCTGACTACGTCTGGCACTTTGTTATATCAATTTACCTGATTTTATCTCTTTCATGTCTTATGCACATTTTAACACAGATAATGTAATATAATGTAATAAAAAATATAATTTTTCGTATAGCTTACTTCCGGACCTTGATTATCATAAAAGGCAGTGAGACAATTGAAATCTACCAACTTCTACTAACTTCTGAAACGGCAATATCAACTAACTACTAATGGATGAGATGTGAGACAACATAATAACCCGGTGGGGCTAACCTTATTGCTAGGAACCTTAAAACTCGAAAAATATTATTAAGATGGTTTATTGGTATAAAATTAAACCGCCGGCGTGGTCTTGTGGTTAGCGTCGCTGACTACAGATTCGTGGCCCGGGTTCGATCCTCGGTACCTCTTCGGATTTTTCTAAGGTAGGGAGGTATGGAAAGGGGTGCACTCAGATTCGCGATTCAAATTGAGGAACTACTTGATAGATAAGTAGCGGCTCCGGTCATGAAAACCACCATTAACTGCCGTGGGTGTCGGCATGATGACCACATGTCCCCCAATCCTGCCATCTGCCTATGGTAGATGACGCAGCGGTCGGGTGGTAGTCCTTGTCCCTTCAGGGATGTAGCGCCACGGAGTTTAGTTTAGTTTTATTGGTATAAAATTAGGCTTATAAAACACAGCATTATAAACATTTAACTCCTCAATCAATTAAGAAAATTATATGTTCAGAATCCAATATTGATTGGAAAATATGTACATAAATATGCAGTGAAAATGATATAATACATTAAAAGTGTCTAGAGTAAAAAAAAAATGTAAAATCACATATTTAATACCATTCATTTATGATGATGGTAAACAATGATGCATTAGATTATTTCACCACAGTGAATAATTACAGGTACATATTTTTCTAAATTTTCTGGGGTCATTGACGTCTGTCAGGAAGAATGTTCTTATCGGTGGAAAACAACCTTTCAATGTCACATGATGTAACGAGGCTAAATTTTAAGAAAGGAATCTTCTCTGAAGAAATCCCCCAGAAGGATCAGTAATGCCGCCATTTAGAATTTGATACAGAAAGTACAAGTAAACAATATACCTTTGACAAGATTCAATCAAACCTGCCCTCGACTTACGCAGCCCTTGTGCATTGGTATGAGAGAAGATTGCATATATTGTAAAGACTAACGCTACAATTAATTGGAATCTTTGGTAAACCCCCCCAGAGGTTTGTTCAGTTATTGTTGTAACCATCCTTCTGAGGAGCTGTCACTCATAGTCATCTTATTGTGGCAAATGATAATACACAGAGCTTTCTGAACTTCAACAAGTAATTCCACATATAGATATCAAAATGGTTAAATATATAATTTCATGTAATACCACAATCATATTTAAATAGCTTATAAATATGTAAAAATATACAACATGAAACTTCACTAAAATAGTCGTCATGTACCTTTATGGTCTTCCACAGTGTGAAGGTAAAGAGTAATACACGTATTTAAAGGCAATTGAAGATTTTGCATGTTTTTAATAATTATGAAGATTCAAAGATAGCTCGAATGTATACTAATGTGTACCATGAATTAGTTGATTATGTAAAGGCATTTTGTTATAGCATTAATTTGCATTTTTCGTCATTTTCAAGGGATATGTTATTTTTGGGTCATTTTCGACATTTTAATAGTTTTCCATAAAGTGTTATATTACGTTATATTTTTAATTTTCATTATTATTTCTGTTTTTAGTGCTTGTTTATTATAACTTTATAAGCAATTAACGTCCACAAGAAACAGGCTTACAAATATAGGCCTAACTGCTACCTTTATGTGAAGGAATGTGTATTTTGAACTCTTCTACAATTTCAAAAAAAAAATAAATAAACATCCAGAGGGGGTCCAAATAATTACTTTCAGACAATAGATAATAGTCTTCATTTGAGAATCTGTCCTAAGTGCAACGTTTGCAAATGTTCTCTGAATAGTGAAAACTTATTAACTTTATAGGCGTTGCTAATATAATAAACTTTACAAAAGGTTTATAATAACTTTGATTCTCAGAATAAATAGATACGAGAGTCATTGAATACCCAATTATCAATATAAGAAAAATGTCTGAAATATTTATAAGGTAAACTAGTTACTGATTAGATTAGAAGGACTAATTCTTTTCAGGAAGGCGTGAGGAATTGCCCATCAGAGGGAGATCGAATTCTTCAGAATGAGGCAAAGTAGAGGGCAAGTAAAGGTGCAGCACAGAAAACAGGTCATATTCCATAAAGCAGTAACAATGTTTAATAAATAGACTCCAGTAACAATATTAAAACGGAGTAATTCTAAATAGCAGTAATTAACACTGCATAAATTCAATGTTAAATATACAATAAATAAAGCATCTCAAATAAGACACACCATGACTATTAATTATACCCAACGATTGCTAACTATCCAATCCTCATCCAAAATTTCACTAAGTGCAAAGCAGGATCAATGCAAACTAATCTAACCTGACTGATGAATTATGTAGAATAATATCAATCGTAAGCTTAGGGAAATGCAAATGGTGTGAAAGCAGCAATAATTTTCTAACAGCATAAATACTAATACTCAGCAAATAATTGAATAAGAAAGCTGAAGCACAAATTCAAATAATTTAAGATAATAACGGTCAGCGAAAATACAAGAGGGACCAGAAAAACGATTTACATGAGGATATAATTAAGTGGACATAAATTTAGAAAAACCTTAAATTGGAAAATCAATTTACTGGAAAATGCGCAGTCCAAAAAGTCACAATAAGACTAGAGGGTTCAATCTAACCAGGAAAATAAAGTGAACAAAAAATGAATAAACGTGAAGTTAAATTTAAATCAGGCTCAAATAAAAGAATAAAAAAAAATAAATTAATTCCGAAAAAGGGAATAAGTTACTATAGAATATATAAAAAACAATCAAAATAAAGCAGAAAAAGTAATTTAGAAAACCAGGCAAAACTCTCAAAATGCAAATTTAGCGAATGACAGAAGGCCAGAAAAATAACTATACAAGGGGAGAAAATGCCAGAAGCAAAACTTTAATTAAATACTCATAGTAAATTTGCAGAAATATCGAAAAATATATCTAATCTGATAACCAGAATGCATATACAAAACGGAAAGAATTTTTAGGCCTACCTAGGTTAGAATGAATCTATAACAATTTATAATATGTGGAATTATAATACGGAATAGGGGGGGGTTTACAATATTCACATCATATAATACCAATCTAGAGAAGTTAAGTAATAATGGGCATGAGAGCAAACAGAATTAATGAAAAGCAGTAATTTTAAGTCTATACAAATTTTAGTGCCTAATATCTTTATATCAATTATACTTCATATGATATAATTCAACCAGTCGAAGTCGGCAAATACAACAAGCTATCAATCTTATTAAAAAACTTTTTTAGATCACCTTTTTTTAAGTGAACAATGATTACAAAATATGAACCTAACAAAAATACTTGATTTAATACAAGCACGAAATGCTACAGGGTGTCTGAATATAATCCTGATACACAATCGAATCTTTAATCCCCAAAACTAGTTAGGAAAAATGAATTACTTTAAGCAGAGGATAATTTAAGATTGCTATCAAAATTCGACTGGGAAACGCCCATCAAAATGGCGATGTCAGCAAGTCCAAATAATTAACAAATCTCAAACATAGCAAGATACAATTATTAATGCTCTCGTAATTTCACTCACAACCAACATGTTAAACTACCTATAAGAGGTAAAAATATTAACTGAGGGGGCAAGGCGTTGTCATACCTGCGTAGCATAGAATATGAGGGAATGTTAACTAACATTTACTACAGCATGGATTACGCTGAGCTGCTTCTTGAACATCTTTAGAAAATTTCTACAGCAATAGAAGTGCCTGATGCACACAAATGATTACTTGGGTTAACTTTCTTTTTCATGATAAAGAAATACTATAATATGAGCGTGCTTAAGGCACATATTAACCTTGTATTGAAATCATAGTACAGTATGTCGCAACTCACATGACAGACGAAGAAGGCTCTCCCCGGCAGGACTCCACACAACTTCACTCACTGAAACCCTCGGCAAGTCTGTCAGTCATGGGAGCGCGGTGAACCTCCTAAGCCTGCCACGCGAGGGCAGCACAGTACTAGATAACGTCACACCAAAGAACACAGGCGGAGAAACCGTGGAATTAAAATTCCACGTTACAGATACTCCCCTGTGTCCCATAAAAAAAAAGTTTTTTTTACGAAAAACTTTTTTTTTTTTTTTTTTTTTTTTTTTTTTTTTTTTTAAAAACAGAACTACAAAGATAGCCAAAAAAAATTTCTAAACAGCTGAGCTAACATCAACATACCCCCAAAAAACTAATACTAAATAACAAGACAGCATATAAAATCAGTAGTCTCACACATGTCCAATGTACAGCAAATCACCATTTACACCATTCATTATTTCAAAGTAGCTTGGTTCCATCTTGACGTGTAATTCTGCTTGAAAGTTTTTTTTTTTTTTATAGACCCTGACAGCACATATCTATATAGAAACCCTTTTTTTTTTTTTACAAGTTGAAAAATTATTGTCCAAATTTTTTTTTTTTTTTAAATGACTCATCCAATAATAGTTATAATCTTGCTTTAGAAATGCATAATACAGCACGAAGCATGAATGAACGCCAAATGTCCAAATCCGGCGATCGAGGCAAAATCAGCAAGTTCCATACTTAGCTGAAATACTTGAATATAGCTGAGCTGAAGAAGAAGAGGGCGAAGTCAACAGAACACCATGCATGTTCTAAGATCGATGACTGCTGGATGAGCAAGATGAGGATGACTCCGGCCACCCACATGGAGTGACAAAGAAGAAGGCGGGGTTGCATACCCCATGAGGCATCCATACAGAGAGTCCAGAGGCATGACGTCAAATACCTCCGAACAAGCCAGCAGGAACTCCATGGCTTCCAGGCCCAGATTACACACGTAGAAATCTTCTTCATAGAACAGCTCATACATGAAACACAATATTCAGAGTCATAAGTGATGGTTCACACCTTCTCACAGGGAGGGGACTAGTACAGCCACAGTGAGAGGAAAGGATTCTTAAATTGGATGAATGTCTTTGGAAATATCACTCCTTTGAACTAGAAAGTTCACAGCTTTGGGAGCTCCAAAATCAGTTTTTGTTTGTTTTAACTGTCCACTATAACTGATGTCGATATGCACATGTGCTTGGAGAAAACATTACACTTAGTTTGTTTTACTTAGGCGAGGATTTCTTCTTTTTTTTGTTTACTTAAAGTTCATAAAATTATTTTTGTATTTAATATCAATTTGTTTATGCAGAATGTTGTTGGGAATTAATAATGTCCATCCAACATAATAATAAGTCGATGCCGAGGTTTTTGTTAATTTATTGATCCCAATTGTAAGGGAGATCATGCCTTTCTAAGCATAATATAAGGTTACTGCCAGGATTCTTTGTTTCTTAGTTTGTGTTTTTTTTTTTCAAGGGGGCCCCCTTTATTGGTCAAGGAGCGAAACTGCCGAGGAGGAAAATTCCAGGTCACGAGTGAGTTGCGATATACAAATTACTATAAAAGTTTACAACAAATTCAAAACTTTAAATAGGTATGAAAGAGAAAGTTAACTAGACAATTACTTATTTACATAATTATACATATAAACACTTATACATTATTTCCATAAAATATAACTCATTAACTACCCAATACAAAAAACAGCAAGATAGCCTAAAACTGGGCTTAACATTTCTTGAGCTGCGATATATGACAACGCCTTACTGATTTATCACATAGGTGTTCCACTAGGAAGGTGACTCCTCCGCTCAAAATGTCCACTATCCTATATGGACCAACGTAGCGGGGAGCCAGCTTCCTGGCGAACTTCGAAATAGCTTTGCTTTGAGGATAATTCCTGCACATGACCCTATCATTAATGACAAATGGATTGGGAACTCTACCTTTATTGTATGTCACAGCACGCTTAACATGGTCCCTCAACAAATTCCTCTTTGCAGCTTTCCAAGTACTGGTCAGATCATCAGGAGACGGGGAATCAGGCAACAAATCCGCTATACCCCAGACGTTACTGAGAGGGTGATTGGGCGCGAAAGAACAAAGCAGAGAAAAAGGTGCAAAACCATGCGATTCGTGTATTGCAGTGTTAAATGCGAATTGCAGCCACGACAAATTCATATCCCACTGCGAATGATCTTTGTGGTGGTATGCAATAAGCGCATTTTTCAAATTTCGCATTACGCGCTCCGCATGGGAGGGATTAGGATAGTACGGAGTAGTAGTAATATGAGAGATACCTGAACGGAAACAGAAGTCCTTGAACAGTCTAGAAATAAATTGCGGGCCATTATCCGAGACGATAAATTGCGGGAAGCCGAAGACCTGAAAAATGGAAGCTAAACTAGAAATAACCTTTTCTGTACGAGAGTCTCGCATGGGAAACAACCAAGTGAATTTTGAAAAAGCATCGACTACCACAAATATAAAAGTATTTCCCTTTTTTGAACGTGGAAGTTTTCCCAGGAAGTCGATGAACAGTTTTTCAAATGGCCTTTGGGCAACAGTAGATGACAAGAAACCCATGCGAGTATTGAGAGAGGGCTTAGACATGGAACAAATAGTGCATGATCTAACTCGATCACGGACATCCAAGAACATGCCTTTCCACCAAAAGGAGACCTGGATCTTCGCTAAGGTTTTCTTGAGACCCAAATGGCCACCAATCGGGGAAACATGGAAATAGCTGAAAACCATGTCCTTAAGAACAGAAGGAAGAACAATCTTGTGACGCCTACATCTCCCCACTTGGATCTGTAAGGTATCTTTAACCAGGCAAAAGTTGCTAACAGCAGATCCACCTTTCAATTTGTCAATGATGACAGACAAATCGGGATCTAATAGTTGCTGCTGTGCAATATCAGAAAATGCAAGAGGAAAATCAGTCAACAGAGGAGCAATTACTTCCTGAGGGGGCCTAGATGACACCCCAGAACCCTGAATAGGAGCAACTTCTTCCACAGAAGGTCTAGCGGAACCCTCAAACATCCGCGACAAGGAGTCTGCTAAGATGTTTTCAGAAGAGCGGATGTGGACCGTGGAGAATTTAAACGCCGATAGGCGAACCGCCCATCGAGCTAGTCGGCCCGTCTTGCGAGGTCGAGCCAAACACCAAGACAACGCTTGGTTGTCGCACTCTAAGATGAAGTTGACGTGCTCGACATACATGCGAAACTTCTCCAGGGCAAAAATAACTGCCAGAGCTTCCATCTCATAGATGGAAAATTGCTGCTCTTGGGCAGTCAGCGAGCGCGACGCATACGCAATTGGCTTCCGTCCTTCAGGAAACTCCTGAAGCAATACGGCGCCTAGCCCAGCAGCACAGGCATCAGTTTGAACGATGAACGTACGCGAGAAATCCGCCATGGCCAAGATGGGCGGGTTGGAGATGGCACTCTTAATATCCTCAAAAGCGAGGTGGTGCTCCTCCGTCCACTTGAATTCGACACCTTTGCGTCGTAAACGATTCAAGGGCGCCGCCCGAGCCGAGAAGTTAGGGATGAATTTGGCGAAGAAATTGGCCATGCCAATGAAACGCGCCACTGCTTTGACATTGCACGGAGGTGGAAAGTTCCTGATTGCCACCGTCCTCTCTGGGTCGATAGCGACGCCTTCCGGAGAGATCAAATGGCCGATGAAACTAAGTTGCGGTCGGGCAAACCGCACCTTAGTTGGCTTGACGGTAAGGCCAGCCTCCTGCAAGCGACGAAATACCTCCCGAAGATGCAACATGTGGGATGCAAAGTCTTTGCTGTAAATAACCAGATCGTCGAGGTAGTGATATACATAGACGAACTTAATATCTGAAAAGATCTTGTCCAACAATCTGGTCAGCACCTGCGCCCCGGTTGCTAAACCGAATGGAAGTCTGCAGAATTCAAAATGATTCCACTCTGTGGAAAAGGCAGTAAGATGACGAGAAGATTCATGTAGAGGGATCTGGTTATAGGCGCTATTAAGGTCCAAAGAAGAAAAAACGGTGGCTCCCGCAAACCAGTGAGCTGCTGAATGGATGTCAGGTAATGGCATGGATTCTATGATAATTTTCTGATTGAGAGCACGAAAGTCAATGACAGGTCTGAAATCTTCTTCGCCCTTAGGGACCAAAAAGATTGGACTAGAATAGGCGGAATGCGAGGGTCGAATTATACCTTTATCCAGCATTTCCTTTATTTTGGATCTCATGACCATCAGCTTAGGCGGTGAGAGTCTGTAAGGAGGGAGGCGGACAGGCACCCTATCAGTAACCTGGATTTGATACTCCAAAACATTGGTGACCCCAAGCTTGTCACTTAATACTAGAGGGAAATCAGAAATAATCTGGAGAACTTGAGCACGTTGATCGGGAAGTAAATGACTTAAATCAACTGGTTGATCAGAAACCTCATCGGACCGGAGCAAGTTTTGGTCTACAAAAGCATTGGAGGACTGAACTACAGGCTTAAGAGAAGATATGGCGAAACTAATTTGATAAGTGGGTTCAAATGGAAAATAGACTACACTGCGTTGAAAATCTAGAGTCAAGCCAGAGAAACGGGCAAAATCCGCTCCCAGAATCACCGGAAACACCAGGGTATTAGTTACCAAAAACATGACCTTCCAAGAAAATTTAGCTATTTTCACCTTAAGAGCAATTTTCCCTAGTATAGAAATAGGAGAAGCATCTGCACTAACCGTATTCTCAGAGTAGGGTAAAAGCTTAGAAACAGAAATGCCAAGATCAGCTAACGTCTGCCTACTAATACACGACTTAGCAGCCCCGGAATCTAGCAAGGCATTAGTAGAAATTTTTTTTAAAGAAATCGAAAGAACTGGCAAATGATTGGGGACACGACCTGAACAACCCATAGATAATAATAGCTGTTTGTCACGATCTCTGGCATCATCAGAAAAAGGCATAGAAACAGGAGAAGGTTCTAGTCATGGGCGGAAATTCGTCCTAGGTGCAGAAACAGTAGGCCTACGGCTCATGTCAGCAAACTTCTTTCGACAATCGGCAACCAAATGACCAGATTTATCACAATAAGTACACCTACGAACAATCCTAGATTCACTAGCAAAAGCAGAAGGCCGCTGCTGAAATTCCTGAATACGAGTAGGACAGTTTCTAATTAAATGGCCAACCTGACTACAATAATGGCAAGTACGAACATCCCTATTAGAATTGGTTTGAACAGAATTACGAGAATGCCTCGGAAAGTTAACTTGAGGGCTAGTGCTAGGAGGAACCGGCTCCAACAAAGGGGCAGAATTAGATGGAACCCGACAGGCATCACCACTCTCAACCTCAGAAACAGTCGCACCAAGAGCACACAAATCCTCAAAAGTGCGAGGTCGAGGAGCAAACGCCAAGTATGAGCGGGTAATCGGATTCAACCCAGAAATGATGAGTTCTACCATTTGATTCTCTGAATCAGGAATTTGAAAAAGGGCAGCATGAAGTTTAATATCTGTCACATAATCAGAAAATTTTTCACCCACACGCTGAGGTCTATAATACTGTGAAGACACTAAAGCTATACGTGGCCTGGAGGGAATAAATTGCCTCAAAATCTCAGAATGAAACAAGGTAATAGATTTAGATGTTCTTAAGACAGATTGTAAAATATCTAATACACGGCCTGAAACTAAACTGAGCAACATTTGCAATACAATAAACTCTTGAACCGCAAAAGACTTAGCTAAGTCAGAAAATTCTACCAAAAACCTAAGGAACTTGATAGCTTCATCCATGGTAGACACCGTAAACTGTTTCTGTAAATCAAGCATCTTCTGAAGCGGGTGAGCCATCTTAAGTGGTGAAAATACGGCTTGAGAAAAACTCGGCACTACATTTAAATTTGGAGAAACCGAATCTGTAAGCTGTGTCTGAGTTAAATTCTGATGTTGAGGAAAGGCCTGGAAATTTGAAGTAAAGGTATTTTGAATATTTCCTTGAAGAGGCAACAAGGGAGGAGTTACTGTGAGTTGAGCCATAGCCGAAGAATTATCCTGAACCCTCGGAGTATCCAAGTTAACTAACAAAGTAGATGAGGAGGCCCCACCTTGAGATGCATCCACAGTGGTAACCATTTGCTCACTATCGTCAATGTCCCAAACAGAAAAAGGGGCTAACAAGATTTCCCTTAATTTAGTAAGCTCCCCCTGATCTAAACCAGTATCCGGAATTTGCTGAATCAGAATAATCCTGTTTTCTATGTGCTTAACTCTGTGGATAAGTCGCTTCTTCTGTTTGGTAGAAGCTTCAGGATCGGAAAATATTTCATTTACAGAATCTACTACCTCAGTGACCTTACGTTTCAGTAAACGAAATTCATTATCTGGATCATCAAGAGTTAATAACTGAGCAGAAGGAGTGTACTGAGAAGCTACTTGCTTAAGGCGAGATAATAAGGAGGCCGCATCAGCGGTTTCATCAGCCGATACGCCTCTAGCTTTAATTTCGAAAAGGATTTCATCTTTCCGTAGGAAGTCCCACGAAAGTTGCAAATTGAGAGACATAATGAATAGAATGAAAAAAGTGGGATTAACAATCTCTGTAAATATATCTATATAAATATGGGCATATCTCTATATATGCAAGGCATATATACTTCCCTCGCCTCAGACTGAAGAGTTGCTACCATGCAACGTTTGCAAATGTTCTCTGAATAGTGAAAACTTATTAACTTTATAGGCGTTGCTAATATAATAAACTTTACAAAAGGTTTATAATAACTTTGATTCTCAGAATAAATAGATACGAGAGTCATTGAATACCCAATTATCAATATAAGAAAAATGTCTGAAATATTTATAAGGTAAACTAGTTACTGATTAGATTAGAAGGACTAATTCTTTTCAGGAAGGCGTGAGGAATTGCCCATCAGAGGGAGATCGAATTCTTCAGAATGAGGCAAAGTAGAGGGCAAGTAAAGGTGCAGCACAGAAAACAGGTCATATTCCATAAAGCAGTAACAATGTTTAATAAATAGACTCCAGTAACAATATTAAAACGGAGTAATTCTAAATAGCAGTAATTAACACTGCATAAATTCAATGTTAAATATACAATAAATAAAGCATCTCAAATAAGACACACCATGACTATTAATTATACCCAACGATTGCTAACTATCCAATCCTCATCCAAAATTTCACTAAGTGCAAAGCAGGATCAATGCAAACTAATCTAACCTGACTGATGAATTATGTAGAATAATATCAATCGTAAGCTTAGGGAAATGCAAATGGTGTGAAAGCAGCAATAATTTTCTAACAGCATAAATACTAATACTCAGCAAATAATTGAATAAGAAAGCTGAAGCACAAATTCAAATAATTTAAGATAATAACGGTCAGCGAAAATACAAGAGGGACCAGAAAAACGATTTACATGAGGATATAATTAAGTGGACATAAATTTAGAAAAACCTTAAATTGGAAAATCAATTTACTGGAAAATGCGCAGTCCAAAAAGTCACAATAAGACTAGAGGGTTCAATCTAACCAGGAAAATAAAGTGAACAAAAAATGAATAAACGTGAAGTTAAATTTAAATCAGGCTCAAATAAAAGAATAAAAAAAAATAAATTAATTCCGAAAAAGGGAATAAGTTACTATAGAATATATAAAAAACAATCAAAATAAAGCAGAAAAAGTAATTTAGAAAACCAGGCAAAACTCTCAAAATGCAAATTTAGCGAATGACAGAAGGCCAGAAAAATAACTATACAAGGGGAGAAAATGCCAGAAGCAAAACTTTAATTAAATACTCATAGTAAATTTGCAGAAATATCGAAAAATATATCTAATCTGATAACCAGAATGCATATACAAAACGGAAAGAATTTTTAGGCCTACCTAGGTTAGAATGAATCTATAACAATTTATAATATGTGGAATTATAATACGGAATAGGGGGGGGTTTACAATATTCACATCATATAATACCAATCTAGAGAAGTTAAGTAATAATGGGCATGAGAGCAAACAGAATTAATGAAAAGCAGTAATTTTAAGTCTATACAAATTTTAGTGCCTAATATCTTTATATCAATTATACTTCATATGATATAATTCAACCAGTCGAAGTCGGCAAATACAACAAGCTATCAATCTTATTAAAAAACTTTTTTAGATCACCTTTTTTTAAGTGAACAATGATTACAAAATATGAACCTAACAAAAATACTTGATTTAATACAAGCACGAAATGCTACAGGGTGTCTGAATATAATCCTGATACACAATCGAATCTTTAATCCCCAAAACTAGTTAGGAAAAATGAATTACTTTAAGCAGAGGATAATTTAAGATTGCTATCAAAATTCGACTGGGAAACGCCCATCAAAATGGCGATGTCAGCAAGTCCAAATAATTAACAAATCTCAAACATAGCAAGATACAATTATTAATGCTCTCGTAATTTCACTCACAACCAACATGTTAAACTACCTATAAGAGGTAAAAATATTAACTGAGGGGGCAAGGCGTTGTCATACCTGCGTAGCATAGAATATGAGGGAATGTTAACTAACATTTACTACAGCATGGATTACGCTGAGCTGCTTCTTGAACATCTTTAGAAAATTTCTACAGCAATAGAAGTGCCTGATGCACACAAATGATTACTTGGGTTAACTTTCTTTTTCATGATAAAGAAATACTATAATATGAGCGTGCTTAAGGCACATATTAACCTTGTATTGAAATCATAGTACAGTATGTCGCAACTCACATGACAGACGAAGAAGGCTCTCCCCGGCAGGACTCCACACAACTTCACTCACTGAAACCCTCGGCAAGTCTGTCAGTCATGGGAGCGCGGTGAACCTCCTAAGCCTGCCACGCGAGGGCAGCACAGTACTAGATAACGTCACACCAAAGAACACAGGCGGAGAAACCGTGGAATTAAAATTCCACGTTACATAAGTTTGCATCGTCCATTTCAAGATAATTTATTGTAAACAGTCACTGTAATTTGTGCTTTAGCAGTAAAGAGTTAAGTGTGTTTATTTCATTTTAAATGGCACATAACTTATAACTGGGCAATTATAATTTAATAGGGGCAGTTTGAAGGGGAATGATAGTCTTTTTCACAAAGCATTAATGTACTTACTTAGTAACAATATAACAGTGTTTTATACTGTCAATTTAAATATAACATTGTCATCTATTAAATTACTCTCTAAAATCGATTCATTACTTGCAAAAAGCTAATTACAAGAAATAGTGTATAATTTATTGGTAATTTTTTTTTAAATTACGTGTATTGTAGTTTTTTTATTGTTTTTAGATCATAAATGCATTTTATTTAGTATTTTTTCGCTATTTTTTTTGTCATTAAATGCTTTGCCCTTGTAATTACATAAAAATCCCACTCTAACCATAACACTGCTAGCTAGGACTTCCACTTAATTGTGATGGCAGTATAGCCTGATGGACTGTGAGGGATATTTCTCTATTGTAAAGAGTCCCATCGCAGTCCTAGGCATCTGGGTCCTTGTCCTCTGAAGCCTAGGGCTTTGCATGCTTTCAGTGGATCTGTGAAAACATTTTGGAAGCACCTGCTCCACATCCCGAGGTCACCCACTCGCGAACACGTGACTTTTAAGTCACCAGCCGATATTGGTAAAAACAAAATTATTAAATCGCTTCCATTCCGCATTATTTCTGCCTTCTTGTTTACTCTTACTTTCACATGATGGTGTTTACATAAGGGGCGAAAGTTCTCTGTTATTGATATAGCCTGTGTTCAAAACAATTATATTGCTAAATTGAGAACAAGTGAAGGAACCATTATAGGAACCGAGTATCTAGGGATCGGAAGATGAAACATCACAGACAGTTCAGGATGTAGTATAAATTAGTTTCGCTTCAAAACGAACAAGAATAGCCTACTTTTATTTTGCATTTTTGTTGTTGTTGCATAATTTCATTCTGTACTGGTCCTTTCTAAAAAAAAATGCATTCTTTCGTTGCATTTTCCCCTATTTTGTCTTCAGAATGGACTTTTCTAACATTACAGACAAAGCGATCTCATAATTCCTTAGCTATGAGGCATTCATAATAGAAAACATAATAATAAAATTGCAATATAAAATTTGTTTATTGTTATTTATTGTTACACTACCGTATATTTCCTTTTTAAATAAATATTTAGAAAATTCAAGCCATTTTTTGCAATTGTTCATGTCATATTTTCGTAGGTCAGGTCATTATTCAGGCATTTTTAGGTCATCAACTCCCGAGACCTAGTATAACCAACTCTTTCGGATCGACCAGAAGTCTCCAATATTCTCCTTTCCCGAGGAAAACCTAATAACTCCCGGGATGTTAATTCCGTAATATATATTTATTAATTACTAAAATTGTACGTTATGAGATTGTGTGGGGGACGGGAAAATGACTGTCCGTGTGTCTACGCACGATAACGCAAATACGCTTTATCATGAAACTTGGTATACGCATTTATAACGTCCATAGGAAGAAGCTTATTGATATTGGACAAAATCGGTTGACTAGTACCGGAGTAATGCCTAATTTAGTGCCTTTTTTATGGTAATATATTAGAAAGAATTTATTAAATACAAAACAGTTCTCATAACAAGATATTGAAGTAAGAAAACACGAAGAAGCTGTAAAAAGCATAATTGTTACATTATTTTTAAATAGTGTAGGCCTACTACTTTTACTCCACAGTCGAAAATATTGTTATTATTATCATTATTATATTTATTATCATTATTTTCATTACTATATCCCGGAATGGTGAGCTGAGAGATTGGTAAATATCAACTTCCCCAAGATTGGAAACAACGTTTTCGCTTCACATTCTTACATAAAATAAGTGGGCGCATGGCGAGAGTATGCATTCAGTTGTCTCAGCTACATGTAAAACTTCGCGAGGCGAAGTATCCTCCAAAAGTATAAACTTCTTAATACGCTGTTCACAAACCGACAGATAATAATCAGACAGACATAGAGAGCGGGCCAACTAGAAAGAGATCTGGCATCGTGAGGGGGAGGCTTTGCATTGCACGGTACTAAGACCTTAGGGATCTCGAAATATGTATTAATGCTCAAAAATCCAAATTCAATTTCAGGCTGGACCATTATAATTCCTCTGCCTACTTATTCAGATTTAAATTTTATCTTCCATATTTCCATTGCTGTATTAGCCATACAAGATTGTCACGTAATTGTATTATATACAATATTTCAAAATTAAAAGACCCGGGATAAGGTATACTAAAGCATGAAAGTATTAAAATTAAGTAATAAAATATGAGTAAATCATAAATTTGTAATTAAACATAGGAAATATAACGACAGTTCGTATTTTATCTACGATATGTGAATAATATTTATTATGACGAATGTCGGTTTCGTACGTGCTCGCTTCTGGATACCCCTGGTTCAAATTCAGCCGAGGTCGTCAGACTTTTCAGAATCTAATAATCTTGAGCTAACGCTCGTGGGAGTCGGTGCGCTGACCACAAGCCGCCAGTTATAGAGGCCTATCCATGGTAGATGACACAACAATCGGATGATAGGAATATAGCCACGGAGAAAATAATCAAAGTCCTCCTCATAGATTCATGGCACATTATACAATAAAACTCTACGTAAAATATAAATTTGGTCTCTGGACCAAATCCCCCGTTCTATCGCGTCCAAATAATACCGTTGTTTGTTATTAGATGGTGGTCGAGTTCTGGGTTTTAAACGTGGTCTTTTATAGGAAAATAGACTAAATGACACTTAATTTTGTTTCGATTAGGGCTGTACCGATTAATCGGCTAGATCGATCGATTAAATATTTAATCGTCAATCAATTACATTTTCCGATTAATCGGTTTAGTCTGAAAAACGTTTTTCGAGAAATTGGTCAAATGACCAAACTCCTTTCTCTCGCTTCTCCAGCCTTGGCAAATTCAGCCTATTGTGTCCAAACAATTCCCGTTATTGAAAATCGTGAAGGGTAGTTTAGTAAAAAAAACTCGTGTGTCTCAAGTCTTGGCTGAAAAAGTAACCGGAAATGTAACTTTTGTATATATTTTTTCACTAGTTAACTAGTAATGGTATTAATTAATTCAGGATTTTTTCTGATTATATGTAGTGTAGTAGTTATTAAACGTGTAAAACAATATTAAATGTACACATTGGTTTCGTTTAAAATACCGATCTGTCAAGCGTTAACTCGATTAGAAATTTTAATCGATTTTCAGCCTTAGTTTCGATAAATTAAATTTCCATCAGGGGGCCACATGTTCCACGTGCAGAATTCGATAATATTTAGTGAATAACTACAAAACAAATTAAAATAAACAAGGAATTATTAAGGCAGCAAAGATGAATTAAATATTTAAAAATCAAATTCTTGTAATATCTTGCTTCAGTCACTTGAATTGTATTCAGACTGCTTGAAACCTACATAAAAAAAACTGAATTGCCTTATTCTTCTACATAAATTTCTCGCTATTCCATTATGGCCTGTTATTAATATGTATTATTATACGAGTGTTGCAATCGTTCACGGCACATAAAACTTTGTCTTGTTAATATCTCTTATTCTCATAATTCTTCACTTAAAGCAAGCGTTACTATTATCATCAGGGCCCGGATTCAGATGACCTAAAATTGTTTGAAAAATGACCTATAAAATGACCCTAAATTTTAAAGAAAATGACTTAATAATTATAAAAAATACCTAAAAACTGATATTTTATTTATAAAAAATTATTATTGTACACACAAAGTTATAGACTAGTTTGTACACAATTGTAAAAACTGTAAATAACTGAAATGTTGTGAATGTTCTTTTCTCACGGAAATTTATACTGGCACTGAGGCACTGGCAAGTCAAAATTCGGCATTTCCTTTTGTGGTCTGATGGATTATAGTATTGTTTAATTGAGGGTAAACAGTAGTAAACGAACAACACTTCAAAGACGACGAAAAAAGTTAATACACTCAATGTAAATACATGAAAATGACTAAATAAGGAAGCAAATGACACAAAAATGACAAAATAATGACCTAAGATTGAAATAAATGCCCTAAAAATATAAAATTCCAACAAAAAAATGACAGAAAATGACCTAACAAAAATGTATTTTTATAATCTAGAGGCCATAATTAGGATTTATATGCAAGTTGGCAATGTCTATGCAGCATCAATAAAATACTCGTAGATGACATGTCATTAGAATCCGGGCCCTGATTATCATAAATAATGTAACAAGTGGTTCGGATTTTGTCGATAAATTCACTCTCATCTTCGCTGAAAGAATCAGGACCTCGGGCTACATTTATTATGACTATTTAGTGCATAATCACACAATTGAGCATGTAATTAATATTATTAATACCACGGACATGAATAAAACACATGGTATTTGTACATGTTACATTATAATAGGCTACATCGTTTGGCCATTGGCGATGGTCGCTCTTGGTGCGCCGTTTTTTATCCTGTTTTATTTTTGAAGTAAAACTTCTTTAGTGGCGGTAGAGGGTAAATCTGGAAAATCAGTCACACTAAAACCGTCACGAAATCAGTCACAATTAGTCACGAAATCAGTCACACTCAAAACCGAACGAAATTACTTATTTGTTTCGGTGCGGACTGCACAGAAAACAATCAACTCAATGATTACTGTAGGAGTAATCAAAGGAAATTTTTCAGACCTTACTTCCTTAATGGCAATAAGACAATTCCTAAGCAATCTAAAGGTATATTATCTATTTTATGGAACCCGGAGGTTCATTACCGCGCAAATCCAAAATTAAAAAATACAAATTTTAAAAATAAAAAAACAAAATTAAAAATTAAAACATCAAAAAATCCAAAATTTAATAAATAATAAATTCTAAAATTTAAAAATAAAAAATAAAAAATCGAAAATACCAAAATTTAAAAATCTAAAAATCCAAAATTAAAAAAACTAAAATACAAAATTAAAAAATCAAAAAAATAAAAAATTCAAAGAATCAAAATTTAAAAATCCAAAATTAAAAAATTCAAAGATCCAAAATTAAAAAAAACCAAAAATCCAAAATTAAACAAATTAAAAATCCAAAATTAAAAAATACAAATTTCCAAGATTTAAAAAAACAAAATTAAAAATTATAACATCCAAAATTCTAAAATTTAATAAATAATAAAATTAAAAATTTAAAAATCCAAAAATAAAACATTTTAAAAATAAAAAAATAAAGAATTCAATGATCGAAAATTTAAAAAAAAAATCCAAAATTAAAAATTGAAAGGTCCAAAGTTAAAAAGTCCCAAATCCAAAATGAAAAAGGCCAAAAACCCAATATTAAAAAGTCCAATAATGCAAAATTGAAAAAATCCAATAATCAAAAATTGAAAAAATAAAAAAATAAATTAAAGTTTTACTTCTGTCGCGTGGCATTCCACGCACTCTTTTTTTTAGATTAAGCTCCTTGTTATAATTAACAATACCTCATTAACATTGTATTTAAATCATTTGAAATACTTCACACAAATATTTATACGTTACTTTCATATCTTTTTTTGTACATATGCTGCTTATACATACTCAAACGATGTGTTAATGATTAATTGTTTTTTGATAAAAAACGCTAATGGTATAAAGATGTTTCAGTGTTTTATGCTTGTGAATTTACATAAAAACAATTGCATATTAGTACGATAAAATGAAAGTGATAAAAATAAAACGATAAAATTATGACGATAGGTACTTTGCGATTGGTTGAATTTCCACAAATTCTTATACTGGTTTGGTCACTGATGCATGAGTTAAATAATCGGTTTGATTAAAACTTTTGAAAGTATTTCACCGCTTGTAAGCTTTAATGACTGTAACAAACAAAATTCAATATAAACCTATATACTGCTTGTTACCAGAGGAGCTAGACCAGCACAGGGAACCAAAACCAAAGAAAGTCGCGTTGGAAATTGAAATTAGGCCTATATCCATAACTTCCGAATAGTTCCGAACCCTTTCAGGTAAATATTCATTGATTGATTATTGTCATGAGCAACAATATGTTGCTATGGACAGTGTCAGATTACATTGTATTAAAACGTGATACAACCACATGGATTATAAAAAGATAAAATATCTAAATACATAAATACAAAGCTTAAAATATGCGTATGTTTACAACTCTATCAAAATAATCCCTTATATCATAAAAAGGGTTGTCAATTAGCCACTTATGTACACTTTTCTTAAAAACACTCAAGTTAGTTTCCTGGACATTTAAAGGAAGCTTGTTGAACATAGAGACAGCCATGCACTCAAGCCATTTCATGGATAATAAACCTTATTCATGTAAAAGTGACTACCTGTGGATAATAAACCTTATTCATGTAAAAGTGACTACCTGTGGCATTAGGTAGACCAACTATATAATTTGGCTTTTATTACAGAAAGTAATTTAATAAAAGTAGTAATAAAAATATCCCCCAGACGATATCTACCCCTAATATAAATTTTTTGGGGTTACAGTTTTTAGTCTTTGAGCTATGCTGTACACAGACACGGACACACTCATTCATGCAAATTTTTTTTTAAATTGTGTTTTTGGAAGTGTGAATTGAGACCTCGATATCGAATATCAAGGTCGATCATAATACTTCCCCTACCTACAGTACCTTTAATATGGGCACAGAAAGTAAACATTGTCTGAAACAAGTTCACTGTACGTGAATAAGTATTGACATTCAGTAAGTACACCTAGGTTTATTTTGTACAATTTTCCACTTCAAACATCTCAGTTGAAGCATTCCCTATCAGCGAATGGTAATTATCGGAAAGAAAGAGGGAACTTTTTCTCCTCGGAAGAGGACAAGTTTCTTGCATTAGTTTTTGCAGAATAGTTATGCCAGTTTAATAATATGATGCATAAATTTGCGATGGCAATGAATAGGGTACCGGGATGTGGAGGGGTACGAGAGGGGAGACATGGATAGCCTGATGCAGCGCCGTGTTCGCGTGCTACTCTTTGCCGTGACTCCGCCGGCTAATGTCTACAATTACCCTGTAAACAATGGCAGCAAGGACCATCGTGATCCCCGTGCCGCCAGCTATACCATCGTATAGCATCGCCTTCGATAATCTCAGCTATACAGCGGGGATGGCTTTCAGGGGTGAGTTACCACTTTGTTTTCGTTACACGGTATATGTGTTCTATTTTTCTTCAAGATGAGCCACGAATCCAAGAGTGTGAAATAAAGCCCGGTTCTTTAAAAAAACACAACTTCCGATGTGCGATATACGGTAATGTCTGTTGCTATCAAACCCTCTTTTAGTATTAAACACCATAACAAGTTTGTCCCCATTTTGTGACGATGTATTTCCGTTGACGTTGTGAAATTTTGGGTTGCATATTCTTTTTTAAGCATTTTATCTTATATTATACATTTCCCATTACGTGCGCTTTCTAATTTAAAATAGTACAAACCTTTTAAAGAAATCGTTAAGTATATTCTATCTTCTATCACATGTTTCCGTATTTACGTGTCGCAGTGTTACTTAAAATGTGAAGCTACTTTTAAGAAATTATTACGAATTACTTATATCCTATTGAACATAGATATTATTAATTATAAACATATTAAATGGGTAAGCATATTGCATCTATTACTAATAAAATTCGTAAAACTGTGTATAAATTTGTCATCTTTCGTAATTTTCTTCCAAATTCTACAATACGGAGAATATATTTAGCTCTAGTAGAGTTGATAATTCAAAATGGAATGTTTAATGTGGATTGTTTTGTTGGGGTAGCGTATCTAGGACTTTTTATTTAAAACTGATTTTACTCCAAAAGAAAATAGATAAAAGTTTGTTTAAAATTGTCAGTCGACTACCCTACTAAATTTTTGTCCACTGAATTCAAAGTTATGAAAATTGAACACCTTTGTAAGGTTGCATTATCATCTCATTACCATAAAACCCGATTAAAATTTATTTCCTTCAAACATTGTTAAATTACAAGAATAAACACCAGGTTTAGTTTTCCGGAAACAAAATTCTGGACTACTACTGAGAAATTACATGCTCTAAATTATGGTCCGAAACTTTATAATAGGACCTACTCTTACTGTTGAGTAGCCTGATGTTATCAAATATAGTATCAACTAATTTAAGATAAAAATTAAAAAACTCTTTGGTACTAATAATATATATAGCCTATGGGTGATTCTTCAAATATGGGAAATTTTGTGTTCCAGAATGATAATTCTCTTCAAATTCAATATTTAAAAAACAAAAAAACATGTTTTTACTACTTCTTTCGTACTACAACTATGGCCTTGAAATGTTTCTAAATTTAAATTCTGATATTGCGAAACAGAATATAATTCAATTAAATGTCATCTACATGCACTGTCCCATACCCTGCTTTTGTATGTTCTAATCCACAAAACAAAAAGGTTCTTTACTTTTAACTTTTTCCCTGCCAATTAGTACAGTATGTATGTCTGATTATTAACCACTAAAAAATAAATTTAAATCAAATTTTGACCCCATCTAATGAACATAAAGGATGTCCCATGGGTTTTTGGCCATTCACATGGCTGAAAAGAACGGAGTTTTTTTCTCCAGGAATGAGAAATTTATAGAACTGGCAATAGTGTTAGAAAGCCAACATGACAGCTTGTTGTTGAACAGTGAGGTTGCATTGCGCTTTTTTACTTTGCATCATTTTCAAGGTAAGTATCTTCATTCCCGTCATTAACATGACTTCTATAAGTAGGCATAAAGTGAATATTAATTAATTTTGATTATGCACTATGATAAACCTTCAATTCAAAGTACTTGACTGCAATTTAGCCTACAAAGGTTCAGGAATGGCTGGCTGAAACCATTTAAACTCCTTTTTGTCATCCACATGCCTAATTTTCGTGTCTACAAGCCTTGTGGATAAAAAATGTACGTTACTATTGTGTTTGTGGTGTCAGTTAACTGCACTTAAAATCTTAAATATGATTAAAAGAATTTCCCCCACCAAAAAGACATAGCCTAGTTAAAATTAGCCTACATTGATTCCGGAGTATGCACACATAATTCGCAAACCGTCTTTCTTTCTATCTAGGCCTGGAGAAAATGGGTGTACAAAATAAACTAACACAAGAAGAAATAAAAGAAAGGTGAAAACGAAGAGAAAGAGAAAGAAGGACGAGGATACAGAATGATCCATAGAAATACGAAGAGCGTTTATTAAAAGAAAAAAAGATACATAACAAATAATGAAAAGGGTTAATTAAGCTAGTAAAAGACAAGACCAAGAGAATTAAGACAAAAACGTAAGAATTAGAGACAAAACACGACTGCCTACAGGAAGAAAAAGAAAGTTCTTCGAGAAACATTGGGCAATTCCCCTCCAGAGAGTAGAACAGATGAACCATCTCCTGACCATTTTCTACATGAAAGTCGTCAGCAAGATCAAGAGACAAGCATGCCTACAAGTTCAAGATACCTCAGATACCCCAGTCCTGCAATATTTCAACTGTCACTGACGAAGAGTTTGGGCCTTCTATGAGTGAGACGAGTTCAAAGACTTTGGTTTCAAGGCAGAAGATGCAGGGACGAAAGGCTGTGTGATGTGATCGAAGTAAGATTTACCGCGAAAACATCAGACTGCGAAATGAAAATGCTAAACTGAATAAGAAACTTTAGGCAAACCGTAAAAGAGACTATCGAAAGAAGGGATTGGCTGATTTTAAAAATTGCAAAAATTCTGAAGACTTAACTCCCAACTCGAAAGTTCGTCAAGTGCTCGGAAATTGCTCTTCTGTTCCAGCTGAAGTTAGAAAGAATTTACTTTCTGGTGCAGCCACGGAAAATCAACTCAAGCAAAATGCGAAAGCTGTGAAATCTTATAAATAAAAGTAGATTGTTGCCAGAGTTTTTCAGGGGAGAATCTTGACAAAGTGCCGAGTCTTGAATAAGGCTAAGAACTTTTCGTCTTCGAAAATTTTTCAAGCAAACAATATTATGTGAATATTTTGTGCTACGAAAGAATTAAAAATTCAGGGAAGTATTTTGTGGGGAAGGCAATAACCAACCTATCAAAGTGATAAAAACTCTACTCCATGCTCAGGAAAGGAGGACTTCATCACAAGAAAAGGAGAGAGAAAACAGAAGAGATATTTGAACACCATTCTAGTTGAAATTCAGAAACGATTCACAGACAATTGCAATTTCAAAAGTAGTTATTCACATTTTGCAAATACCGACCATTTTGAGTTGTTCCATCCAACTTGAGGGAAGAGACACCTGCCTGTGTATCTAGCATGTAAACATAGGTTTTATGGTTTCAGAACTGAAGAAAGAAAATCCAATCTCAGATTATTCAGTTGGCGAACTCGTAGTGAGTTTGTGCTTGTAAGCCTTATGAAAATGTGATTTTTACTTTTATATAAATAGACTAATAATTCCGGCTGCAGGCTCTACATTAATTGCAAATCGTGCCTAGTCATTAACATGTTGATAAAAGTCATTAACGTGGCTTTCTGTTATCTACATGTGCATGGATGTCATTCACATTACTTAAAACAAAATTAAAAGTCAAAATAAATAAAAATAAAAACATTTAAGCTCTGCTAGTGTCTTATTATAATCAAGTAATCCCTCAAGTATTTTAGTAATTTTTTAGATTTTTTTTTTTTTATTGTAGACACTCCAATTTTTCCTGTATTTGAAGAATGATCCAAATATATATAATATTTATTTCCATTTCATTGTTTCCTTTTAATTTCTTATATCTATTCTATTTTTAAATATAAACATATTTGAAACAAAGCTCTGTTTTTGTTTCTTGTAATTTGAACTTCCTGTTATATTTTATTTTTGTAAAAATTATTTAACTATTTTTAGTAATTGCTAATTATATATTAGTATTTAGTAATTATATAATAATTTTTCTTATATACTTGTAAATTTCTCTGTTCTCTCTTATTAATAATTTGACAATTGCAGCCCCTAAACACGAGCTTTGCTCAACATCCAAGAAAGTACATAGACCTATGTGAGATTTTGAAATGCTTGATCATTTTGGTAATAATAAATTTGGAATTTGAATTTTTTTAAACTGTATTTACGTGACGTATTATTTAAAATAGTGCAGCCACTTTTAATCTACCTTGTATTATACATTTCCTTATTAAAAACATTATTTTTCGTATTGCAAACATCCACTTACGTCTCGCACTATTATGTAAAATAGTATAAGCACTTTAAGAAAATATTTAGAATATTCTATCTTATATTATACATTTCCAATTTACGCTTCGCACTGCTAAAGTAAGTAGTTATAAGTTAACCAATTTTAAGAATAGATTCAAAATAATAAGTACGTGTCGTATTGTTACTTAAAACAGTAAAATCACTTTTAAAGTTGTATTAAGAATATTCTATCTTGTATTGTACATTTTCATGTTTACGTGTCGAAAATTACTTAAAATTGTATAACCACTTTTAAGAAATTAATTAATGATATTGAAAGTGTTACCTACTATCCTAAATACCGAGAGTCCTGATTTTTATATGGGTACATATTCCTTATTTAGTATAAGAATCAAATCTTGACGAATTAGACTGCTTAGATCGCGTTACTTATTTTAACACTACATACTTGAATATGATTTCATAATATATAATATTTAAGAACATTATATATTTTACAGTTCAATATCCAGGTCAAACATTGTTTAACTAATTATATTATAAATGAAAGAGACTTGACAATGTTTAAATATAAACTTAAGTAAAATTATAGAACATATATATTATTTTGAATTCAAACTATCCCTAACATAAATGAATGCATATTTCATCATTCAAATAAGGACCTCTGATATCATGTCGTCTAGAACCTTTCTACTCGGAAAGCCCCTAAGTGGTTGACAGGTCAAGAGCGCAAAATCGTAAAAAGGCTGAGTGTTTAAGCCTAAGATATTTCTCAGAACTGAATATAATAAACACGCTTTATTCCATTATTGAGCTAAGCCGCGCCATGTAAGCGTAAACTCTAGATGCGTTCATATTTAATAGTTTTACCTTAATATTATCTCACGTGAGCTAAAGTTAGAAGAGTTGTGAATTTAACCGGGATATCTCCAGTTGCAATAGTTCTCTGAGTACGAAACTACACCCTGAATATGTTATTTATGATATGCGTGAGCTATTTAATTTTGAACGGGAAATGAGATGATGCACAAAGAAAAAATTCATAGTTTCAAAGGACAGCGTTTTAAAAATGAAACGGTTTGTTTAAATTTAAAAAATACTTCATTATGGGGTAGGTGGTGAATATGTGCATGATTATAATTTTTTTTTTATTACCTACAGCCATAATAGTGTTAAAACAAACTACTTTATCTTTATGGACAATGTTCAGAAATTTGTAGAGCAAATCACAGATTTAAACCAACAAATTATGAAAGTGTATCTATAGTAATTGATTCATTAATTGAATTTCAACATTGAGGTAATCATCAGATGTCAGAAAGCAAGTAATGATCTCTTAAACCAGTCAACAGTAAATTAGCACCTACTTATGAAGAATTAGGCAATTAAGTAACATTAGATGTCAAGCATAAGAAACATGGTATTGTAAAGTCTGCACAACAGATTACGCTAGGGCCCCAAGGTTGCAGTCATGTTACTATGCATCAATCTCAAAGAAATACGCGCATGGAGTATCCATTTGTTCACGTGTTTGTTCCGTTGTTATGATTACTTAACCACGGTTCTTGTCACATTATTCTCACACCAATGCCATCGACCTAGCCCGGGATCGAACTCGCGAACTTGGGAACAGAAAGCCTGTGTTCACCCACAGCTTCTCAAGACTGACAAGGATTGATGATTTATTATATTAATTATTAAACTAAACTCCTTAGTGCTACATCCCTTGTGGGTCTAGGCCTACCATCGTCATCTACCATAGGCAGATAAGAATTGGGGCATTTGATTAGCGTGCCGACTCCCACGGCAGTTTTTGATGACTTTCCTGATAGGACCCGCTACTTATTTATCAAGTAGATCCTCAGTTAGTGTCACCTTGTTCTAGACCTCCTTACCTAAGAAAAATCCGGGGAGTTACCGGGGTTTGACTTCAGGTTTATGGACCCATAGCCGTCAATGGTAAGCCCTAGACCTCGCAAACATTCGATTTATTATGATAATTAGTAATTTAATGAACATTTTTAAATTTAAATGCGGAAAACCATGTTTATTAATTTTTATCCAACCATCAAACGGGAACTTTCTCCATGTTCAATACTTAACGGAATTTTCCCCTTTCGTTATTATCGTTTTATTGTTTTAGGTTTTTAAAGATCATATTTGCAACATTTGACTAAGTATTTAATAATCAATAGCTTACAGATCTTTATTGTCTTATTATAATAAATGTCTAATTATAATTACTCTAAGTTTAAATATTGTAACATTATTTACAGTTCTAGTCCCTTAGTTCATATTTAATTATTTATTATTAAATGCTCATATTTAATAATATCTACAACCCTTATATATCTCAGGATAAACAAGGGTTCCTTGTAGACTATAGGGTATACTTAGTAATTCTAAATAAACTAGTCTACCAAAGTGCATTTCATATTTCATTAAACTAGAAAACGTTAAATTTGTAAGACCAGTTTCTTCGTGCTATAATTTACCATCTCTATCTAATATGGTTCAAGCTTAAATCCTATAGTGAACTTGCTACAGAAGTGATATCCACCACTTTTTCTTTTAATATTTTGAAATGTTTAGAATATAGAATTTTATGGATTTCGACATTATGATGAAAGTTTATGGCTTTTTTAGAATTAATTAATATTTATGATCGGAAAATTCATTTCTATAAAAGGATGTAATACCGTTTAAGCAATTCTGATGATAAAGTGTTTATAATTCAAGTTGAAATTTTTATCAGAATCATTTACGAGAAAAATTTTGTATAAGATAAGCAGTTAGATATTTGGAATTATGAAATTAAGTGTTCATGTTTTGAGATTATAGACCGTAATTCACATTTAACTATCAAATCCAAGTCCCCTAGTGCCTCTCTTTCATCACTCGAATGTCTACTGTATGTATCACAATTAGAAGGCAATATTATGAACACAGAGTAGGCTACAATAATACAAAATGCTCGACATTTTTAATAACCACACCATCTAGTTCGCCAACATTTAGATGTCATATAAAGCCATTTAGAAGGTCTAAAACCAAGCCGGATTAAAATTAAAATTAGTTGTGTCAAAGTCGTTAAATAATAAATAGAGCAAAAAGTTACAAATTTCATAATATTTCATTGAAACTTCACTTATGCATTAATGTGTCCTTCCGTAGCGCTACATCCCAAATCGGGCCTTGGCTTTTCTCAGTCGTTGCCTCCACTCGTCTCTCTTTGCTGCATCCCTTTCCAGGCTCCTGCTATTCAGCAAGGTTCTCCCGTCTTCTCTGACTTCATCTAACCATCTCTTCCTTGGTTTGCGAATGGTCTATTTCCATACATTTTTTTCATTTTAATGATTTAAGGGTATACTCTGATCATTACTGTATGTCCCTTGTAATCATAACCCCGTTCCCTATCCATTTTATCTCTTGGAGTGCAATCAGATCTATTTTATACTCGTCTATTCAGACTATTTCATACAATAGCGCTTGGAGAGGACCCGTTTTATAGAGTGAGGGCACGTTTCACGTTCCAAATTCATTGTCCGTTTGTCTTGCCATGGTCTTTCTCCTTGAGATGAATCTAATACGAGGCAACGCTTCGATTTTTTTAGTGATAGGGTTTTACAGGGGAAGGGACACCAGCCACCCACCAAACCCCCAAATTTGATGACGAGGTTATTTTTGGATCAGGGTTTTCTTCCCCTAGCCTTTGAAGAAACAACTTCTATTTGCAAGGCAGCAGTTTAAGCTAGGTCATCTCTTCCGACGTCTCGCCGTTGGGAATCACATCCTCTTCCACCTTTGAAGCCGTTGGATGTCTTTCTCCGGATTGCTTCTTCGTCCGATTTCTCGCCTATATCTTCTCCAGCTACTGCTGTTATAGCCTAAAGGGTCAACAAGACGCAAGCACCCCCACCTGTGTCAAGATCATGCAATCCCTAGGGGATGGCATTATTCTATATTTTTGCTTATTTAAGCGTTCGTATTATCTTATTAACGACAGTAAATTGATTATAATATTATCCACACTCCTTAATATATATATCCTATGCGTACAATAAAACACAAATTAGCTTTTTAAAATAACATTGTACTTTGAAGGATCTTAAGTGCCTGCAGTAATTTAGAATAGGAAGAACACGAAGATAATTTTTCAGAGCATAATTTATGATCATAAAGGCCATACGGACTGATGCAAGAGTTTGTTGCATGCCGCTAATAACCACTCGTAACATATTAGATTGCAGTTTCCAGAAAACACCTCAATGATGAGGCAGTTCATATGCAGACTCCATAAGGAATACTCAAAAATATTAACTGAGCATGGATAAAAGTATCTTGCGGATATTCTTTAAGATCTATGCTTACCTGGCTTCACGTAGCCGTAAATTTATCTTGCTGATGTTCTTGACGATCTGGGGATATCACTTGACATAGCCATAAATGTGTCTTGCTGGATATTCTTTAAATTATATGACGCTCTGACTCGATATAGCAAATCAGAGACCTTCCTGTATTATTAATTTAGTGATTAGCTATTAGAATTCATCATAACTTGTAAATTTGACAGGTTTTCAACTGCCTTCTACCTTTATAGTTTCATATTAAAGTTAGCGGAGATAATAATAATTATTAAACCTGAAGGAAAATGAGATCCAAGTATCGAACATTATGCCCACTCGGTTCACCAGGAACCTACTCCCTCCAAATCCAATGGTTACCGCAAAAGTCATGACAACTATTTTTTCCCCCACTGTAATGCGGTCAGGTAAGAAATACACAGGGAGGTCACGATATATGCTAAGTTTAGTGTAACTTACGATTTTTTTTCAACATTGAGGTCTGTATCATGTAAGAGAAAAAGGCAAAATAAGAATCATCAATTCATTGTCCGTTACAAAGGTGTTTATTTCTCTAATTACAACATTTAAATCACATGCTCATACGAGTATATAAATGCCATCTACAATCCTTCGAAATAATCCACCAAAGAATCCACCGCATGCTGCCAACGATGTGGAAGAAGCCCAATATTCTAAAGTCATTTATGGAAGAATCTTCTGGCCTTCAGTTTTTGCATGAGTTAAAAAATTTGCATGTGTTTATGATTTCCTTGGTGTGGTTAAGGAATAAACACATTTGTAATGGACGATTGATGCTTCTAATTTTGTCTCTTTTGTCTCTATGTCCTGAGAAATTAACACAATGTAAAACATCAAACAGTTTTAAAATGTGTCATACCGTGACCGTGTGAACGAGCCTTTATTCTAAGTCGTGTTACGTTATAGCGTGTATAGCTTCAAGTATACGCACATGCTCGTTTTTTCACCCTGATATCAATGGGATGCCAAAGAACGCTGTCCCCAGGGCCGGATTTTCACCCTTAAATTCCCTAAGCACTGACTAATGTTGGTGCCCCCTTACACTTTTAATTCAAAATATTAAAGTAATAATAAACCATAACATTTAATTATATTTATCGAAAATTCGAAATGAAGCAAAACTTAAAGTAAGAAGGAAAAGTTTATTTCTATATACTTCCATTTTATATATGCCTTAGTAATTTTCTCTTACTTTTTTCCTTGTAAAATCCTTGACCAGATCTTCGTAATCAATCTTACGTAACATCTTTTCTTAGACAACCAGCCTGACTTGTTGGGTAGTTGTTTAAGGGGATTTTTCATATATTTCAACAGAGAAAACGAACGCTCATCTGACCAGTTTGTATACCTTCCAATCTGCGAGCGCAGTGTACTTTATTTTGCAGTATAAACACAATGACACAAGAGAGACCGCTTTATATAAAAAAAATTTAGATTAAACGTTTAAAGTAGCTATAACACAGATCAACAGCCATTTTGGTGCCTTAGAATTTATACCTGTTCTTGGGTATATTTAGGTCGCTGATACCAAATCTGGCATTAGTTTTGCCCTATCAGCTTTAGTTTTTGAGAAATGGTATTACCATTATGTAGACCTATATTATCCCATTTTACGTTTGATGTAAACAAAAAACAGTGCCTATTCGTAGCTTCTAAATCATGTGAAGAATAAAGCAACACACTAACATTACAATGACATTATAATAACAATATAACATGGGGTCTTTAAAAAAATTGATATTATCACATATTGTAAGGTCGTTTATGACTTATGAGCTGTCAATTTGAGGGCCAAAAAATAATCCTGCTTTTAGTTTTTCTGTACTTCGTACAGTTTTCGTCCAACGTGTCCAAAGTATGGTCAAGAACCTTCACATCAAGCAAGATTTTGTTTGGGTAGACTAAGACCACGAATAAAATCCCTCCTCGACAAAAGTAGAGCTGGTAGAGAAGCACTGTTTACATATTTGGAATAAGCACACCAAGTATAGCCAAAATCCGGTAAAACATCTGAGACACCAAAAAAAAGTTATTTTTTCTTGGGCTGTGTAATTTTAATGAATTTGATAATTTAAATGACTGCTCCATTCATAGGCCGCGTGCTTGATATTGGCCAATAACGTTTAGCAATTCCTCGGATATAGACCAATCACGACAGTTTATCTTATAATGCTTACTATTAACCTGAGGATGCGATTTTATCTGATAAAACGTCATCTCGTTACTGGACTCGTAAGGCATCTACGTTTAATACCTCACATGGTGCCAGTGAACACAATAAAAACACATTATTTTATACAACATAACTTGTTTGGAAATCGAAATAATACAAATGTACATTGGTTAAGAATACAATTATTTCAATTGCAAGCCAGTTCGTGTGCTTTTATTCTGTTATCCTGTTAGCTTAACTGAGTTAGGTTAACTATGTCTTATATGCACCATTGGTAGCATTGGTTTCAACATGGTAACTCGAATCGATTCATGGATGGTTGATTCATAGTGTGCCGTGATGTCACAGCTGTTAGTTCTGCTTTTATACAACAAAGTAAGAAAGTAATTATTATTTGTATAATCTGTTACATTTTTATTCATGGAATAGTCTTAACAAATCCACCTCGAGTTTATGAGTTTCGTCACATAAATTAGCTCCTGCTGCGCAGTCGCGAATCTATCGATAAACTCGTAAAACTCTTGTGGGATTACCTATGATAAATCTGACTATGAAAAATTTATGTGGTGTCCCCTTTCCTTATGCCCTAAGTACTTCTTAATCTGTTTATAGGCTTAATCCAGCACTTACTATCCCAGATTAGTTCCAGTGGCTCAAGACTATGGATATGGCCTCATTGTTCAAAGTAATCAGTTCTTTTGTACCCATTTCCGTTATTAGCTGTTCTTGCGAAAGAGCCTTTTGGACCAAATACGCCGGTCTCCTTAGCCGCGGTAGCTAATGTGTGCTGAATGGAGCCATGATGAAGGAGGTTGTGGGTTCGAGTCCCCCTCGGGCATGAGTGTTTGTGTGTAATAAGGTAATAAGGAAAAAAGGAAAACAAGGGAAAAATACAAACTCAAGAGAACGATGTCACAACATTTAATTTCCTCATGCTACTGTATATTGAACAGGAAATGGCTGCCTCTGTAGGTATCAATGATGTTATTGAGGAATTTAAGGCACCAGGGCAATATAAGAGATCTGGCTCTGTAGAGGTAGAAATGTAAGCTGTCCTTACAAATGCATTGTAATAATTTAACGTTTTGTTTGTCATATTTAATTTAATTAAAAAAAAAACTTAATTGAAATGGTTTATGACACATGAGGTAAAAAAATTGCTATTTATGATACACATGGTACCATGCAGCCATTTTGGGATACTTCCAACTGTCCTGCTATCTATATACATATGCGCAACAAATGTTATTGATTTTCTGGTACATGGCTGCCGACATAAGGGATGGAGTGAACAACACTTTTCAGCCATCAAGCATGACTCTTTTGTGACCACCGTGAGAAATTTAACAATTAAAGAATCGTAATGAATGTTAACATTTTCAATAATTATCACTCTCAGTCTATTTAGTAATCATTTGCAATTATTTTGATTTATATCCAAAATGTACCACCTTATACCACAAATCATAAACGCAAAGAGTTTTTCCCTGATACGAGGTTGCTAATTTTATTGTTTTAATTCAACTGCCGTAAACTTTCGTGGTTCTATATTTAAAAAATTAGATACGTGTCGATTTGACACTAGTTATAAATCAAATCCTTAATTGTCAATATTTACACACTGTTTATAAAACTATTAAAACCCTTAAAAAAATTAATATTTTATACAACATACACACACACACAAGGTAACATGGGCTACAGTACACCATCATAATTGAAGTCAATACATAAATATTTCCTCGTAGTTCCAATACAACACCAGTGAATATCAATATTAAAACTATGTTAACACCTAATTAAACGAATACAGCGTCTATTCTATCTTGTATACACTGGATGTTTCTTAATATGGCAGTCCTATTGATGTTGGATGATGTTATCGTTTAGCATCCGTGTATCAGTCAAACAATCTGGATAAGGTTCTGTCAATGGATATCCGCATTTCGGCATATAATTACGCCATCTTCAGTCCTGGGCAATATAGACCGATGTATTTAGACATCCACCCACATCGAGTACTAAACTGGTACATTTTGGGTATAAATCAAAGTATTCACCACAAACGGATATGAAATTCATCAACCATTTGCAATTATTCTTTACTAAATGAGTATTTTCCATGTTACTGAAACCATAGTTGGAGACGAAGTTCTATTTTTAATTCAAGTTGTCTAAAAATTAGTTTGGAAATCATAAAAAAAAATACTAAGTACCTTGAGGCCCCCTAGACAAAGTAGTCTGTGCTTGCCTAGGACTGTAGGCCATTATTCACGGAGAAAAAAATGTTGCAATAACTTTTTCGGTGACCCTTACATAAACTAAAAGATCACCCGGTTTCACAAAGAATCAAAGCGCAGAGCAGTGTAATCTAACATTACTTTAAATGCTCTTGTGAGGAGAATGGGCACAAATGCCAATAGCGTGTGATATAAGTACATAATATCATTTTCCATTCTCTCTGAATTAACTTAGGTTACATATGGCATGTAAAAATATAATTCAACCGGAAACAGTGTTTCCCGCATGACGTTTGATACGGATCAGCAACGCTGCGTCCTGCGTAAGGATTATCAGTTTCTTTTTGTTTGACCCTAGAAGAGGTTCAGCGAGTATACAAACCATCTCACGAAAACTGCAGACGAGGTCTTCCATATTAATAGTTTTTATGGCCAACAATTTCGCATAAGTACAGAAAATTCCACATAGTACGTTTGGAATCTCTTTTCTCTATGTATATAAAAGGCTTTGTCCTGACTGACTGACTGACAGGAATCAACGTAGAGCCTAAACTATAACAGTTAGAGACTTGGAATTTTGACAGTACCTTCGTTTCATAATGTAGGTGCTCACTAAGAAAGGATTTTGAAAAATTCTGATTTTAAATGCCAAAAATAAAATGTTTTTGAGAATACTTAATCCCTTCTTACACAGAATTATCGAATCCGAATCACATTTGACATTAAAACATATTATTGCCAGTGGGTTTCAGATGGGTTTGGAATTAAATTAAATGGAAGTTTGACAATTACAGTTGGCTTTGTCTATTTTTGTCATACCTTGAAATAAAACTTTCGCGATCGCTTGAATGTTGTAAGCCCTAATATGGTCAAACATGGTTTTATTTTGACGAAACTCACTATACAGGGGTTTTCTGGACCAAGGAACTCGAATCTGAGGTCGCTTTTACCAGGCGACGCTATCTAATCGTGGTATGTAGTTCACGTGATTTAGGTGTTAATAAATATAATGATTTAACTATTATGCTCTTAATTTTTAATTTTTGAAATAATTATCGCGGGCGAAGCCGCGGGCACATGCTAGTAAAATAAAAAATTGCAGTGTCAACCTGGTTGGTGCAGTCAGTATCGCGCTGGGTATCTTTGCCCAAGGTTGGGGGTTCGATCCTGGCCCAGGTCGATGGCATTTATGTGCATAAATGTGACAGGCCCAAGCCTGTAGAATTACAGGCATGTAAAATATCTCCTGGGGAACAGAATTGGTCACAGGACTGGGATTTAAAAACCATAAAAGTGATCAACTTCATCACACAACTTTCTTACACCCTTCGTATTCTAACATAGTAAGTGGTCGTATTAAGGAAGTACAATGGTCAGGTGTCTCAGCCTCTCACTAAACAATGCAGGAATGTTCCTAAGTTTTAGGCTCTAGGTCTGAGTCTGTGAAGACAGGGCAAGCTTTGAAGCAATATCTACTGAATAATGTTTGTGTCATTCAAAGAGCATTTACTGTATTGGATCCAATTAGTTCAGTGGTTCACAACCCGCAGAAGTCTGCGGACCACTCAGACTGAAACTGAATCGTGCACGGACCACCCCCACCCCCGCTATGCCTCCTATCAGTTGTAACCCTTCGCCATAACCAAATTCAAAGGTAGTTTTTTAGTAAATTAATGAATTTCATATTGGCCCTTTGAGAGGAAATTTATATAATCAAGTTCAGTATCACCACCTTATTCCCTCAATAATTCAACTTAGGATCACCTGAGAATGATAATAAGATATTTCAGTAATATTAATCTATTTTATTAACTGTATATCAGTATATGAGGCTATATATAAGCCAAGTCAATATATACTGATATACAGTTAATAAAATAGATTAATATTACTGATATATCTTATTACCATTCTCAGGTAATCCTAAGTTGAATTATTGAGGGAATAAGGTGGTGATACTGAACTTGATTGTAGTTTTTTAGAACTCACTATTTATTATTACTATTAATTACTGTACAGTACAACTTAATTAAAGATTACTTAATCTTTTTTTTTTAATAATGTATAGCTACTTCATAATCATAGGCGTAACCAGGCCGACCATATGGGGGGGTTATAACATCCGGGAGAGGGGGGTCCGGGGGTCCTCCCCCGGAAAATTTAAAAAATTTAGATGCAAAATAGCGAGTTTTTCACTTCCGGGGGTCACCCCCGGAAAATTTTAAAAATTAAGACGCAAAATAACGAGTTTTTCGCTTCCGGGGCTCTTCCCCGGAAAATTTTAAAAATTAAGACGCAAAATAACGAGTTTTAAGCTTCCCACGCTTTATACTTGTATTAAGTAATTTATGGGCAGACTTTAAAAAATTATACAATTTTCCTTTTTTTAATCAATGGGGGGGGGTTCAAACCCCAAACCCCCCCCCCTCAGTACGCCTATGTTCATAATAACTATACATATTATATTCAACTTATCTCGTTCAACGCACATCGCTTTCAAGTTCCCCATTTATTGGCAATATGCTGCCGGACTGTCCGGCGAACCACTCCCGAGATTCTCGGAGACCACCTTTGGTCCGTGGACCACCGGTTGGAAACCAGTGTATTAGTTGGACTCTTTTCTACAAAACCGTAAAAAAAATTGTGCGTGGAACGCCACGCGAGAGAAGTAAAACTTGTTTTTACTTTTTCAATTTTTTATTATTGGATTTTAATTTTTGATTATTGCATTTCAATTTTGGATTGTTGGACTTTTTAATATTGGGTTTTTGGACTTTTTAATTTTGGATTTTTAAATTTTGGATCTTTGAATATTTTAATATTGAATATTTGGATTTTTTAATTCTAGATTTTTTATTTTTTAAATTTCGTATTTTTGGATTTTTTAAGTTTTGGATCTTTGAATGTTTAAATTTTGGATTTTGGATTTTTTAAATTTTGTATCTAACATGAATTTTTTATTTTTGAATTTTTTAATTTTGGATTATCGATTTTTTAATTTTGGTTGTTTAGATTTTTTCAATTTTTTATTTTCGATTTTTTAATTTTTTATTCCCCTTTGAGTATTTTATTTTGTCCTTTAAATCGAATAGCAGCTGATTACTCCCAATCATTGAGTTGATTGTTTTCTGTGCAGTCCGTTCCGTCACATCTCATTAATTTCGTGACACATTTCTCGATATACCCCCTACCGCGGCTAAAGAAGTTTCACTTAAAAAATCATTCATGTAAAATGTAAAAGTAAGAAAAAGTTATCACATGCTTCGTGACGCATAATCGGAGGATATTTAGCTCTTTCAGAGCTGAATTTTTGTATTAATGTACATAATCGACAGGTGAAATCAGTGGGTTCTAACTTTGAAATCAGTTCAGGAGAATTTCAGTGGAATAGCTGGTTTCCGTAAATGACAATCCCGCACATCTACTTTTATACAATTCAACGGCTCTAAATAGCGTGCTCACTCGCTCCCTCACTTCGTGAGACATCGGGTATACTCGGCGATGTTCGGTTCTCGCAGTGTAAACTTTCATGAAGAGTACAAAATTAGGAAAACCGTTTCTTTATTATATAAGGCCCAAGTGAAATTAACACAATGAACAAAATTACTTACAATTTTCATAGCTCTAAACCACAAACATGTTTAATTAACTGCCATTGTAAATTTCTTAAAAATCTTGGAGTCAATTAATAATGGCGGGCGAAGCCGCGAGCACCAGCTATAATATATTGATAGTTTAACCCTGGAAGTATCGCGGACAATAAAAATCCAAACAAACTACTTCTTCCCTTCAAAAATTATATAATTTCTGAAAATTACACTGAATTTATCAAATAAAATTCACATCATATTCATCTGTCAACAAACAGTTGAGAAACGATACGTATTATCAGTGTTCACAGGTAGTTTTGGAACTGCATAATCGAATCTGAGATCGTTTTCCCAGGCGACGCCCTTCTAATCGTGGAATGTACTCTAAAGCCGGAATTTTAGCTGGTTCATTAATTATTAATGGTTTAGTTTATGAATGATTCACGTGCAAGTGTTAATAAATATAATGCTGTATTAATTATTATACTCTTAGTTTTTCATTATACTCTGGGCGAAGCCGCGGGCACCTGCTAGTTTTATATAAAGCAATACTCCGTTGATTTAAATGTCTGCTTCTATACGATTTTTAAGTGACGAATTTATAAGTGAAATGTTATTCCTAATAGTAAAATGTTGTTCTAATGCGATTTTTCGTTTTCGATCAGTGATTACTGACAGACACACATTTTTTGTTGGAAAATAGTTTCGTACACACGGAACCTCGAAACATGTATTAACGCCAAGAGCTTGACATGGAATTTCAGGGTCGAACACTACTTCCTGTAACTAATGCACTTATGATAGCGGTAGGCTTGAGTGTTACAGTCAGTTTAGAGTTGCTGTGTCCAAGGTCGCGTGTTCGATTTGGGTCCAGGTCGATGACATTTCTTTGTGTGCATATAAATATGTGCCTTTCACCGTTGGTTTAGAGTCATGGAATAAGGACTCCTGCGGAACAATGAATTTAAATAAGAGTAAAACTAGAACTTCTCTGTCTGATGCTGCCTTAGAGACCGTAATTGGAATTTCCATTGCCAAATCGTTTGTACCAACGTTGGTAAATTAGTTGCGGTAAAACGATGTCAACAAGACTTAAATTCTAAATGTGCAGATAGGGGAAAAAAAGCGGACCGACTAAAATATCGAAGTTGCCGATATGACACACTGCGCATGCCTTGCGGCATTCACAGGATCGCAGGGAATGTATTGAAATTTGTTCTAGTGTCGACTATTGACTTAGCCCATTTCGAAACCCATTAGAAAATAAGCTAGTAAAATTCATTTTCTGGGAATAATCCGTTAATGAAGTACTTAAATATTGCGGCAATAGAAAAGTAGTGGGAAAACAATGTGCATTAAGGAAACAAAACATTTCCTTCCTTGGCAGGATTCGAGCCGAGAACGTGTTACTTACCAGTCGAACGCGCGGTCATTGTGAATCGCTTAACAACCAACGTTCCTTGAGAAGAGTCTGTTGACAAGGAGGCTTCAGCCGATAAATTGCTTGAATTGAGAAATAATTTCACGTAATTTGCATTGCTTGTGAAGACAAACGTTTCCGTTACATCTCTTACATTTATCTACGTATCACAAGGCTCTGAAATCAGCTACAAGAGTCGGTCCGCTTTCCCCCCCCCCCCTACCTGTACTCGAAGGTAAACACACTGTATGTAGAGAGTAAGTGGTGTGTTTATGTGTTCACAAAATTGTTATTAATAATTGTTTTCGTAAGCTGAGCGCTGACTAGACCTGAGGAGCTCCCTCTGCCACTTCCTACCTTTCCCTACCTCAAGCCGATGCTATAGTTCAACACTGGTACGGCATACGCCGTGGCAGCACCTCAGTTGGAAAGGCCTGCGCTAGCCCGATGACTAGAAGGTCAAGGCGTTTTTAAAAGTTGATTGCGTCTTTAAATGTAAAAATAGTCGCTTTGTAGCCATTCCGAATAGGATAGTGTAGATTGATATAAACTAATGTCGTGTAGACCTAAATGTAGTGAACGCCCTGTATAGTATTTCTGTAGCAGGCTGTTTATAATGTGTATGACATTGCAATATGTGAACATATCAATTCTTGCGCCACAATGAAGAATTAAACAGGAATATTTGTTTCTATTCTTTACGTAATGCGTGGCGTTAGGAGTTCTACTGGAATCCTTGGCAAAGTTCCCTTGACATTTTTTTTGTTAATTCTTACGTCAGATAGGCAGGTCTACTTCCTTTAGCCTGGGTTAGGTGAACTGATTTTTTCTTTACAATCTGATATAGCATATCTTCTCGTTTGGTATGAGTGTGCTCTCCTATTGCAAGGAGGAGAAAACTAGAGCATATCTGAAATAGAGCCTACGTACTTGATGTTAGGGCAAATACAATCTAGACCAATACAGGACACTTTGCGATATATCGGGGGACAATATTTTGAGCACCATCTAGCGGCCCAACCTGCTACTACTGAATACAATTGCAGTATCTAGATACATATATGTTAAAACAGTTTTTAATAGAAGAGCCGAAATAGCCAGACTCGGCATGTTATGTATAAGGGGTATCTATCTAATGGCTCAGAATAGCATATTACAGTTTATATATGTTTTGAATATATTAATTTTGCCCCAAGTTTCTAGGTTGTGCCACCAGGAGTGCTGCAAAATCTGTCCCCCATTTCTCTACCAGTAAGTGTCCGGTATTGTCTCTATAGTATTTGGTTAGGATCACAAGAAGGAAAAACTGCATTTGCATCAAGTGAAGAGTTGTTGACATGATACGTACTTATTAAGTGCCAGTATGGTACTTTATGAGATTGTGTGCGGGACGGGAAAATGTCTGTCCGTCTGTGTGCCTGTACACGCGATAACTCGAATATGCTTTATCGAATTTTCATAATACTTGGTATACGAATTTATAACGTCCATGGGAAGAAGCCTATTGATATTGGACTAAATCGGTTGACTGGTACCGGAGTAACGTCCAATTTAGTGCCTATTTTATGGTAATATATTAGAAAGAATTTATCAAATGCAAATCAGTTATCATGACAACGTATTGTTTTACAGTGTTCATATCCGGCTTTGGAAGTTGCAATACGGTTAACTATGACACTGTTTATTCACATACGCTTATCAAACTAGGCCGTTAAACCGAGCGAGGTGGCCGAGATGGTAATGTCTTGGACTCGCATTCTTGAGGTTCCATGGTTCAAATCCGGTAGCCGGCCAATTTGATATATATATATGTTATTTTTATGTGAGTGTGCGATAGTTAAGATAAAACAAATCTGTGTAGTTCTGCTCATGATGGACGATTTTAATTTGATTTTTAAAAAACTAGACCTTTGTTCTTCCGTAAGCCCGGCTTAATGAACCCATCTGAAGCTTAACTCGGAAATCCATTAAAAAAAAAAAACTTTTTCAGGATATCATAATTGCAATTATAACTGATTGACCAAAAGCATTCAGGCACTTTGTTATATCAGTTTACCCTATTTTATTTTGTTCAGAAACATACAGATGAATTTTTGAAGATAGTAGGCTAATTTTGCACTTGGGAGACCTCAAAACTTACATTCCTGCTGAAAACTCGACATAGAATTTCAATACTTCCTTACCTGTGGCAAAGATTCAGAAAGTAAAGTACGAGGGAGAATCAAATGAAAACTGCAATTAATTTTTTTTCCCACGATTTTACTCCAGGAAGAATGTTTGCTTGTACATTATTTTTCCACATAGTCCCCTCCCAGTTCAATGCACTTACATCAATGGATAGGTAGAGCTTCGATACCGCATGAGAAAAATTATATTGGTTGACGCTGTAGTCACTCCTGCACCATCGATTGGACGTCTTCATCAGATTTGAACTTCTGCCCTCCTATAGTCCTTTCACATTCGCCAGAGGTTTCAAGGCCAAACGAAGCACGCCTATGATACCCCCTCTTTCCGCGCTCATATGACATCATACCCCTCCAATGCCAGTCACATGACAAGCCAGTAGGGAGTTCCCCCTTGGTGTCGTATGAGTGTGTGCGACAGCGCAGCTCCTCTGCGCAAAGGGGAATACTGACTTCTGATCAGTGGGGGCATATTAGACGTGAGAAGTTGTGGCCTTGAAACCTCTGGCGAATGTGAAAGCACTATAGGAGATCCTTTAACGGACCAAAGATTTGGAAATCTGATGGTGAAAAAGCGAAGGGGGTTTTGCTTCAACGTGATAACGCCCGTCCTCATACTGCTCGTGTAACCATGAAAAGCATCGACGACATATGCTTCAAGTACCTCTCACATCTGCTGTAGGCCTACTTGCCAGGTTTGGCACCATCAGATTTCCACATCTTTAGTCCATTAAAGGAGCTCCTTGGAGGGCAGAAGTTTAAGTCTGATGAATTCCAACCGGCGGTGCATGAATGCCTACAGTGTCGACCATAATAATTTTTCTCTTGCGGTATCGAAGTATTGCCTATCTGATGGCATAAGTGCATTGAACTGGGAGGGGACTGTGTAGAAAAATAATGTACAAGCAAACATTCTTCCTGCAGAAAAATAGTGGACAAAAATTAATTGTGGTTTTCATTTGATTCTCCCTCTTAGTAGGCCTAGTAGTAGCAGCAGCCTAGTAGTAGTAGTAGTAGTAGTAGTAATAGTAGTGTAGTAGTAATAGTAGTCGTAGTAGTAGTAGTAGTAGTAGTAGTAGTAGTAGTAGTAGTAGTAGTAGTAGTAGTAGTAGTAGTAGTAGTAGTAGTAATAGTCGTAGTAATAATAATAATAATAATAATAATAATAATAATAATAAATAGTAAAGTAAACTTGAAACCACGTTCAGTTAGTAATCTTATGTGGTCTATTCACACAGACTTACTCCACCTTAAGCATCATCAATGATATTTTCTTGCTTACTCTACCAGTACTTATTGCACTCAGTGATGCTATATTATTTTCTTCTCCTGTTTTAATTAAACCCCTCTTCGCTCTCAGATTATGTTCTTCCCGAAGAGTATACAATATAATACAATCAAGTACTTACTTACTTACTCAGTGGCAGTAGATAATTTAAAGCAAGCTAAAGCTATTTTACGGAATCCGGAGGTAATTACTTTGTTAGTATGATGCTTTGTTACTTACTTATTTACTTAATGGCAATAGATAATTTCTAAGCAAGCTAAATAAGGAATATAATATATTTTAAGGAACCCGGAGGTTCATTGTCGCGATTTAACTGAGCCCGCCATTCAACCCTATTCTGCGCTAACTCCATCCAACCATCCCTCGGAAATCCTATTTCTCTTAAATCTATCCTAATATTGTCCTCCCACCTAAGTCTAGGTCTTCCAAATGGTATTTTCCCTTCGGGTCTCCGAGTCAATATTTTTTTAGATATGTCGTTCCTCCCCCATACGCTCAACACATCCTACCCATTTCATCCTCCGTGATTTAATTACCCTTGTTATATTCGGTGAAGAGTACAGGTTATTTAGCTCGTCATTATTCAGTTTTCTCCAGTCCCCGTATTCAACTCGGTCCGAATATTTTCCTAGCACCGTGTTTTCCAACGCTCTCAGATTATGTTCTTCCCGAAGAGTAACAGACCATGCCTCAAATCCATATAATACAACCGGCAGAATAATTGTCTTATAAATGTTTGTTTTTAGATTTCTAGAAAGAAGACGAGAAGATAAAAGTTTCTGAATTAGACAAAAACAAGCATTTCCTGATTCTAGTCGACATTTAGCTTCTGTCTTAATATTGCTGAATATGATTGATTAATATTGATGCAATTATCGTTATTAAGAGTACCACTATTGTAAAATCGAGGGGTATTTTACTTTATTTTAATGGAATAAATGCCGGACTATAATATTTTAACGTTATTCAGAATATTTTGTAACTTTAAGTGTGTGTAATAAACAGCTATATCAGTTTTTTTGTAAAAATTAAGAGATTGTTTACCCTTGTTCATTTTCATATTCAATTATAATAGGACTATTATGTATACTCGGTAAACTGAAAATGTATCAATTTTCACATCGAATTTATGGATCGAACGCAATACAGTACTTCCTCTAGGCCTACTAAGGTACAGGAAGGAAGTAGTTAATTCCAAATTCATGTTATTTTGATCATATAAACTTATTTCCTACTCTGTTCGATCTCTATATATATAAAAGGCTTTGTCCTGACTGACTGACTGACTGACTGACAGAAAATCAACGTAGAGCCTAAACTATAATAGGTAGACACTTGGAATTTTGACAGCACCTTCCTTTCATAATGTAGGTGCTCAATAAGAAAGGATTTTGAAAAATTTTGATTTTAAATGCCAAAAATAAAATAATTTAGAGGAGACATAATACCTTTTTACACAGAATTATCAAATCCAAAGCACATTCCTTGACAACAGTGTATTGTTGGCAATGGTAACAGGTAGGTTTGGAAATAAATGAAACGAGACTTTGACAAATTAGAGAAGCTATCGATATATTTCATCTAATGCACAATGTGATGCAGGCACATAACTTTCTCTACCCTGGACATGGACGAGGTGTGGTAGAGTAGGATTACTTCCACAAAGTCTCTGGGTTTTTACTTATATACCTTAGGAGCGAGTCTCACCGTTCGTAGAGTTCCTGCCTAGGTGAGGTAGCTGTACTCTGATTGGCTATCCCACTCCACGTGTTGTCTGTCTCTGTCTCTGCGGCATTATCCCTCCACTCAACTATTACAGTATTTTCTACCACTGGCAACGTGCAGCATGATCTTTACTCTGTGCTCAACAATAGCTCACTGATCTTACGCGCAGCGAATCCACGCATCTTGGTAACGAGACGTAACGAGAAGCTCGCTGGCTGGGTTAGTCATCAAGGCCAGAGACTTTGTGGAAGTAATCCTACTCTAATTTGTATATTATTATATCCCAGATTTTTGGGGAGGCAAGTATGAAAGTGATATTGAATTTCTTTTTTATTTCATCCCCGAAATGGTTGTATGGTAACATGAGAGTGAGAAATAAAATATTCCGCAAAGACAATACAATTTTATGTTCCGGACTTTCTGTATCTTCTTATTTCAACTCCTACCAGGCTTGCTGTGTAGAAGCGATGGTGTGAAAAATTCTACATCCTCTAGAGCCATAAAAATTTATATCAAGCGTTTTCTGAGAGTGATAACTCGTTCTTCTTCATTTAGAATTTTTAATACCTATATAATGAACCTAGAATTTGAAAATCGAAAGTCCTTCATATGTTAATTTGGAATTACAAAATACAAAACCCGGGCGACGCCGGGCCTTTTAAGCTAGTATTCTTATAATGCTTGGGCCATAACAGAAATCCCTGTGCATGACAGGTTTCTTGTTTTGTTTTGTTAGTATAACCACTCAGTACTAGTTTTTCAAACGCAAAAAGAAAAGAAAGTGCGAGTAATATATAATGTATGAGACAATTAAATAAGAAGGATTACGTCACAAAAATAAAAGAATCTTCAACTGACCAAGAACCTGTCAGTCAGCATTACAGCATATAGACCTAAGCTCCTGTGAACATAACAAAACTTATATTCCTGTAATGTTTCTTCTGAGAAAAGATGAGATGAGATAAGATAAGTTAAGATGAGAACATAGGCGTAACCAGGCCGACCATATGGGGGGGGGGTTATAACATCCGCGGGGTCTGGAGGAAAGGGGGGTCCGGGGGTCCTCCCCCGAAAAATTTAAAAAATTAAGTTGCAAAATAACGAGTTTTAAGCTTCCGGGGGACCTCCCCCGGAAAATTTTAAAAATTAAGATGCAAAATAACGAGTTTTAAGCTTCCGGGGGTCCTCCCCCAGAAAATATTAAAAATTAAGACGTAAAATAACGAGTTTTAAGCTTCCCACGTTTTATACTTGTATTAAGTAATTTATGGGCAGACTTAAAAAAATTATACAATTTTCCTTTTTTTAATCAATGGGGGGGGGGGGTTCAAACCCCCAAACCCCCCCCCCTCGGTACGCCTATGGATGAGAAGGTGATTTGTAGTAGCCAGGGGATCTTTAAATCCAAATTCTTGCTAACCAGAGCATGGTTGCCATGGTAACCAAATTACGGATGAGATGAAGGGATAATTTTTATGAATAGATAGTAGCTAGAAGTTCAATAAACCCTAATACAGGCTAGCCACGGCAATCTTCTGTTGGAGAAGATTCGGATATTGATTTATTAACTGTAGTAGCCACTTGTTCCTTAAACCTAAACCAGAATATTTCTATTAGGTAAGATTTGGAGTATATTATAGGAGAAAAATTCCTCCGACACTGGGACTTGAACCCAGGACCTTTGGCTATTCACGCCAATGCTCTACCAACTGAGCTAAGCCGGAGTTCAATTCACAGCGCCAGATGGAACCTCTCTCCTATGACTAATTGCCCTAAGGTTCCATCTGGCGCTGTGAATTGAACTCCGGCTTAGCTCAGTTGGTAGAGCATTGGCGCGAATAGCCAAAGGTCCTGGGTTCAAGTCCCAGTGTCGGAGGAATTTTTCTCCTATAATATTCTCATGTAATGTCCAACAGAGACAAAAATCGGTGGTTCATGAATGCTTAAATATCTAAGATATGGAGTGTTAAGAACCTATGCTGGTATGTTCGTGTTACAGAGCTATGTAAAAAAATATCTTCTATGATCTATTCGTTTATGCGCTTTAAAAATTTCCCACCCTTGACATTAAAAACACTCTTGTTCGCATGCTCAAAATGCCATATTTCTATTTTTGTCACTCCCTACTTTCAGACACAAATGTAAATGGGCGACACCGGGCCTTTTAAGCTAGTATATATATAAGAGACTTTGTCTTGACTGATTTAATGAATGAATGAATGAATGAATAACTGACTGATCGAGAATTAACATAGAGCCTAAACTATAACAGGTAAAGATTTGGAATTTTGACAGTACCTTCGTTTCTTAATGTAAGTTCACATTAAGAAAGGACTTTGAAAAATGCTGATTTTAAATGCCAAAAATCAAATTTGTTTGTGGATACTTAATACATTTTTACACAGAATTATCAAATCCAAATCAAATTCCATGTTCAGTTCTCACCACTACAGTGTATTGTTGGCAGTGTTCATGGGTAGCTTTTGAAATAAATGTACTTTGGCAAATAAACGGGACTTTGACAAATTAGAGAAGCTATCGATAGAATTAATTGGTGTAAATAAATATTGAAGAATGAAATCCACGTAAATGATGCACACTGTGATGTAGTCACATAACTTTCTCTGCCCTGGACATTTCTCACTTCACATTTTGATGTAAAATAGAGGTCGTATTACGGGGACAGCTTAATCCAGCTGTTACAGCTCACAGTCTGAGTGTATGTCAACGAGTAAGTTATGCCATATCAGACTGAAACACAGACTTGTAACCCCTATGGTGGGGAATAGGGCCTCCAAGTGGTTGTTTCATTACCTATACTAATTCTGTTACGCTTATTTTCCGAGAGAGGGCAGAGAGACAGGTGGTAAGCCCATTGCCTCTCAACCCCTCTTCCGGAAACTAAGGTATTACTTGGACGTGGAATTTTGTCCAGAGGCTCTAATTTAGGCTCGGAGTTGTTTTAGGTGCCGCTAATCTATGACACCCCCCCCCCAGCTTAAAGTCCCTCCCGAAGGACTCCGTGCCCAGGATTTTTACGTCCTGAAAAATCCATTGACCGCGGCCTGGTATGATCCCGCGACCTTCGGCGGGCGGGCACGCTACCTCTAGACCACTGCGGCCGACTGCCATATCAGAAGTCGGTAAAAAAAAAATCTATCCACCGATACGTTACTCATAGCTGTAGGCTTTGTATTTTTAGTTGAGAAATATAGATGTTCATCATAGGCCCTAAGCGTGTAAAAAGAGACAAAATAGGACGGAACATTTTTTTTCCTATGCGTGCAGTATAATATGTCCCATGTTTTGGGGGAGGAAAGTATGAAAGTGATATTGAATTTCTTTTTTATTTAAGCCCCGAAACAATTGTATTATAACATGAGATTGAGAAACAAAAATTCCATAAAGACAATGCAATTTTATGCTACCGGTAATTCTGTTTCTTCTTATTTGAACCCCTACTAAGCTTGGTGTGTAGAAGCAAAGGGGTGCATAATTCTACATCTTCTATGAGCCATAAAAAGCAAAATCAAGCTTTTTTTTTTTGAGGGAATAGTTTGAGTGTGATAAGTCGTTCTTCCTCATTTTAAGTTCTACATTCCTATTTAAGGACCTAGAGTTTGAAAATCGAAAGTCCTTCATAAGTTAATTTCGAATGTCACAATTCAAAACCCAAGCGACGCCGGGCCTTTTAAGCTACCGGTACTATAATATAATCATGTCTCGCTTATTTCGCTTATTTAGTCTTAATTAGATTATTTGGTAATGTTTGAACGTATCCACTCTGGTTAGTGGAAGAGAAAATATTAATGCCTTAACTACACCAGAGGGAAATATAAATAAATTAATGTAAATAAATTTGGAGGGAGATCTATTAAGTACGATTTGAAGGGTGATCCAACAGGCCCTTTGTTACGGGAACCTTTCTACATGATGGAAGGGGATAAGCTGCGCATATTCAACGGGGTAGTAATTTACAACACAATAAGCATAAAATCTATTTTGCGTTTCGTGGTAACGTTTATGGATTTTTAGATGATTAGGATAGAATATTCTACAGAATAGCAACAGCGCACTTCCAGATAGCTTCTATCATCTCGCAATGATCTCTATCACGTGTTCAAAACAAAGCGTGAGAGAGTCTAGTTCAGATGTCGCCTTACGTGCGGATTTATGTGGCACACGCAATAATCCTTGCATTTAGTTCGCAACATAACCATCAACTTGACTGAAAAAAAAAAAAGAAACGGAAAGGAAAACATATTTCTTATTGTTTCCTCTGCTGAGTGAACCAAAGGAACAGTAGGAATAATACTTATCGAGTAAATCATGGTTAAAGTTTAGGGATAAGGCTTTTTTTCTGGGAAAAGTGCTCACTTGGGCCAAAAAAGTATTTGAATTTGAAGGAATAAGCTGAACATTTTTTTTAAATTTATTTATTTTGAATCTTACTTTATTTTATTTTACCCAGTAAATATTGTAATTATTAAAGGTAGTTGCCATACGGCAACTAACCAACTCACCTCTGCTTAGTTCACCATAGATTTTAATTTAGTTTAGAGAAAGACCGGCGTATGTCAGTACTTTGTTTACATGCATTGTACCAAAATTAATGTACACTTGAGGGGTTTAGACCTATTAACAAATCCGAAAATCATGTTGAAAAAAAATGAGATCCTGATGAGTAATGAAGGTTGAACGCATTTGTTTCTATAAGTTATTGTATGTGTTGCAAATACGTAGTTGGAAATGCAAATCTTTCATTACTCATTACGTAATTAGCATCTCGATTTTTTTCTTCTTCTTTTTTCAAAAAGGAAATTGCCTGCTTTGCTAATAGAACCCTCATTTGGTTGACTGTACCTATAGCCTGAATATGTGGGATTCCCGATCTCCATGAACCTTAAGGTTTGCATAAACCTGCATTTCACTGCAGACTACAGTGATACGAAATTCTGACACTTGAATTGAATGTGAAGTGCAGCCCCTTTCAGAAGCACCTACATTATATTGGCCTAGCCTAGAGAAACCAACATCCGGTATTTTTCATTCATTCTATTTATATTGCTATACTAACTTACTGATTGCATATGAGGTCACGTGATATCGAAGAAGTGACAACTTGGGACATCCCACCGGAACAAAGTCCTATCCACTGCTTTATTCTAGGAATTGGATCTAACAGCTCAACTCCATACAACTCTAACTCTCAATTTACGCTAATTTAGTTTAAGATGGATGACTGGAAGAGTAAATGGATGGTGGAAGAATAGATGGATGGGCGAGTGGAAGGATAGATGGATAGATGGGCGGAAAGATGGATAGACGAGTGGATGGATAGATTGGTTGACGGACAGATGGATGGATGGATGAAGGGATGGATGGATGGATGAAGGGATGGATGGATGGATGAAGGGATGGATGGATGGGTAGACGGAAGAATGGATGGACGGATAGATTGATGGATGTAGTAATGAGTGGATGGATAAATATGTAGATGGATGGATAAATGGGTGGATGGATATATGGATGAGTAGATGGAAGGATGGACGGGCCGATAGATGGACGGATGTAAGAATGTGTGGATGGATGAATAGATGAGTTTAGTTATAAATGCTTTTGCCAGTTCGTTTTCATCTTAGCTGTAACACGAGTAATTTGCCGGTTTAAGACTAGTTTACATGATAAAAATAGGTTTCGTAACTAAGTTTTGCAACTGTTTTTATTTGAATGCGCAGGCGCGACACATGCTCATGACACTGATTTACGGCACTGCGCAGCTTCGGCAGATTACAATTTTCATTAAACTAAATCGGTAATTTTGAGGCCTACAAGTATTCAGCTAGTCCGCATTTCGTTAAATAAAATGGGGAAGTGAGAAAATTGTAGAATGCCTATATAATTTGCATTTAATATGCAGTTCAAACGTGTTCCTAGGATTTCAAGAAATTGAACATCTCTTCTCTATATATATAAAAGGCTTTGCCCTGACTGACTGACTGAATGACAGGAATCAACGTACAGCCTAAACTATAACAGGTAGAGACTTGGAATTTTGACAGTACCTTCGCTTCATAATGTAGGTGCTCACTAAGAAAGGATTTTGAAAAATTCTGATTCTAAATGCCAAAAATTAAATGTTTTTGAAAATACTTAATCCCTTTTTACATAGAATTATCAAAACAAATTCACAGAACGTATTGTTACCAGTGGAATCAGGTGGGCTTGGATTAAATTAAATGGATGTTTGACAAATTAGCGAAGGTATCATTATAATTCATATTATCTATATTAATAAAAGGAATTCTCCTCGATGTCCAGCGAAATCTACTGAACGCAGAGATCTGAAATTTTAAACATAGGTGTGCTGAAGGGTCGGAAAATGCACCTCGAAGCCGGAATTTTAATTTTAGTTTTCGTTCGTGAGTTATGAGTGAAAAACTGGCAAAAAACGTGCATTTTTTGCGTTTTCAAAACATAAGTTTTCAGTTATACATTTCAATGTCAAATCAATTACAGTTGGCTTTGGCTATTTTTGTCAAACCTTGAAAACAAAACTTTCGCGATCGCTTGAATGTTGTAAGCCCTAAATATGGTCAAACGTTGTTTTATTTGGACGAATCTCACTATACAGAGGTTTTCTTGGCCAAGAAACTCGAATCTGAGGTCGCTTTTACCAGTCGATGCTATCTGATCGTGGTATGTAGTCCATGCGATTTAGGTGTTAATAAATGTAATGATTTAACTATTATGCTCTTAATTTTTAATTCTTGAAATAATTATCGCGGGCGAAGCCGCGGGCACATGCTAGTAAAATATAATTTGAAACGTGCAGCTCTCACTGCACTGAAATGTTGTCCTGAAGAAAATGGGTAGAATTAGTTTTACGAAATCACTCTCATGAAAGTAGTTAGATCACCATGTGTACTAGTCTTAGCCGCGGTAGCCTTGGAGCCGTGTTAAAGGAGGATGCGAATTTTTAAGTCCCGCCTCGGATATGTGATAAGAAAACAAATAAACAAGATAAAAAATTGTAAACAAGAAATATATTTCAGAAAAATTTGGACTTGGGCTGGCTAAAACTATATGAAAAAATAGGTTATAATGTTTCAATACACGATGTCTGAGAGCACCTCTTGGTTAACCTACGATCACTTTTGGTATGGTAGTGAAATCTACACGCGCTACACAAATAATTGACTCGTTTGTTAGATTGTTTGGACTTAGCTTGTGATACGCTACGGAACTAAATGGGCGGTGCTGATATATTAGGCCTATTGTCATAGTCGTCTTACTATCGTCGTCCCCAGCGGTGCTGTCTTTGAAGTGGTGTTTGATTAATGCAAGAAGGACAAACTCGTTAATATAGCGAGACAAGTTAAAGAACAATACGCGCAGAAGTACAAGCAGAAGCAACTAAAGCTAAAGGAATGGTCGATGCGCAGCCCGAATATTCACACGGTTGTTATTTAACTTTTCGCACTATAGTCGCGTGTTGAAGTGATGTGTTATCTCAGTCGGAAACGAGAATCAAAGAAACACCAAGATTTTGTATTAAATTACTATTGTTATTAGATTAGCTTGGCAACAGAGTCTGCCACCTGCTTGGATTTGAGAGTGCAAACAATAATCTCGTAATTCGGCAGACCACAAAAGGAAATGCCTAGTTTGACTCGCCGAGTGGGGACGATGAAAATAAGAGCACTCTACTGCAGCTCTTCATTTTAGAATTCCAAAATGCAGTCCGTTTGCTCTTAGAGTAGTTCAAATAGGCCTGCACAGAAGTAAATAGTAGGATATTCAGAGATTCTCGAGCAATTTCTAGGGTGAAATAAAAGCTCTCCATAGGCTTTTGGTAATGCCCTCTGCGTGCCATTCTGAGGGACATTGTATTAATTTTCTCCTAATCATTCTCGTGGAATTGGCAACAGATAAATACTCCACAATACAATTTAATATTATATTAGTAATCTCTTTATCGTGTTTTATTTATGAAGTATTTATCAAGTTCAAGTCCAAGTTCAGAATGGTACTTTCTAAGATTATTTGGTGAACGGGAAAAATGTCTGTCTGTCCGCCCGTCCTTATGTCTGTATGCGCGATAACCCGAATATGCTTTAATACATTTTCATGAAACGTAGTATACACACTTACAATGTCCATAGGAAGAACGATAGTGATTTTGGAGCAAGTCTGTTTACCGTTGCAGAAGTAAGGAGCAATTATAATTAAAGGTCACGTGCTTTTTAAATAGCAAATTTGCATCAATCGGTAGAACTGAGTATGCTGAAGACAAGTGATTGCTTGTGGTAGGCTATTTGCAGGCCTTCTAACGTCTGGCAAAAATAAAAGGATATTGTTGTCGTGAGGTATTTGATGTAAATTCGTTCTGTTAATATCCTAGTTACCCCAGTTATTCTTTTGTGCTGATGAAACTTTCTCAATAAACAGTGGTCCAAAAAGCAATAGATTCTTATAGTATATTGCGATACAAGTGCCCTAAGCTATGCATACGGATCGAGGAAAGAGTTTGAAAAACGAGGCGCTCGCGCCAAGTTTTTTAAATTTTCCGAGATCCGTTATGCGCTTACGGCACGAGTATTGCATGCTATTTTTTGCACGATGATTATTTATATCAATTTAATTATATTAATTGAGATATTACCTGAAAATATTATGTATATACATTCTTGAAGGTAGATGTTTATTTCAGAAAGTGATTCGCATGTGTTTGTTGTTATGGGAACCGAATATTTGTCGTGGGTCGTGTCCATAAAGGCTTGTATTATGATGTGTGGGATACGTAAATTCTTACCGCACGGAAATTTGTTTTGTTTCCATAGCAACAAGATTGCGTGCGGGAATGTCATCTTACGATCCACGGCAACAATATTCGTAAGTACCACTAATTAGTTAATGCCCGGTTTCTACAAACTTGTGAATTACCTATGGGTAAATTACCCATGGACAAATTAGTTCCATTTAACCTACAATGGTATAATGAGCAAGGCCTTGGAGTTGTACAGTTAATTTAATTCAGAAGGCTTTGATTCTCATTGTTATTGATCCTATGAAAGGTTAAATTTTATCCAGCCATCCATGAAAGGACAAATTAACCCAAAGATTTACCCTTGGACAGATCTAGCCAGAGTTTGTAGGAACATTTTTTCTGTCATTTTCATATTTACCTAGAGGACATTTATCTAGAAACTCGCCACAAGTGTAAGTGATTGCTATCTTTAAATTATTTGTGTTTGTGTGGTGTTATTCTTGTGTAAATTGTGTAAATTCTGTGCATTAGATAATTTACCCATAGGTAATTCGCGAGTTTATAGAAACCGGCCATAAGTCGTGCAAAAAATATTTTGCCTAATTTTATTGTAACTAACTTCATAATAATAATAACTTGTGAATATGAAAATGAAAATAACTACATAAACAAACAAATGAATAAATACAAAAATGAACACACGCTGTTGACAGAATACAGATAGAACAATAATTCATTGATATTTTTATGACAATTGTTTAGCCCCTATAGCTAATACTGCCATGACCCGTTCCATTATTAAATCAACAGTGAAAACAGGATACAACTCCGCATCAAAATGCGACAAGATTTCGGTAGAGGGTGGCCTTGAAATTAAGTTTTCTGATTGGTTTGTTGAATCGCTACAAATTATATACTACGGTATGATAATCACGTGTATTGGTAATACATGTGTTTTTTTATTTATAGAAGATGACGTCATTAAATGCCGTGAATGTACGTCGAGCGGTAACTCCGAGGACTCACACGTTCCGGAGGTCATGGGTTCAAATCCCAGATAACACCCACTTAATCTCACCTCATTGGAAAACGCAGCCCTACGCAACAGGTGTTCAAACCTTTAAAAATAGAATTACACTTCTTCCAATCCAGGGAATACGTTGGCTAAAAACTATTTATGAGGGGTATACAGTCTATTTCGTTCGCCTAGGCTTCCAATGGGACATCTTTAATCTTTAGATTATTTAATTTCTTTACGCCCTGAGCGTCCGAATTGCGAAACTTTTAATTGTTACGGCCCGAGGAAGCCATATAAAATAATTGGATAATGAAGGACAATAAATTTTGTGAAATACAACATTGATAGCAAACAGCGTTAACTGGCATCCAGTTCAACGTTCTTTTATTGATAGAAGAGAAACTGGAGGTTTCATGGAGTTGAATCTTCAGGGACCCCATTTTTAGTTTCCAATCCCCTGGAGTCCGCGGACCACAAGCTGGGAACAGAAGAATTACACGTTGAAGCGGTCATTGCCCATTTGCTTTGCTGACGTTCAAGAAGTTATTGTGCATTACAACATTTTTCCAGTAGTAAGAAAACCACCTCTACATCTGAACGGATATTCCACTTTGCATTTAAATTTAATTTTTCGTAGCTCGAATTATAATAATGTCACACTACTCCTCAGAATATTAAGTGAGTTTATTTCACTTAAAGAACGCTGTATATTATAAATTGAAATGGTGCACTCACATAACTGGGTCTTACTTTTCGCTTCCCATAATGAGTGGCCGCATTGCAGGAGTGCGGGTTCAGTTGTTTTTGCCTCTCCCAATCCCATGTACAGGGGCATAATTGTCAGAACCTATAGACCCCCCTGCCCAGGGGTTTTAAGGACGCATGGCCATAAAATGTGGGTATCCGAAAATGTTGTGAATTAATTCGCGATTGCAGAGATACATTTGTGAACGCAACCCATGACGTAGCCTACTAAATAAGAATTTCCGGAACTACACATACATTTCTTGGCGTTATTCCGATGCTCGTCTGTTGGTGTACTTTCATATCGTTATTTTATATATTTTGTTTCAAATAGTGAGAGAGTTTGAGCAATTCTTACAACTTTTTTGCCGGCTTGGGTGGTGCAGTCTGTAAGGCGCGAGCTTTCTGTCCGAAATCGCGGTTTTGATTCCGGCCCAGGTCGATGGCACTTACGTGTGCATAAATGTGACAAGCCCATGTCTGCAGGGTGATCAAGCGTCCCGGTTTTTAGCACACTGTCCCAGTGTCCCGAGAAAATATTTAGGGGCATCTCATATAAGTTATATATTTTGGGAAATGCTTTGATTTGTTCCGGCCAGAACAAGAGTACTAACTGTCCACCAGAGATACTCAATTGCAGGCTTATAGATTCTTGCGGTAATTTGTTACTGCCATGGATTAAGTTGGCATGTGATCGAAAGTAGGCTACGAGGAGAGTCCACAAAGTAAGTTTCCCTAGTGCCGTTTACATAAACAAAACAAAATTTCATGGAAATATTTATTGCAACAGATATAGCAAGTGTTCAGCTATTTTTCAACATATTCACCACTGGGATTGATACATTTGTCATACCGTGGGACCAACCTTTGAACACTTGTGTCGTAGAAGTCTGTTGGGATTTAAACCATTGTGTGATAAGCTTCTCCGTTTCTCTGCCAATCTCTACCATTCTCTGTCATTCACTGTCATTTCTTGAGGGGTAGGAAAAGATGAAAATCTCTGGGTGCGCGGTCCGAGCTGTAGGGTGAAGACTTCAACACCTCCCTGCAAGTCTCCTGCAAAATTTCGGCTGGGAAGTGTTTCAACATCCACTCTACAACCCGGACCTCGCTCCCAGTGATTTCCATCTTACACCTCAATAAATGACAGAGAATGACAGAGAAGCAGAGATGGTTGTCACACAGTGGTTCAAATCCCAGGCGGCAGACTTCTAAGTTGGTCCCACGGTATGACAAATGTCTCAATTCCTGTGGCGAATATGTTGAAAAATAGCTGAACACTTGCTATATATATGTTGCAATAAATATTTCCATGAATTTTTATTTTTTTTTTCTGTAAACGTCCCCAGGGAAACTTACTTTATGGGCGTGCCTCGTAATTTCGTTCTGTTGGTTCGTACTATTATTGCCTAACGTTGACTTGTGTTGGCCATTTTTACTTTGTGCCTGTTACTGCCTACTAATCTTAATTTTTGCACTGAGTGTAGTTGGTTGTTTTCAATCTACAGTAAAGATGTGAATACAGTGATGCACTGAAGACAGATTTTCTTTTTTATAAGAGAAACTAAGGGAAAAAAGTCAGGAGCTTCTAAAGCAAATTAAAAGTTCTGAAAAGAGTAATGACGCTACTTTGAATAATTTTGCCTGATATCCACATCTGGTCTTCAGCTGCTTTATTATTATTCTAAAATTGTAAAACTTTTAATGCTTTAATCGTAAACAATAATATGCTGAAATAAAGAACACGCTGAAAAAGTTAGAATATTGTACTGTTCGGTAAGGTGTCCGTTTTTTTAATGTTTTAATTTTACAGCCTGGTCACCCAGCACGTCTGTAGATGTACAGGCATATTAAAGAATTCCTGGGCCCTGTTTCATAGAACTTTTACACTCATATTATTAGAAAATACATAACAATCTCGTATTATTAGTCTTCTGTTTCATAAGAATATTTTCTAATAATATTAGTTGTGAGTTCATGGCTCTAAATTGTTAGTAAATATTCCTAATGTTATTAGTAAACTGTTTCATAGACTGCACAAATAATAACATTTACTGGTAATATTAGGTATTTTTCTATAAGTGTATTTGGACTGATAAGTTATTCTCAAACCCATGTAATTCAAATTACGTGATTTTAAAATTGTGGAAAATGAATCACTCTGATTTAATTATCAATTTAGAAAAGCTTACATACGCTATCAAAGGAATTTTTTATAACAAGTTTTTAGGATTTGAGGTTAGATTTTAGTAATAAGCCTACTGTTATTTTGAATAAGTTCCTGGAAGATTTATTCATTTCTTAGAGCTAGTCATTATTTCTTACATTTATGAAGATACATGTAGGCCATGCTACTTTGAAATTACAAAAAGACTAAGAAGGAAAAAACGCAAACAACAATCCAGACATAACCTCCAAATCAATCAGCTGTCTAAATTAACTAATAATATTAGTGAAGAGATTTTATGAGTAGTGTTCATATCTCTATGAAACAAGGTTTTAACTTCTTTCTTTCTTTCTTCTTCGTAGTTTTACCTCTCCCTTTTAGGATTTAAGCGACCCAAGCCGCCCGGGCCTTACAGGGCCGCGACAAGGTTTGAACTAATAAATAATATTATGAGTTCTAATATTATTAACTAATAACTTATTATTAAATTATTAGCAAAAAAATTCCAACATACCGGCGACGGTCACAAGCCCAAATCTCAATACACTCCGTCGTTAAATAGCCATAAAAATAACCAACCAACTTTCGCATTTATATGATTACTTAGATTGATAGAATATTTTTCTGATGCAAATACTACCAGAAAAAGCAACACCACAAGAATAGTGTACAGGCCTAGTATTAGCTTGAAAATGTTTTCTTCCGAAAATTGTTACAGTATTCCAAATCTGAGAGAGATGGCAGGGAAAATCTTGCTGAACATTTGAACCCACCAATTCTGCATTAAATAGACTATTTTCGTTGTGACTCTTAGTGCCGTTTTTTGCTTAATTTAAAATATGCTTTTCTGAAAAAGTGGTAGATGTTACAGTAATATTGTTACTTAATACGACGGACTTTAACACTATGCAGTTTTCTTTAATGCAGAGAATGATGTTCTATATAAAAACTTTACATATCCTATGAGATGTCAAGGTCGTATTCTGGTCACGTTTTCAATTCTGAACGATATAAACAGTTACGAGTTGTATAAACAACGCGTAAATTAGTTTTGAGAAATATTGAGAGAGTTTGCCTTTCTATATTTAATTAAAGTTCAGGAGCGTCTACTTCATTGCCTTCATTATACTGTGATTTCCTTTTCCCTCTATCGAATGGATTAAATATGCAGGCTACATGGTAGATAAACATTGAAAAAAGGCAAATTTTTCAGCAGATAATCTCCAATTACAAAATTATATTTGTGCAAATAAAATGTAATGAGTAAAGAAAGCAGAATTTAAAAACATTTATTTCGAAGAAAAGTTATGAGTTTTCTTCTTAAGAACCTGTCTTTTATTTCTATGTTTATATAATATTATCTGTTCTTAGTCTAAAATATTTTTTGTATTCTAGTTTTATCTAATATCTCTCTCTCTCTCTCTCTCTCTCTCTCTCTCTGTCCCTGTCTCTGTCTCTTTCTCTATCTCTCTGTCTCTCCCTCGCTCTCTCTCACTCTCTCTCTCTCTTTATATATATATATATATATATATATATATATATATATATATATATATATATATATATAAAAGTTGTGGACTGTGCTTCTATTCTATTTCTTCTTACAGTGCTTCTACTAAGCTCACAATCGATACAAACATACACGATAATATCATTATGAAGGAAATGTGGGGGATGGAAAATTATGTGAATGATTGCTCAAAGAAACAAAAATCTGAGTTGGCATGGTGGAGATTAGGGATATGGAAGATTAGAGGGGCAAGAAGAAATTTCGAGAAAGGTCGTTGCCCATTAGGCTATGTCTTAGTAATGAAGATGCAGAGCATATAATTTTAAGTTGTCCCGAAACTGAAACACTAAGACATAAGTTTTTAAATAAAAAAATGTTAAAGTTAAATAAAGAAGTGGCATATAAGAAATTAATTGTAACAAAAAACACAAAAACACTAGAGGAACTGGGAAACTTTTTATATGTAGTTAAAATAAAATGGGAAAAACAAATTAGCTGCTTAGGGGAAATTGGTTAGAAATGGTAAATGGATATACTTACAAAAGGTAAACATTTATTAGTAGTAGTACTGATTTCAGATGTATGAGTTTTTATGAATGCAGACGCCCTTTGGTGAAAAACTTTCTGTAACACCAGGGGTGACCATTTGTATAACTCCAGATACAAGAATAAATCATTCAATCACGATGAAATCATTATGAAAACAGTAAACATTTTCACAGAGTTAATTCTCAGTAGAATGTATTGTTTCCATCTTGTTTTCCATATCGGTGTTTTGCCGAGTAAACTGATGGTTTTGTAGATTCTCTTGTAGGCTTCATCGGGCGTTAATTGATTGAGTGAGCATTTGGGCTTAGAAAGTTCCAACGGAGCACACATTGAGTTCCAGTATTATGTGGTAAAACGTGTTAATTCCGGGTTAAAACAAGTGAATTTTAAAAATATATATTGAATACTTTATACTGTCGCAACGTAAAAAATTATTTGCTTCCGATTAAATACGGAATACGGCAGAGAACGGTTTCAGAACAATTTAATGTTCGTGCTCTTGTATATATACTATACTATAATACACTATATGTGTGAGATGTGTGTATGTTCGCTCACTCCTCCGAGACCATTTGACCTAGAGGTCTGAAAATTTTACCATACGTTCCCCATGACCTGGGGAGTGTCTGTCTCAAATTTCATCTTGATATCACAGTCGGTACCAACCCAAGACCTCTCTTATAGATCTGATAGATACAGGGATGAAATAAATAATTTACACAATCTGTACTTTAATACGAGGGTGGATCGTAAAGTAACGCATATATATATATATATATATATATATATTACAACAAGTTTAATAGGTACAATTTATTACAAACAAATGCATATATGAAGAAACATCTTTTGTCTATTTTTCTATAGTTGTCAAGTTTCTCAACACATTTCTCCCATCGTGATATCAGTTTCAAAATACCCTGTTCATAGAAATCCGTTCGGTTGAAGTATAGCCATCTGCGGACTGCTGTTTTCACTTCTGCATCTGACGCAAAGCGTTTACCGGTCAGGAATTTCTTCATGGGAACAATATACGGTCCATACAGGCGTCCCCATACACGCCATGCATGTCCCTGTGAATTTCACTCGGGTTATACTCTTTAGCCCATCAAAATCGCACCCACTACACCTTTCTGCTTAATGAATCGATCTGGAGCTTAACTCGGATTACAAATAACTTATTTTCTGCATATCGTAATTGTAATTGTCACTGATTAAACGAAAGCATTCTGGCACTTTGTTATATCAGTTTACCTGATTTTATTTCCTCTCCTACGTGATTTATGCCGGTGAAATTATAAATAAAGCTAAGAAAGGTTTAAAGTATTGCGACTAGATCAAGAATGTAGGGTTCATGGATTGAGAACTAGAGCCCTATGTCTGCGAACGGGTAGACAACTCCTTCTGTTTAAATAAAGTCGTGCATTGCAGTCCTCTTGTTCCCGGCCCCCCTTCAATATGAAATGGTTAAGAGAAATATGGCCCGTTAAGCTCTCAGCTGCAACATTAAATATCGTATGCAAACAAGTGTGTTTTTCTTGTGTTATGTGGGTAATTATTGAAACAAGTGCTTAATAAATTATCATATACACAATTCCTCATTTAAATACTGCTTGTATGGCTTTTATTGTGGCTTTCAAATAACTTGTATGTTTCAGACGTTTCCTTATCCACATTCAGTATTTGTCTTTTAATTTTGAAATAACTATTTTATGATCGTCAGAGAAATCATATTCAGCGTTGTTCTCTTCATTATATAATCTATCTACTCTTATACAATTCAACGGCCCTAAATAGCGTGCTTGCTCGCCCGCAACGTGAGACATCGGGTATACTCGGTGATGTTCGTCTCTCGCAGTCTAAACTCTCATGACGACTACAAAATTAGGAAGGAAAACCGTTTCTTTATTATATAAGGCCTAAGTGAAATGAACACAATGAACAAATATTCTAATTTTATTTTTACTTACAATTTTCATAGCTCTGAACCACAAACATTTTTAATAATCTACCAGTGTAATTTTCTTAAAAATCCTGGAGTCAATGAATAATGGCGGGCGAAGCCGGGGGCAACAGCTGTAAAATATTGATGGTTTTATCTCTTGAAATATCGCTGATAATAATAATCCAAACAAACCATTCCTTCCCTTGAAACATTATATAATTTCTGAAAATTACACTGAATTGATAAAATAAAATTAACATCATATTTATGTCAATAAACAGCTGAGAAACAATACGTATTATGTGTTCACAGGTTCTTTGGAACTGCATAATCGATTCTGATATAGTTTTCCCAGGGGGGCGCTTTCATGTCGTGGAATGTACTCTAAAGCCGGAATTTTAGCTGTTTCATTAATTATTAATGGCTTAATTTATGAATGATTCGCGTGCAAGTGTTAATAAATATAATGCTTTAATAATTATTATACTCTTAATTTTTAATTTTTAAAAGAATTATCGTGGCGAAGCCACGGGCACCTCCTAGTTGTTTACAAAGAGAGACTCATATATAACGCATCTATACCGCATTTCTTATTGGTACGTACGGTTCGTTGTTGTTTTGCGATTCAGGTGGCTGTGAGAATAAATGACTGGCTATCTTTCATTTTAATAAATTATACGGTATTTTTGTTTCATTTCATATAATTTAGAGAGTTTTTACCAAAAAATATCGTTTGCTCCACGTAAGTAGAGCTATATCGGACTCATCCAGCTATACTAGAACTAGATTCGTCCACTAAAGCGTACCATAGGTACTATAGGTAGAGGAAGTATTGTTTTCGACCCCTAAATTCGAAGTTGAGTTTTTAAATTATACGTTTCAAGGCCCCCTGAATCCAAAAATACTATTTTTGGAAACATGTCTGTGTGTCAGTGGCGGCTCGTGGCCGGAAAATTAGGTGAAGAGGAAAAAAATGCCACATGCTTACGTTAATAACCGAACTCACCTATGTCTTGTATAGTAAATGAATCCTTCGATAGTCCTTTATGGCTGCAAATTTGTGGGTGATATCATCATAGGACGGCTGCATTTCTTCTAGCTGCAGTAAAGGTTCTTTCTGAATTGAAATATTCGCTAAACAAGATACTTGTCTGGCAACATTTTTGATCCTTCATTTAGTTGGCCTACGTCGTGATCTGACAGATGGCACAATGATGATTTGATTTTAAACAATGCGGGTAAGAATATAGTTATTATTTATAAAATCTGATACATTTTATTCATGGAATACTCTTAATAAATCCCAATCGGGATTATGAGTTTCATTAGATAAATTCGATCCTGCTTTTCCGCCGCGAATCTATTGATGTTTATCGTAATTATTATTCTCCTAATCAGATTACTCAGAATATTCCATTCATGCGATGCGGACTTGAAACTGACTAATAATCTTTAGCAATGCCTCGGATATCGACCAATGACTGTTGTTTATCTTGTAAGTTAATATGCTTGCAAGGGTCGGAAAGATGCAATTTTATCTGATAAACTTCAGCTCGTTACTGGATACTTCAAGGCATTAATATGCAGTGATTAATATGTCACATGTCGTATGATTGCCTATGAAAAAATATGCATTGTAGGAATGAAACGTCGTGATTCAACGTTGTCGTCCTATGGCGTCCTATCAGTGACGATCTCCGAAGATGGTTCAGTGTTGTGACACGTGACAGTGGGCTTTCATCACAGTACACAGTAGTCTTGGTATATGGTGACACACATTACATAAATTAACTTCTAGTCTCATCCCTATGCCTCACTTTTGTGCTATAGAATCGAACGCCTATGATTTTTTTTCCGTTAATGATATTTAATTTTATGAGAAAGAATCCAAGCTCCTCTACCGTTCATACTCCAATGAAGTATATGGTTGTTTATAAACACCTTTTAAATAATTAATTGAAAATTGTTAAAAATAAAAATTCTAGCTCTTTAGCGTCTATGCAAATCGTGTGGAAAATTTAAACAAAATTGTTAGTTTTTTTTTTTTTTATATAAAATCGTGAAGAATGAAAGTCTGTTCTAGCCTCGCCCAAAGATGTAAGACTTAAAATCCTGAGTTTGTACAAACGATAGCTGGCTTATAACTACCCTTCAAAGTATAAGGATACCGTATAAAAGTAAGAAAAAGTCGTCAATCTCCCCAGAAGATATCTAATCCAAATACGTTTTATTTATACACGATGTAAAGTTCTCAAGCCACACAGACACGTTCCTGAAAATATTATAGGACAGAGGAGAATTCAAAACAGGTATTTATGTTAAAAACATTGATTTCGAACATTTATTACCTTTGGTACGGGTAGAGGAAGTGAAATTGGTGCTTTGCTATTAATGGAGCTGTTAGCAGAAGAGGAGTAGCTATGAAACCCGCCACACACTGTCATAGAAGCAGCATTGCTGTGGTAACCGCGCGGCGCGCGCATCCTGAAGCCGAAAGATGATACCTTCGTGGGTAGTCTGATCCCTTCAGCATGGACGTGGGATAAGCGAGAAAAATGCTGCTTGTAGCATCAGCCAGCATCATTTTTAGTGGACCAGACTACCCATGGAACAGGGGAAGTGAATCAAGGCTGCTTCGTGCTTCTTTGCAAGACTCGAGAGCTCTCTGGCGCCTCCTCCTTTAACATCACTCGTGGCGGGCAATACAAAATTACATAAATGCATTTATAGTAAAAACCAACATTCGTGATATGGGAAATAAACTTTAAAAATACGTATTGTAAAGGAAAAATACTGGTGAAGTGCTACTTCACCTACTTCACCTGAATAGCCGCCACTGCTGTGTGTCAGTGTGTGTGTCTGTGTGTGTGTGTGTGTGTCTGTGTGGAATGTCTGTGAACAAGCTAGCTCCAAAACGGAAAATCGTATGAAAACAAAATTTCGTATTTGAGTCAGGTACCTTACGAAACTGCCAGCTGAAGATTGGCGACAAGTTTCTCTTATTTTTAAGGGGACTTTGCATGAAGAAGTTTTCGTTTTTCGCGATTTTCTCGAAAACGGCTCTAACGATTTTCTTTAAATTTTGCACATGAGTTGCTTATATCAAGAGCTAAAACTTTTATTTGAAACTTTTTTCGAAAAAATTCTCTGAAGGGTAGTTATAAGCCACCCACTGTGAATACACGCTCTTTGCAATATGGCCTCATGTAACGGAAAGTCGTACGAAAACAAAATGTTGTATTTGGGTTAGGTACCTTCTGAGGCTGTGACACGAAGAGTGGCGACAACTTTCCCTTACTTTAAGGGGACTTTTACACGAATAAGTTTTCGTTTGTCACGATTTTCTCAAAAACGGCTCGAACGATTTCCTTTAAATTTTGTACATGGAGTGCTTATACCAAGAGCTAAAACTTTTATTTGAAACTTTTTTTAAAACAATCTCTGAAGGGTGGTTGTAAACTACCCACTGTTTGTAGATACTCTGTTTTGCCTGGTGAACAACTCAATAAGCGGACATTCACGGCCTCTTATTCTACCTAGGTATATAAGTATGTGAAGTGAGAAAGATGGTTGGCCATGCTTACAGTGAAGAAATATCTGAGGGGAATATTAGATAAATTTCGGAAATTATTCTGAATGGCGGAAAGTTCAATAAACGTTTGCAGTCACTTGTTTTTTCTTCTTTTTTTAGTTTGTCCATAGCCTGTGTTTTTAGTCGCAGCATTCAAATGAGGGGCTATAATGTATTTACAGCATAATTAGCGTAAAATTGTGTCTTGCGATTCTGTACAAGGATATGTGAATACTGCTAACTTTTATTTGGGCAGAGGAAGTTATGTGACTTTCACATCAGATTTTTTTTTTTACTATAGTGTTTCTTTCATTTTCCGTTCATACTATCATGATGGAAACTTGCATTTCCTTCACCCAGTGCGGGTAACCTATCCTATCTGAATATTTTCCCTCTTTGCAGAACATATTTGTGTCATTTATATCGAAGTTTCTAAGTTCTGATATATTTATAACTGCAGACATGGAATATAACTATATTTAGGGTTGAATCGTGCCATTTCAGTCTTACATGTGTCTTTACTTCCTTCTTATTTCTTAATATTGATTTGAAATTTAATTCCATGCAGCTAAATATGATGCAACTACTTGCGCCTCTGCATAAGGAATCGATGTATCGATTTTCACTGTGATTACTATAGTATGACTTTTTTATTACTATAGTATTACTTTTTTAAGTTAGTGCCCTTGCAACTTTAGAGCAGCTGTTGTTAGTAATTCTTTGTACTCTATTTGTTCACTAAATTGATGCCCGTATCATAGAAAAAGATAGTTGCAATTCATGTGTGTGAAGTGTAACTTATTACATAATCTCGGAATTAGAAAAGAAAAGAGGGCGTGGAACGCCACGCGACACAAGTAAAACTTTATTTTATTTTTTTATTTTTTCAATTTTTGATTATTGGATTTTTTCAATTTTGCATTATTGGACTTTTTCAATTTTGCATTATTGGACTTTTTAATATTGGGTTTTTGAACTTTTTAATTTTGAATTTTGGACTTTTTAATTTTGGATCTTTGAATTTTGAATTTTGGATTTTTTAAATTTTCGATCTTTGAATTGTTAATTTTTTTATTTTTTTAAATTTTTTTTTATTATTTACTAAATTTTGGATTTTTGGATGTTATAATTTTTAATTTTGTTTTTTTAAATTTTGGAAATTTGTATTTTTTAATTTTGGATTTTTAATTTTGGATTTGTGCGGTAATGAACCTCCGGGTTCCATAAAATAGATAATATACCTTTAGATTGCTTAGGAATTGTCTATTGCCATTGAGGAAGTAAGGTCTGAAAAATTTCCTTTGATTACTCCTAATCATTGAGTTGATTGTTTTCTGTGCCGTCCTCACCGAAACAAGTAAGTAATTTCGTTTGGTTTTGAGTGTGACTGATTTCGTGAATGATTGTGACTGATTTCGTGACGGTTTTAGTGTGACTGATTTTTTCGATTTACCCTCTACCGCCACTAAAGAAGTTTTACTTCAAAAAAATTCTACTTCACCTCGTTTGTGCCTTAAATGAGGTCCCATTACAATAATTATCTGTTGCTGTAACAAGAATGAACAATGCTTGTTCTGAATCTAATCGATCTCTGTTTACATCTTAAATACATAAAGTAAAAAGTAAAAGTAAAGCCCTCAAGATTCCAGGAGGTTTAGGTTCCCAGATATATGATATTCGGCACATAAAGGTAGTATGGTTGTTAGCCTTATGCACTGGCCGCCTTGGCCCCCAGGATTGCTCCTGGTACTCATTTTTGTTAGAGGCTGAAGGAATAGGCCAATTGAAAAATTCCAACGACCTCGTCGGGGACCAACCCCGTGACCTACCGGTTAAATAATTAATGACTAAATAAAATTAAATCACAATTGATTATTTATAAAATAATTTGTAATAATTCGTATATGGTTTGGATTAGAACTGGAAGTAATTTTCTAGAATCATCACGTAAACATAGGAATGTCATTGCTAACCTAATGCCACTGTTGCTAACCCGCCTGTCACGAACCTAAGATTATTACTAATAGTTATTATTACTAATAGTTATTGTTATGAAGCTATGGAAATTCTAGGATGGTGGCAGGTGGGCTATCAATAGGGTCACTAGTTTAGCCAAGGCCTGTGTCATCCTGTGTCAGGATGACAATAGGAAATTACCAAATTGATATTTTTTAATTACCTACTTCACAACAAGTGGCGACATCAGAATTTTTTCTGCAGATGGGCCAGAAGAAAGTAAAGGTAGGCCACGAGTGTTGGTATTAATCATGAAATTTAGTCCCTAAATTAATAAGTACTTCAATTTAATGTATGTCACCCTCAAAGGCGCCCGCAAGGGGCAGCAAAAGCATCATTTGCTCCCCTGAAATTTTAACATTTCATGCTAAATTAATTATTTATTTGGTAATTTTTTCGTCAACGATAAAGAATAGTTTATTTTTGTTTTTCCTTGCTTGCTGGCTCTTAGATTGTGTTCTGCGGGAGCCCTTGCTCACCCAATTCATCCATTCATTCATTCTTTCTTTCTTTCTTTCTTTCTTTCTTTCTTTCTTTCTTTCTCCTAGTTCCACCTCTTTTTTTGTAGGGACGTTTATGCTGCCACGCCCCCCAGGCCTTACAGGACCGCGGTCTCTCGGGAGAGGAATTCCTTTGGATCACATGCATACATTTTTGACCAGTCAAGGACACGGAGGGCCTCCCTGAACGGGTGCTGACGTGTGTTTTGCATTGTAATATGGTCGGATAAGCAATTAAAAATTACGTCTTCAAGCCTCTGTTCTCTGGGTTGCTTAGAATCAATTTCTATCCCAGCACTATTCCTTCCTTCAGTTTTTTCCCTTTTTTTCTTTTTTTTAATTATGAAGGGTTACTGGAACTGAACACGTTTTCTCGTGTCTAAAGATAGCTCTATTGCAGTACCTTTTGAGAAACAACACAGATCACACATGTTTTTAAACGATGTGGCTTCAGTAAAATTGTTTTCAGTTTTTACTTCCTCTGTCCGTAGAGTACGATTACTTCCACAAAGTCTCTGGCCTTGAAGACTTACCCAGCCAGCGAGCTTCTAGTTACGTTTCGTTACCAGCTTGAGCAGACTCGCATGCGCATAAGATCACTTTGCTAATGTTGAGCACAGAGTGAAGATCATGCAGCACGTTGCCAGTCATAGAAAATACTATAATACGAGTAGTTGGGCGGAGGGATAATGCTGCAGCGAGACAGAGACAGACAACACGTGGAGTGGGATAGAAGAGCTGAGCCAATCAGGGTGCAGCTACCTCCCCTAGACAAGAACTCTAGGAACGGTGACACTCGTTCCTAAGGTATATACGTAAAAACCCAGAGACTTGGTGGAAGTAATCGTACTCTACCACAGGTACTATAGCTAGAGGAAGTATTATTTTCTCTCCCGGAACATAAATGCACGTTTTGAGGTCACATGGATCCGAAAATTTTATTTTCAGAAACGTGTTTTTTTTGTGCCCGTATCTGTGAACAGACGGGAAATCGTATGAAAACTAAATTTTGTATTTGGATTAGGTACCTTGTGGGGATGTGACACAAAGATCGGCGACAACTTTCTCTTACTTTTAATACCACTTTACATTTTTTTTTCTGCTGCGTTTCTCTCGCAAACGACTCCAAATACTTTATTTAAATTGTGTACATGAGATGCTTATACTAAAAGTTAAAACTTTTATTTGAAATATTTTTTTCCGCATAAATTCTCTGTTTGTAGAAATTGTCTTGCCTGGTGAAAAATAAAGCTTTGCATCAGGTTGTCACTACCAGGGACATATTTAGCTACTTAAGTGCCCCTAGGCAGATAAAAATATTTTCGCCCCCTTATTTCCACATGAATGTACCACAAAGTAACCTACAATAAGCATTATTTTAACTGAAATAGTAGGCTAATAATAATAGTAATAATAATAATAATATATAATATAATATAATAATATATAATAATACATAAATAAGTAAATAAATAAGCAGGTGCGTATTGTTGTCAATGCTATTCATTTCTATTTCATTGTGCGTTACATTAGTTTACTATTTTGAAGAGTTATGAATAAAATGTTTAATATATTTAAAAAAATAATAATAATAATAACAGCTTAAAAGCCGCCCCTTCAAATCTGCCACCCTAGGCAGTTGCCTAATCTGCCTAGGCTTAAATACGGCACCGGTCACTACTCTGATTACCCATGCTTTGCAATTCGGCCTCTTATTCTACATCAGAATGTGAAGTGTGAAAGATATACTGCCTATGCTTAGAGTAAAGAAAGTTACGTAAGGGCAATAAGATTTTGTTTGGGCTGTATAACCTTCGGGGATGCGATGCATTGTGGTAACGACAGTTTCCAAAATTTTGCAACCAATTTACACGAAAAGAATGTCATGGATAATATGCTGTACTAAGGGGCAAACTTTTTATTTCATCAGAGGAAGTTACGTGTTTCACTTTTTTTAGGGATGGGTCGATACCAGATTTTCTCGATACTCGATACATGATTTTTTCCTCGATACTCGATACTTCGATACTAGATACCTTCCATACGATACATTTCCAGTTTCAATGAAATCAGGTAAACTGATGTAACAAAGTGCCAGTATGTTTTTGTTTAATCAGTTATGATTGCAGTTATGATATGCAGAATACAAAAATAATGTAAAATTGACCGGTTTCGGGATTTGAACCATGGAACTCCAGAATGTGAGGCCAAGATGTTACCATCTCGGCCACCTGGGTCAGTTTAATGGTCTAGTTGGATAAGCGCATGTAAAGCAATAGAGTTATTTGTCATAGCTAACTGTATTTTAATTGCCAAAGCCTTATAAGATCACAGTAAAACAATAGGCTATGTTGTCATGATAACACTGATGTGCATTTCATAAATTCTTTCGAATACGTATATTCCCATAAAATAGGCACTAAATTGAGCATTAGGCCTACTCCGAAACAGGTCAACCGATTTTATCCAATATCAATAGATGTCTTTCCATGGACATTATAAATGTGTATACCAAGTTTCATAAAAATCCGGCAAAGCGAATTTGAGTTACCGCGTCTTTAAAATATACACTAAATTGGGTTTTTCTCCGGTACCGGTCTACCGATTTGGTTCAATATCAGTAGACGTCTTCCTATGTACATTATAAATGGGTATACAAAGTTTCAGGAAAATCCAGTAAAGCATATCTGAGTTATCGCGACTTCTTATATATTAACATAAAAGGCACTAAATTGGGCATTATTCCGGTACTGGCCAACCGGTTTGGTCGAATATCAATAGACATCTTCCCATGAACATTATAAATGCGTATGCGAAGTTTCATAAAAATCCGATAAAGCATATTTGAGTTATTGTGCCTTCAAAATAGACACTAAATTGGGCTTTACTCCGGTACCGGTCAACAGATTAGGTTCAAATTAAATAGGGTACTTTTCATGGGCGTCATAAATGCGTATACCAAGTTTCATGGAAATCCGATACAGCGTATTTGAGCTATGGCGCCTTTCTGATATAATCTATTAAAATAGGCACTAAATTGGGCATTACTCCGGTACCGGTGAACCGATTTGGTTCAATATCAATAGGGTTCTTCCCATGGACACTATAAATGTGTTTTCAAAGTTTCATGAAAATCCGAAAAAGCGTATTTGAGTTATGGTGCGTACAGACACACGGACAGACGGACAGACAGACGGATAGACATTTTTTCGTCCCCCACACAATCTCATAAAGTACCATACTGGCACCTAATAAATATGTACATTAAAAATTAAAAATTGAGAGAACTGTGTAATACCAACTAAATTAATTAAGTCTGCATATTTAATGAGACAAACTTTAATATCATCAGTAGCCTATAATTATTTTTAAACTCTACATTAAAACTAAAATTAGTTTTTTAAACAGTCCACTTACAAGTTTTTGTTAAAAAATACTAGCATTCTCACTTAATTGCAGAATTGCAGAGTTACAAAAGTATCGAAAAAGTATCGAGCGAGTTTTCTGAAGTATCGTTCGTTGCCAATACCATGCAAGTATCGAGAGTATCGAGGTATCGAAAGTATCGAGGACCCATCCCTACTTTTTTTTTACTTTATTTTAATCTATAATATTCCATCGTCGATTTTGCATTAAGCGTGGGTGGGTCAGTATTTTTTGGTTGGATCAGACGGATGCCGCAGCTGTACAAAACCTTTTCATTATTTAATAAACACTTATTTTTTTATTTTTTTGTGAGGAGGACTTTTAATTGTTTGCGAAAACTTGTTGTGGTGAACTTGCATGCTAGAGGCCGGGTCAGGTTTGGGAGAGGGGAAGGCGTGGTGGACAGGACAGACTGTTGGATCAGAACATGCGAGACCCCGGCTTGAGCAGGACAACCAGCTCAGACATGGCTCAGCGCGCCGTGTTGCTCAACTTGCCGCCGATCAAGCTCAACTCCGTCCAGTTCTCAGATGTGAGCTATACCGTCAAAGTTGGCGTCTCAAAAGGTATGTGCTATTTTATCGAGTTTCTCCCGTTAGTGATCTGTTTTGCTCGTTTTGGTGAGATTGGTGCTACCTCGTTGCCAGTGTTGTCACTATTAGATGTTCCGATCGTTTGTCTTTCTTCGGTGAATAAAAGTGTGTGTGTTGTTCCCGTAAACTTCTGAAGAAGGTGAGGGTTAGAACATTCGGGAACATTCTAGTATAATGTAATGATCAATATTTTTTGAACCAAGCAAGACATATGCCAATGGAGAAAACTTCATAACTAAGAAATTATATTACTAACTACATGTTTCATTAGTTATATCTTTTTAAAAATGTTTACATGTTATGGGGATACCACCGAAAACTTCAAAAGTGGAAGAAATGTTATGTAATGCGTATTAGAGACACTAGCAACTCAGAAATCGTTATCTTGTCAAATTCGTAAGTTCCACCCACCCCTACTACTACATTTAGCCTAATTTTATAGCAGCAATAAACAGGAATATCCGCATCCATGTAGTAAACAGTGCTGCCCTTGAAGAAGGAGATGCATTGCTATATTGCTCGGAAGGTATCTAATCTTATTATCCGGGATGTTTATCTGTACTGATCATTGCTATCATTGAAGGTAGCTCTACCGATCGTACGGGACATTTCTTCAGCTGAGAATTGGAGTGAACGAGATCCACATTTTTCTAAAAATCATATAATGCATATTTGAACCCCAAATTTATGTACGCATCATATGAATATATGTACATCCTCTAAATATATTGATTAAATATGAGTTTCCGCAGCTCCTTTCTTCGTTTTCTCAGACTTTACCTTCATAAATATTTGTCTACATTGATCACTGCTATATAGTTCGGAAGGTAACCTATAATTGATCATTGCTATTGGAAGATAATCTAACCTAACGTACATTTGCCTGTGTTTTGCATCGTTATATTGTATGGGAGGTAACCTAACCTAATGCACGGAAATGTTTCCCCTTTTTCTGCTGTGCGAGAGCAGTCTATGAAACCGTATTCGTATTTCATAACGCATTAACCTTTTAACCTCTGTAACCGTCACTGTGACGGCGGAAGATAACTTTTAAATCAACGAGGAAATTTTCATTAAAATGATTGTGTTTTATGAGTCCGGCCATGGCAGCTAAATGACTAAGATACATATTGATAAATTAGAAGCATTTTTTTTTTTTATCTTAGTGTAACTTAATGTAAGTTCATACATAGTTCTGATGTGTAAATTAAAAAGAACAGTGTGTAGCGGAATAATTCTGGCAGAAAAAGAAATGGCATGATTATAATACATTGATATATACATAATGCATAAAATATGTGACTTCCATGGGCAGGACATGTAATTCGAATGGAAAATAGAGTACCGTAAAAGATATTAATGACAAACCTCTTTAGAAGAAGACCCTTAAGATGAGCTGGACGTTGATTGGAGCGAAATATTAAAACACAATAAAGCAGGGAGAAGAAAAGATGGAAAATTTTGAAATCTCTCTAGTTCTTGATTGAAATGAGTTTTCATTGTAAAGGGGAATCTGTTCACCCTTGTTCCTGTGGGGGTGATAACTAGCATAGGAGTAGCCCACCCGTAGCTGCAGTGCCAATAATTTAATGTGGAAACCGAATCAGTGTACCTAGGTATGTTCATTAGGCAACTTTGGAACCTTTTCGAATTGCATTGACGATGAGGGAAAGGATCAGGCAGGACGTGAAGTGGCCTGTTGCGCTTGGTGATCCATTTTGAGGGCAAGTGATTAAAAATGCAGTCGTCATAAGTAGGGACCGGATTTTTAGGTTTTTAAAAACACTGTTTTAGGTTTTCCATTAGGTGAAATAGTTTTTTTTAGGTTTTTTGTCCAAAATATCGTTTTAGGGAAGAATAATTGGTTTAATGAATTTGAATTTGCTACATAGGATTCAATACATAATACTTGTAAAGTTTAACTTAACTAAATTCACTTAAATCTGTGTAAACTTGCTTTAGGACGATATTAAACAATAGAAGAAAGAAAGCATAAACAATCAAAAGAAGCAGTGAAAATAAGATTGCCTCACATTTCCTGGTTACAGTATATCACTAAATATCTTTCAAGATTCTCAACTGTGAGTTGTATTGAATGACAACCGTCTGTCATATAGGCCTACAGCAGGAGCAACTTGGAAAACGACAGAGCAGACGTAGAAACACGCGGGGTGCAACGTCATAAAATAACCTCAGAAGAAGAAGAAGAAGAAGAAGAAGAAGAAATTCAGGTCATCGCCAATCCACTGTCGTAATAAACTCGATTTCATTTTAATCGGCATAATTAACACGTCTTCTTAAAACTCACAGTCTGACCACTCAGTATGAATAACAGGGCAGTACTAAAGGCTAACAGAAATCTATATCCTTGTTTATACGTACGGCAACAATGGTTGTTCGTACGATGGTTTTAAAAGAAATACCCCGGTACTTACCCATTGTCGTCTAGGATACTGTCCATCCTAGACGATAATGGGTTGAATGAAACGCTGGTGTTATTAATTTCTACCCGACAAAAATTATTCTCTCCCCGCAAAATATCAATTTCTCAACTGACAAACAAAAAAAAGACAAAAAGTAGCCTAAATTTGATATTTTAGGTTTTATATCCCGTTTAGGTATATTTAGGTATTTATACCCCATTTAGGTATTTTTAGGTGCCACAGAATTAATGTGGGTGAATCCTATGGACATGATTCGAAAAAGTGTATGAGCGCTTTTTGTTTTGGAAGTAAGGAAAAAAATAGGTAAAAACCTAAGAATCCGGTCCCTAGTCATAAGACATGAGATCTACTACTTCACTTCTTTCTAGTTTCTACTTCCGAAAGATAAATTTGTCATCTGGGTTAGTATAGATAGGCCTATTAGCAAACGATCCCGGTCTCCCCAGGAGTAAGTTAGTAACAAAGGAGTACCAAAAGAATGATGAGTGGTCTTTTGTCCGTATTTCGTATGAAAATCTTTCTTAGACCGCTGGGCCAGACATATCTCCTAAAACCGTATTCAGTCTAGTAAAATTCTACGACGAATATACTCCTAGTATTTTTAATGTAATTTTAAGTAAAATTATTAATTCAGCGAAATGTTTTCCATTTTTTACGTTCCTTTTCTTTGCATCTTCTTTCCATCTCCAACCCCTTCTGAGATTGTACAAATTGAGAATACGAACTTCCGTGCCTTTTAAGTTCAGCCCTTTAGAAGTAATTGTGTTTATACAGGCAGGCACACGAAACTTTAAAATCCCAGTAATTTTAACAATTCCCTCCTAAATACATAATTAGACCTTTTTGATATTTTTCACATGTTGGAACGGGCTTTATGCCGGTAATACACTTGGGATACAGTTCTCATCCATTAAGTGCAATGCACACTACACAGTTGGGAATGTAAACTTGCCTTGAATAAATAGCTAGTTTTCTGTCAGAATGAAAACAGCAGGAATGGAAGACTATTTTTAAACTTTTTACTGCCACTGCCGTATAAATGCGTCACATGAAAATATTTCTTTGAACCCAACGTATAAGATCAATGCAGTAATCAAATTTAATCTCATTTGCGCTACATCCCTTTGAGGGACTTGGCCTACCATCCAACCGCTGCGTCATATGCCAAATCACAGTTAAAGCAGTAATGCTTTATGTAAAATGTGATGACTCTTATCCACGTGTTATAATTATCATTCATAGAAACCAGCTATGCCATGAAAATATTTTTGATTGGTTTCAGACTTAGAGCCCACTGATGGTTTCACTTGCTGATTACTTATAAGAACATAAAAATTCAGCTCTGAAAAGGTTAATACGTTACAGTTTCCACGGCGTTTCTTTAAAGAAAAGTAAAGTAAAATTGTTTAAACGCGCTGTTAATGCTTAATGTTAAATTGTTTAAACGGGCTGTTAATGCTTAATGGACCTCCAGGAAGCATGCTACGTAAAATACAGTTTGTGAGTTGTGTATTTGGACATTGTCCTGGCGGAAAAGGAACCAGATAACTGCGTTTGCTCTGACACATCATACGTGGAAATTGACTCATGCTACCCTTAGCTACAGTCGTGCAGACCAAATGTGATTAGTGAATCACGGTTCTGATTTCCTATGAAAATTAACATTGGATTTATGATTACGACATTATGAATGTTAATGGAAAAGAAAATACTGGCTTGGCCACAATGAAACGTCACGCCAAGTTCAGTCGCACGATATTAACATGTGACAATTTACTGTGCAGTGCGAAGGATGGTGTTCGATGCGGTGTTTCATTGTGGCAGTAGCCTACTCATCAGCTACATGTGCCAAAAAAACTGTTATGTTCTTCGAAACTGGTAGTTTATCACAACAGTAGGCCTACTTTTCAGACAATTTATTATCATAAAGGTACCAGAAGCACTTGACATCTCCATATATTTAAAAAGCCTGTAACCATCATGAAGTTCGTGTATTTTGTATATTCTACATATAATTTTTTCTTGCAATATTTTTAGTAGAATTAATATTAAGTTAGATACATTCCTCCTTTGCATGTGCCCCCCCCCCTCATCATAAAAATAACCCAAGCTTAATTTTCTTCGGGAATCCTTTACAAATTCAGAGTACGAACTTTCTTTAGTTTACTTTGAGCCGTTTGGGTGTGATAGAAACTGAACGTGATAGTTAAGAATGTACTATGTACCATTACTGTTGTTGGTTACATTGTTTCTGTCAGAAAGAACAGTAAAAGTGTTTACTAGATACAAAGAGAATCCTTGACGAGCTGGACAGGCAGGTTTCTTTTCCAGATGACATTGATTTGCCCACATTGTTGTCATTCCAAAAAAAAACCCTTCTAATTACACATCGCCTCGTTCTATTTCACAAAACTGAACAAAATAAAATAACTACATTTCCCCAGGTGAAACAGGCAAGAAACATCTTCAGTTAACACTCTCATGACTCAAACTACCTTAAGCATGGGTTTTGCCATTTTTTGCTTCTCTTTGTGACGTAGGGCAAGTGGCCGCATTGCGGAGGTGTGGAAAGACCAACACTTGAAAATGAAAAGAAGGGAGAGGGAGTCTCGGCAAATTTTAGCGGAATTTTTTGGATTCAAATCCTACTTTAATTGGTTCATATTTAAAATATCAATATATTAATTTGAATCATAGCACATAAAACCACTTAAAATATTTTGAAATATTCATATTTATTTGCTGTGTGACAGTAATGAATACAATTACCTTAATTATAACATATTATAACATTCATAACATATAACAATTATAACATTTAATATTAAACTTTCTATTCCAGAAGTAAAGTATTACTTAAGTTGCTAAGTAAGGTACATTTAACAACCTTTGATTTTATATTTTATCTACAAATGCTGCAGCAGCTTTGATTTTCTTCTCTTGCTGTGCAAAGTGCAAGAACTCTTCAAAGTCCTAATCTAAATTTGCACTATCATTAGTTCTGATTTAATAACTGTAAGCTAATTTTATTTCTTTGATCTGTCCATTTATCGTAAATCACAAGTATACTCTTTCAGTGAGTGCATTTCAGCTTAGAATACTTAATAATTTATTATAAAGCCTAAAATTTACTAGGACTTTTGATATTAGTGCAATTTCGCTGATAATAATACGTACAGTACTTAGAAATTAACGACAAAGAATGATTTAAAAAATACGAAAGTGTTTGAGGATCAATACGGGAGCCGGGATGATCAAAAGAAAAACACTCAAATACGGGAGATACGGGAGAGTTAGTCACACTCGAGAGGTGTGAATTCAAGTGCCTCAACCTCATACAAAGCTGTGTTATCCACGAAGCAGGACTAAAATCCCAGGCTCGTGGAAGAGAATGACTAGCTTCTAAGTTAACTACCCTTCAACACATTCTGTGGAGAAGCAAAACCTTTACAGCCGTTTTCAAGAAAACAGTGATGCCTTAAAATTCATTAAAGTAAAGTGATAGTAAAGGCAAGAGAAAGTTGTACACTGTCTATTGTTACATCCCAAGAAGGTAAAAAGAACTGTCACTATTTACCGGTCTTGGAAGCCCTTAGGATTTCTGTAGTTACGGCTCTGGGATGTTTAAGCAGTGGCCCATGAAGGTGGGTAAGGTGTGATTCCTAATTAACTCTTATATCAGGAATGAGCTTGGACTCATTTCTGTTGGAGGATGGTCGACCCCAGGGCCATGGTAAAAAAATTAACCCAAATATAAAAGTGCTTTTTGATGAGATTATTTTTTGTTTTCGACTCGTTCTGTTCACAGACACGCCCATACATTGAAATAGTATATTGCGACACAAGGGCGGAAAGGCACGTTTACGGGTCGAGGAAACAGATTGAAAACCCGAGGCGCAGGGTTTTTAAGTTTTACGGTTACTTATATCAATTTAATTATATTAATTGTGATATTACCTGAAAATATTATATATATACAGTCTTGAAGAATGGTGCTTATTACAGAAAGGGATTCGCATTTGTTATTGTTTATGGCAACCGAATATTTATAAAGCGGGGAGGCCTTGGTCATTTCTGCTCGCAAATAAGCATTTGCGGGCGGTAAAGTATCTTTCCGCCCGTCGCCCCTAGCAACAAGTCACTTTCCGCCCGTCGCCCCTAGCAACAAGATTGCGTGTGGTAATGTCAAGTTACGATCCATGTAAACAACTTTCGTAAGTAACACTTACTAGCTAAGGAGTGCAAAAATGCTTTTTGATAATTTTCTTTTCGACTCGCTCTGTTCACAGAGACGCACATACATTGAAATAGTATATTGCGATACAAGTGCCGTAAGGCACGTTTACGGGTCGAGGAAACAGATTGAAAACCCGAGGCGCAGCCGAGGGTTTTTAAGTTTTCGAGACCCATAAATGCCTTTACGGCCCGTGTGTTGCATGCTATTTTTTGCACGATGATTATTTATATCAATTTAATTATATTAATTGTGATATTACCTGAAAATATTATGTAAATACATTCTTGAAAATAGATGTTTATTTCAGAAAGTGATTCGCATGTGTTTGTTGTTATGGGAACCGAATATTTGTCCTGGGGGCCGTGCCCATAAAGGCTTGTATTATGAAGTGTATCGTAATGAATTATGACGTAGCGCTTGGACCGTAAGTAATTTAACCTCATCGCAACCGCCCTTAGCAACAAGACTGTGTGGGAATGTCAACTTACGATCCATGTAAACAACGTTCGTAAGTACCACTTACTAGCTAAGGAGTGCAAAAATAATATTTTGTCCTTCGGGAACCTGAAAAATTTCTTTGACATGGTGATTCTATTCCATGATCTTTGGCTATACATGCCGGTGCTCTGCCAACTGAGCTACCCGAGTTAAATTGAAAACGCAGATGGAATCTCTCTGATATGATTAATTACTGGTACCCTTAGTTATCGACTTCAATGAAGGACATTTATATCCAATAGTACTGTGTATTAGTGATTTTGTGATGGGATTCCGCTGTTATTCTACAGTAACTTTTCAGATGTAGCCTAGATATGTATTTTCAGCCACAGAATATTGTTTCTGTTGAACATTATGTGAGGATTTTTTTTGGAGGCTAATTCCTCTGACACTAGGATTAGAGCCCATGATCTTTCGTCTTTACGTGACTGTGCTCTACCAACTGAGCTAGCCAGAATTCGATTCACAGCGTCATGTGTTCGAATCCCAGTGTCGAGAAATTTTCTCCTAAAATATTGTCGTATAGGCTAATGTTCAGCAGAAGCAGTAATCTATGGTTTCATGAATACATTATTAACATTTTTGTTATAATGCTGAAAGCTGGACATGGAATTTCAGGGTAGACAGTTTTCAAGTGATTTTTTTTGTGTCGTGTTGGTACAGATAAACTGTACTTTGCTCGGGTTTTCTAAGCGGGTCAAGTTTGCCCTCATTAGTGTTTATATGTTACTTGAAGCTGTATTCCGATAACGCAATGATTTACTTTCGTCACTTGTTATATCTTCACAATGAATTGTTTTGCATGCAAACAACTGGTCCCATAATGATCGAAGAACAATTTTGAAGGACAATACAGCTGGAATTTCTTTTTGTAGTAAACACTTTCTTCTTTAATATGATAAAAAATTAATTAATGTACGTATGGTGTAATACTTTCTGAGTTAAGCTCAAGGGCGTCATGTACTTGCTCGTTCTAAATTGGTTTGTCGCTCGTTTTCCGTAACTTGCAATTTTACAAAGCTTGTACGTCATATCTAAAAAAGTGTTGAAGTCTTTGTAACAGAATTTTGCATGGATGTGTAGATTTATTGTGGCCCATATAGTGCTTTAATTATTTCTCACAATGATTGCAAAATGCACTAACTTCTATAAATCAGTACAAAATATGAAAATGAGAAAAAATCTTCCTAAACTGATAATACCGTGCTGACGCTATAGGCCTATCAACTGAGCTGTTCAGAGTTCGATACACGGTAGCAGATAAAATGTTTCTTCTAAGGTTACCCTTAACAATCAACCTCGCTGAACGGTTTTCTATCATATTCACTGTAAGGCACTCTACTTTATTAAAGCTAGTCATAGCTTGTGTTCAATACAATCCAATCATTCTTACGTTATAACTAGAGCCCGGAACTTTGGCAAAATGCCTTTCTTTTATAGATGCCTGTATCTATATTTTCTTAAAGGAAAAACTTATTTAGTGTTGTTGTGAGCCTGTAGTGAAGTTTTTTATTTTGCCTATTTTGCCTTTTAATAGCTTCAACATCTTTTTAATGTGTAAATGCCTTTTTTTGCAATTTTAGATACAAAAATTTCAAATTATAAATGCTCATTCTCGATTAGGAGTGTCATTTTTGCATTGAAATGTCTGCGTAGCGTGATATCATGTTCAACAATAACATTGACTTCAGGTTCAGGTTGATTTAAAAACGCTACCTTAGACGAAAGTCGGCGAACTTTGAGATGAAATATAAAAAAAGGAATTCCCTTTAAAATCCGGTCTCTAGTTATAAGCCACCCGCTCTGAATACATGTTCCAATACTGCGCTTGCAACAAAGAGCTGCGATTTCCTTCAAGTTGTTGTTCACGCGGCCATTGTTTCCCCAGCTAACGAGGACTTCAAAAAATGTTAAAAATTCGTGATGTTCTTAACGGTGAAAAGTGTGATCTTGAAATGAGTCCATCTACAATAGCTTTTATTTATTTACGCCCCAGTTACTTCAGTTGAAGTGGAAAGATCATTTTCTATTGTAAAAAATGTTCTTTCTGACAGGCGATTAAGTATGACTGTTGATAACTTGAAGAAGCATATTGTAGTCATGTGCAACCAGCATACACTGTAAGTAACATTTTGTACACATATATAACAAGAAAAATATCATGTAATGTTTGAGTATTAGAAAGTAACATTTTTTTTTTGTTTTTGCCTTTTAGTGCCTATTTGTCAAATTTTAAATGCCATTTTGCCTGCCTATTTTATACAAAATAAATGCCTAAACTTCCGGGCTCTGGTTATAACTATAAGGGTCCGGATTTTTGGGTTCTTAAATTTATAATGCACTGAACTATTTTTAAAAAGAATCACGCACAACCTGAATTATCTTAACGTAAGTCTTAACCTGCTGAGAGACACCCAATCCTGAACCCGAGGAGGATTTTTTTTTTTTTTTTTTTTTACTGATAAACTGGCTGGGTATCGAACCCGGTTCGTCGAGGTAGACACGCTACCATTACACCCAAATGCACCGAGCTATAACGTGTGTTTTCATTATTCTTTTGTCTTGGATAATTTCCAAGGTTCAATTCCAGGGTAGTTCTTTGTAGGCTACTTCACCTGTCCATCGACTAAGCAACGTTTGATTTTGCTATAGGAAGAGAGAATCTACCTAAAGTAACCTAAACATTTGGGCCCTCAAGAAAACACACATACACATGGAAACATAAGGTTCAAAATTGGTATTTTCATCTTCAAAATAGCTTATTCTGGTTATAGTTTCATTAAAATAGGCCAAAATGTGACTTGTGTTCCGGAAATGGAATGAAATGTTTTGAACCGTACACATAAAGCTAGGGTCTAGAGGAATATTTGGAACGAGACACTCTAGGAAGTCAAGTAGTTTCGATGTCAGCATACAAAGCTGAAAACTTGAATTCGATTCCCACCGTGGCGTAGTGGTTGAGGCATTGCGTTACAAACTGGACGGTCGCTGGTTTGATTCCCGATGAGATCGGCGAAATGTTTTCATTGGTGTAATCATTCTGGTGGTTCTATTGCCCTGGGGTCGACTCAGCCCCTAACAGATGTGAGTACTAGGAGTATACCTGAGGGTAAAAAAGCGGCCTGTACGTAGGGCTCACAACCTTGCCACCTTCCTGTGCCGAATGTCTCAATCTCCCTCAACCTCCCGGAACCCTATGGGTCTCCGTACAGATATCACTTTACCTTTTTATTTCCAGTCGCGAGTGGAAAATTTTCTACAACATACGCCTGTTTCTCTTACTGTGTTGAGTCTTCTATTCAATTTCTTTCATATTCAATTTTAATTATTGCAGTATTATAACAATAAGAGGAAGAGTTTGTCTGTCTGTGCGCGATGCCCAACAAAATCTACTGCACGCAGATATCTGAAATTTTAAACATAGACGAACTGAAGGGTGGCCGAATGCACCTTGAATCCGGATTTTTTTATTTTTGCTTACGTTGGTGACTGAAAAACTGGCAGAAAACGTGAATATTTTGCCCTCTCGAAGCATCAGTTTTTGGTAATACATTTCAATTGTCAAATGAATTTCAGGTGGCTTTGCATTTTTTTGTCATAACTTTGAAATAAAAGCTTAGTGATTTTTTTCAATATATCGCATAGAATTATCGATCACATCGATTCTGTGAGCTCACCCTGGTCGGTTCGTTTATTTATATTATCAAGGCACGCATACAACTGAAATTTTCAACATAGACAGAAGAGGGATAATGGATAAAGGCCTAAATGGACAAACATTAATAAATTTGGACTCTGTGCAGGAGTTTTCTGGGCCAGGGAACTCGATTCTGAAGTCGTTTTTCCCAGGCGGCGGTTTCTGATCGTGGAAATGCATTCCAAAGCCGGATTTTTAGCTGTTTCATTATAATTATTAATAGTTTAGTGTATTGATTCGCGTGTAAATGTTAATAAATATAATGCTTTAATTATTAAGTGCCAGTATGGTATTTTATGAGATTGTGTGGGGGACGGGAAAATGTATGTCCTTCCGTCCGGCCGTCCGTCTGTCTGTCTGTCTGTCTGTACGCGCGTTAACTCAAATACGCTTTATCGGATTTTAATGAAACTTGGTATACGCGTTTATAATGTCCATGGGAAGAAGCCTATTGATATTGGACCAAATCGGTTGACCGGTACCGGAGTAGAACCCAATTTAGTGTCTATTTTAAAGGCGCGATAACTCAAATACGCATTATCGGATTTTAATGAAACTTGGTATACACGTTTATAATGTCCATGGTAAAAAAACCTATTGATATTTGAGCAAATCGGTTGACTAGTATCGGAGTAATTACCAATTTAGTGCCTATTTTTATGGTAATATATTAGAAAGAATTTAACGAATGCAAATATGTTATCCTGACAACATATTGTTTTACACTGATCATATACGGCTTTGGAATTTGCAATACAGGTAGCCATGACTCCTTTGCATTTGATTATCAAACTAGTCAGGTGTTTATTTCGTTGATCAAGTTGAATACTGTTTATATAGAGAAGGTATATTACTGTGAAATAATTAGGCCTACGTACATTAAGTGGAGTTCTTCACCAGTGTATTTTGTGAAATGTTGACATATTTTACGAATTTCTTATATCAGTGTATACGAGTTCGAATTAAGGTTAAGTATGTTCTCTCACAAGCCCTGCTTAATGAATCGATACTTATTTTCTTCATATCGTAATTGCAATTAACTTATCACTGATTAAATAAAAGCATTCTGGCACTATGTTATATCAGTTTACCTTATTTTATTATTCTCTCAGTTTTTTATTTTTTAAATTAATTATCATGCGCGAAGCCGCGGGCCCCTAAGTCATTGGACTTAGTAGCATGTCATTTTCATAATAATTAAATTCACATACTCAGGCTTTACGAAACTTTGGTCACCTTTGTAAATCAATCCCTTCTGGCGCTAAGTCAAGGCTGCATTTGTGGTCCCACTGTCAGACTGAATTTGATTACTCAGTTAATGAACAAAATAAAACCTTACAAATGGCATCTACATTCAGATATGCAGATTTCCGAGGATGTGCTCCGATTTAATTTTCCAGAATCCATAGAAACTGGTGGAAACCCCTTAGTTTATGTGTGTTGTAGAGTCTGGAATTCAGTGTGGTGTGGCAGATGATGTTGGGATCAACAGACACAGTTGACATGAAGGGCGATGGCCAGTGAAGGTATCTCATTGCCGTGCAGTTAATTTTATCTCATTTTCATTTTTAGTGTCTGAGTTTCCTCCAATTACAAGCTATTTTGTAAGTTGATTGTCGGCAACTTGACTGCATCTATAACGGATGCTTTGATCAATCGGTTTTTAAATACATGAAAATGTAAGGGGAAGGCGGTTTGAAATGAATTTTCAATGTAGAAATGTGCCTACGTGGTGTTTGCTGATTAGACACATGATTCAGATGACCCAAGTCTTGAAGACCCGTCTCGGAAGAGAGGGGAGGAATATTAAATCAGCAACTCGCTCCTAATGATGATTCGATTTTGCAGAAACTCGTATCTCATGAAACAAGGCTAGGTTTTTTTAAATATGAGACACAGGCTATAAAGGTGTCTGAATTTATTTTTTAAAGATTTGTTGTTTTAAAATTCAAAAGGTGATGTTTGTTTTTATTTTTTAAAGACACTAAAGACGTAGGACATTATGAAATGTTGTTGTTGTTATTATTATTATTATTATTATTATTATTATTATCATCATTATTATTATTATTAAAATGGCACGTGTTAAACGGAGCCAAAAAAATGTCTGCTACTCTTGCAAAAAAATTTGCGAAACAATTTTTAAAAATTTCGTTTTTGTTTCAGTTTTCTGGTTGAACGCAAAAGAATTGCCAACCATCACACTATTATAATCCATAGGGTGTAGTATTGGGCGAAATAACTATAGTTAGTTTAAAAGCATGTTGACCACTCTTACCGGAACAAAGCTTCTTCGATCTTTTTTCAACATGGCGTCACTGAGCACAGTCCCACCACAATGGAACAGAAGGTTATGCGCATTGTGCGTGACCTATGTGATATACTTACCAGTATATAAGGAAAAATAATAATATAATAATAATAATAAAATTATATTTCGCGGATTAAGGCATTTGTGGTTTTATTTATGAAATTTATGTTATTTCGCTGTTTGCACTTGCCTGCAAATGGTACTAGCATCATAATATCAAGATGTGAAGAATACATCATTTCGTTTAATCGCTATCGTTTTCTTTTCGAAACCATGTGTGTTTCTGCAGAAACCATGTGGAAACAGTGCAAAACCTAAGTCAAATTATTTTCTTTAATGACTTTCATAACCGTAGAGGGTTGATATATTAAAATGTTTTCAACGCCTCACAATACCCTCATGACTGCGGTCGGTAATGCCGCAAATTACTTGGAAATGGCGTCACTCGGAAATTTATCCAGGAGAGTTTCAAGTCTCGAGTTGCATCTATGATGACCAGGGCCGGATTCTGATGACCTAATATTGTTTGAAAAATGACCTATAAAATGACCTTAAATAGTAAAGAAAGTGACTTAATAATTATAAAGAATGACCTAAAAACTTATATTCTATTTATAAAAAAAAAATTATTGTACACACAAAGTTGTAGACTAATTTGTACATAATTGAAAAAAAAAAACTGTAAATGCAGAAAGGATGTAATGTAGGTCTAAAATCTCTGTTCTTTGTTCCTGATAGAAGCATTTGAGAAGAGAAGTAAGAAAATTGTTTTAAAGCAGATTCTACAAAAAATGGTACATTATGGTAACATAGTAATTTTTTTTTTAAAATATTACCCGTATAAAAATGAAGCTTGTAAATTCTACCTTTTTTTAGGATTGCAGTAAATTAGTATCAGGAAACAAAGATTATTGAAGGTATATAAGTTAATATACTCAATGTAAATGCATGAAAATGACTAAATAAGGAAGCAAATGAATCGAAAATGGCAAAATAATGACGTAAAAATGAAATAAATAACATGAAAATTTAAAATGGCATAAAATGACAAAAAATAACCTAATAAAAATGCATTTCTATTATCTAGAGGCCATGATTAGGATTTATCCACAAGTTGGCAATGTCTATGCAGCATCAATAAAAAGATGACATGTCATTAGAATCCGGGCCCTGATGATGACTATTTTACGAATGATGTGTGATAAATAATTAAAAATGTATATTCAACTTCAATTATTTGATAGCATTTTATATTGAGACAATACAGTAATATTAAAAGGCATTCACGATGTGTAATTAATGACTGTTTTCTCTTAATAAGACACGATCGTCGACTCAATATATGGTTGCTTGTTCCTTGTCCAATAGGTAATAAACGTCATGTTTTAAAACGGCCGTTCAACATTTTGTCTGTTTGTAAATTGTTTAAGACGCAGTCACGACAAAGTGTATTGTTCGATTGTTTTCCAGTTTGGCATAAATGTTATTTGAAATCACTCAAAAGGACTCACGTGTAAGACTTTTTTCCCCCCCTTCACTTCAATGTAGTATCCATTTTAATGGTTCCATTTCTTGTAATGTTTAGCTTCTTTCAACGATTCTAGCCAAACTATTCATGCTAAAAAATTAAGGACTACTTTCACTCCCGAGTGTATAATGTTCTGCAACTTTAATCCAGTACCAAGTACTTTTTTTATGTAATTCTAACGGTTTATTAGCATTTCTTTTGTTTTTAAATTTGTATAAGTCGCGATCAAACGTGTTGGCAGATTTTCTTCCAATTTCGCATGATTGTTCCTTGAACTAAGTACAAGCTACATATGTGTAGGGAATTTTATTTTTTATTCCGTTTTAAGATTGTGGCCGTTTTAACTGATGAAGAGCAGACCTTAGATTCTGTTTTGGACGCGAGGTCTGCTGTTCACAGAACTAGTAGTTTTTAATGTGTGGCTTATTGAGGGAACAGCAGGGAAAGTTTGTGCTTTGAATGATTCAAAAGTTCTTGGTCATGGACTCCAAAAATATTTTTGTTCGACCATACTATAATACGCTTATTAAGTATGACGTAACGATATCTTCATGATGCTCATTTCGACCCCGAACACGAGCTATGTTCATGCGGGGCAAATAATACTCTTTTGAAATTGTACTAATTGTGTTTATATTATTTATATTTGTATTTGTAATAATTTTGTATTAGTTTATATTTTCTAATTCGTAATAAAAATAATTTGTAATAAATAAAAATAAATAAATAAATAAAAATTAAAAAATTAAAGAAACAACAACTTGTATTTAAAATAAAATCAGTTCTGTCCGTCTTAATTTTAATGTTATACTGCATTAAAATTATATGCTTTTTAGTTAATCTGAGGCTTTCACGGCCGGAATCTTGGAGTTGAAGCATCATCCGGGCTGTGGGCCGTGGTCCAAAGGCAAAATTACAAGTCTCGCCAGACGTTTCGCTCCCGCTGTGGGGAACTTCTTCAGTGGCTGCTTTTTGTTTTGCATTAATGCTCAAGAGAAGCGGTGCAAGCCTGCGTGCTTGACTGCATGCCATCTATCGAAAAAAAAACAACAACAAAAAAACAAGAACTACAACAGCATAGCGAGAGTCGTCTGCTTATTTAATTACGAGGTATTTTAAAAACAAAAAACTTAAACATTAATTCTGGTCTAAAAAAGCATTCTTATGCAATTTGCCTATAATGGTAATTAAAACACTCGTATGAAAATTATGAAACGAACAAAGTGAGTTTCATAAAAACATACTGTTGTCGTAATAAATGCCATTATAGGCTTGTTGCATAATGTACTATTAGGCAATTCTCTGAAGATCAAGAACATTTCCTCTATTAAGCAACAACTCCTCTAAAAACAATTTTTGGTCGAACTATCAATGGTTGTTTGTTACAAGTTTTAATGATTAGGCTTTCAGATGACATAAAAATTGATGATAATAAAAAAGTAGAAATAATATTACACCAAGCATTGAAGCCTAACACCACATACTGCCTGTGCATTTAGAAGTGAACACTGTAAACACAATGCGCAGTGGTATGAGTCTCACGTGATCCATACTAGCAACACACTCCCCTTCCGTCCCGCCCTATCTCTGCGGCGCATGCAAGTGTTCACGTCTAAATGCACAGGCAATACCTCTGCTCTGTGAAATGTTATCCCGCCAGATGGCGCGGAAGCAGACTCTTGGGGAACTGAATCATACGAATAGAACTTTAACACTCTTCTACCTATGTTACAAGTGTTTTGGACAATGTTTGTGGTACTATTCTGGAATGAATGTGAAGGGGGTTTTCAGGGTCCCCTTAATACTCGAGGAGTCGCTTAATTAAAAGAATTAGGATGTATGATAGTCTTATTTCGATAATTTCTCCCTCCCCAAATATTGCATCCACAACATGTGTGCTATTAGGTTTAAAGCTGTTAGTTACAAAGTGGATAAATAATTAAATGAGAATGGGTAGTGTTCCACGTTTATTTTGTTTTTGAAGAAAGTTTGTTGTTCTAGCATTCAAGGTGAACTGTTTGGTAGTGAATATTCACAAATATGGATGAAATTTTTACAGCACGTGCGGAGTCAAATATGGCTGTAAACTTATTACTTCTGTCTTGTTAATTTCTTCAATAATTTATTATTGTTATTTCTTAATAACTTAATCTGCCTGAAACGTACGTGCCACAAACATCCAAATATATGATGACAAAATTCTCAATACTGGCACAAGAAAATGTTTACATTAATAATTTCAAGTTTGCATTCTAATACTATACATAGAATATGTGAAGTTTTGCGCAGTCCAGCTAAGTACATCTTCTGGTTTGTAATGAATTGATAATCATGTACAGGTAGGGGGGGGGGGGGAAGCGGACCGACTCTTGTAGCTGATTTCAGAGCCTTGTGATACGTAAATAAATGTAAGAGATGTAACAGAAAAGTTTGTTTTCACAAGCAATGCAAATTACGTAAAATTATTTCTCAATTCAAGCAATTTATCGACACTGGAACAAATTTCAATACATTCCCTGCTATCCTGTGAATGCCACTAGGCATGCGCAGTGACTCATATCGGTAACTTAGATATTTTAGTTGGTCCGCTTTTTTTCTCCCCTACCTGTACCAAATATCTAGTTAACTTAAAAATTCGGCAATGATTTACACGAATCGTAAGTATTTTGGTAAAAAAAGAATTTCAATTATATTTTTTAACTTATAAAAAACTTAGGTAGTTTCCAATATAAACTAAAATCATTACCGTACTTAAAATTGTTACCTATAGGCCTAACGCACATAATCAAAAACATATTTTGATTATAAAAGTTTTACCGTTACTTGAATGAGGCTGATGCATAATTAAACATTAAACTATTTTTATATGATTGTTATTGTTAAAACAAGCAGGCTCCCGCGACTTCGCCCGATTTTATTTTTATTTTTAGATTTTTATTTTGATAAATTATTTAACAGAAAAATAATTAAAACATATTAGTTAAACACTTATATCGTTTTTACATAAACTGCATGAATTACATTTTTTATTCTTAATTGCATTGTGTTTCCGTAACAAGTATAAGTAATTACTCGAATAGAACGCATTTTCTGCTTCCGTGGCATACAGATTCGAAATAAAACGATTAAAACAATTTATTATCAAAAAACTAAACATCCCAGTTTCGATGAACATTTCACAATTAAAGTGCGATGCCTGGGGAAGAAAAGACCTCAGACTCTAGTTCCCTAACCCCCCCTCCCAAAAAAACCGCAAAGTGAGTTTCCTTCAAACCATTCAATGCTTTTTTTTCGGTTGCTATAGCAATTAATCTCACTATTGAATACTGTCTTGAATACTGTACGTTCAGGAGATACGAAATTTAGTTTTTATATAGAAGTTATTTTATCCTCTCATTTGATTCGTTAAAAGCTTGTTTCATCTACTGTCTTTCATTTGTTTAAATAAATATTTTAACTACGACCGTCTGCATAATCTGTATTTGACTGACACGTAGTCAGCATACTTTCGGTTTAGGAAAGACTTAAGATGGAGTAGCTTCAAAAATATCGGCATTTTCTTTAAGAGATAAAGTGGTTTTTAACATCGAGTACCTTCTCTAGAGCATTGAAACCTTACATTTATTTGAGTTCTCTGCAAAATATGACAGTAGAGAGAGAAAATCCGTAAAGAATATCTACCCCAATTACTCGTCTCGATGTTAAACTATATCGACTCGTGATACGAATTTATCTTATCATCTCGTAAGTTATAATAAATAACTTTTATTTTGGAAACTACTAAGCCGATGTGTTGCATGATATAGTAGCTATTATTCGATGCGCTTATGTCGAACATGTTATGTTATCTTGCATAACTTATTTGAAATAGATTTAGATAGGAAGAAAGTTTTAACTAATCAGGTTGAATGTCACATTATCTCTACAAGCAGGGTCTCATTTTCTTTACTCGAAAACCCATTTTCGTGTTAAATAGATTTATTTTCATAAGAAGCGAAAACAAGTATACAAGTTACCATTAGAGTAGTTTATCTAGAAATTCGATCATAAATAAATGTCTAAGTGTTGGGTTTTTTAGAATATCTCGTATTTGTTTAAGCAAAATTTTAGTTATCAACTGTTAGTAGTTTTCGTCTTTTCCTATAGATGGCGTAAAACAACGCTTATTTAAACGCAGGAATTGAACTCGATTTAGTATAATATTAAAATTAACATGAACAGAATTGATTTTACTTTAAATACAGGTTTATTACGTAGTTTCATTTGCTACTTCCCAGGCTTCGAAGATCCTTGTGCGATATTAATCGATACTACACTAATGTTCTCATGGAAATATGTACTTAATGGATGGCATTAAGATACTGTTACATCATATAATAAGCGTATTATAGTATGGTCGAACAAAAAGGTTATCGATATATCGAAAACAATAGCTTCATTTTCAATAAACACAAATCAGTTTATTTGTCGTAACTTCCGGTGTCCCTCAAGATTTTATCTGAGCCCCCTCTTTTTATTTTTATTAATTCCTTACCTAATGGGCTCGTAATTGTCAATTGTCAATACCATGATAATGAAGTATTCAAAGCATGTTGCTAACGTTATGGTTGTTCATCATTACAAGAAGATCTGAAGAAAGTTAACCGCATGGTATATTCAAAATCTCTCTCTCTCTCTCTCTCTCTCTATATATATATATATATATATATATATATATATATATATATATATATATATATATATATATAAGAGGCTTTGTCCTGACTGACTGACTGACTGACTGAATGACTGACTGACTGACTGACTGACAGGAATCAACGTGGAGCCTAAACTATTACAGGTAGAGACTTGGAATTTTGACAGTACCTTCGTTTCATAATGTAGGTGCTCACTAAGAAAGGAATTTACAAAATTTTGATTTTAAATGCCAAAAATTAAATGTTTTTGAGAAAACTTATTCCTTTTTTTACACAGAATTATAAAACCCCAATCACAGAACATATTGTTGCTAATATTGATGGCTTTGGAAAAAAAATGCAAGTTTGACAAATAAGAGAAGGTATAAATTTATAATTCATGTTATAAATAAATATTAAAGAATGTAATCCTCGAAAATAATGTAGTCACATAACTTTTCTCTACCCTGGACATAGAGAAAACAATACGAGGTATGGTAATATGGTATATTATTATATCGCAGGTTTTTGGAGAGAGAAGTATGAAAGTGATATTGCTTTCTGTTTAATTTCATCCCCAAAACAGTTTTATGGTAACATGAGAGGGAGAAATAAAATTTTCCGCCTCGGTATTACAATTTTATGTTACAGGAATTTCTGTTTCTTCTTATTTGAAACCTTACCAGGCTTGCTGTGTACAAGCGATGCGATGCAGAATTCTACATCCTCTGTGAGCCATAAAAAAACTATATCAAGCTTTTTCTGAGGGAATAGTTTTAGTGCAATAAGTCGTCCTTCCTATTTCAGATTATAAATACCTATATAAGAACCTAGAATTTAAAAATCAAAAGTCCTTCATAAGTTCATTTCCAATTACAAAATAAAAAACCCGGGCGACGCCGGGTCTTTTAAGCTAGTAATATATATTTTAATACAGATAACTGTCATTTGTGATATATGGAAAAAAAAAGGACAACCTATTTTGATTATAACTTAGTTAGGATTATATGGGTGGAGCAATACTGAAAAGGTTGATTGGGTTCAAGATCTAGGCGTTATTTTTACAAGAACCGTGGATTTTTCTAATAATATTCTGAAAATAGCATCAACTTCAACAAAGCTTCTTGGGTTTATTTTTATAAGCACAATTTATTTTTTAAAAATACCGAAGCTCTAAAAATATTATTCTTGTATACTGTAAGGTCTAGGCTAGATTACTAGTGTCACGTGGATGAGGTCAAATACCAGCATGTACATCTATTAGAATGTATCCAAAAATTATTTGTATAGTGCACATTTTTTAGAAGCTATATTATCCTACAAAATACAACAATGTTCCCTATTCTACCTGATTAACTTATCAATATCAAATAACAGTTCACTAGTAGATAAACGCTAAGTTAATTATTTAAAAATGTATAATTTAATCAGTCCATGCTGATGAACTGAGTAACTTGATATCAAAATTGCATCTGTTTGTTTCTTTTATAAACTGTGGACATTATAGAGCATTTTATATAAATTATGCACATACAAATTATTATAGGAATTTTCCCCTTTTAAGGCTATGCATTTAGTCTTGATATGAAGTGTAATTATATTGATTTTTAGGAGCCAGATTTTTTGGTGAAATGAAATGACTGTAATCGGTGTTAATTTCCTTCTATTTTGGTGAGTGTTTTGCGAAAAAAAGCTATTTTATATTAGGCTATATTTGACATTGATAAAGTTGGCTGCTTTATTTATTTTTATGCTCATATAAATACTACTGAGAAATATGCAACCAAAATGATTTAAACAATTATTTGGAAATGAAAATACATTTTAGTTTCAGCGATGAAAGGTAAAACATAATTAATTACTGCATGTCTTATGGAGGGATCTTTTTTTTTATTTTTGGATCATCATATCTGTCATACTGCAACTCATTGTATTAACACAGACTCTATTGTTTTTCTTGCTTCATTCATGTGGCTGCCCCGTAAACTTGTAAATAATAGGTACCCATTTTCAAACAAAATTGCCAATCACATTGTATAAAATAATGGCGTAGACTACGTTCTTCAATTATTATTTTAATCGATCATAAGTATATATAACTTCTCAGCAGTAATCTACACAGCATAACAGCAGAAAATGCTACTAAGAAAATTAAAAGAAATTTAAAGCGCTAACGCTAACAATGTATTTCGAGATAAAGTCACACATTTCGTGAAATCAACAAATTTCGCTATATTTCGTGGATATAGTTTGCTTAAAACTTATATTTTAAACATCTGTAAAACTAAATATACCAAGGAAAGCTTTTTCTAAAATTTCGGAGGCCTACTTATCGTTGTTGCCATAAAATACTGTCCCTATTTATCTTTTATTTGTCTAAATATTGCAAACTGTTTTTGAGTGTAGACTACTGTTAATTGATTTTATTCTTGATTCATTTACATCTTTTTCGTAATGTTGTTCTCTATTTGATAATCAAAGAGTCTACTGTGTAATTTTCTTATTTTAATAGTCTTAAAATAAGTACGAATATATCAATAAACTGTTTTTAAAATGTCAAAATATACAAGATACCTCCCTCGTGGTGGTCGTTCCAGTGCGCTAACGGTATTGGTAAGGTGGTAAGGTCGTTGCACCAACGAGATTGATAATCTGCATTTTTAAATTGCCTATAGCTAATAAATAATTACTGATGGGAAGCAGCGTGCTGCTGTTTTTTTATGAATGCTGGTCGATATCTTTAAGACTCAAAATAATTTCCATTTTGTCTTTTTTATTTAATAATTACTAAAATTTTACAAGACAGAGGAATCACATGTGGGCTTAGATAAACAGGAAGATATTTGATCTTTCACAACAAACAATTTTCAAACCATGATAATAGGTAGAGAAAGAAAAAATATAACCAATATTTGGTCATAGTAAATTTCGTTCGTAGGTTCGACTATTTCACATCAATATCCTATATGAAATCATCTGGAGTGCAACTACGGAAATTGACTCTCAGTAAAACTTTATTTTGAATGCTCAAGATAGAGTACAGGCGTAGAAGATTTTATTTTGACATGCACTAAGAAATCATTGTAATATCATCTATTTTTAAAAAAATCCTTTATATCTAAGAAAAACTGTTGTAAAACACCCTTTATAAATGTTGTACAGTTCATATACAGAACGTTCTATGTATCAAAAATAGCTAGAACCCTAATGCACTTAGTAAAACAGAGTTTGTTAAGCTTTTTGAAAATATAAAAAACATGTATAAAACATTCTTGTAGTTTTATTTTGGAACTTCAAGATTTATGCTGCAGTCAAAAAAATTTTCTCCATGTTATTAAATCTTGGCGCTTTGACTTAAACCTCATGATTACGTTAAGCTGAACTTGTTCTCTTACTCGTTGCAAGTCATAAAATAGTCCAAGTTCAGTGAAGGGTTACACGCTTAGAGATTTGCTAAGCACATATGAACACATGAGCTGTAACATATGGCAAGGGAACAGAACCCCTCATTACTGGTAAGTATTACTGCTGTGGGAGCACGCAATGAACTGTTTCGAAATAGTAGAAAAACACGAAAGTCCTTGACCTCGGTGAAGAAATACAAAGCAGTCCTGCCCAGTCAGCATTCCCTGGGGACTCACTCCTGACCACTCGTGACTTGCTTTAGGTACATGCAATGAACTATTTCGAATTTGCATGTAGCGAAAAAAGTCATTGTACCAGAAGATAAAAAATTCGGAATCCAGAAGACATGTGGTACAGAACCTTTGGAGCCCAGAGTACATTAGGAGTTTTTGGTGACCATTACTGTGGGATCATCAAATCCGAATTTAAAGACGAATTTAATGTCCAGAAATCAAGTATCTTTTTTTGTTGAAAGAGTGATTTTACTGGCAACGTTTTTTTATGGAATTTGTTTGTTGCACATAACTTTCAACATGTTCACCACCTTACACTTCCATTTTTTGATAGTGACTCTGAAGTAATTCTGAAGCATTGCAGCTGTTTCGGAGCTCTCACATTGTGGTAAGCATACTTTTTTTTTTAATTCCCACACAAAACAGTCCCTAAGCATGAGGACCAGGGAACGTTCCATCCACTACTGGGGACGTGCCCATCCACCTTTGGGATTTATGCATTCAACAGGCAAATGGTTTTGTCTACGAGTCCATCTTGATGAAATCGCAATTAAATTTCTTCCTTATGTCATCATACGATGACATTTGCGCCACATGTAGGTATCCTGTCCAGGATGCTGAACATTATGTACATTCACTTAGGAGTAACAAAAAATAATTTGTTTTAACTGTTTTCACAATGTCGGTATACAAATTAGCCGGTCTCCTTAGCCGTAGTAGCTAAGGCGTGCTACTTTGAAGCCGCTTTGAAGGAGACTGGGTTTCGAATCCCGCCTCGGGCGTGGGTGTTTGTGTTTGGTACGGAAAACAAGGTAAACAAACTGTAAAAATGTTGTAAACAAGACAAAAAATTCAGGAAAATTGGCCTATGGCCGGTTAATAAACAGTAGACATGAAGAGCTACAGTATACACCTAACACCTAAAAATTCTGTTAAATATATACTTAATTTCTGGACACACTATTTAATTTTTTGTTAGTATCTCTTTTAGGCGATAAACAAATCACCAATATAATGGCTAAATTTGTGTACACGTTTTTTTAAGCGTCCTCCATTTGGATGGACAAAGAGGCTACTACTTTAGAATAGAAGTTGGCAAGATTAAAGAATTACAAATTCAGCGTAATGTTTAAGTGCAATAAAATATCGTCTTCTTTCCTATCTATTATAATTATCTGTTGTAAATAACGCTAATCAAGTGCTCCACACTATGTCTCACAAAGTTTAAAATTAGCTCAAGATTGCAAATCTTGTGTAGTACAGTCCAGATAACTCTTGTCAGCACTCTCACCTATTGTAAACCGTTTTGTTGTAGATTAGACATATTAAGGTATTTTAACTTAATACTATATTTTTCTTTAACTATAAGTAATTTCTAGACACATTAGTGGAACTGATTAGGAAAAGAGGAGGTCATTGTTGCTTATTTTGAACAAAATGACAGATACAGTGTAACTGAATTTCTGGGATATTTCGCGTTACTAACACATTCTTGCAGCGTAAAATAATTGCACATAGAGAAACAATAACATGCTAAGTGTCACAAACTTTTTCAAATTCGTTGCAGAAACAAACTTAATGACTAATGAGTAATATCCAAGTTTTTAAGTTCAAGCATGTTATATATTTTTAATATGAGGTTTCGGTTTGCACTTTTTTCGGCGTATCCCTCTGTAACAAGATCAAAACATGCCACAACCTCATTTTTAATTAAGAAGAGGTAATGCATTAAATTATATCACTTGTAATATGAAACAAGGAAAATGGAATTTAGAAGTTCTGAAAAATAAACCTTTATCCTTGCGTCCTTTCATTTGCAGTGGATTTCCGGAATATGTAACCTATACCTCAGAAACATCAACACATCAGCACTTAACACACATAAATAATCTTCGAAATTTTTTTAAAGAACTTGTAGAGGAAGCAACCTACTGCGTTCCACTCAGTATTCAGTGTCTATACAGTCAACCCTCCATATAATGCCACCATCCGTTCTCTAACATTGACTGGCACAAAGCGAGGGTTGCACTAAAACGGCATAAAAGTGCTGTATTAATTTACTGTACTGTATTATGAAAGAAGAATTGAATAAAAGGCAAATACAGAACTTAGCACAAAATAAAATACTGTACAGTAACTCAAGTTATTACAGTATATGTCCAGTACTACAGTACAAAAAGGAGTTGAAAATCATGAAGGTCCATGTAAGTGATTAACTGTAACTGAGTAACTGTAGTGTAGTGTTCAACAGCTGAATGGACACTGGACCAAAAGAAGTGAAAGTTTGAAATGTCTCATTGTATAAAAGACTCTTTCTACCTGCTCCACCCTCAAGGAGGCTGTCTGTCTGACTTCTTAACATAGCTTCCTCATTCTACCGCACTACACTAAACGAATTGGCACAGTAACGAGGTTTCTTATGTATTTTATATGGGAGAAGATCCGTTCACCTGCATTTATTGGCGCATTGCGAGGATGGCACTGTAAAGTGGGGCATTGTATCGATGGATGACTGTATTTCAGGCATTATTAAAAGATTTTATTTCCTGAATTTAAAAATATCGGGAACATATCTGCATGTGTGTATGTATGTCTGTATCAAGCACAGATCAAAAATAATAAATGGCACAAAACAAAATTTTATATTCGGGTTAAATATCTTCCAGGGAATTTGCAACTTGGCGGTGACTTTCTTTTAGACTACTTTCGACGTGTAAACGTATTTATAATCGGTCTTGTGGGGGGGGGGTTACTTTCTAAAATATATGAAACGGAAATACATCAACTTTGGATACATGAATGTAGGAACCACGACCTCAGTAGGTTTCTTCTATTCTTGATATTGAATAGAGAATGCCTGGATCGCAATGCACTCAGTTGTTTGATCACCTATTAAGTATCGCCTTGTTTTGTATGTGCCACTTTAACAGAGAATGTGTGATAATTAATCATAGCTGATCCCGTACTACCCATGCCTCTGTACAGAGCTTCACACTATTCGTAATCCTTGATCGCAACAGCTATTCGCATCTGGAACTCATGCCGAACGATATCACAGTTCAAGTGCAATTTATTAAAATTAGTGTATAGAAACACTTAGCAGATAAAGAGTGATATTAAAAGTAAACATTTTAGCAATATTAGGCATTCATAGTTATTATTGTATTCATTTATTTTTTTTCATATAGTATTTACATTTTCTTTACCTTTTATATTTGCAAATCAATTATTGTGGTTGAGTGGTAGAGAAGGCCTTAACTCCTCCAGGTTAACTCGCCAGGTTCATTTAATAAAATAAAATACTAAATTTAAAATATTAACAACTAGTAGGCTATACCTTACGAGAAGAGAGTATAAATCTAAAATAATAATAATAATAAAATAATAATAATAATAATAATAATAATAATAATAATAATAATAATAATAATAATAAAAGTCCCTCTCATGGAATGCAAAAATAAGACACTATAACACGGTAATCAAGCCAGAAGCCCTATACGCAGCCGAAACACTGTCCATCACTAATCATGGTCCAATTGAAAGACTTGAGATCAAAGAAAGAAAGATATTAAGGAAAATCCCAGGCCCTAAGTTCCATAACAACAAACTAATCCATATCAGAAACGAAACACTCTACCAAAAGACTGAAAAACTTTCGGACTCAATGAGGAAAAGAAGAATTGATTTTTATGGACACATCCTCAGAATGGACCCAAATAGACTGACCATAAAAATCTTTGAATATTTTCGCAACAAAAAGACCAAACCAAATTGGTTTAAGGAAACGGAGAAGGACTTAAAAGAACTCAGAATCACAGAAAAAATGCTCATAGATAAAACTGCAAAAAAAATAACCAAAGTCAAGAAAGAGAGGTTCTAAGTCAAAATCAAAACCAAACGAACGATTCAGATCAGTGAAGACGAGAGAAAAGCAAGATCAGAAAGAATGAAGCAATACTGGGCTAAAATTAAAACACAAAACATTAAGAAGTGATTGATTCAACGTACCCCAAAGTTGGGTGACACGGAGAATAATAATAATAATAATAATAATAATAAATAAAAGAATTAATAGAAAAATGTATGTTATAATGTATCTACATGGATTTTAAAATATTGCCTACGTAGTAGGCTGCAAGATACTAGACGCGAGTGAACATCTTGTCGTATCTATTTACTGCAAATTTGAAAACAAATCGTAACATATGGAGCGCACTGGATTTAGGCGTTTCACGTGCCTTCGTCTGCGTCCCCAATACAGCCTCCCCGAGTTTATACTTCCACTTTACATTAAAAAAATCTTGCCTTACGGGTAATGCGGCTCTGAACGACCGTTAGACAACTCAGTGCGCATTCGACACAAAATGATCGAATCGTGTGAGTGATGTCTCAACTTCATGCGAATCCTGTAGACAAAACTTAAAACCAAATTTGTGGACTAGATGGCTGACTTATAACTACCCTTCATACAGTTGCTACAAATACTGTTTCAAATGAACGTTTCAAGTTATAATACAAGAAGCTAGTACATAACTTAAATTTAAACCGTCCTGCTTAAGTGACGAGAAATGTTAACCTAAGTAGCCTATCAAACTTTATTTTGATACAATTTTTTTTCTGAAAATATGTTTACACAAAATTGTTTATAGTTTTATAATGAACAACAGAAGTAAAAACTATTTCTCAAACCTCTTTATATCCCGCACTCACGTTTGAAAGTAGATTTATCCAATTATACCCCTGAAGACAAGGACCTTTATACTTGCAATACGATGGCCAACTACTTTATTTTTTTTAAAAAGTAATTCTTGTAATTAGTGACGTGATCCTAAGTACCAGGTCGCGATAATCTCATATTGAATAGTTATTCAGTGGATCTTGACCCTTTCTGAATTATATCTGAAACAGATGGGAAGGTCACTTGTCAGGATCACATGGATACTGCATATGTTTCCTTAGATGTTTCTGCATTAGTATCGCCACGCCGTTCCCATCAATGTGGAAACAAAATCAGTAGGGCTTTTACAATTAGGCCTACCAGGTTTTCATGGATGTTTCTGCTGTGTTTCTATACCCGAGATGAACTAAGAAGGAAACCTGAAGTAAACAAAACCCAGTATGTCATACGAGTAATGTGCTAGAGTGAGACAGGTGCACTGATTTTTGTTTACTTCAGGTTTCCTTCTTAGATCGGTCAGACTTTAAATTATAGCGTCATTCCAATCGAGGCTATGGCAGTAGGATCACTTGTGTGTATCGTTTGCCTAGGTGGCGCAGTCAATATGACGGGTTTCTGAGCCCAAGGTCGCGGGTTCATCCTGGTGCAAGTCGATGACATTTTTATATTTTTGTTTTTTGTTTTATAATCATTACATACTTACATTACATTATTATTATTACATATTTAATACAAGTAAGAACAAATAAAACCAAACATGCCCCTATATGAGCAAAGCTCGTGTTTAGGGGATATAAGATTATTATAAATATAATTACATATCACTGCACAGTATACTGTACATGAAAAATTCTAAATTTATGAGTACAATGTAAATAAAAATAATTTTTAGCATTAACCAGTGGTTAAAATAGCATTTACAACAAAAAGTAGAATAAATTGGACTGAAATATTGAAAGACCAAACAAAATTCAAGTTATGCTATTAATATTATGTGTGCATAAATCATTATGCTTTATATTTACAAGCATGTAATAAAATTCTTGTGCCAACACACCGGCTACGGTTTAAAGCCTAGTTCGTCAGAACTAAATAATAATAATTAAACCAACTTGCATAGGGGAGGTATGCATGGAGTTTCGACTGTGTTTCTGCATCAGTGCAGAGAAAAGGATCATTGGTGGCTTTGGCAGTTACTTGTTAGTATCACATGGGTGTGTAATGTTTTTCCATGGCTGTTTTCACTGTATTACTTTCTTACGTGGTAGGCTATCTATTTCCATGGGTCTTACTGCATTAGTCGCACTGTTTTGTGTCTATCGTGTGGATACAGGCTCTCAGGATCACATGAATGTGGCACATATTTACATGAATATTTCCGCCTTTTTTCTGAATTAGTCGCACTGTTCAATCCGTGCGGAAACAGAATCAGTGCATCATATCTTGCTCTTAGCACAGGAAGGCAGTAGGAGAAATATTATATGCGTAATTTAATTATAACAGTGTAAGCTGAAATTTTTGATAAAATTAATCAATACGACATTTAATTCTTTAAGTTTTTATTAGAAATAGTAAAATAAAGCGATATACCGTACAAAAAAACACCAATAGGATTCAACTAGGGACTGAAAACGTATCCCTTTACAGAATATCTATTGTGCCAAAAAAAGTTTTGTTTCTTTCTTGATTTGGGTCTCCAATGCATGGGGTTTTTTTCCCCCCTTCCTCGTCGAGGAAGGATAATAGTTCTTCGACAATTTTCTTATACCACCTATACACTTGACTGAAGCGTCAGTTTGTCCTAACACCTGTTCAATTTTCCTTCACGAGACCAAAGCCAATAGACTGGAGAATATATGGTTCAGAGCTGCATGAAAAATCACTGTAATGCAATGTTATCACGCGTTTCTATTTATGTCTCCTAGAAGCATTGTCCCCTTACGTATATGTCACTGAAATAGGCTTCCTAATGAGTGGGGTCATCTCATGCAAATTATGGCAACGCAGGAAATACATTCGTCATTTCGTTCTCATGGAACAACAGTTATGTTACTCGTCTGAATAGATCACATCGGTTACTCTTTACATTAGTTCAGCAGTTTGATTTTGTGGTAGATACTTGGAAAACTGCTCTAAAGTTCAATTTCTGCAGCAAGTAATCGTTCTATATTAAATTCCGCTCTTCTAATATTACTTAGTAATCAAAGGGCAGATAATTATGGGGATACTAACTGCAAATGTGAAGCTTTTCAGAACAGAAAATACGTTTTTAGGTTATCAATGTTATTTGACTCTGTGTGCTTGGTACTTTGCAAATTAAAGTAAATTTGAAACATTGTTTCATCAACACTAACTATGAATAGGGTCTACAGCACAAAGTTAACAAAATAAATTATTCCGAATTTATCTTGTTGTTTGCGTTCTTAACAGCATATTATTGCCTAGGGTTTACTAGAATAAAACCCAATTGGTATCTGTGTACAAAATTACATTCGGAAATATATTTAATCACTGTCAGAAAATATCGAATTTACAGTTCCTTGTGTGGAAGCAACATCCTAAAAAACTCAAATATTATGTTCATTAATAAATTATACTATAGTAGGAAAATTGAACATTCATTTGACAACATGAAAAAACAGTCCAGCGCTGTGGCGTAAGGGGACGAGTTCGATTGCCTCACACAGCGGGCCCAGGTTCGATTCCCGGTCGGGATATATTTCCTAGGTAAAGATTTCCGGGGGTTTTCCTCACCTGTGAGACAAATGTCGGGAAACTACATAGGCCTACATGTGATCCACAGGAACTTCCTCCACTGACAAATCGCGATGCTGTAAGCCCCGGATTCAGGAAAAGAAATATGGATGGGATCCGAATCCATCATCTTAAGGTATATGTACCTCAAGGTATATGTGCCTCCAGGTATATGTACCTCAAGGTATATTTTACAGGGCCTAATACCTTTGGGTATTAAATTTTTATTTTTAAGAATCAGGGCTTTCAATTTTTTGTATATATTATACAGCTGTATATTAAGACATTTCACAAGAAAAATGTCTTGTAATTATTTATCATTTGTTTATAAACATTTTTTCTTGAAAATTTAGACTATAAACTTGAAACATGATTACTTCAAAATTATGAAACATAGAAACACAAAATTGTTACTATTTGTAGACTAATTAATTCTCTAGTGCCTGGCATTTAGTTTTTTTGTTCACTTAAGATTTAAATTGTTACATAGATTTATATAAAATGAAAACATGTTTTTGCTAACATAATTATAAACGAAATCTAGAACACAGTAGAATATCCACATATAAAAAATTTCTCAACGTCAAGCACTAGAGAACATTTCAAGCTTTAAAATGACACCAATATCACCTTGAATTGTTAATTTATAGAAGAATTGTGATGTTTCAAATAATTGAATACCAAGCGATTTCCTTCTTTCGGGAAACTGAAAAGAAAGCAAAACTTGTATCGAAATGCGTGTAAAACACATGTCGGGATAAACATGAAAATACGAAGTTCAAACAGTTCATTCTTACCCCAGCATGGCTCCACTTACTTATTAGTGTATTAGTGATAACTAATAGTCAATATGAGAACTTCTAGCAGAGAGGGAATAATAAAAATACTGAAAATTGATTGATGGCTAAGGGGCATGGCAAAATGATTCTACTTAGAAAAAGGGCTCTATCTAAGGAATTAGCAGCCAGAATTTAAAAATTAATGTATGAAATTAAAGAGAAACAAACTGTCCATCTAAATATGTAGTTTTCAAAAAATGCTATTTTTCAGAATTTATTTTTTCTTTCTTTTTCTTTCTTTCTTGAGTGTACATATACCTTAATTATTGTAGTGCAGCGCCTTTGAACGCTCAACTAATCGCCCACAATTATTACTATTATCTCGTGGATGTTTTATATCTATTTTTCCATTTTTCTGCAAAGCTCAACGTTGGAACATAAACTCACGTTACTGTTAATAAAGCTTCTCTAAAATGCTTAAGTTTCCCTAATGAGCATTAGAATATGACGACAATCCATTACTTTTATGGCGTAAGGTTTACCTATATAGACTACTGCACGCAAATTGCATCAGTGGATGTACTGTTTATAACTTTCAAGGGCACATGTTGAGTTTTATGTGACTATAGGTTAGATTGGACACCCCTTGTATGTATTATAGCATAACATAACACGCTCAGTAGACTACTAGTGTACTGACACTCAGGGGTGTCCAATACTTCCTTGTTAATAATTCTAGAGTGATAGGGAAAAAGCAAATAAGTAAAAATACCAAGGTTTTAGGTGAGACAAATAATTTATTTCCACAGCATTGTTACAATGTTTAGTTCAGTCCACTAGATATTTTTACACAATATCTTATACTGTGTAAAATATCTGCGTGGGCTGATCTAGATATTGTAAGAATGCTGTGGAAATAAATTGTTTTTTGTCTTACCTGAAACTTTGGTATTTTGACTTATTCAGTTTTTCCCAATCACTCTAGAATTAGTATTTTGCCTTTGAAATTCTAGTAATTTGTGAAAACTATGGCTCAGCCTCAGTGATGCTAATCCCGAATTCATTATAAGGAACTCGGTTGGTTGGTATATCGTTTTTTTTTTAATGACGGGGATATACTGAAACTTAGGCCTATGACCGTCGCCGGTGTGCCGGAATTTTGTCCCGCAGGAGTTCTTTTACATGCCAGTAAATCTACTGACAGAAGCCTGTCACATTTATGCACAACGCATAAATGCCATCGACCTGGGCCGGGATCGAACCCGCAACCTTGGGCACAGAAAGCCACCGGGATACCGAATGCACCAGCCAGGCCGACGATAAAGAACTCGGGAATCCTACGAATTTTGTTGGGGTTTTCGCGTTTGCAGAAATTCTTTCCACCCACTTCCATTCACTCCCTTCACGTTTTCCCTCTTCATCTCAATCACAAATAGAGGTGTAATGTGGTTTCATGCTGAAGCCATATCCACATTCTTATGGTCAGAAATTTGGCTGGTGCGGTGTTCTTGGTTGAATCTACAAATAAGAGAGGCGGATGTGGAGGAGGATCTATGGATGCCATTCTTGGTCTAGCATCTAGCTTTGAAAGGCCAGCTTCGGTCGCCGAAGCTCTCGGAAATTACTCAGCCTCGTGAGGACAATGGCTAAATAGGTAGCGGCGGTCGAGAAAACTTATAATGGCCGATGACGTCTACATCCTCACAACATGCCTCCAATCGTGCCATCTGAAAATGAAGTGGAAAGACGGTGATTGATAAAACAGCAGTCAGATGGTAAGATGGTAGATTCTATCCCTGGCAGGAATGTAGCGCCATGGAATTTAGTTTTCACAGTGGTCCATGACACTGCAGATTCTTTTTATTCCATTAGAGCGCTATGGTCTATCCCAGTGATTCCCAAAGTGGGGTCCGCAGACGGTTTAAGAAGAAATAAGATATCTCGTAATTTTCTCAAATTACATAGGCATATCTTCTAAAGCAGCTTCACTGTTCACATTAAGGAGTAAACTCTGTTTGTTACCATTGATATTGTTATTTTGTCTATTGAATTTAATACATTTGAATCAAAGTATTTATTTCGTTTTTTTTTTCAAACCCCAGAGGTGTCCGCGAAATTTTAATTTTTTTTTTCAAGGGGTCCGTGAAATTTTAATTTTTTTTAAGGGGTCCGCGGACTGAAAAGTTTGGGAACCACTGGTCTATCCCCATGCCTCTCTGTCCACAACCTTGACGCACGAAGGTTCTGATACTGAGAGGCCAGTTTTTGCTCCAAGCTATAATGATTCGAGTTTCGGAATTCAAAGAATATGGAAACCGGTTTTAAGAAGCAATAGTTCCCAGCGTGACCAGTTTTATGTTCTTTACTGATTTTTTTTACATTATTATCATCATCAACATCATTATTGTGTGAGAATTCATTCTAGGATAATGTACACTAAGATTGTAAAACTTTACAACGCTTTAAAAGTGAAACAATACCAATGGAAAAACGAAAATCTGATGAGACTCTCTCTCTTAACTAACCATGGTCAATGTTATTTTCTCACTACCACACAAAGTGGGTTGCTAAAACCGTATGCCTGTTGTTCAAGAGGCAGATTAAAACCGAAAGATACCCAACTCACATGTAAATTTTCGTCTTGAGTGGTTTTCAGTTTTCGAATTATGCTGTTCACAGACACACGCACACACACAGGCATGTTTCCAAATTCAGTAACATGAACTCAGGGGAATGAAAACTTGTATTACTGCTGAAACAGGACATCGAAATTTCGAAGTCGCACACAGTACTACCTCTGCTTATAGTAGAGACCAGCCTAAGAAGATTTTGAGTGCACACGCGTTCTTGGAACCATCCTATGCAATGCAATGGTAGGCTACAGTGCCACTAACTCTTCCCCTCACCCATGCCGTCTGTCTTCCTAGTTGGACCGCTCTGTACCTACGGTACGAATAGAAAGAAATTATTCCATGGTTATTTCGAAAGTAGTGCTTCCTTGAACCAAATCAAACGCTGAATTAAGTGTAGGCCTAAGGATCATGCTCGCATATTTGGTTAGAAATATGTACCGTATCCTCAAAATTATATTTGTTCAACTTTTACAACTAAATTTTAACATTCATATTTAAAAATCAATGCGATATGGATTATTTGTATGAAGAAAGAAAATGAAAGCAGGTTATCAGACATATTACACACTCTATCCTATCACAGGATCTTTGTATTAAAGTCTTAGTACAGTACAAGCAATTGATGTACAGCTTTTAAACAAAATCAGACGAGCCTTTTTCATTAAAGTAACTTAAAACTAGTATTTGTATCATGTGACGTAGTATTAAGATTAAGTCAAATCCTTGACAGTAATTAATCTAACATCCATGTAGGTCAATTGACAATGCTGCTAAAGTATAGACTAAAGACAAGCATTGACTTCATACTAAGAAGCTCGAATGTTATACTCAGAGGACTCTATTAGTTTTTGTAATAGTTTTTGTAAAACTACATAAAAAATTGGAACTAAATAAAATGAATTTAAAATATACATTTACCTATTTTACGGACTATAGACGCTCCGGACCATAAGACGCACCTTAATTTTAGGATGGAAATTTGAAGGAAAAGAAATTCAATGTGATTCTAAACTAAAAATGTTGAAGGGAATAATACACTTCATTGCATAAACAAATTATAACCTTGTACAATAGAATCAGTGTAAATCACTTCTAACTTAAAACCTGCGTTGTACGAAAATATCTTCTGTACAGATGGCATCACATAATTTTTAACAACTGAACTGATTTCTCATGAAAGACTGAAACTACTTTTACACCCTCTAATCCTCAATTCAGCATACGGTAAGTATAATGGGACAAGGCTGTTTAGAGGTTATTGCCTTCATTTAAACCACCCGGCAGAGACAACTCCTTTCGTATAAAAGAAGCCAACATGCCTTTCTACCCTCATTTTACGATTCTGACAAGTGCACTGAAGTAAGCCTACAGTCGGCCAAAATTTGTAACAATATTATCGTTTAAAACACCTTGTTTATAACTATAATATTCCGGCAATATTTACCATATATATTTTTTTTTTTAATGTAGCCTACTTCAGACCATTAGACGCACCCACTTTCAAGGCTCTGTTTTCAAAGTAAAAAAGTGCGTCTTATGGTCCGTAAAACACGGTAAGTACTGTTAAAAAAATTTCTAAGTCTTGGTCAATAATGATATCGTTCAAATGGGCTATACTCAGCCCGTACATAATGTTTGTAGGCTTAAGTTAATATAGTCTACGGTACAACCTTAAAGTTGGGGCATTCGAGTTATTGTACCAGGTTAGTTCAGATATCATACAGTCGTTAAAGCTAATCATTTTTAATGTTACATAAACTGACATTGTCGCAATCTCCTTCGCTGTGAAAGGAAAGTCGAGAACAGAATTGTATGGGAAAGATATGACAAGTTTTCCGCCGGCTGTTCGAGAAAGGTGCATGCGATTTGACATTAGAATGAAAAATTCAGCCTTGATAATATCCCATTTTTATTATAAAATAATATTTTGTATATAAAATTATAAAATATAAGGATTGATCAAAAAACTTAGATTATAGATTTCTTTGACTGTTTGGCTAGTGATGGGGAAAAATGCAATCTTCTGGACTTGTCCATAATGACAGGGTGATCATTAGACTTCCGATTTTAGGTAAAACCCTATTTTAATCCTTAAGTGATATATGGACGAAAACTTGAATATGCATGTTTCATAAGTGACTATGCCTAAAACTGATACTTTTATAGGACCTAAAACAGCCTATTTTTACGTTAGAGCCTAATATTGCATTTTTGCTTGTTTTTCCTCTAAAGTTCAAAATAAGTCATTTTTTGTTATAAATTCCAGCATTTATTTTCAGTTCATACTAAATTTTTAGCTCGGAATGTGCAGTATATGACACATTTGTGACGTGGTTAAATAGTAAGGAATGTTTCGTCTTCAGTAGAAAAATTCCTTGGGTTTCCCAAGAAAATGTATTGTTTTTCTCCCGACTCCCACATCCAGTAAAAAAAAAAAGTAGTTCTCTGAATCTCTGAGGGATACAAGGGGTTGAATAAACTAGTATGATAAACGTAGCTTCTGGGCGCAGGGATTAGATTTTCACTGTTATGGTAGTAATTCAGGCCCTAGTAATAGGTATATATAATTCTGTGTATCTGTGTATCTGTGTTTTATCATGATTACTGATTAATAGAGACTTCAATAAATACAGGGTGATCCGTTAGAGATGTCAGAAAAGTAAAGCATTATGTACAAGAAACTATTTAGATTTATTAATTTTTAATGGTACAAACAGGTGTAGGAAACCTGTAAGTTTTGTATTCCAGCACATTAGCACTCAACATGACCGCCATTGCGAATGCGGCATAGATCATACCTCGGAGAATTTCTGGAGTGATTTGCTGACAGGCCTCTGTAATCATCCGTCGTAGGTCAGCTACATTCTGTGGTCTTTGTGTGTATACAGTTGACTTGATGTAACCCCACACAAAAAAAATCTGGAGGAGTCAAGTCTTATCACGTAACCTTCCGCCTGTACGAGGCATTTTGAGACCATCTTCCAAGAACATGTGATACCAGTTAACAATGTCTCAATGCGAAGGGGCACACCGACAATTGTACTGATGTCGGAAAGCCCGCTGTGTTTGTATTACACTAGAAAACTTCGCATACCATACTAAACACTGAGCGTGCTCTTGTGGCGTGACCACCATTTTGTCTTCTATGCACGATAGTACCGCCAAGCCATGTGGCCGACGTCTGAAACATCACTCATTGTTAACACCCATCCTTTCCACTTACATTACAGCAAATTGCACAGAGCTATATACATTAACCTCTTAAATATAAAGTTTTACTTTTCTGACATCTCAAACGGATCACATTGTATAATATTCTGCATTGCAATTGAGATATTTCAGAAAATTGGCAACTTAACGATTTTATAAGAGACTATTTTACGATTTTTAGAACCTATTTTCCAATTTTTAGAGCCTATTTTAGGTACCTAAAACAGCGTTTTTAGCGACCTAAAAGTCCGAAGTCTAGTGATCATATTACTTACGACATTGTGCCGGGCAATCCGTGTTCTCCATCCGGCACTAACTCATGCCAGACAATTGTCTGTCCTTTTTTTTATATTGAATTACACAGATTTTTTCAATAGTAGTATTCAAAACATGGAAAAAGCATATAAACCGACTGCAAGTGGATTTGGTTAAAGCATAAAACGTCTGCTGGTGGATTTGGTTAAAGCAAAGCTCAATTTGCGACAGTTTCTCAAAAGAATATTCCGCCATGTTCAATCAATTTTTGCCTGAAAACTACTTGTGGACATTGACATAAATACATAAAAGTCATAATCGGCAGTTCTTAGACATGTTAAGAAATTTGTATGTTGGTTTTAGGTTAATGATTTTATAAATAATGTAGACTAGTCGTAATAGGCTAAATCTATTTTTTAGAGAATCGAAGGTAAAAGAATTAATGGTATTAATTAAAAGGAGTAAAATTATCCCACTGAAAGTTGAAATTGCCCAAGTTTATCTCACGTTTTAGATTCATTTTACCAGAGAGAAAAACAAAAGACAGAAAATTTAGCCATTTTGAATACAATAGCGAAAAGCGCTCTCACTCAATCTCTCAATCACGGCCGTTTTCTATTACAGTTTGGAAGGTGCCTACATCTATTGAGGAAGTTCTCAACTAATTTATCTGACAGATGGCTATCTAACGATCGTGTTCGCTTTCGGGAACGGTAGGGCTTTATCCAGCAGATATGTACAGAAAAGATAGCAGTCTAATAGAGATCTGAAGCTTTATGCAACTGCGCCTGAGTGGTATAAAATTATACTTTGGTATCCGGGGAGATGGTACTTTCATATAACCGCCATTTTCTTACTTTGCGCTTGCCGAGGCAAAATTTCTTATGCTTTAGTATTATTAATGTTAATGCTATTAGCATGTGTGCCGTGTATGTTTATAACAATATAAGATAAGAGTAAGGATTTTCTCGTTTTTATTTAATATTGGATCCATCACCCACTGCCCTGCTAGACATTTCTTGCAATTTTGCGTACAGCTTACTGTCGCATGGTGTAGTTGTTATCTTCCGCTGTGATTTTCACAATTAGTAAAGTGATTACTTTATTACGATTACTAAAATATACAAAATGTGTGTATTGAGTGAGAAGGGATTGTGGACGTTTTGAGACACTGAATAATGAAAATTTAAAGGTTGGTGTGTCAGTGTGTAACTAACATATATTTCACGAACAGAACATAGACTGATTTTCGTAGATCTTATTGTTGTGATTAATAAGTCATTTTGATGTTATAAAACTAACAAACCACGTGTAAAACATTTAGTTTGTTTCTTACACCAGAAACATTTTGGTTACGATTTTATTATTACGGTAGATATTCTCATAATTGTTTGGAATGTACCATCTAAGACAAAAATAAAGACGGCCCCTTATGTTCTAAGTCACAGAAAGGAGAAACATGATCAGAGAGTTTTACATACTTGTGAACCTTAAAAGATAACGATGCGCCAGTATTTTTGTCTAAGATGGTACGCTGAAAAAGAAAGTTTGAAATGTCAAAGAGTAAGATGTATTGAGAACTGATTTCAATCTTAATTACATGTTTCTAGTTTAAGGAAAATAACTTAGAGATATATTGCATCATGGGAGCTATCTCCTATGAATATCAAATGTGGCTCATATTTCCTTTGGGTTATGTCTTGACAACTTGACATCTTCCAGCCTTGATCTGTCTTCATCCTAAGTTACATAAAACTTTTAGAGTAGGCCTATGTCGTAAAGTGAATGTTAACCAAGTCTTCCTGTGCTAGACACAGAATACTTCGTTGCTTATCATGCTGCAAATGTCAGTTGGATGACTTTTCAAAATAAATCTTAGATAATATTTTCAGTAGTTAAAGATGTAAAGAGTAATGAGAGAATTTAAAAATGTTAGGTTGTGTTGCGTCGTGAAAGGGCTTGGCACCATAGTAGACGAGGACTGCATACCCGTGATTTTTTTCTTTTCTTGTGTCCAGGGTCCCTATTCAATATCCTTAGACCTACCTGTTTGTGTGCAATTTACGTAATTTATAAATTTTGTGTTGCAGAGAAGAAGAAGGTGCTGAAGAATGTGTCCGGAGAGTTCAACTCGGGCGAGCTGACAGCTATCATGGGTCCCTCAGGAGCCGGCAAATCGTCACTGCTACACATTCTCACGGGATTCATGTGAGTATATGAGTGTGGTCTTATTTCTATAAATTGCAAGTTGAACACGTTTGTACCAATTACAAGGAATAGTTACAGAGAGTTTTCTCGTTATTAGGCTAATTAAAAAAATAATTCTTCAGTGTTTATTGTTAATTAAAAAACATTTCTTCTATGTTTATTAAACAATATTTACAATTTTATTAGTCGTTTGCCGATGCCCATCTTAAAATATACTACACAGTGTTTACGAATACATGCTTGAAATTTAAAAATATCAGAATGATAAAATTGTTAAAAATATTCATTCTAGCAAAACTTTGCAAATATTAAAGTTTTTGCAATTGTTATTGTGATCAATACTTATCTAGAACAATATTTTGTGAAATCAGTAAAATCAAATGTATTGTTTGTTGCTAGTTCCTGCGCGGAGTTCTAAAAGGGCCGATGTCATAAACTTGCTTTTGAGATAACTGACTTTGAAGCCATTATAGAAGTAACATTTTTTGCTGAGAACTTCCCACATTGGCCTTTGGTTTCTGTATTGTGTCTATTAATAGCAACAGACATTGGCACTTTTATTATACGAAAGATAAAGACTAGCCGAGCTCAATAATGCATACATCTCATTTTTGCAAGAAATTTACGTTGGCCCTTTTAGAACCAAGCCACAGACTTCATGAGCATACATTGGACACGACATTGACACATGCTTGGTTTTTATTGGAACTGCCTTTTTTTAAACATAGGCCTACTTGAATAAAGTCAGGGAGGGAAGCCTACTTGAAAATGTCTTGTGTGTGTTGTCTAAATCTAGCGAGCTCTAAACATTATTTTTCAACATTATCAGTAAATAGAAAAGGCAGTACTTGCCTGTGTATACAGTGCACGCCGCTTATTGTGAACACTTCGGGACGCAGCTAATCTGATATTAACCGCTTGATAACAGTAACCGAAGGAATTAAATGAAGGATATTTATTCACATATATAAGATAATACACTACAAAACTGAATTAAAAATATTTATTCATAGTACAGTCGGTCAAATAAAAAACGTCGGGCGGTATTTCATAAAGTATCACGAACGAGCATATGCGCATGTACAGGAAGACTTAAGGTTAGGTTCACACATGCCTCTTCTCTGTCCATGTATTTTCTTGATTATTTAGTCAGTTTTGTTCCAAAATAAACATGTTATACAAGGCTGTGGCTATATGCCTCAAATCCGCCATATTCTTGCATGGAAATTCTTATAATAATAATGAATAAATTCGCGAGGAATGTGTTTATTCAAGGAGCATTTTTTAAAGATTTTATTTTATAATACCGGTACTTGTAGTGCAAAATCAATAACTTACGTTCAACTTCTGCAACCAATCTAGCACCGAAATACGCGGCCAGCCAGATCCACGTTTGTTATGAAAACTTCCGGTCGCATTATAGTGAAGTACCAACAAGTACCTGTTCTTTAAGAAATATGGAACCTTCTCGCTGCTTCAGAGGCCGAAAAATGCAGGTCAATTACAGCCCTAACTACACTTTCTCTCGAGCTACATTTGTATGTGGCGATGACACATATCAAAATGAATTATGACAATACATTAAGTTGAATATCGTGTGTTGCGCTTTCCGCGTTGTTCATTTTTTCCCTCCTGTCGCATGGCTTCATATGTTCCGAGAATTACCTGTATTTTATGTTTTTTATAGGAAACCTGTGAACTAATGTGTTAAAACTTTAATTTTAACTGCATACGAGTCCCGACGTTTTTTATTTGACCGGCCTAAAAGAGAAAGTTGGGTAATTCCACCCCCTCGAACTGTTTGCTGGGAACAGAATTGCAACCTCCAGTACAACATAATACAGTTGACTTGGAAACGAAACCCTAAAAAACGAATTTTTGAATGACGTTGAGTACTTGGAAATGAAGTCGAAAAAAGGACAATACTATAACATAAACCGAATCTTTGGTCACAATAAACAGCATTTTTTCAATGTATCAGCATTAATCAGTACGGGACTTCATAAAAGATAACATTACCCCATTGATAACATCCGCGATTACACTAAGCGGCGTTCACTGTATATATTTATTAAGTATTAAATTTTCTGTTATGTTTGTAGAGGCAGAATGTATAGGCGTACTCGCTTTTCCTATTTATTATCCTACTATTTAGTTAATATATCAAATTAATAATATATCTATAGGTTAACATAAATTCCTGTTAAATTTATAAGGAAGGCGTAAATTTACGAAAATTTGAATATGTCGTAGTCATGTCGTAGTCATGGAATAAGCATACTGAGGCCTGCTTTCTATTGTGTCCAAACTTCAATTTTTCAATTGTTTTTCATTTACATACGGTTTAACAATTTTCCCTCATAAGACCGATTTTAAAGACACTGATATGGAAGTACTTTCGACGAATGCATTAACGTTTCCCGTACGCACTGTTGAATTTGTCAAAACAATAGGTAAACATTCCTATTAGCTGGAATGATAATTCTTTCACACTGGCCGTGTGTAGGCTAAGATGGACACGTGAAGTCAGAACGAAAAATTCAATGCCATAGCCGGGATTTGAACCAGGATCTTCGGCTCTCCGTGCCGATGCTCTAACCAACTGAGCTACCATGGCAACGTGCCGGTACAACATTGAATTCTCCAACTGACTCACAATCCCAAATCCCGGCTATGGCATTGAATTTTTCATTCTGACTTCACGTGTCCATTCCTATTAGCTGGTTGGTAAACTTATTCCTGACATAATTATCATATGCGGCTTTCGATAAATTTGTGATTTATTAAAATTCATAGCCTAATTTCCTAAAAATCTAAGTTCCCATTCCTCTGGAGTAAACTTATCTAAATCCATTTCATTTTCAATAGTCTGATTCATGTTATCGATATACTGACTGCAATTGTTTGCTTACTGCGTCAACTATTGCGCACGTGACGAATTCTGTAATACGTACTCAGGGTCGCGAACATTTCTTGTAAATGTTTAGTGACAATAAAATTCTATTCTATTCTTTTGAGTTTTAACTATTATTGACAGAATGACAGAAGCTGAAGGTTAGTTGGAACGTCCGACTGCTGTACATGGTATCTCAGTTCATATCAATTTTTGTACTTTTTAAATTGTTTTACAGAAAACATTTAAAATTAATCTCCACAATATACAAGCAGAATTTCTTATTGACAATGTTTGATATTTTTATTCGAAGATTTTTATGATAAATAAACAAAAACAATTACGGGCCTCTGAGCCTCCCCCCAGCCTTGGCATTTCTCGGGTCTTGTTGGATGGTGAACTATCAGAAATAAACAATATATGTTTTAACTAAACTTGAGACTTTTAGCGTACTCTTAAGTTTTATCAGAGTAGTGACCCAGATTATAAAAATGATCGCCCTGTGTAGGTCATGTTTCCTATTAAATTTGAAAACATGAGCAGTTATATCAGCGTTAACCTTTCTCACATTTAACTGTGAACTTTGAGGTCCTAGTTGTCCTTTGATGTCCTCTTTTCTGAAACTAAAATAGTTTCATTTTCTAACAAACATCACAATAAGAAAATGCGGAATTGTGTTAACGCAAGCCTATGCTGAAATTTTGTTAAAAAAAAGTAATGTGATTCTCTTCACATAACTTTCTGTATCCTAAATATAGACGTTACAATTTTCTATATTAAAATATTTTCACAAACATCGTATATAATACTCTTCCAGTGATCATGTCTACAAAACTAGACGAAATACTAATTTACTCCTATCAGAACCCAAATGCCTCACATCGGCAGGATTAAAACGTAGCATTAATTTTGTCCCCGCTTCTATAACTCAATTTTCAGAAAATATCCTGATCTCTCAGCATACTCCTGTTAAATTTAATAGATATGTAAAGAATTTTTTGTAATTTTTTAGCTGTTTAAGATATTTTTGTTTCACTCCGTTTATGTATTTATGTTTAACATTTTTTTACTTTCTTTATTAGTTAATCACATTTTTTATACACTCTTTTTCCTTATCTCTCCTCTATCTTCACTTTGATATTTCTGAAAGTGATTTCTATGAAGAGAGACTAATCGCTCAGCTCTTCTGCAATATCCAGAAAGGGCGACTGTTATACCATAATCGTTCATGAAATGTGAAATGCCAATTCCGTGTAGGGAAAGTATTACTCTTCCTATAAAATTCCCCCGTGAATGTTGTTCCAGACTGCATTTGATCTAAATAAATAAGAAATTCTTCAGATTTTTCAAGAAATGCGACCATGTTCTTCGTAGACTTCTTAACAACTATATAGAGAATGTAATTGACCAACTGTTAATGTTACGGCTATTTAGCCTATTTTAATGACGGTTAAATGTTGGTGCAGCGCAAAATTTACTTAACTGACATTAAGTCGATAACTTTAAAAGATTCGTTGCTGCAGAGATTTTCTGTTATCATTATCAAATCAGTATTGAGTAATGCAAGATTTTGTTGTGGTCAGATCTTTTACACTGCTTTTCTTAAGCTATTTTTGTGACATAGATTCTTCCAAGTGTTTGCCAATTTGACATAATTTAATATCTTTCCATTGCGTTATTTCAACGGTTAAATTTGATTATAGCTTATACAACTTACATAAAATGTGGTAATAGAAGCCTAGCCAGGAACAGATTGTAGTAATTGTACCCGTTGTACTGTACAATAATGTAAATGAAAGCGGGATAGTGACCTCGGCCTATGTAAGAGGAAACATGTCAGGGTTAACCTTTATTGATAACAAGTTCATTAGCAATGATAACGAGATGTTCACACTCCCACGATTACATATCACACTTCGTTACTCATTTGTTTGTTTTGATGCAAATGCTTCATTCGGCAGATTTCAGGCTGTCAGCAAAAATACTTGACCCGATCTTGCACCAGTAAAAAGTTTCAATTTTTCGTACGGGTTAGTGATGTCCTTTTCCATTAATCTATAGATGTTGGTAGTTGAAAAAAGGATGGAACATTTTGTTGGTACCGATGCGATGGATTTACTTATCGAAATTCAGCCGCCTTTCTGGCCTAGGTGGACCCAGGCACGGAATAGCACCTAGGCTGATTAGACTGGAGCCTAGGGTGGCATATATCACTCATTTTAATCTGTTTTGCAGAATTAACTAATTTATTGCATTATATGCTTTTCTGCATTTCAAATTATATTTTTTCGAGAGGTTCTGCGACTCATTGTGTTGTACAACAACGAATGTACAATTTGACTGCGATACTGATTTATGGTGATATTAATTATTCAGGGACGACGCAAAGGGGGGAGGCGTGAATGGGCCCTGGCCCACCCAAAAGGAATGCAGGGTTTCCCGTTACAAGTGCTTGAATTACGGCGGTGACTATGTGGAGAAGTAGTATAAAGTGTAAGATAGGGCCTATAAAGTATTTGGAAAATAATGTTCTGTTATTTTTTTAATTTCCGGCAATTACTTTAAAAACAAGCTTCAAATAAATCGTGGCTTCATAGTTGACTCCAGATTAAACTGGACCTGGAGCTAAATTTGTGTTATGTAATCGTTAAGTAAAATCAACAGTGGGTTCTAAAGTTTGAAATTTAGAAATGAGGAAAATTTTAGTGGAATATGTAGTTTCCGTACATGACAATTCCTACTCAAGGATAAAAGGCACATTTTATACAGTGAGTCCCACGCAAGAGTTGGCCAATGACGCGGTTTTCTGCGTCGCGGCGTGCACAGCTCCAACTCCCGAGCGCCCGGGTGAAATATCTACGCAAATAAAGCCCGCGATGGGTGTAATGATTCAGGTTCTCACATTTACAGTTAAAATTACAATGAAAATAAACACGTACCTCATCACAAGAGATGTTGGAAATGTTCTCCTCTCGCATCCACACAATACTGGCACCTTTTTAGGAAATTTTCTTTCACGCGCATAAGTTCAGCTTCAGAGATAGTCAATTTCTCTTGTCATATTGTCTTTAAGTTCTTCTTATGTATGGGAAATTGACTTATATACTTTATTTTTCAGGATTCCCTATAAATAATGTTCACATACTGTTAGAAGAACTTAAAGACAATATCACATGGCCTATCACAAGCAGGTACAGGTAAAGAAAGTAGAAATGTAATATTAATGACATATCGAATTTGCCCCAACGGGAAAAAAAGTTTTGTTTTAGTAGTAACTCTTATGTTGATGTTTCAGAAAGGACGGTGTAGAGGGCTCCATCAGATGCAATGGCACAGCCATGCAGAGGGACAATGCCACGGTGTTCCGGAAGGAGGCATGCTACATCATGCAGGAAAACTTCCTACAACCCCATTTCAGTGTCTATGAGCTTATGATGCTGTCAGCAAATCTCAAACTGGGACAAAGCCTCTCATACAAATCCAAGTTGCTCCTGGTATGTTCATGTCACTATATCACACTATTGTACTATAAGTTTTCCCTATTAACACTGGAATTAATTATTTGTAATTATTTTGTATTTTATTTCTGTTTTTTTCTAAAAAGATTCATTCCTCATTACTAGGGCTCGGATTTTAGGTGCTTATAAAAACGAAAATATTTATTTTTTATGTGTTTAAAAAGTCGAAAATATGTTTAAAAAGTCTGAAAATGTTTTGATTAAATTTTTTAAACCAATATTTACAGAAGTTGCTCATCTAGTCATTCTACTCAGCAAGTGTAGAACTGCTGCAGTGAACAACAAAAGTAGATCTTAAGTTCTGCATCTTAAAGCTGTGACAATTTTCAAGGAACAGAAACTTCTATCTTGAAAATTTTCAACATCGCAGGATGTTAATCTTGCATATTTGTAATACGCAATGTCACTGACGATGTTAATGTTGCATATTTGTAATACGCAATGTCACTGACACTTAGATGTTCCATCTGCTCCAAGTTCTCTACACTGTTATCCATTGTAACCCTTCACTCTTATTTAGGCATGAGAGGAATTGTTCTTTAATTTTGTTTGCTTTTGAACCACAGATTTTTTTAAGTTTGTTTCGATGTATTTGATTTCTTTTATTCATTCTGTCCAGGGAGGGATTGGGGGGATAGATCCCCCCCCCCCCGAAATTTGAAAAAAAAAAGGCTATATATGCACTCTAAGTGGCCAGTTTATAAACTAATTGTATAATATGTAAGTTAATTAATTTTTATAGTATTCAAATCCCCCCCCCCGAAAAAAAATCCTGCGTCCGCCACTGATTCTGTCAACAATTGTTTTGTTGTTTCCAACTTAGTAATGCAGTGTGAGAGGAAACAGAAATTTGCACTAATAAAGGCCAAATCAGCTTTAAGTGCGGTTATTTCTCTCGGTGTCCTGCAGTATTGCAATGGAAGATGCATCTTTTCTGTCGAATTCATTTATCACAGAATAAATCTTCAAAATTAGTTGCATAATATGAAACGGCGTCTACCCAAGTACCCCAAAGGGGTACAGCTGCAGCTGAAACGTGATATCACCTCTGCGACCAGTGCCCTGATTTATTGTCCGACTCAATATAACAACGCAACTCATTGAAAATATGGCGCAATTTTACAAAAAAAACAGTCAAAATATTCACTTCTAAACATTATATGTGGTAAAATATGTAAAAAAAAATTAAGTTATCAAAAATATTTATTCAAATAAGAAATATCGAAAATATTTTTTTTTTTTATGTCATATGCAACTCAGAATTTTGAATCCAAAGGTCCCAAAAGGAACTTTGACAAAGTCTAGAAATCATAAGTAATAGCAAACAAAATATGTATTTACCTAAAAGTCTGAGCCCTACTCATTACTTTTGTTGACTTTCCTCACTTAATATTCCCTGAAAAACTTCAAGTTCAAAGTATTATTAGTAGGACCTGGAAGTTTATGTAAAATTATATTTTTAATAATGGACTCTATTATATTCACAAGTTCTTCACGGTCTAATAGCCTGAAAGCTTGGAGACCTTTAAAACTTTGACTCAGCCTGTGAAGATCTTGTGAATAGTATTTGCCGAGGAAAATTCAAATCTTTCACTCTATTATATGCTTTTGTTAAAATGTGTACAAGACATGAAAGATACATTTGATGGTTTCATTTTGCATGTTCTTGCATTTTTTTTTTCAATAATTCATCTTATTTGCTTGATATTAAAATATTTGTGGATATTTTATGAATTTGTCACATTTTTAATTACATATTTTTGACATATTTAAATTTTGTTCATATCTCTGTTAATTAAAAAATTTACAGGATATTTGGCTAAGTAAATGATTTGAAAATCTGCTGTACGATCATTGACATTACACAGCCTAATGTTCTCGACTGAAACAACGTTTCACTTTGTTAGTTTTCAGTTTACATAAATTTGTTGCATCGACCTTGTTTTTCCTAAATTTTGTAATGTATTTCTACAACTTCTACTATTTTTTGCCATTTATAAAGTAATTCAGCTAGCAAGGGAACATTTAAATGATAGTGCATTGGTTTTAGTGCATATTTTGCAAATTTTAGTGCAGGAAATTTATTAGTTTGTCAGTGAAAATTGATATTATTAGTGATTTTGAATGGGTGAATGTCCTGTAGACATTGTAACCGCATTAGGTCTTATGACAGCCACTGCCCAAAATGCTATTGTAAGAAGTACATGTTGCCCATGAATGATGAACATAAAATTAAAGTATGCAAAAATAGGCCTGCAGTATTATATGCAGTGTTATATGCCAAAGCTACTATGCCTACTTGATAAATCTTACCTACATAAATATTTTGCATTCTAGATTCATACATTTGTGGAGTTATTTATTATGTTCTAGAACCTAACATCTCCTTTTGCTATTGTTTTTATGAAAAAAATGTTACTGCTTAATGTCATTTCAGTTAACCTTGCAATCCTGAAGAATCTAACTCCAAACACTGCAAAACTTCATCTAATTGTGGGAAATTAATTTCTCCTTAAAACCGGTCTTGTACATTGTCCATTGCCTTGTACTGGCGGATTTTTAAGACAGCTCTTAAACTGTGTCAATTTGGAAGAAAGAAATGCAAATATTTAAAAAAAAAATAACAAAATGTCTAAAATTTTTCGTTAGTTTTCAGCAGAACAGAACAGATAAAAACTTTGTAAGGGAGAGAGAAAAAATGCCAAATTTTAAATACAAGGTTTGATTTTTTTAATAGTTGCAACTATTTTATTTCTTCACATACAGTATACATACATGGTTCTAACTTTTATAGGCCTTTAATGTAATCACCACCATTGCGTACATCATGTTCCCAGCGATGCAGAAGTCTTTGGATCCTGTTGGCACTGCCTAATCTGTTGATGATGCGAAGAGAGCGGTCAGTTGCCTGTAAAACATGATTGGGATGGTGTGATCTTAAAAGATACCGTTCTCCCAAGCCAGAACTTTATTGCGGAGTAGTACTGCTCGTTTTTGCAAAACAATCTACGAGCAGCTCTAAAAAGAAAACTGCAACGCTTTATGGACAATCCACCCATTATTCTGCATGACAACGCTAGGGCACATACAGCAGGAGTTGTGTCTGACTGTTTAATTTAATTTAATCCAGATTTAAGTCCCTGCAACTTGATCTAATCCTGAAGATAAAGGAGCAACTTTATGGGATTCTCTTTCGTACAGTTGAAGGGCAACCGACCACTCTTTTCGCACAATCAACAGATTAGGCAGTGCGAACGGGATCCAAAGACTTCTGCATCACTGGGAACATGTTGTACTCAATGGTGGTAATTAAATTGAAGGCCTATAAAAGTTAGAACTATGTACGTATGCTATATGTGGAGAAATAAAATAGTTGCCACTACTAAAAAATCAACCTTTGTATAAAAATCTCTTAACCTGAGTTTTCCCTCCAGATTCATTTTTTTTTCTTTCTTCTTTTTACTCTGCAGGTAGAGGATATTTTGGATATAATGGGACTGGGTAAGTGCTTAGACACGCGCTGCGCCAAGTTGTCCGGTGGTCAAGCCAAGAGGTTATCAATAGCACTAGAACTAGTAGACAATCCACCAGCCATGTTCCTGGATGAACCTACAACGGGTCTTGATAGTGTTTCATCTCTGCAATGTGCCAAGGTGCTCAAGGCACTTGCCCGAGGTCACCGCACCATTGTTTGTACCATACATCAGCCATGTGCCAGCATTCTGGATCTGTTTGACCATGTATACATCCTAAGTGCAGGACAGTGTGTGTACCAAGGAGCTAGCTTCAACATGATGCCATACCTAAGGCAGTTCGGATTAGAGTGTCCTAAATACCACAACCCTGCTGACTTCAGTAAGTATCTACTTGCAAACTTAGCTCTGTAAATACTGTGATTGGGGACGGCAAGAGAAATATAAGTTTGTTTTCATCTCTCTGCAAGTATAGTAGACCATTCAGGTCCAGAATACTAACATAGTTTCATGTTTTAAGTATAAGATAGATTTAAATACAGGGTTTGCCTAAATGAAAAAATTATTCAGAATGGTAGAAATGTTCCGTAATTTACAGTATCAATTCTTCTACTAAGCTGCTCGACCACTGTAATCAATTTGAATTCTCTCCAGAGATCGTCATTAAAACTGCACTTAAAGTTTTTTGACATTGCAAACATATACCTAAAGCGATAAAAATAAAACTTAAAACTTTATAAAGTGTTAATTCAAACCATTGGCGTCCAATAACAAGGACACCAGTTTGTATATATACTGACGAAAGACAGCACACAAAGGGCAGAAGTTACAAAGTCTCGTTAGGACAGAACTTTGCTATCAAAGTACGCCATTCACTATACCAAACGATGTGATATTTTCTCTGAAGAAAACACTGCAAATATTGATACTTGTATCGAACATGGTTATTCAATTTACTGATAATAATGACACTGATATACGAATAATATGTAGTTTCCGAACAATACATTACACTTGACCAATATTAAAATAAAATATAGTTTAGATTAAAAGGGGTACAAAATTTACATTTAATTAAAACAATGGGAAGGCCAAACAATATGAAAATAACAGTAATGTCCTGTCCAAAATGGTACTTATGGTCAGCCAATTGATATGTGTTAATGTGGTCTTCCCTTAGAAAAAAGATAAATACAACAGAAATAATACATACCATGGTGTTTAAGTAGGGTAAATGTACTTTGAAATAATATAGGCCAATTTATCATTACTTTAAATTTCTGGCAGAAACATTAAAACACGTTTGATTTCTCTGCTATTTGTCTCCTCTGAAATGTCCACACTATGAAACTCAATGTTGAATGATCAAATGAGAAACTTTTGTAACTGGAACAATTCATAACTGAGCCAGACAAATTGTAGTAAGTAGACTATATTATAAAAATTAGGGATGGGTCGATACTAGGTTTTCTCAATACTCGATACTGATACATGATTTTTTCCTCGATACTCGATACTTCGATAGTTGATATCGTCAAACATTTCCAGTTTTAATAAATAGGTACATTAAAAATTAAAAGTTGAGAGAACTGTGTAATACCAACTAAATTAATTAAGTGTGCATATTTAATGAGGCAAAATTTAATATCATCCGTAGCCTATAATTATTTTTAAACTCTACATTAAAACTAAAATTAGTTTTTGAAACAGTCCACTTACAAGTTTTTGTTCAAAAATTACAATTGGGTTTGGACAGTCAGCTTGCTTGTTGGTTGTTATTGAAACATTTGACAGGAAACGAAACAATTAAGAATCTCTTCTGTTTTGTTTTTAAAAGTCGGAAAGTCTTTATTTTTATGGCTAGACAAAAGTCACAGAGTGGTTTTCTCCATTTCAAGGAGAAATAGAAGTATTTACTATATTTAGTAGAGTACTAAAAGCAAAAATAGATACCACATTCCTTAAATTGCAGAATTACCAAAGTATTGAAAAAGTACCGAGCGAGTTTCCTGAAGTATCACTCGATGCCGAAAGTATCGAGGACCCATCCCTAATAAAAATGCATGGAAGACAACATAGAGTGGATTATTTGTAGTAGGACCTACTTACCAAGGTTATCAGAAGTCGGTAGGTGTCGTTGTATTATAATAGAAACTAGCAGCAGTGTGCAGTTAATCCTGACGATGTCAACTATCCTCTGTTGAATTCTTGTAGTGATGGAGGTTGTGTGTGGAGAACACGGCATGTTCGACAAGCAGCTTATTGAGGCAGCTAAGTGTGATCTCTGGAACAAACCAAGAGGTCTGCAATCAACCCCCGTGGATGGAACAGGAAGTAGTAATCAGAAAACAATGGTGCTGATTCATCCCCCCAGTGAGTGGGAAAGATTCTGCATTCTTTTCAAGTGCTTCTACATTCAGTTCTATCGAGACTGGGTAAGTTTAGAAGTAGATACCTCAATCATTAATTTAAAATATAGGTAAGCTTAGAAGCATATCTCTCAGTAGATACCAGATATTGGCACTAAAAATCTTTGAAAGGCAGGCAAGAAGACACTAAAAATATTGAAAATAGGCACTCAAATAGACACTATCTATCAATTTAATCTTGGGCATATCAAAATAGATACTGACATTCTAGGGCAGTGGTTCCCAATCTTTTTCAGCTGGCAACCCACCTTTCCTTATCGGAATACCTCCACTGTCCATCGGTCCATGGTGGAGTAAAAAACCTTATTTGTATCATATCCCTTATGTATATAATTTACTATCAAATATTGCAAATATATGTAAGCTTATAATTATATGCTTTTTATTGATAAACAATTTGTGTTCTGATTTGAAAATGGTTGACAAAATATAAGCACTTTGTAGAAAAACAGTTATTTATTTAACAATAGATATATGTTTGCAATATAAGAGTATGCAACAAATGGTTTCATACTCACTAACAAGTGTTCCTAGGTGAAGATAAAAACTACAATTATAAAGTACACAAAGACCATTTAAAGTTTTCAGGCAAAATTGCTGTTTTTAAGTAAGAATACTATATTAATGAGATTTATGGGACTGTTTCGATTGAACTAACATGTCAATGTCAGGACTGAATGAAGATTTTTTAATCTTAAGTCACTTTCAACATAGAGTTGATTTCTGTATTTGTTTTTTAGGAAAACTAAACATAATTTGATTTGTTTAAATTTTTCTTATCTTTTCTGATGGTTTATTCGATGGTTTCTGATAGTTTTATGATAGATTCGCGACCCACCTGTAACCCTTCTGCGACCCACTGAGTTGATTTCTGTATTTGTTTTTTAGAAAAACCAAACACAATTTGATTTGTTTCAATTTTTCTTATCTTTTTTGATGGTTTATTCGATGGTTTCTGATAGTTTTATGATAGTCGCAACCCACCTGTAACCCTTCTGGGACCCACTAGTGGGTCCTGACCCACCGGTTGGGAACTGCTGTTCTATGGCAATGTAAGTCAAGCCTATGAAGGACAAAATACGTATGGAGGATGGATACAAATAACTTGCTACAATTATTATACACTAAATGATGACTAAAGCCCGGATTTTCATGCACTATCAAACTTAAAAACATGCATGCATTCATGCACTATCGTATCTCCAAATATGCCCAATGAAGGGCGAAACATGCACTATCAAAAATCCGCACTGTACTGCAATATATTTCAATTTCTCTTACAACAATATACAACGAGTTTTTCCAAATTCTCACTTAAACTCGTGCGTTTATCAGTTTAGGACATTCTTGAACGCAGAAAAGGATCTTTCAACTTCACAAGAAGTAACAGGTGCATACTTAAGGGAAGAAATTTGACTGAGGGTGATATCGAATTCCATGTCTTTTATATTTTTTTTACATAATACATCTTTCACTGTTTTCAGAAGTTTAAGATCAGGATTTGAACTAAGTACCTTCTTAAGTTTTTCCCTACTTAACTGTCACACCCATTTCTCCACAACATGATTCTAAAGATAATTATTCAACGTCTTCAACAATGGCTAGTGACTGACAAATTCAAGCAGTGAACATTCTGTTATATTAGCAGTTTTCTTTCAATGGAAGGTGGTGGGGGTAAGCGAGTCGGCATTTTCTTTTGTAGCCTGATGTATTATATTACTGTTTATTTAGGGTAAACAGTAGTTTGCACTCTCAAATTCTTGCAGGTGGCAGACTCTGTTGCCAAGTCAATCAAATAACAATGGTAATACAATACAACATTTTTAACGTTTCTTTGAAAAGTCGTGATTTTAGGGAGGCACATTCATAATTTGCACAGTTATGCATGGTAACTTGACATTATGCACTAATACCAGATAATGAGGGTTTATATGCATTAAAAACGTCTGAATATGCTATATTAAACAAAACAAAATCCAAAACATGCATTATGCATGAATTCTGCCATAAAAAGACCGAAATATGCAAACATGCATGGAAAAAGTATGGTTATTTGGAATCCATAAGTCATGTAACGAGTAACTACAAAGTTTGAGAAGTGTAACCGAAGTATATAAAAATATGCATTTGCATGGAAATCCGGGCTCTAATGATGACATTTGCAAGAGATTAAAATGTAATAAGTAATTTTTTTTTTTAATCTGACATTGTCACACCACTTTTACACGTTATTCCTATTATGAGTAATGCTGGGCACCTTCAGGTGTGCTGACACAGAAAAATATTGGAGGGTGGTCAATAATGCAAATACAAAATAGCCTATTTGCCAACATTTCCAATTTTCAACAAACAAAAGTGCAATCTTTAAAAGTATCAGAATTACAAGAGAAACAATTAGGTGTTCAAACCGACAATAATAATGATGTGCTGAAGGAAAATAAATATACCATATTTACTTGAACCTAATGTGCACCTTTTTCTTTCATTTGTAGCATTCAAAATTGGGGTGTGCATTAGATTTGATTGCACATCAGATTAGAATACAAATTCATTCCATACTTGTTCAGCACTACCGTTGATCATTGGTCACTTACTTAACAATGTATTGCTGTATTTACATTTATCATTGGCTTATTACTGGTTTAAACAAATGTGGGTTGAGGTTCACATATTATTTTTTCACTCAAGCTTAACACAAACCATGATGAAAGATGGCAGGATTCAATGCGAAGATATCTATTGTTCCACACACCCCTCCAGTATCCCCCAAACCGTTATACCAACCTTCGTTCGTCCGCATTCACAATTCCATTGTAGTATAAAATAAAGTACTAAGATAAAATACCAAATAAAATATCCTACCATTGGTTGGTTAGTTTCATTTGCCACAAACTCTTTTTTTATGGTTTCAAGTTTCAAAATTGGGGTACGCATTAGATTCGAGTAAATACGGTAATACAGTGATGGCCACTTCATGTAATCACAGATAATGTTATCAGATGGGTAGTGTTAACACTTTTATGAAGTCCCATATGGATTAATACTCATACATTAAAAAATTGCTGTTTATTGTAATAAAAAATACGGTTTATGTTATCACATTTACCTTTTTGGAGAAATAGGAAGGAAATAAAAACAGTTAATATGTTTGTGTTAATGTTATAGACAATATCACACTTGAAGATTGTCATGCACTGCTGTGTGGGCGTTCTCCTGGGACTCCTGTTCTCAAACAGTGGGGTGGATGCAACCAAAGTTGTGAGCAATCTGGCGTTCCTATATGTCATAATTACATACCTCACTTACACCACCATGATGCCAGCTGTACTCAGGTGTAAGTATCACAAACAGTAGCTGCTCATGCTCAACTGATTTAACCCAGAAATAGTTCTTGCTTTTAACCTTAATCCTTAGATAGGAACATCACCTAATACCCCTTTATGAGGAATATCCGTCTATGAGACAGATATACAATTTTTTGCTAAAATTCACTTAATATTCTTTCTAAAACGAATCAGTACTGTAACATACATTTATTTCTAGAATTAGGCAGTTTAGAGTTATAAAGTATTTATAGAAATTGTCGCCACGGCTATAGTTTGTAGTTAAAGCTAATTTGTTTCATGCCTATGTTTCCTGGGCTTATACACCATCTGATATTGGGCTACACTGTTAGTGGTGTGTTGTATGTCCTCAGGTTAAGTAATGAGTCACCCAGCACATGTAAATTTTATCCAGTCACTGACTTTGGCCATTGGCACTTTACTTTCGTCCTTAGTAAACAGCCCATCACAGGAAAAGCATTCAGCTTCGACATCTTTTACATCATCACCATCACTGTCTGAAGTCTCCTCAGAGTTCATAAAAGGCTGCTAAAAACAGCTTGCAGCTTCCAGAAAGATAGATTTGGATGTCGCCAAAAAAATTCTATCCCTAAATTCTCAGAGAAAGGGTGCTTCAAATTATTTCTTATGGCTAGTTGCCACACAAGCCATAATAGGCCTATCGTTCCTCATTGTTAAAGAATACTTCACTAATTCCTTTTCTAGACTTTCTGGTAGAACAGGCTTTTGTCCCAATTTTCAGAGCACAGGCCACTTAAACTTTACCTTTATGAATAGTAGGCCTATAGTATAGTTCAAAGTTGACCTTGATACTTAAAAGGTTTCTTTTTTCTCACTGTTTCCACATCTTTCATCATTGAATTAGGGTCCCATTTTTTCTAGATGGTGTGCTTTTTGTACAGGAGTCATCTTCAAATAATAAAATTACCGGTGTTAATTGACTGAATTCACTTTCAAAAACACAAGATGCCTAATATCGGATATCCAATAATAGGTTATTGTCAAAATCTAATATTAGGCATTAGCAGCAGCATATAATATATTAATTTATCTCACCCACTGTTCATACAAGCATAATGAAATACACCACAAATAAACTATAATAAACTATATATTTAATGAAATAAGTGAATTAATTATTGCACATACCCTCTATGCAGTAAGAGGCTGCAAAAACTCACAACGTCATAAAACAATAATAGCCTACACTTCACATGCATAAGATTTTCAAATGACCGCTTAAAGCTCAACACACCAGAGTGGCGTTCTAATAGGGTAGTGATTCCACATAAAGACATCAGGGTGCACCACTTCCTGTAGCTAATACCTTACTATCCAATATTAGGAACCTATCCGATATTAGGTGCCTTTCCTCTATATGTTATAATTTGTATTACAATATATGTAAAGTAAATACATTGCCATTTTCAGGTATACAGCTTGTAATTTGAAATGTTTAGAAATAGCAGATACATTAGTTAAAAACATAATGATACAAACCATGAAAATAGGTTAGGAAAATAAACGTTGCTCTGTTTAATTCTTCATAATTCTGTTACTCAGAATCATCTACTATCACTTCCGTGTTTTTCTCTGGCTAAGGAACTATCAGAAGTAATTTTGGCATGTTTTCTCAAACAGGGGGGAGTGTTACACATCCCACATGCTTATATAGTTTTGCAGTTTTTTCTGTCTTTGTTTTAGAGTTCAAATTGTTACTTTTCAATTTGGATGGCAGTGTATTTGACAATTCATCTGCTGTGGGTTCTTTAGGTTTATATTTTTTCGAAAGGCCTTTCAAATTACTGGATAGGTTTTTGAACAAATATCAAAATTTTTATGTGTCAGCCAGAAATTAGAGTGGAGTGTTATGCATTTAGCAAAGAAATATAGCCAGAGTAGGCATGCGGGGCCTGGTTGACCTGAGCAACACACAACTGCTGATTAGTCATTCTTGTAGCCTAACAAATGAACAGATGAGGTTGTTGCTGCAGCAAACATTTGAGTAAGATGTAATTATTATTATTATTTATTTATTGTAAGAAAACCCCAACGAGCAAAGCTCACCTTAAGGGGCTATATACAACATGACATGCATTGTGATACATAAATTTTCAATTACAAATAACTTATAAATATACAAGAGGTGCAATATATACAAGAGGTACAAGAGTGAAGAGGTACAGAATATAGGAACACAAAACAAAATGACTTGATTTTAAGAGTGAAGTGAAATGATAGATGATGAAGGGAAACATAGTTACATAGTATAATAGTGATCAATATACAGTATCTATTTATTACTATATCAAAGAACTTAATTAATCTTAGATTTTAAAAAGAGTTTTATTTGTGATTTAAATTTGTTATAATTTAATATATTCTTTTGTTCTTGTGGTAATTCATTATATGTTTTGATCAAATAATATTTTAATCCCTTTGTCCCATAAGTTATAGTTGAAGAATGTGTGAGGTATATGTTCTGTTTTTGCCTTGTTTCATAGTTATGAATGTCTTTGTTATATTCTATTGGAAAATTACTGTGGATGTTACCATGTACTACTCTGTGCATATATGTAATGGCATTTACTTTAACTAAGGTCTCAAACGGCAAGATTTTCGATTGTTCATAAAGAATGCGAGTTGGTGTCAAATAATGTGCACCTAGTAAAATCAAATGTTAGATATCCTAGTCAGGCAATTGCATAGGTGTTTTGTTCTTAAATTATAACATTTAAATAATGCTAGGGGTCTCTCAAGCCCCTTGCAACCGACAGAAGGTTAAGTTTGCATATACCAGTGTAGCCTACATTAAAGAGAATTACAATAATTGCAATTTTACTATAAGGCTGCATTTTCTTTGGGTTGCAGTTTCTTTTGAGAGAGAGATAGTGACAAAGGAATGTTTTAATAACTGGTACCAACTACGCACGTACTTCATTGCTCTGGTCCTCTCCAGTGTACCAGTGCAGGTAATATACATTTCAGTACTTACTACACTGCCCAGAAAAAAGGGAACAAGTGAATTTATCTATTAGAATGATTTAAATGTGACTTAACAAATTATTGGGCCCAAATATAAATAAATTATTTGTTTTCATTTCTAAGCTGCAGAAGATATTTTTGTTTTTTCTACTCTTCTGTTGGACGAATATAAATAAAAATATATTTAAAAAACTGACAATATTTGTTGTAGTAGCATTTAGAAAATGTTATCAAATACTCTATGCATGCACACTTCGTTATTGTTACTGCTCTAGAAGTGAAAATCCATTAATTCTGTCTACTGACATGTACTGCCAAAAAATTAAACAGGTTGTAGTATACATAACTAATCAGATACATTTGCAGCAAGCAGAAGAGTGAAAAATTTCAGCATGGTGCCATTCCCCATTGTGCCTTAGATGTTTATTATCATAAAAGCAGTATTTTTTACATGAAATCACGATCGATATATAATTAATATATATTTCTATATATTTTAGCTAAAATCATTAGGCTTATTTCATTGGTTGGCAGTAATAATAAAATCAGGTAAACTGAGATATAAGAAAGTGCCAGAATGCTTTTATTTAATCAGTGATCATTGCAATTATGATAGGTCTATGCTGAAAATAAATTATCTTTATAATAAATCTCAAGAGTTAAGCTCCAGATCAATTCATTAAGCAGGGTTTACAGAAGAACAAAGGTTTAAAGTTTGATAAGCATATGTAAAGGAATTTGTATCATCTATTCATTTTGAGAACGCATGTGCATGTAAACATTGCATTTGTATAATTTTATCCATAATGTTATTTGATTGGTCATGTGTTATAAGTCAATCTTCTTCTCCCATATCTATCTATGCGGGCTACTTTCAGATGTCATACGTGTTAAAAACAAAAACTTGTTTATTTATTTCATTGTTCAAGTGGAAATGAGTACTACATGAATACTGTTATACACAGAAGGTATATTACTGTGAAATAATTAGGCCTTTGTAGGGGAGATTGCCCCGGTACCAGTCAGGCCTCATTACCGGTCAACAAGGATCCGTGTGGAGCGGCCATTTTCAGCAACATGAGAGTCATTTGAGATAAAGTGATGTTTATTGTAGCCCTAGGAATGTAAACAGAGATAAAATAGGATGAAACACTTTTAGCCTTCTTACACACTAGCGTTTTTAGCAGCGCTTCTGAGTCGCGCTGCAAACGCTGTATTCTACTTTTGCATGTATTCAGATTGTAGCTATACACACTAGCGTCTCTACACGCCAAAGAAGCGCTGCTACGCAAGCAGGTGCGGCTCCCCGCTGCTAGCAGCTGCATTTAGCAGTCGGTTTCCTTTTCACACGCAGCGTGAGAGAAGCGCGGCAGTTCAGTTTCAGAAGCCCTGAAGAACCGTGCCATTAGTTTTGACACAGAAGTATTTAATAATGAAGTGGATAAGTGGAGAAAATTTAATAGTTCATCAAAACTTGACAAGGACATTCTAAAATATTTGAAGAATTTAACATCATCTTGTCTCAACTCACTGTAATGTGTATAAAACTGACCATTTATTATCCTGGCTTCTTTCATTGGATGCTCTCAATACTTGCGTTTACGTCTATATACCTTCTTCTTCTAATTAGCAACGCAAGTGCAAGAACTTCTTCGTCCGAATTTATGACCAAGAAATGAGGCATTGGAGGAGCATCGCAAAGTAGCGCTTCCAAACGCGACTGAGAAGCGCTGCCTGGTGCTACTCAGAAGCGCTGCTAAAAACGCTAGTGTGTAAGAAGGCTTAGTCTTATGTGCACAGTAAATTATTACATCTCAGATTTTTGGGGAACAATGTATGAAAGTGATATTGATTTTATTTTGATTTTAGCTCGGAAATGGTTGCATGGCAACATGAAAGTGGGAAATAAAATATCACATAAATACAGGAAAATGTTATATTACCGCAATTTCTGTTTCTTCTTATTTCAACCCCTACCATGCATGGTGTGTAAAGGCAATGGGTTGCAAAATTCTAAGTCCTATATGAGCGATAAAAGCCATAGGCTATCTAGCATTTTCTGAGGGAATAGTTTGAGTGTGATAAGTTGTCCCTCTTCGCTTCAAAGTTTAGATACCTATGTAAGGACTTACAGCTTGAAAATCAGAAGTCCTTCATAATTTAATATTGAATTACACACAAAATACAAAACCTGGGAGATGGTGGGCCTTTTAAGCTAGTGTACTTATAAAAGTCTGAGCAAGACAGATGTTTAAAATTATTTTAGGGCAATAAACCTTTTACTGAGTCTATACTTAACTGATTTTTCTCATTTGTCCACTTGGGCTGAAATTAAGGAGAAACCCCCTCAAAATTAGCATTATGATCTGGCAATGCAAATATATAAAAAATAAAAATAATCTGCAATTTCAAACACTTCTGAATGACATTCAGCATGTTCGCTAGTTTAAAAATATTTGTGACAAAAATATGAATGATGTGCCATCTTAGACAGAATGTTTGCAATGGACTTGAAATGTAGGAAAATTTCACACTTTTCCCAGACACAGAGTTGAAATGTAGGACATGTCCAGGAAATGTAGGATGTCTGGTCACACTGAGTATATCCCTTCGTTAAATAAACACAATATCAAACCAGACAAATTAAAATTTGTTTCCTTAAAATTGGATCGCCGGCATGGTCTTGTGGTTAGCGTTGCTGACTATGGATCCGTCGGCCCGGGTTCGATCCCCGGTATCTCCTCTGATTTTTCTGAGGTAGGAAGGTCTGGTAGGGGGTGCTCTCAGCCTTGAGATTCAAATTGAGGAGCTACTTGATAGAGAAGTAGCGGCTCTAGTCATGGAAACCGCCATTAACGGCCGTGGGTGTCGGCATGCTGACCACATGCCCCCCAATCCTGCCATCTGCCTATAGGTAGATGATGCAGCAGGCAGGTGGTAGGCCTTGTCCCTTCGGGGATGTCGCGCCACAGAGTTTAGTTTCCTTAAAATATATTTCACATAAGCTGAATACATTTTGAGTTTAAAAATATGAAAAATAATGCCCCAAAGAAATAAAAAGTTCTCACTTTTGCTTTCCAATGTCTGATGTGAAATCTTACGTTCATCTGACTGAATTAGTAGAACTTGAATGTCCAATGTAAACGTTGCAAGTAAAGTACATGTTTTCGCTGACTTCATTCTTGACTGCAAAATCAATTTCTTCTGTGATGATTTCTCATGTAATTCAATAATGTTGTTGTTTACAGGGCTTGTTCTCAGTACTGCCAACCTCACTGTCATACTTCTTGTCATCTCAGCCTCTGGAAACATATCGCTTCATCCAGATGCTGCTCATGTCATTCCTTTGTGTCCTTAGTGCCGAAGGATTTGGCTTGTTCATCGGGACCTTCTGTCGACCAATTGTAAGTACTACATACATAATCTCTATATATATATAAAGGCTTTGTCCTGACTGACTGACTGACAGGAATCAACGTACAGCCTAAACTATAACAGGTAGAGACTTGGAATTTTGACAGTACCTTCGTTTCATAATGTAGGTGCTCACTAAGAAAGGATTTTGCAAAATGTTGATTTTAATGCCAAAATTTAAACGTTTTTGAGAATACTTAATCCTTTTTTACACAGAATTATCAATTCCAAATCACAGAATATATTGTTGCCAATTGTATCAGATGGGTTTGGGAAAAAAAAATGAAATGAAAATTTGACAAATAAGAGAAGTTATCAAAATAATTCATGTTATAAAAAATATTACAGAATGAAATCCACGAAAATAATGCAGTTACATAACTTTCTCTACCCTGGACATAGAGAAAACAAAACGAGGTATGGTAATATGGTATATTATTATATCGCAGGTTTTTGGAGAGAGAAGTATGAAAGTGATATTGCTTTCTGTTTAATTTCATCCCCAAAACAGTTTTATGGTAACATGAGAGTGAGAAATAAAATTTTCAGCCTCGATAATACGATTTTATGTTACAGGAATTTCTGTTTCTTCTTATTTGAACCCCTACCAGGCTTGCTGTGCAAGCGATGGGATGCAAAATTCTACATCCTCTATGAGCCATATAAAACTATATCAAGCGTTTTCTGAGGGAATAGTTTGAGTGTAATAAGTCGTTCTTCCTATTTCAAATTATAAATACCTATATAAGGACCTAGAATTTAAAAATCGAAAGTCCTTCATAAGTTAATTTCCAATTACAAAATACAAAACCCGGGCGACGCCGGGTCTTTTAAGCTAGTACTATAATAAACCATTTACCATGTTTATCCACGCAATTCACGCCATCGCATAATTCACACACCAGAAATTATAATTCAAAATTTTTAATTTCTATTTATTTTGGATTATTTCATACATTTACTACTCATCCACCAACTATGGGTAGTACCATTATGTTGTCAGTCAAAAGCCTTGCTTTCATTGTGAATTGTGACAATAGGAGTAGCTTTAGAATTTTTCCAAAATACCACAGTAACTGTATAACTATACTATTTCCAACTAAAGAATAAAGTAGATGTAAACAAACACACTGATATGTATTACTTTGCGACCACGTGTTCGTTGACATATTGCACACACAATTTCAACGCAAGAGGAACTCGTTAATATTCATCAAAGTAAGCTAGCATCTACAGGAACAAAGCTGGATTTCACAAATATTACATATAGGCCTACCTACGTTTAAAATGCTAATGCATTGTAATATTTCAATCTCATAATGAAAATCTACTTACTGCAAAATGTATTAAAAACATTCAAGATCGCAGTTTTTTCGCCACCATTTAACGGCTTTCCCCGCTTGTGCTTAACAACACGAGGTGGTGGGGCCTGATTAGCTTCAGCCATTGAACTGTATTGCTGTCTTTTATTATTTATAATAACTGTGGTAAGCTTATTTTCACCGTATGAATTAAACATTAACAGTTTTCGAGGAATACATGACAAGTGACTGTGTTATTTTTTCATACCTTTGTTGTCTTCAGGCATGCACGTCGCATTACATTCAACCGATAATATCAAATAATAATATTGGTATTGCTTAAATCACATAGAAAGTGTTGCTACAAACTTGAAAAGCGTCCTTAATTTAGTCGTACATCAAATACATTACTTACTTTTTATGTTTTGAAGAAACTACATTAATACTCTGAAGAAGACGGTAAGCAAGAGCCTGGAGGGGTTGTGCGTCCAACTACCAATCAGAACCCATCATGTCACGTGGTTTTGTTTACATCTACTTTATTCTTTAGTTGGAACTAGTATAGATTTCTTAGCCCTTCTACCTGCTGGGAGTGGAATAACATTTGTTATAGTGCTACTATACTGGATACAGGTAGTTGATGTGCAGTTATTAAAATTAAGAGGTCCAGTTTCAATGATATAAAGTGCAATAAAGTTATTGTAATATCCAAAAAATATTCAAATCATATTGCAAATTTAAAATTAAGAGTGATTGAATAAGCAGAGTGAATCTGAACAAGATTATAGTTCTGAGGAAGATCAATAATGGAGCACTGTAAGTTATCGCATTTAGTTTTTATTCAAATAAATCAAATTTAAACAATTAAATAATGATTTAGTAATTTCCTCACATAAATCGCTCATCCTATTTTTGATTACAAAATTAGCATAACAAGTGAGTGAATTACATAAGTAAATAAAGTATATTTATTTGAAAGTTGAAGTACAGACAGGGCCGACGAGACGGAGGGGCAGCCGGGGCTGCAGCCCCGGGGCCCGGGCCCAAGGGTTTTATTTTTTACTTTCTATATTTACTCTAAAATAAAATTGGTTATAAGTCAATAAACAGCTTAAGTTATGTTTTACGTGTTTATTTATCTGCATTGTCCTGCCGTATAATGGTGACAAGGAATTAATCAGTTAATCTGAAACGGATTATTGTTGAAAAATTGCTATTTTTAAAAAGTAGAAGCAGAAATCCTTTTGGACTCAACCGTAGGCCTCACTAACGTTCGGCATTGAAAATCATGATTATTAAAAGATTAAACTGGTACATACAGATAAAATTGTTCCTAATTAAAAAATTTTAATGTATTTTTCCGTTTCGTGCCCGGCATCAGTTAACCGATTTGGTCCAGTATCTATAGGCTTCGTTCCATGGGTGTTATAAATGGTATATCAAGTTTTATGTAAATCCGATAAAGCGTATTTTGAGTTATCGCGCTTACAGACACACGGACAGACAGACAGTCCTGTCTACCAGACAATCTCAAAAAAGTACCGGTACCATTCTGGCACTTACTAATTGTGTAATATCTTTACATAATCTTTTTGTTGCATATATTAAAGGGCGAGTTCTATAATGGATTTAATATTTGATGGGGGCCCGGGAAAATTTGTCCCTGGGGCCCTTGCTTTCTTTCCACGGCCCTGAGTACAGAAGGGTCTGAAAGCCATTTTCCAACTTTATCCCCCATTCATCTTTATAGTGCCAATACTGCAGTTCCCCTAAAAATTTGAACAAAATTTAACCAAAAATATTGTACTGGCCTGCATTTAAAGTAGAGTGAGTAATACAACAAATTTGAGTGATATACATTTAAACTTAGGCCTACTAATAATAAACACTGACAAAAATAGAACTGTTTGGCTATGAGAAGCATCCATTATTTAGAAATGAGCGTTTTTAGGCCTACTGGTTAGGGCAATTAAAGCTGATAGTCACCATTAATTAGTGACTTTGTTAGACTAGTTGGTTTATCTTTCTTTCATAATCATTGTAAGATTAAATATTATATGACCAAATCGTATTATAATGTCAAGAAACCATTAACATTCTCAAATTACAATATATTTTTCATGGATGCCATAACAATCCTTCTGATTATTATTATTTGCTATAAGATCCTACTGTCCAAAGGGAACATGCTTTTTGTTGACAGAGCCTGACAGAGTGGTGCAATTGAACAGTGTACGGCATACATGGGCATTTTCTGGTTTGCGAACCACTTGTGGTTCTTGACCTTCCCGCATAACACACAAGATGGCATTGCGGACATTCGGTGTACATGGTGGATTATTCCCATGCATGAGTCATACTCTTTGCAAGCAGTGACGGGTCGCGACACAGTTCCGATTGGAAAGGCGTTATGACACATTCTAAGCCTTTGTATAATGAAATAATTGCACACGTAAAAGAATAATTAAAAATACAAGATTTTTTGTATTATTTGTTTCTTGTAGTGTACATTTTAAAGTGAAATTAGTGTTTCCCTAAGAATGAGCAACCGCCATTGCACTTATTGTCTGCTTGTGTCTCCATCTATCCGTTCTTTTCGAACTATGTGTAAGTTGACAAAAGTTTGCGGGTTGCGTGTCAATGGTTAGGGGTTTGCCCATGTCTGGTGTACGGTTTATGTTATACCAAAAATAAAGGACCAATCAGACAAATGAAGCATCAAAATTTAAGACTGCATTAAAAGAAAATGGTAGGAATGTGGTTTACAAAGTTTATTTCATTTATAATGAGTGACAGTAAACTTTAGTGGCTCGTAGTGTCAGAAATAAAAGTTACCAAAAAATTAACGGAATACTTATAATGCAATAGCTTGCTCTGCATTGAATCTGCACTGAATGGTGTCAATTAATGTAAGGATTTTTAAAGAAATTAATGAAGTGTAGGTTTATCTGAACCTAGTTTTCAAGCAGTAATGCAATGGACAAGATATTAACACATCGCATAGCAGCAGCATGGTCCAAATTCTGGTCACTGAAATTCATTCTGTTAGACAAAGCCTACAACCTACATCTGAAAACACAAACAATGAACATGTGTATTCTACCAGCACTACTGTATGACTCGGAAACATGGAGTCTAACTAAGAAGCATAAACAATCAATAGAAGTATGTAAAAGAAAAATGGAAAGAAAAATCTTGGGCATCACATTAAGAGACAAAATTCCAAACCAGGAAATAAGGAAAAGAACAAGAATAAAGGATGCCGCGACCAAAGGAAGCAGCTTAAAATGGAGATGGGCAGGACATGTTATGCAACAGCGTCTTAGTAGATGGACTCATAAAGTGACGGCATGGGAACCCAGGATTGGACAGAGGAACGTAGGAAGGCAGAAAACTCGATGGGAAGATGAACTTAAGAGGACCTTTGGCAACAGATGGACAACGAGAGCTAAAGACAGAAGAGAGTGGAAACAACTTGTGAACGCAGCTCTCAGGACAATAAACTAGGCTGAACTTTCCCGGAATGGCTAACCGGGACTGCAGTACCCAGCAACCTTTCTATGAAAGAGGCCCTTGCCCAACAGGGATGCATATGGGCTAATTACTAATTACTACTAATGTTTATATTAAAGAGAAATTCATTATATCAGGTGTACTCCGTGACATATCTACAGCGAAGGAAGAAAATGCCACAATTTTTCTTCATAGTACTTTCATCTTTAAGTAAGGGGCAGAATATTTCCACTGATTAGGGGTGCTAAGTCTACTGCTTTAAGGAGTGTGGCTACATTCAGTATGGCTACCTTCTATCCCGGCAGCTTAGGTTCAATTCCTGGCCAGGGTGGAGATTTTTCAGTAGTGGAAATTTTCCTTCATGGGTTCAGGATCGGGTGTTGTGTTCCATCCCACGAGAGGCAGTGGTAAATCTCTACGATAATACCTTGATTGAAAGAGTGTTGGAAAAGTTGTGGTCTTAATTGTAGTCGCTTCGTTCCGGGTCAGGATCTGCTTTTGGGCAGAACAATTATCATCATCATCATTATCATCATCATCTTCTTCTTCTTCATCACCATCTTCATCATCATTATCATCATCATCATCACCACCATCACCATCACCATCACCATCATTCACATAATCATCATCATCATCATCATCATCATCATCATCATCATCATCATCATCATCATCATCATCATCATCAGGGGTGCTAAATAACTACATTTACCCCTAATTTCAGTTGTACCTGACACTCATAGAGTGAGACTGTCTAAGAGAACCACCAGAATTTTGATGATTGACAATATGTATCAATAACTAGTAGGCCAATTACAGATTTACTTTGATGATTGAAATTTGGAAACTTCAGAGCTTAAGGTAATGCTCAAGCAAGAGCAAAATTGTTTTGAAAGGATGCATACAGAAAAGAAATGCATTTTCTCATGATTCAGTACTCAGTGTTTATAGTAACCTCACATGTAGATTGTTTCTATGCCTTAAACGCATTACCCCTCACTGAATACTGAGAGTTAACAAGAAAGTAAACTGTACTATCATCTCTTAAGATGTACTTTAATTTATTTGTCACTGCTTGTAAGTTGTATAGAAGACACTTATCCTAAAAATTACATTTTTTAGTCTCTCTGCATCCATTATTAAGAATGTACACTATTAAAAAACAACTCATCTATATATGAATTTCTGGAGCCAGTGCCTATTACACTATGATCCGTCATTAGTAGTTGGGGGATAGATATATACTATAATTGAGTTGGTGGAAGCCAACCATTCACATGGCAGGAAAACCTGTGGTGAAGCACCAGCTTCCTAGTAGCAATCTTCATTCATAGGCTTGATTTGGCCTAATTTTATTGTAGCTGGCTTATGGTAGGATTGTAGGCTTCACTAAGTTCCAGTCCATTGTCTCTGTTGAAATTGTTGCCGTGGAGTTTTATTTCCAAAGCTTCAGCCAAGAGGCGGACTGTGATGGGCTGAACAGCTAATGATTGTGACTCTCATAACAAATTACAACTTAGCATGACTTGCAAGTTCAGATATAAAATGTGCTAAATCTGCCAGTGTGAAAGAGAAAAATAAGGTACCGGTAGGGTGGAAAAGTTTTGTTAGGCTCAGCCTCACAGCCCTTATCTCTGGTTATAAGATTCTTTTTAAGTTGATATTTTTCGTCCATAATATATTGTGTCCATCTCGGAGAAGTACAGTAATATGGAATTTCGTTGTACTAGTTTACCTATTGATTCATTAAACCATTAATTTAAAATGGGGTGTATCCTATGATGGGGTGTTCGTTAGCAGAGGTTTCTTTGCATTACTTTGTTGCTAATTTGTTTTAATTTTATTATAACGCTTTTTTATTTTTGCATTTACTTTTTCCTGTCTTAATATTACTTCTGTTTTTATTTGTCATCACTAGGACCCAGAAACTTATGAAAAATCACATTTTTAACAATACTTTTAATACGCTAGTGTTAAAACGTGTACAAGACATGAAAGAATTACAGAAAATTGATGGTTTTATTTTGCATATTGTTGAATATTTTGTTAGTTTTGCAATAATGCATCATACTTGATTGATATTAAAATATTTTGTGCATATTTTAATAATTTGCCACACTTTTAACAGCTTATTTTAAATATTGAGTACATCTTTGTTAATTCAAACATTTGTAGCATATTTGGCTAAACGAACGTTTTGAGAACTGACTGTACGATGATTGACAGTAAATTGCCTAATGTTTTCAAAATTGATTGTATAATATTAAAGCGGCATTTCATTTAATTAGTTTTCAATTTATTAAAATCTGTTGTATTGACCTTTTTCTTTTTTTAGGTTTTGTAATGTAATTTGTACAACATCTACTATTTTTTGTAATTGATGATGTAATTCAGCTAATAAGAGAACGTGAAGTATTAAAATTACTTAAACGACAGAGCATACTCCATTAATTCCAAAGCATATTTTACAAATTTTAGAGTATATTTGAATGCATACCTCTTTTGTCTTCTGATAGACCATTAACTTCCGGGCCTTAATCGTCACATTTTATTTCTATCTATTTTTTCCTCTCTTTTTTTAATTTTATTTGTTTTTATTTATCATCACATTCCTTATTTTTATTTTGTAGATGGGTACATTCAATGGAGCACTCTACACCGCATGTATGATAGTATTTGGAGGGTTCCTGATACTCTTCAGCCACATCCCTTCGTACCTGCACTGGATCTCATATCTGGATATGTTTAAGTATTGCTTTGATGGCATGATCACTGCTCTGTATGGGGCAGATCGCGGCAAACTGCATTGCCCTGAGGAAGAGATCTACTGTCATCTCAGTGACTCCAATACCATCCTCAAGGAAATGAGCATATCGGGGCAGGAATTCTGGTTTGATGTGACCATGTTAACGGTTATAATATTGCTTGTGCGAGTGTTCACGTATATTTCTCTCAAAGTGAAATTGCGATCCTTGTGAAGTTACAAACTTAATTTATGTGAGTGAGTGTAACGTCAGTATTATTGTGCTCTCTATTCGGAGGGATGTGTACAAGTGTTCCGATGTGACTTCCATGTTTTACTGGATTACCACACAAATGGTACGGTATTTTTCATTCAAACACTAGACAAGGAGGAATATTTACATCTTATGGCCAACTGAATCCAGGTAATTTCAATATTGCAGTTTGAAAAAAAATGAATTAATACAAATTAGTGATTTGTTATTATTTTCAGAGTTGCACAGGTGCTACCTGATTTAAAACAGGCTGAAAACGTAATTTTTTAAAGATATTTTTTTCAAAAAAATTATTACGTTTTTTTAACTGGTATTATATCTTTCCGAAAGATATTTGAAAAGAGGGGCTTAAGGTGGGTCAACCCCTCCCCAATTTCAGAAACTGTAAAATGTATAGAAATGTACTGTTGATGTGAAGAAATAAACAAATAGTTTTTAAAAAGTGAATTTAACTGCTAATTTAATATTCTGGTAACAAAGCATTAACACAAGATCCAAAATGGCCATCCTCATGGAATAGTGGTCAAAGCTCCTGACTGCTATTCATAGAGTCCCAGGTTCGATCCCTGATTCAGCTATGGAATATTGGTAATTTCATAGAATGTCATCATGTTCATGATTTCATTGATAAATGACATCAGTAATTTCAGTTATATCTGTGTTATTGTCCGACATTGCTTTGCCATCTTTGACTCTTATTTTGTTGTACATTAGAAGGTTCTTGATATTTACTGTTAAGGGGTTTTCCGCTCCACTCATATGTTTTTTTTTTTTTTAAGTATGTAGAGGAATGAAAGCTTTTGTGAAGTCTATAAAAATGGTGTATAGTTTCCTTTTTGTTACCCTGAGTGTTTCTTGAACTGTGTCTATAAGGTTTTTCACTGAGTTGAGTGACCCTTTCCCTTTAGTAAAACCGAACTGCTGTTCTGGTATTGATGCTTCTGTTTCATCCATGAGTTTACATGTACCGGTAAGGATCTTGGTGTAGATTTTGAAAATACTATTTTCCAGTGCTATTCCTCTCCTTTTCGCTTTTGGCTGTGTTATAAAGTACTTTCATGTCAGCTTCTCTCCAGTTTTCTGGTGCTTCACCTGCAGTCTAATCCATAGGTGTAGTAGCATTTTGGGATATGAAGTCCTTTTCTGTGAGAACTCTTAGGAGTTCCTGGGCTTTCTCGGTTCTTGCATGTTTAGGGTTTCTGTAAAATGTTGCTCCCATGAGTGTTCTGGGATTTCTGCTGTGCAGGGTTTGGCTCTCTTGTTTAGGTCTTTTTTTGTGCATCCTCAGCCTGCTTTCTGGCTTGATGTTTGGTGTGGTCTTTCCTTTCTTGTATTAATTCTTTGTATGCCTTTCTTTTTGTAGCATAAGCAGGTAGGGTGATCCAGTCATTTCCCTATCTTGCTCTGTGTAGGACAGTGGTTCCCAACCTTTTTCAGCTGATGCCTCCCTTTGAATATCATTAAATCCTCATGCCCCCTTTGATAGTGATGGGGAGAAGGCCTAAAAACGTGATTTTCAGTACTTTTGTACTTGAAAAGATTCTTACAATAGTTGTAAAAATTAAATTAATATTGCTCAACTCTTTTATTATTCGTATTTATCCTGTGATGCTTTTGCTGTCACACACACAAATATACACGATATATAAAACATGAAAATGCATATCTATTTATTGTGAAACTCGTTTGAGACTCAGTACAGTTCATAAAAAACACAAACACAAACGTCCAATGTAGAGTTAAAAACTGAATATTAGTGAGATGATTGGCACTGTTTTGCTTTCACTAGCTCTGAGATATTAAATTTTATGTTTGACAGAGCACAACCCAGATCACTCTTATCTCGTATTTGGATTTCCAAATTATTATAAACGTGTTGAGGACAAGGTATGACTATTTAATATGACAGGGAAAATATAGTTACTAGGGATGGGTCGATACCAGATTTTCTCTATACTCTATACTCGATACCGATACATGATTTTTTCCTCGATACTCGATACCGTCAACATTTCCAGTTTCAATAAAATTAATGGGTACATTAAAAATTAAAAGTTGAGGAACTGTGTTTTACCAACTAAATTAAGTGTGCATATTTAATGAGACAAAATTTAATACCATCAGTAGCCTATAATTATTTTAAACTTTACATTAAAACTAAAATTAGTTTTTGAAACAGTCCATTTACAAGTTTTTGTTCAAAAATTGCAATGGGGTTTGGACAGTCAGCTTGCTTGTTGGTTGTTATTGAAACGTTTGACAGGAAACGAAACATTAAGAATCTCTTCTGTTTGGATTTTAGAAGTCTGAAATTCTTTATTTATGACTAGACAAAAGTCAGAGAGTGGTTTTCTCCATTTCAAGGAGAAATAGAAGTATTTTCTATATTTAGTAGACTACTAAAAGCAAAAAGAGATACCGCATTTCCTTAAATTGCAGAATTACCAAAGTATCGAAAAAGTACCGAGCGAGTTTTATGAAGTATCGCTCGATGCCAATACCATGCAAGTATCGGAAGTATCGAGGACCCATCCCTAATAGTTACAATTTGTATGATTATAAAATGTAAATTCACACTGTTCTGTTATTCATGTTAATCATGGTATGTTTGGTTAAAGTTAACCGACTAAAAATTCTTGTCTACCAACAAGGCAACAACACTAAATCAAAATATGAATTTCTAATTGTTGTATGCCTCCCCAGAGGGGTGCACCCCCCTGGTTGGGAACCCCTGGTGTAGGTGGTCTAGTGTCTCGTTTTGGAGTTGGTAACAATCTGAGTTAAACCAGGGTTTGGCATTTCTTGGAGTCCTTCTTATCTGTCCCTTTTTTATGAAAATAATTATTGTGTTGAGCACTGGATTAAGCAGGCCTTCTTGGGTCATCTTTGGTAGTTTTTGTAGTTCTGCTAATTATTTTTCCCGGGTTGTTATACATAACTTCCTTGTTGTAGTGGCGTAATGCTCTTGTTCTCTTAGTTTATCTACTTTTGTTGTCTGTTGCATGTTGGTAGCTATTGGTATATGCTTATATGGCTGCTGTGTCATTGTACATCAATAGACCTGGGATTTTAAGCTCTAAAAAAATTAGTTTTAGGCACCTAAAATAGGCTTTTAAAACAAATAAATAGGCTTTTAGAAGAGAAAATAGGCACTTAAAATATGCTTTAAAATGTGTAAATAGACAGAAAATAGACTTTAAAATACCACAATATGCTCTTCAACAGTAACGTGATCTTTTTTTACTGTAAGAAACGTGGTATACTTATTCTTAACCAAAATAATTGCAAAATTAAGACAATTAAAAATACATTTATCAAAAACAGTTTTGGATTATACGAAAAATTGACACAGCATGTCCCTTCTTACTATATACCCGTTACTTGTTGTTTTGAGCTAATCCTCCCCCATCAGTCAGCATTCCTTTGGCGACAATTGTTTGAAAAAATCAAGTTTCTGTGAAGAACCCACCCTGCTGTTCTGCTCTTCATTCAGGGATGTTCATTAAATGATTGTAAAAGTTGCAGAAGTTGAATTTTATTTTTAAATGTATCAAATAGGCATTTTAGGCACTAAAATAGTAAAAATAGGCTCCAAAGGTCCAAATAGGCATTTTAGGGCACTAAAAAACGCTATAAATATAAGTCTGTCTGTCTGTCTGATACCCTATGATCCCCAGGTGGGGCGAAGGGGCCTCCAAGTGGAGGTTTCATTACCTATACTAATTTTGATATGCTTATTTTCCGAGATAGGGTAGAGGGACATAAATATAAGTAATTTATCATAAAACGTCAACATATTTAAAAATGTTCATGTTATTTCATAAGGAACAAAATAGGCATTTGCCTTAAAATCCCAGGTCTATACATCACCTCCTCCTTAACGACTCCTATCCTGTTTCCTTTGACAAAGACTAAGTGTATTGTGGCTATAGGCTATATACATTTCTTTTTGTGGGTTGTTTATAATTTTATAGTTTTCTTCCTGCAACATCTCCAGGATTAACTCTGTTTTTTGATCTGATTTGTACAGTCTTATGTTAAAATCACCTCCTAGGATTACATTTTCTTTGTCCTTTGCCAGGGTGATTGGCTTATTAGGTGCTCTACTGTGTCATCTATTTTCTGAGCTGCCCTTATGTAAATTCCTATGATAGAGATTTTTTCGGTTTCTATGATTATCATATTTTCTTCTATTTGCACCTTCCTTGGTGAGCGTATGTCTTGACTGTACATGACCAAAACACTGCCTTCTGGTCTTTCTTTTTCTTAGGGGAGAGGTAAAGTGTGTTTACTGTAGAAATTTCATAAGATGAATTCTTGTGTTAGAAAATGTTTCCTTCGCTATGATTATATTAAATTTGTTCCACCTGTTGTCAGATAATAAAATGACAAAATTGACTTCATTCCTTCCACATTCTACAATAGTAGGTTGATTTGATAGGTTGTCATTCTATTTATAGTCCATTTCTGCACCTCTCTGCTGTCTTCAAAAGGACTGACTGAAAGATGTATACAAGCACTCCTTGGGGCCATATTTCCAGTTCACTTGCTTTTTCTAAGTTTTGCAGAGGTATTCCTATCTTGAAGGCCTTATTTGTTCCCAGAGTGTGAAGTTCCTCACATTTCCCATTTTTCGCTATACCTTTATTTTTAAGGAACATCAGTACTTTCTCAATAGTGGTCGATTGGAAAGGTCTTCCCAGTCTTTCTCCTGCTGCGATGTCCTGGTTTTCTGAAGCGCTTGTGCCGACTATTACCTTTTCTCTTGGTCTTCTGTCTCTGATTTGCCCTTCATTGTAATCTCTAGTTTCTTCCTCTTGGGTGTGTTCATTCACCATATTTCTGGGTTTCTTTGTCTGTTTCGCATGATTTGAAAGACTTTGTCCGTCTGCATTTTCTGTGCCCAATGAGCTTTCTACTTCTGCATAATGTTCATTGTTGTGCTCTGCTGCTATCCAGATGGTTGATTCCTTGTTGTTTGGCAATTTTTCCCCTTTGTTCATTTTACCAGTATCTGGAATTCTTATGACACCTGCTTCTACTGCAGGGGTCCTGGCAGGTCGTCTTATGACATTTGGTCTGATTTCTATTAATTCCTTCATTGTTTCTTCCACCAATTCTTCTTGGGATGTTATGAGTCAGAGACTCTGAGGAGAATAGTTAAAAAAAAAGATGTGAACTTTAGAATCGATTAGACCTTTTTCTTTATTCTTGTCATTCCTCATTCTTTCTTATTTCGGTATGCTAGACCATTGTTACGTGATTTTCATATCTAGTTATGAGGCTATTTAATTATGAGAATATAAAGGCAGAGAGGCTATCAATTTATTTCAGATTTAAGAATTGAACATATGTTAAGTAATTTAGCTTATTAAATTGGCAACACTATTGTCACAACTTTTCCTCAAGGCCGTCAATCTAACTTGGCTATTTAGAAAATACAGAATTTATATTTTGATCTCAGATGCAATAGAAGGCTACACTAACAGTAATATACACATATTTATACAGCAAGGTAAAATAAATAGGCCTAAAATAACTAAATAAATTAAACAAGGAAGTGATCTTGAGGCCTAAATATAAGAGTTCACTAAAGATACAATTTAACAAAAGTATAAAACTAACACATTGTACTGTAATTATTATTATTGTGTTACTATGTAATTTTAATTTATTTTTATTTGTAATTTATTCTATTTTTAAACAGCCTATAGCATCATCTAGATGCTCACAACAAATTAAATATTAAATAAAAAATTAAACAATATCCAATCACCACACTACATGTAAATATTCATACATTGATCACACATTACTGTAAGTCTGGTACAAAGTAATGTTGTGTATATCGGAAATATCTCACAATATTTGTTAGTTAATTTTTCTTTTTTTGTATTATAGACTATCTGCTATAATTTTGCTTTAATTTTACTGACACAAAAACATTCTAGAAGGGCCCAGTAAACAAGGAAGTATGTATAGTAGCCTCATGTCCACTTTAAAAATAGAAACTTACAAACATATTTTTCGGTCTGGAAAGATGGAACTGTAAGTCAGGTACAAAGTAATGTTGTCTATATCGGAAATATCTCACAATATTTGTTAGTTAAGTCTTCCTTTTTTGTGTTATGTAGAGCCTATCGACTATAAAGTTGCTTCCATATTATTGACAAAAAAAATCTAGAAGGGCCCAGTAAACAAGGTATGTATAGTAGCCTCATGTCCTCTTTAAAAATAGAACATTACGAACATATATTTCGGTCTTTGAAGATGGAACGCCATTTAAAAGAATGTTGAAAGTAGACAACAACTTGAAAAATGAGACGAATGGCAAATGCATATCAGCTAGTACACCCACGCTATCTTTCGGAGAAGTTTGGCAGGCTACATCCCTATGGGAACCTTTTGCATGCAGTTAAAAATTTGACCAGAAGAGCACGGCAGGGTCAGACGAGATCCTGCCCTCTCGTTCTGCCTCATGCTTATATGTATCAATAAATGTTAATAATGTTGGCTTTCTTATAAAAATTGGCGATTGATAACGTTATATTCCAGAAGTCAGATAACTATATTCTGCTTAAGAGAGTGTGGATTGACAGAAACAAGAATTGGTTTTTTAATATCTTTGTGAAGTAATTGGTTCATTCATGTTGGAAAGAATCCGTGGGGTTTGCCATCAAAAACAGGAACAATAATTATTTTGCAGTGGCAGAGACATGTGTAGATTAGTGACAAATAGGCTACTTCAAGTTTAAATTATTCCTGTATATCGCAATGAAATTTTTTATGTTTAATATTTGATTGCCTGTCGGAGAACACAGAGTGCATAGACATGGTCAAAGAGATAAAATTACATCAAATCAGACACATCACAATTAAAAAACTCACTCATATCATAAAATGATCTTGTAGTTAACCAACCAGAGATCACAGATTTAGAATGATTTCGCTTTAGCCTAAATAACCCAGCAGGCAATTTGTTCGCAATTTTTATGGACATGGCTTCACAATTTTTCATAGTTAAAGAAAGCCTGCAGGCAGGATAGTTCAATGAGTTTTGTTGCCCTGTTTCGTAATTGTGTAGATCGCTTCTATAACAAAAAGCATTAATATTATCTCTAACGTATAAAAGAGACTCACGAATATACTGAGAAGTAATGGTCAATATTTTAAGTTAGTAAACAGAGGTCTACGATGTTCATTCCCTGGTGAATTAGTGATAATTCTAATGGCCTTTTTCTGGAGAACAAAAACCTTATTAATGTGCATAACTAAGAATACTGTGAAAATAGGCGAAATAAGCAACCCTAATGTAGGCATTAGGCACAATGGATCTTAGTCTTAAGAGAAGAAAAAAAACTCTAGATAATTTGAGACAAATATAGTTAATATAATCTTCCCAAGTCAGTCTGTGATCAGCAGGGCCCGGATTCTGATGACCTAAAATTGTTTGAAAAATGACCTATAAAATGACCCTAAAATTTAAAGAAAATGACTTAATAATTATAAAAAATGACCTAAAAACTTATATTTTATTTATAAAAAATTATTATTTTACACACAAAGTTATAGGTACTAATTGTAAAAATTGTAAATAACTGTAATGTTGTGAATGTTCTTTTCTCACGGAAATTTATACTGGCACTGAGGTACTGGCGAGTCAAACTTCGGCATTTCCTTTTGTTGTCTGTCGGATTATATTATTGTTTATACTTACATTTATACATTACACTTCAAAGACGGCACCGCTGTCGACGAAAAAAGTTAATACACACAAAAATGCATGAAAATGACTTAATAAGGAAGAAAATGACACAAACATGACAAAATAATGACGTAAAAATGAAATAAATGCCCTAAAAACATAAAATGGCATAAAATGACAAAAAATGACCTAATAAAAATGCATTTCTATAATATAGAGGCCATGATTAGGATTTATCCACAAGTTGGCAATGTGTATGCAGCATCAATAAAAAGATGACATGTCATTAGAATCCGGGCCCTGGTGATCAGTGACAATACCCGACATATTAAAACTTTTGGTCTCCTGGGCTTTCTTAAGAGTGAATAGTAAGAATTCAGACTTAGAATCATTGAATAGAAAGCCATTAGCATTAAACCAATTTTTAGCAACCACTAAATTGAACACTGTCTCTTTTGCCATTTGAACGTCGTTATCTACATTTAGTAACGTTGTATCATCAGCATACATAATGGTATCTGGATTTAAATTACATGCCAAATCATTCATGGCCACTAGGAACAAAATAGGGCCCAAAACCGAGCCCTGGGGTACTCCATAATTTACATTCAAATTAGACGTTTGGCCATTAAAATTGACACACTACTTGTGCTCAGATAAGTAGGAAGACAAAGTGGAAAACTCGTTCTCCGCGAAATCCAAATAATGCAGTTTCTGTATTATTACATCATGTTCAACACAGTCGAACACCTTACTTATGTCGCAAAAAGACTTAATAGGCTTAAAAGACTTTATTCGTCATATGGTAAAGAAATTAGGCCTATCTAAATTTTATGAAACTTATTTAAAACTTGTACAGTACTTCAAAAATCCCATCTTCTTTAGATTATAGCCATAGGAGAAAATATGTAAATATTTTCTTTATACTGTAAATATTTTTTAAAAATTAATCTAGGATCATGGCTGTTTGCTTTCACATTACATATATTTCAGCTTATTATGACTGGCAGGGAATTGTTATCATACTGGGTTCTCACATGCTAATAATTCAAAATACTATGTCCTCTTCGGTTCGAGTTAAAATATCTACATGCAACCGTATTTCCAATTCTAATATCGTGTTTTAATGTATTAGTGTGTATTATAAAAGTGAATTGTACAGAGTGATCAGTTTAGGTATGGATAAAATGAAAACACTGTAAAACATTTACTATTGAACTTGTTGAAATTTTCTGTATACAACACTGAAAAACGGGAGATTTCTCAGTGTTCAACTTGACCCCTTTAGCGCACTCTGCATAACTCATAACGGTGATGCAATTCAGGCCATGTCCATTGTAACATAAGAGGGGTGATTTGTTGAAAAACTTGAGTAATTTTTACTCTCAGATCATCCAATGTTGCTGGGTTTCTGTGCTTAGACAGTGTCTTGAACAAAACCCCACACAAAAAGTCAGGAGGGTTTAGATCTGAGGGGTTAGGTGCCAAGCAATGAGTCCACCACGACCACACCACAGACCATTGAAAGTGTCATTTAGATAATTACGAACCTCCCATGCCCAGTGAGGGGGTGCACCATCTTGCTGGAATACGCACACCATACTCACGTCGAAATTCCCTTTGAACTCTTTTCACACTCTCAAATTTAGCATACCAACAAAATGGACAATTCGTTCTCCGCGAAACTCAATGTTTCATACACATTGTGCCCGCTGTTTATTTGTAGTATCCACTTTAATCATCTATGATTTTCATTTGTCCTTTCAGGTTATGCATTGTTGATTATCATATATGGAATCTTCCATCTTTTAACTATAATATAACCAGCAAGAAATGTGTCCTACAATCATATTGGCTTTTATAATATTTATTTTTTTCCATACCCAAACGGATCATCCGGTATTTAATATTATTGTTGTTGATATTTTTTGTACTTAGATGAAAAAAGAAAAATAGCCAGCGCCAATTGCCAGTATACGAAGGAAAAATATGCTTTGACAAATAATGTCTTCTGTATAATAAATATTTTTAAAAATCGTCAATTTACAAGAACCACCAATGCCTGTAAGAATAATTTAGTTTTGCAAGTGTTTCAATTTTACGATTTGTTTTAATGTTTGAAATTAAAAAAACTTACAAATTCCGTTTAAACAAAATATTTATCATTTTACTATACAAAATATAATAAATGTGAAACAGACTTTAGTATTTTAACAACCTAACAGAGTAGCAATATTTTTTTATGAAGTTAATAAATTAAGTAAGTTGTATTTATCAAATACTGTCCATACCTTTTTAAGAAGTAATGTAGTTTGAAAGAGAACAAATGGTAGAGTTTCATGCTGGGCGAACTTTCTGTTTCTAGAAACAGTACATAAGTGAATCTTATCCATTTGATGAAGATATTGGAAAATTGACCTTCTGTTGTAGTTAATGAGAATACTACTACTTGTTACTATTCGGTGTAAAAATGATTAAGAGAAGGAGTAAATTCTGAGGATCTGAAAGTGTTGAGCGAGGAGATTTGAAGGAACTCATAGACTATTAACTATTACCATCCGTTTAATCTTCTTTATATTTTATAACCATATATTTCGTAAAGCATATGTGTACTCCTCTGTTATACACAGAGGATCGCCACATGTTTTCTGGCATTCTAACTGATAGTCGGTTTCATTATGTTCAGTGCACCACAGACGACATGCCAGCCAGTCAGCTGGCATCTTTATTCTTTGATTGGTTTATACAGGCAGAGATCAAGCTTGTGCTTTTGACTCCTATACATGAAAATTGGCAACAGTGATTTTGGTCAGTTACTTTGAGAGATGTTTCATTGAGTTACAAAATGCCTTGATGGATAAGATGCAGAGGTGTACAAAACTCGCTTTTAGCTTGCCCATACCCACTTGGACACCAGGCAAGCAAGTTGCAAGCGCCGCATCCAGCAAGCAGCCTGCGACATTCCTATCAGCTAAACAACCGTAGTTGCTAAGTGTAGGTAATGCTTTCTTGCTTTTCTACATGCTGGTAGAAAAAATTCAACATGTGGATAAATAAAAGGTGGATAAAGTATTAAAAATCACTTTAGAGTCTTAACACATTTATTATTTTTATTATTGTTATTATTGATTTTTTTTATGTTTTATCGCAAATGTTTGAAAATTTTTCCCATGCCGGACTAGTACCTTTGTTCACTGATAATTCAAACTCTCCACATTTTAGTTTCTCCTCGGCTTCCTTCAGGGTAAACTTCTCCATTCTCCTTTTGCTTGCACTCTAAACACATCTGAAGTTCCTCTTCAACTTTGTAACTGCACTGATATACCCAGTTTCATATTCTTTCCACCAGGCCTTTCAGTTTCTTTAGGCCCCATGAAACCCCTCAGGTTATGAAGAGCTTGTGGCTCATAGCGACAGTATTTCATTCTATCATAGCAATCTGGCTTGCTCTCGTGCAAGTTAAAAGCTGTGGGTGGTTGCAGAGTTACAAAAGGGCAAGCAAGCTAAAATCAGAATATGTACACCTCTGATAAAATGTGGAGCTGGATTTCGTTCACAGAAAATATAATCATTAATAAAGAGATCTCATTAAAGGATTTGTATGTTCAATGATAGACTGTAAAAACTTTGTCTGTAAATTTTTCATGGTATCTTCCACTGAGTCTATGTGTAGAATTTCATGTAGAAAATTATTCATTGTTCTGTAATCAGCATCTGTAATATTTCTTAACACTGGTTGTTTAACTCCCCTTAAGCGGTTATATGAGGACTTGTTTGCTGGTGACCAGGATGGATAAGCATATAGAAGTGGAGGTTTCTGTTTACCGATCTGAATCCTTAACCCCCCTCCGGAAACTTAGGTATTACTTGGACGTGAAAGGGCCGATAAATTTTGTCCAGAGGCTCTAATTTAGGCTTGGAGTTCTTTTACGTGCCGTGAATCTACAACACGAGCCCCCCCAGCTTAAAGTCCCTCCCGGAGGACTCCGTGCCCAGGATTTTTACGTCCTGAAAAACCCATCGACTGCGGCTGGGCTCGATCCCGCGACCTTCGGATCTAGAGGCGAAATTTCAACTAACACTATTAAATTATGCCAATGGACTCAAAAATCAATTTCTTGAATTTAAACAATATCTAAATGACAATGCAGTAGATATTGAATGTGTTAATGAAACTCATCTTTTACATAGCGACAAAGTTAAAGACGACATGCTTGGACCTCGTGTGGCCCTGCTGCCACCTATCGGGAGTCGCTGACAGTAAAGTTCCCCTTGGCTTTGTCTCGAGCTGTTTATGAATAGAATAGAACAGAAGAGAATTTATTCGTCATTAAGTATTTACAAAAAATACATGGACTTCGTCAAATAAAATTACAAGATACTAAAATATCTGAACATTGCTGATCATTATCTATATTTCCTAGGAACGAAAACAAAAGCATAATCAAATAGCGGTTTTTTTTTAATTTTTCTAATATATATATATATATATATATTTTAAGTTCGCACCTAGTAACTTTAATATACCGGTACTCGCACTTTGCCTTGTCAGTCCCTCACGTATTTTTTAAAACTATTTTTGAGCTTCTTAAATCATATTCTAACAGTGGTCCAAACTCGCCCGTGTTTTCTAGCACATTTCGTTAGCTAATCTCCAAACTGTTCTTTATTACTAAGGCCCGGAAGTTAATGCTCTGACAGATGGCAAATATGCTTGCAAATAGGCTATGCTCTAAAATCTGTAAAATATGCTTTGGAGTCAATTAACTATGCTTTATTGTAAAAATAATTTTTTGCACTCCTTAGCTAATTAGTGGTACTTACGAACCTTGTTGACATGGATCGTAAGTTGACATAAACAACACGCAATCTTGTTGCGCTAGGGGCTATTAGCCTTTTCCGCATGCAAACACTTACGGCCCAAGGGCAGTAAGTAATATTGGCCTCCCCCGCATTATAAATATTCGGTTGCCATAAACAATAACAAATGCGAATCACTTTCTCAAATAAACATCAATCTTCAATAGTGTATATACATCATATTTTCAGGTACTATCACAATTAATATAATTAAATTGATATAAGTAATCGTCGTGCAAAAAATAGCATGCAACACACGGGCCGTAGAGGCATTACGGATCTCGAAAAATTGAAAACCCTCGGCGCAAGCGCCTCGTGTTTTCAAACTTTTCCCTCGATCCGTAAACATGCCTTACGGCCCTTGTGTCGCAATATACTATTACTACGTCATGTTCTTTTGATCGCTGAATTACAATATAAATTACAACGAAAAAAGTTAATTTGATGTAAAACATTACAAAACTTCTTTTGATCGCTGAATTACAATATAAATTACAACTAAAAAAGTTAATTTGGTGCAAAAACATTACAAAACTTAAAAAAAATAAAATCAGGTAAACTGATGTAAAAAAGTGCCAGTATGTTTATGTTTAATCAGTTATGACTGCAATTATGATATGCAGAAAATGATTTTTTTAATTGATTTCCAAGTTAAGCTCCAGATTTATTCATTATTCAGGGCTTACGGAAGAACAAAGGTCTAATTTTTTTAATCAGATTAAAATCTTCCAGCATCAGCTGAACTGTACAGATTTGTGATATCTTGACAATCGCACACCATATAAAAATACAAAAAAAAAAGTCTAATTGGCCGGTTTCGGGATTTGAACCTGGAACTCCAGAATATGAGACCAAGACGTTACCATCTCGGCCACCTGGGTCAGTTTAACGGTCTAGTTGGATAAGCGCATGTAAAACAATAGTGTTTTTGGTCATAGCTAACTGTGTTTTAATTTTCAAAGCCTCATAAGATCACAGTAAAACAATTGACTATATTGTCAAGATAGCTGATTTGCTTTTTTTTTTTTATATAAATTCTTTCGAATACGTATATTACCATAAAATAGACACTAAATTGAGCACTACTCCGAAACAGATCAACCGATTTTGTCCAGTATCAACAGACTTCTTCCCATGGACATTATAAATATGTATACCAAGTTTCATAAAAATCCGGTGAAGCGTATTTGAGTTACCGCGTCTTTAAAACAGACACTAAATTGAGTTTTACTCCGGTACCGGTCTACCGATTTGGTCCAATATCAGTGGACGACTTCCCATGTACATTATAAATGGGTATACAAAGTTTCAGGAATATCCAGTAAAGTATATCTGATTTATCGCGACTTCTTACATATTAACATAAAAGGCACTAAATTGGGCATTTTTCCGGTACTGGCGAACCGATTTGGTCGAATATCAATAGACGTCTTCCCATGGACATTATAAATGCGTATACGAAGTTTCATAAAAATCCGATAAAGCGTATTTGAGTTATTGCGCCTTTAAAATAGACACTAAATTGGGTTTTATCCCGGTACCGGGCAACAGATTAGGTTCAAATTCAATAGGGCACTTTTAATGGGCGTCATAAATGCGTATACCAAGTTTCATGGAAATCCGATACAGCGTATTTGAGCTATGGCGCCTTTCTAATATAATCCATTAAAATAGGCACAAAATTGGGCATTACTCCGGTACCGGTGAACCGATTTGGTTCAATATCAATAGGGTTCTTCCCATGGACATTATAAATTTGTTTTCCAAGTTTCATGAAAATCCGAAAAAGCGTATTTGAGTTATGGTGCGTACAGACACACGGACAGACAGACAGACAGACGGACAGACAGACAGACAGACAGACAGACGGACAGACGGACAGACGGACAGACAGACGGACAGACATTTTTTCGTCCCCCACATAATCTCATAAAGTACCATACTGGCACTTAATAAGGACAGTGGAACGTTTTAATATATTAAGAACCAATGAAGTGAAACGTCTTAAGATTATACAATCAGTTCCGAAAATTTTAGGCTATGTACTGTCAGTCACTTCTGAAAACATTCACTGAGTTAAATATCTATTACAATATGAATGCAAAATGGAAACGTAATTTCAATCTCATTTTAATTTAAAAAAATGCTAATTTTGAAACTCGATTACTACCGAAACACTGCGTTTATATGATACATTACTCATGATTTGGCCATGGAATTATCTGAGATTGCAACTTCTCCGTAATGGATGATGTCGAAAGTACTTGAATAAAGAGATCTTTAATGGTGTGAACTCTTGAATATTTCATTTATTTGAAGGATACAGTGCTTGAATTACGAGGATAATATTATTTGTTTTGTTTAAGCAAGGCCAGGCATTAAAACAAGAAACAATCTGGCTTTGAATCCGGTATCTTAATGGTCTTTGCTCTTTGTTCATCACAGGTATGAACTGTGGTTTATCTGTTTTACTGAACACGAAAGCCAAAGAACGAGTTATAAAATTTGTTGGCACGTAATATATATTCCTTACACCTACATTCAAGGAGATAATTTGGTTGCTTTTGGGTACATACACAAGCGAAATCAGAGCAAAGTAGTGATTATCATAGGCATAGGTAATGTAACGAGAGGTCCGGATTTTTTACTATTCCACTCATACACCCGGTGTTTGATATTGACCAATAACGTTTAGCAATTCCTCGGATATAGACCAATCACGGCCGTTTATCTTAAAATACTCTTGTAGGAATCGCGAGGATGGTATTGTATCGGGTAAAATGGTCTGCTCATTACTGGACATGAAAGCATCAGTGTGCAGTGATTAATACGTCGCATGTTGCCATTAACATCACGAAAACAGATTATTTTATGCAACATAACTTTTTTGGAAATTGAAATAATATCAATTAAAAACACAATTTCAATTCGGTGCAAGCCAGTACGCGTGCTTTTATTCTGTTCTGCTGTTAGCTTACCTGAATGAAGTTAACTATTTCATATATGCACAATTGGTAGCACTGGTCACAACATGGACATGGTAACTCGAATCGATTCATGAATGGTTGATTCATAGTATGCCGTGATCTCGGAGCTGTTGGTTTTGTTTTTATACAACAAAGCACGAAAGTAATTATTATTTGTATAATACATTTATTCTGAATACATTCAACTCGAGCTGACGAGTTTCATCAGATAAACTCGTCAACTCTCGTGGGATTACGTATGATAAATTACAAGCAACGAAGTTTTGAGTGAATTTATCTTGAGAGTATCCTGACCTCGAGTTGCATTTCATTGTAACTATTTAGCGAATACTCACGAAATTAAGCATGTAATGAATATTATTAAATACACGAAAATTAATCAAACACATCGCTATTTGTGTCATCGTAAGTGAGATAGCCTATGGCGGGAAATCGATATATTATAATGTAGCTATCGTTTCGCCATCGGCACTAGTCGCGCTTAGTGAGACTTTTATCAGCTGTTTTATGTTTAAGATTGACCTCCTTCGTGTAGGCCTACCTAATAATATTATCTATTTAATATTGTATTTATTATTATACGAGATTTTAAATGCTTCTTCCCCACACATCTATAGTTATACATTATTTTCATATTTTTTGGTCATATGCAGAATATATAGCCCATATGCCCTATCGCTGTGTTGAGGGATTTTTTTTTTTAAGTTACAGGAATGAAGATGTTTCGGTGTCCTCTCTTTGTGAATTTACATAAAAACAATTGCATGAAGGTGCGATAAAAAATAAAACTATAAAATTATGACGATACTAACTTGCGATTGGTTGCAGTATCATATTATATTTTATACTGGATAGGTCACTGATTCACAGGGACCAGGATATATGGTGAAATTAAATGAACAAAAGCTTTGGGATACAATGCTCAAAGCGGTTAAATAAAAATATCAATGGATGACAACTCAAGTGGAATAAGTATTGCTTTTCTATTGAAATAGTCGTGCTTAACAGTTATCTTATGTGCCAGAAAGCGTACAGATCACAAAGAAATGAATGAAATTAACATAATTATGATTATCTTGTGTAGCCTACCAGAAAAAAAGAGATGTGAATGGCAAGCATAAGAAGATTTAGATGAAAGTGTCACCAAAGTACAAACACAACATTGTTTTTACATTTTCTGGGCGTAAATTTGTTCGCCTCTCTGACAATAAGTTTGCATTACTAAAATGCCCCTCTCACTGCCTACATATTTTGTAGTTGGAAGCCTTCAAGCGGCTAGAAAAATCAGGAAATTCCTCCATTCAGGTAATTCTTGCTTCACTTCAACTGTCTTTGCCTGATGCTGCAATGGTAGGTATCCTTTCAGAAATGCATCTTCAGAGAAGAACTAATCTGACTCACGTGTGGCATGAGATTGCAAATAAACAATAAAAACTTGACGTCGTCTGCAGCATTTCGCTCAAACTTTACGTTTTAAAGTAGGTTTCGTAAAATAAAAACATTTCGCGACATTTCATGGCTTCAGTTTGCAAAAATAAAGTCTATCTGGCACAGAAATGTGTTTTTGGTAACGTTAAATGTGTCAGTTGAACATTTCGCGGTTATCCTTAATAGGCCTACCAGAAATCCTCCCTCATTTAACTTTTGTAGAAATACTGTGTATAACTTTTGTATGACAGCTAGGACTTGTATGGGTCGACGTTCTTTTGTTCCTCCTACCATGATGGCCTACTTGTAATAATATAATTCTAGTTATCAAAGGTACACTCAATAGACCTACATGGTCATGATAGTTTTGTGGTCATCTGCGTCTGCGCTCCCAGAGATACCATCTGCATCTTAAATGAATGGGTGCTAACAGAACTGAATGGAATGCATGTTACATCACGAGTTATGTCACACACAACTTTGCCTTCCTGCTCTGCCTCTTCCTTGTTCCCCCGCGTGCGGTATTGCTAGATCTGTGCCACTTTCAAACCAGTCCTGTAGTATTCTCAGCATCATAAAGCATTGTTGAGAAGTGCCCTATGATAAACATTATTAATGTAACGAGTGCCCTACTTTTTAAATGGCCGACAAATGTACTACATTAGTCACAAAATGTTCAATGAAGTCTTTAAAAACGCGTATGTGTAAGGATTTTTATTTTTATTCCGTTTCATGGTGGTGGCCGTTGTAAGGTTTCCATTTCAGGTAATGTTCAGCCTCTTTTAACCAGAGCCAAACGGTTCATGCTATAAAAATTTGAAGACTGCTGCTCTTCTACCGACATTCCGTAAATTTGTTTGTTATGCAGTCACGGTCAAACGTGTTGATTTTTTCCAATTTGGCATGTATGTTCCTTGAAGTTATTTTAAGGATTTATTATATTGTTATTAGCTTTACCTGATAAAGAGCATATCTATAAAGAGCAAATATATATATATTTATATTTATATATTTATATTTATATATTTATATTTATATATTTATATTTATATATATTTATTTATATATTTATATATATATATTTATTTATATATTTATATATATATTTATTTATATATTTATATATTGGATGTGAGGTCTACTGTTTACAGAACAACTAGTTGTAATTTGCGTTACTTTATTTTTGGTATGTATTTGAGGGAGTGGTACTTTTGAGTCGGTATAGTTTTTTGTACCTGAAAAAAAACACATTGCGTTTGGGACAGAGATCGATATATCGTTTGGGACTACTAAGTTGGTAGTTGGTACTGCTTTCCACGGAGCTACTTTCCGACAGCCCTCATACCATATTCGTATCAACCGTACCAACCATGACTTGCGATTTTTATATTACAGTACTCATTAACTATACTAGATTCGTTATTTCCACCAGACCACGCACCAGACATATGGGCAGGTGAACCTTGTGAAAATCACCACCAATGGTCCAGAGTGTTTTCACAAACGTTTCAGCAAACAATTTTATAGCATGCATACAATAACACACACTGTGGTAAATATCATTCTGTCAGTGCAACCTGAAACTAAACTTAAATTTAATTCAATTCAAAAGAATTTTCCTCGGATACATGTAATAATGAGAAACAAAAACAAAACCGACTTATAGAAAAACTAGCTTGTGCCCGTGGCTTCGCCCGCGATAATTATTTCAAAAATTAAAAATTTTACTATAATACTTAAATCATTATATTTATTAAAACATAAATCACGTGGACTGCATACCACGATTAGATAGCGTCGCCTGGAAAAGCGACCTCACATTCGAGTTCCTGGCTCAGAAAACCGCTGTATAGTGAGTTCCGTCCAAATCGAACAATGTTTGACCATATTTAGGCCTATATTGATTATCCCTCTTCCGTCTATGTTGAAAATTTCAGATATCTGCGTGCCTTGACATTATAAACAAATGAATACCATTGGGAACAATATGTTCTGTGATTTTATTTTGATAATTCTGTGTAAAAAGGGATTAAGTATTCTCAAAAACATACAATTTTTGGCATTTAAAATATAAAAAAATCAAAATCCTTTCTTAGTGAGCACCTACATTATGAAACGAAGGTACTGTCAAAATTCCAAGTAACTACCTGTTATAGTTTAGGCTGTACGTTGATTCTCTGTCAGTCAGTCAGTCAGTCAGGACAAAGCCTCTTATATATATAAAGTATGTAGGCCTAGAACGTCTCTATTACAGTATTAAAAACAAGCTAAACTATAAAGCATAAGTTGTAGGGATAGAAATTTTAGATTATATTTACAGAATGGCAAAAATCATTCTAATATACTGTAGGGCTGCAGTTGGCAGCCCTTACTTAAAGCTAAACTCAGTAACATGTTTAACCATACCAAGATTATTCTTCCTCCTGGCAATCCCAAGTCTACGCAAAACGAGAGGGAATATATTACTGAAAGATGCCCAAACGGTACGTGAAAAGTTAACTATCTCAGGCCCAAAAGAATTGTCCCAACACAACGTTTCGGTTGTTCCGACCCAAACGTGGTGCAGCGGTATTTGAATAAGTTATAATTTGATTTTTCCGTGTCCCATACTCCCGTATCATGATCAGCTGGATGCAATATACTTGACTTGGACTGAATTTCTGGCTTTAAAGTTGAGAGTAAACATAGATCTACTAGTCAGATCGTTAACTGCCTAAAATTAAACTATAATTTCTTTGAAGTTATTGAAGTAAAACTTCTTTAGTGGCGGTAGAGGGTAAATCGAGAAAATCAGTCACACTAAAACCGTCACGAAATCAGTCACAATCAGTCACGAAATCAGTCACACCCAAAACCGACTTGTTTCGGTGCGGACTGCACAGAAAACAATCAATTCAATGATTAGGAGTAATCAAAGGAAATTTTTCAGACCTTACTTCCTCAATGGCAACAGACGATTAAGCAATCTAAAGGTATATTAGATCCAAAATTAAAAAATACAAATTTCCAAAATTTAAAAAAAATTAAGAATTAAAAAATCAAAAATACCAAAATTGAAAAAAATCTAAAAATCCAAAATTAAAAAACTTAAATACAAAATTAAAAAATCCAAAAAATAAAAAATTCGAAGTATCAAAATTTAAAAAATCCAAAATTAAAAAATTCAAAGATCCAAAATTAAAAAATCCAAAGATCCAAAATTTAAAAAAAAAACAATAATCCAAAATTAAAAAAATTAAAAATCCAAAATTAAAAAATACAAATTTCCAAAATTAAAAAACAAAATTAAAAATTATAACATCCAAAAATCCAAAATTTAATAAATAATAAAATAAAACATTTAAAAATCCAAAATTAGAAAATCAAAAAGAAACAATTCAAAGATTGGAAATTTAAAAAATCCAAAATTAAATATTCAAAGATCCAAAATTAAAAAGTTCAAAATCCAAAATTAAAAAAGTCCAAAAACCCAATATTAAAAAGTTCAATAATGCAAAATTGAAAAAATCCATTAATCAAAAATTTAAAAAATAAAATAAATAAATAAAAAATAAAGTTTTACTTCTGTCGCGTGGCGTTCCACGCACTCTTTTTTTCTCGGTTTTCTTTCTCCTTTCTTGTTTCCTTTAGTTTACATGAATCTACGTGTTCACCTTTTGTTCTAATTTATTTTCTACTTTTGTTATTGATTTATAGGTTCTGTTTTGTCTCCTTTATGGGTATTCTTGTCGATAGGCCTAGCTTTTATATGGAATGCAGGAAGACAGTTGCATGTGCTGTGAACTTGACCTTGAAATGTGTTGCTATAGTATAGTTAGCCATGTCCGCTATGTTCTATTTTCAAACTGCTTCCTATTGCATCACCGCTCATCATCACCATTCATAATACAATATCATCACAGTATACATCACTTCACGATCAAGATAGTTACAATCCACATACCAACCAAGGACGAGATTCGTATTTTACGAAACGTACCGGTAATTATTTTGTAGCCTTCTAACAGTGAAGTTCCCGAGTGAGGTAATGTAATTCACTCATATTCAGGAGGCTGAGTTTTTAAACCCCGGCCAGCCATCTGACTATGTTTTATGTACTCCCTATTAGAATTTGATTTCCTATTCTTTGAAAAACGTAACATGTACAACACATTATTATCTAATATGAGCAATATTATTACACGCTTTACCGTAATTCAATCTAAAAACAAGTGTAACCATCTTCCTCGGTAACCTGACCCAAAAAGTCTAGAACTAATGATAATGACAATAGGCTATAATTTTTTCTCAACTAATACAAAGCTTACAGCGATAAATAAGGCAATAGTGGGTAGTATTTTTTACCGACTTTGTACACCTTTAATTGTCTCCTAGTATTAAAGGTTATTAATAGCCCTATAAAACAAATATAAGTTATATTGTATTAACCATATAGAGCGTAACACATTTTCAACATAACATTTTATTAATCATGTTTGGGCTGATTTGGAAGAGATTCTGACACACGAATGTAATGTTATCCGTTAACGTATACCCTCCCCTACGGGTATTGGCTTGTAAGTCCACAAAAAGCATAGGTCCAATAACGAAAGAAATGAAGAGAATGGCTTACTCGCATTCTATGGGTCTGGGCTCCGTATCATGTTCACTTCTTGCTCCTAATGTTTTCTTTCATTTCTGCCTTCAATCATTTGAAGCTTGAAGGACCCACTTGGTTCGGAAACCACTCAAACTGAAGATTCCTCCTTCTGTAATAATTGTTTTAACTATTAATACCAGTGGCAGCTTTTTATGTAGATTTAATTTATATATATATATATATATATATATATATATATATATATTATATATTTTATATATATATTATATATTGGCGTCAGCGAAGATTGTAGGAGATTAATGAAAACTGTAGATGATATAAATATTTTTGAATTTGTCTATTTACTCTATATGACCATTACTTTCCAGTACCATAAACCGGGAACATTAGTAATATGAAAGTTTCATTAAATTCTTGGAGAGGTGTGATAAGCTAAACTAAATATGAATAATTGCACTATACTATAAATAGTTTTTAAATACAGAAATATATTTTTCAAGTGAAAATGTTACATTTTAACTTATATCTGCTATTAATTCAGTGTTGAATTTATTTTATTTGTATTTAATAACTTAATTAACTTTCATATATTGCAAAAACACTTTTTAAGCATGTTACTAAGAACCAACATTCGTCTGTCTAATAAAATACATTGCATGCAGGTATGAAAGGGTTGAACTTTAAGGGTTGAATGTAGGGCTGAAAATCGATTAAAATTTTTAATCGAGTTAACGCTTGACTTTAATCGATTAATCGACTTATTACTCGACAAACAGGTCGGTATTTTAAACGAAACCAAAGGGTACATTTAATATTGCTTTACACGTTTAATAACTGCTACACTACAGATAATCAGAAGAAATCCTGAATTAATTAATACCATTATTAGTTAACTAGTGAAAAAATATATACAAAACTTACATTTCCGGTTACTTTTTCAGCCAAAACTTGAGACACACCAGTTTGTTGACATTTGAATGTTCAAGACACGATCGTAGCGTGTTTACAATAATACCGGCAGCACTAAAAACTCTCTCACTCGGCACTGAGAAAGGAGTTTGGTCATTTGACCCATTTCTCGAAAAACGTTTTTCAGAATTCGACTAAACCGATTAATCGCAAAATGTAATTGATCGACGATTAAATATTTAATCGATTAATCGGTACAGCCCTAGTTGAAAGGGTTCATACAAAATATGAACACAAACCAATTACTTTAATTTGTAATCAAAATGAATAAAGGATCATCTTTCATTTTCATCTCTTTATTTACAATTATTACATTTATTTATTTATTTATTTATTAGAATTATAGTACCAGCAACATAACTTTTACATTAACTTAGGCCATTATTTTTAAATATCCGCAAAATTGATATACTGGATAGTGTAATTTCTGTTAAAATGCTAGAAACGTATTAGAAGTTGGGAAAACAAGAAGAGTGCACTTCACACAGTAAACAAATTGCGACTTGACGAGATTTAAACCAAACAATGAATCAATGAGGCCGGGGTGTAAGAAAGAAAAGTCAGAAATGGAATTTTCCTTGCGAAAAAAAAATATATATATGCTGTCACATGTACCCTGTACATTATAGTCCCTTCATGCTGATAGGTCTACTGGGTGGAGGTGAAGGACCACAGACCGCAGTGAAGGTCAAAGTTACCCCCACCTGGTAGGAGCACAAGTGAGTGCAGCGAGAGACAGAATGGTTCAGACGCCAGTCAGTTTTGTGATGTGATGGAGAAAGTAGCACCAGACATGGCCACCCAAGACAAGTCCAAGTCTATCCTCGTAGACAGATCCGTCAAAAGACTCGATAGTAACAAGAAGTTACAGATTCAGGAGCGCATCCCCTACGCTGATGAAGAATGTCTGGACGTCCCAGAAAAACAGCAACGTCCCAAGCCACCCCGGGACCTCGTGGTCACCAGGATTCCGACAAAAGTCGAACTCAAGACCCTTACTCACCTGGCTAAGCGACCGGCTGTTGACATCGAATTCCAAGACCTGTCTTATACTGTCAGGAACCCGGGCAAGAAAGGTAAGTGGCGATCTTAGGCTTCTTTAACCTGAAAGCATGTGGACTATCCAAACAGAAAAATAAACAAATACTTTCTCGTGAAATAGCCGGAAATTTATTTTAAGAAGTCATTCATTGAGGGTATGCTACTTACATCCTCGTCATATTAGCTTTATTTTTTTCTTCATATTCGTCGAATTTTACCTCCCTCGTTGTAGAGTCCCACTTGAGCCCATTCTTGTTTATGGAATTAAAAATGCCATGCTATTTAGCAATGAGACTAGACCAAAGAATTATTAATTATTACTCCTACTGCTCAAGATATTACATAATGAATGTTTCGGTTAATCGTTTCATTTTGCGTTTTGATGCACTGGTAGGCCTATATATAATGCTACAAATTTTTTTCTATCCTAAGCATAATTTCTTGCGACTAAACGTTTGATTAAATTGAAGGGAAGGGAAGTTTTTAGTAATTTATGTTAGTCTTGTAAACATAAAGAAAGGTTTAGCCTTTTAGAGCTATAAAAAATTCATTGGAGCCATTTGCTATAAAACTGACACAATCCAAAATTTGTTTTGAAACTTATTGATAATGGAAAAAGGAAATCAGGAATTCGGTTCGTGTTTTGAATGTGAAATTTCATTTTGAGGCGATTTTTCGCTGATGATCGTGACATATTTTTAAAACGTTTTTACTAATTTGTGTTATTTAGGTGTGTTGAATTAGAAGGTCTGAAAACATTAATTTCTGATTAGAAGCACGTGGAATTTCTGGGTGGGATGCAGTCTCATTTTCTGTCATGGGTGGGGATATAGAAAGGAATAGTTTAGATTCCAGACCATCGAGATGTTTAGTTGATATTTCTTGAAAGTTTTATTGACATAGTAAGTTTAAGTTATATCATATGTTTGTATAGAGTTTAAGCTGCTATCTTGTATTATGTAAAGACAACGAGGAAAGGAAAATAATTCGTTGATAATTGATGGAATTCATTACTCATGTTGTACGTCAAAACTACAACAGTTGAGACTAAAAGTTTATTGGGTAGTAAAGCCCACTAAGGTCGTCAAGTTTGGTATTAGAAGCTCAAAAATAGAGCTTAAAGGATTAGGAGCAATGTTCTGATTTTAAAATGTTAAACACATCAAGGTCTGTTTTGCAATTCCGAATAGAGAACGTGTGACTGACTGTTTATTAATTATGAATAAGCAATATTGTGCTTCATCAGCTAAGTGCGTCTCAGCTGTCATTCACGGCATGAAAGTTAATTCTACAAGTACCGTGGATGGGCCCGTACCTTTTAATTATTTGTAACTTTATCATTTAAATTCTTGAAATAAGAGTCCAAAAAAGCATGCTAATGCTGATGATCTAAAATTGTTTGAAAAATGACCTATAAAATGACCCTAAATTTTAAAGAAAACGACTTAATAATTATAAAAATGACCTAAAAACTGATATTTTATTTATAAAAAATTATTATTGTACACACATAGTTATAGACTAGTTTGTACATAATTTATTGTACAAACTGTAAATAATTGCAATGTTGTGAATGTTCTTTTCTCACGGAAATTTATACTGGCACTGAGACACTGGCGAGTCAAAAATCGGCATTTTCTATTGTGGTCTGACGGATTATATTGTTGTTTATTGCGGGTAAACAATAGTTTTCCCTCTCAAATCCAAGCAGGTGGCAGACTCTGGTGCCAAGGGAATCTAATAACAATAGTAATATAATACAAAATTTTGGCGATTCTTTGATTCTCATTTCCGACTGAGACATGACAACACTTAACGCCGAATTTTTCCTTCTTGCATTAAACAAACAACACTTCAAAGACAGCACCGCTAGCGACGAAAAAGAGTTAATACACTTGTAAATACATGAAAATGACTCAGTATGGAAGCAAATGACACGAAAATGACAAAATAATGACCTAAAATTGCAATAAATGCCCTAAAAATATAAAATTGCATAAAATGTCAAAAAATTACTTAATAAAAATATATTTCTATAATCTAGGGGTCATGATTGGGATTTATCTACAAGTTAGCAATGTTTATGCAGCATCAATAAAAAGATGACATGTCATTAGAATCCGGGCCCTGCCAGGGCCCGGATTCTGATGACCTAAAGTTGTTTGAAAAATGACCTATAAAATGACCCTAAATTTCAAAGAAAATGACTTAATAATTATAAAAAATGACCTAAAAACTGATATTTTATTTATAAAAAAATATTATTCTACACACAAAGTTATAGACTAGTTTGTACATAATTGTAAAAACGGTAAATATCTATATTGTTGTGAATGTTCTTTTCTCACGGAAATTTATACTGGCACTGAGGCACTGGTAAGTCAAAATTCGGCACATCCTTTTGTGGTCTGCCGGATTATATTGTTGTTTACTGGGGGTAAACAGTAGTTTGCACTCTCAAATCCATGCAGGTGGCAGACTCTGGTGCAAGCCAATCTAATAACAATAGTAATATAATACAGCATTTTGGAGTTTCTTTGATTCTCACTTCCGAGTGAGACATGTCAACACTTTAACGCCGAATTTTTCCCTTCTAACATTAAACAAACAACACTTAAAAGAAAGCACCGCTAGCTACGAAAAAGAGTTAATACACTTGTAAATACATGAAAATGACTCTATATGGAAGCAAATGACACGAAAATGACAAAATAATGACGTAAAATTGCAATAAATGCCCTAAAAATATAAAATTGCATAAAATGACAAAAAATAACCTAATAAAAATGTATTTCTATAATCTAGAGGCCTTGATTTGGATTTATCCACAAGTTGGCAATGTCTATGCAGCATCAATAAAAAGATGACATGTCATTAGAATCCGGGCCCTGATTATAACCAATTTTTCCTCTTTTGTAAGAAAGTGATTGGACTTTTAAAGGATCATTAATGTATATTATACATCGTAAGTTGTGTCCTCCACTTGTGAACAGGACAGTGTTTGGGAATTCATTATTGCGAAACGGACTATAAACAGGGACGAGGTGTATTAAATGTTGGTGAAAATTCCGGGGTGCGCGGGCAAAGAGAGTTAAGTCCACTTTCTTGTTACTGAGAATTAGAGTGACTTAACACACTATACCAGCCCAACATACCTTTAGAAATGGATAAACCCATGAGGCACACATCCAACACTACCGTACAATTTTGAATATGACTTACTGGACTTAACACAAATGTAGAGAACATTTTTATCTATAACTCTATTGACATATCTCAATTTTTTAGGATGGTGGACTTAACTCTCTTTGCCCGCGCACCCCGGAATTGCGCTGAAGACGAGTAAAGTTTGGGACGCTAAACTTTATCATTGCGTAATAATTTGCTGTAGACTAACATTAGAAAACAATTTATTATTAAGATGATAAAATAAATAACACAAATATTGTACATTTAAATAACAATGCACCCAGCACGCTGCCATTTAAAAGTCATACGATACCACATAGCCTAGACCTAAATGGTGTAAGTGGGAAAAATGAAAGTTAAATGCACCTGCCTTATGCAAACAATAAAACAAAACCGACACAATTCATAATATTAAACCTAAATCTAACCTCACCTTGATTTCATAGCGTGCTATTATTTTGCTATTATTTTAATTGTCATGAATATTTTGAACATTTTAAAGTGGCATCGGCAAACGCTTGCTTGCTTGCTTGCTTAGTAAAATATGTAGAATATCTTCAAATTATTTAAGAGAAAAATTTTGTTAATTCTGCCTTATAATATACCGGTGCAACTTCCCTCGTGAGAAGTACGAGCTCTTTTGTGGGTCCTTTATAAAATAAATAATTTGGAGTTTCCATGGGTCGCAAAAGACCCCTGGTGATCCCGTAAGGGGATATACTCAGCGGATTTGTTTCCGGGGTGCGCCAGTCCCCTACCTAACACTTATACCTTTAGCAACCAGGGAAGGCGGTTGAGGCCAGGTAGATTCCTTCACCCACAGGCACCCTCACATTTACGAGGGCAGGAGATTTAGGACCAACCGTAATTTCCTCCCCGTGAGTCGCCTAGTCTACTTCAATCAATCAATCTTATATTTTTTTAATACGTCATTTTATCTTAAAATGTTTGTTATATGTCAATTCTACACATAATTACAAGAAAAATGACACCAAACTATGTATAATTTACTTTAATAGGAACATAGGACTTGAAAGCAGTTTTCTCGTAACTTTTATTTATGTATTTGTTATAGATGTTCCTGTTAAAGTAAATTATACACTGTTTGGTGTCATTTTTCTTGTAATTATGTGTAGAATTGATATATAACAAACATTTTAAGATAAAATGACATATTAAAAAAATCCAAGATTGATTGATTGAAGTAGACTAGGTGACTCATGGGGAGGAAATTACGGTTGGTCCTAAATCTCCTGCCCGTGTAAATGTGAGGGTGCCTGTGGGTGAAGGAATCTACCTGGCCTCAACCGCCTTCCCTGGTTGCTAAGGGTATAAACCTAAGACACAAACATCCAGTCCTGAACCCGGGAATCTGACCCGGACCGCCAGGGTGGAAGGCAGGCGCGCTGCCGTCTCACTCATGGCGACGGACAAGAAAAAAATACCGTACAATTTTTAACCAGAAGCCTACTTGATTCGGAAACAATATGGATCCTCATTTCCGATACAGAGACGAGAATATTCCGGTAACTGCATATTGAGACTCCAGTAACGTCCAAGCCTAGAAAAGGTCGCGGATTTAAATCCTCTGGCGTCTGGCCGAACAAGTTTTCCTCCCTCGAAGACGCAAGTGCCGAGATGGAATATACTTACCCATGACTTTAAGTGTAAGTTGAGGTTTTATTTGAATGCCGGGATTGTTTTCCTCAAAACATACACAGCACATTTTATAATCGTGGTAAAACCAGTATTACAGCCTCATAATGGGCTGCTTTACATAAAACACTAAACTTTTTGTTTGTCTGCATTCAGTTTGTATCTAATAACAAGTTTGCAGACATATCGGGGGGAAAAAAAAAACCTGCCCAGTTCGAGTGCAAGGTTTTGTTCTGATATGATTTTTATTTTCGAGCTACAAGTAAGATGTTCATAGAAAAGTCACCGAGATGCGAATACCCTATACCTCTTTTGGAAAGATATAATTATTATTTGATCCCAAAACGTATGTCTGGTGAAAACTTGTCACGGAATTGCCTATAGTACAGCATCTCATGGCTTGTTGTTTGCAGTCAGAAATGGCCTCACAAAAGATAAGGGGGAGGGACTAGAGAAAGTAAAAATCTGGGCGATACATCTTTCTTACTTCACATTCTGATAAAGAATAAGAGGCCGTATTGCATAGAGTGCGTATTAGGTTGTCTCAGCCTTATGCAAAAGGCGTATTGTTGGCAATGCCATACTTAAAGCTGTGTTGTATAATGATGACAAAGAATTTGTGCAAAAAAAATCTATATATATATATATATATATCACACAAAATGAAATGGTTGGTGAAACGTTATAAAAATCATGTAATACACTTAGGGTACATTGTGCAATATTAAGGCACTGAAGGCAAAAATAAAACTGAACTCTTTTTGCGGGCGTTATGTTCTGTGCACATAGTAGCTTACAGGCTGGCCCTAAGTTAGTCGCAATTATAACGATATTGGTTTAGTAGTGTCATTCCTAGGCTAGTGGCAAACCCTAGAAGCCCCGCAAGAGAATGTACTAGGATCCAGGTAGGAAAGTTTTAATTTAATTTTTTAATTAATTACGTTATTTATTTATCTCGCCTGGTAGAGATAAGGTCTTCTCTTCCCCTCTACCAAATGAGACACAAAGAATAAAAATATGTTAAAAGTATAGATATAAACAACCTTTGGTCCTTACTTTAAAACACTCATAAAATTGAAATAAATAAATGTTGTACATTAAAATGTTTGTCAAACCTTACAAAAGTCTCTGTCTTTAAAAGCTGTGGTGTATTGTTCTTCAGTGTTGGGATCCGACTTGCCAAGGGAGTTGCAATTCGGTCGCTAGGATGTGCCTTCTACATTCTTGTGAGAAATTGCGAGGAAAATCGCCTTGAACTTCTCTTGACCAATAGAATAACTTAAAATTCAGGTCATTAGACCAGTGAGAATTGTACTACACTGACAGCAAATGGATTGCAATGTTGTATGATAATGGATAGTTTTGCTTCGTGCCACGAAGCCAGAGATCTCGTCGTTGCTTTCGAGAATGAAAAGAACTTCATATTGTACCGAACGTAGATACCTTTATTGTATTAAAATCTTTGCTGTAAAACAAGCTTTCAGAAAGGTATTATTTTTCTTCGCGTTGATTATCTAGCCGAATATCACTTGGAGTGTTCAGTTGTACTTTGGCAATTTAATTGAGCTCATCGAATGTCATATTACCCGTATATACGTAGATTACTGTATGTTATCTTCAATATATTATAGGCTATGTTTGGTGATAATAATCCGTTACTTTTATTCAAGGAATAGTCTTAATAAATCCCAGTCAAAAGTAGGCCTACGGGTTTCATCGGATAAAAGCCTATGCTAATTTAATTTAGCTTTTGAACTCTTGTTCCTTGTCATGCGATAATTATTTCATACCTCCTAGGACCCAAGATCAAATTAGGTCAGTTGTATTTATATGTTTGTGCTTAATGAATTTCTATGGGTCGAAATAAAAAAAAAAAATATATAAAAAAAAATTATTACAAAAATTCGGAAAAAAATGGGGTTGGGGGTTTTGGGGTTCTAAAATGAGATTTAAACAGCTATAAATTTTAATCTGATTATTGATGTGTGTTGTTATTCAAGCGATCAAATTTTGATTTTTTTAGGGCGAATTCTAGAAGGTTTTATGGGTGGTTTCATATATGATACCTTGGGTCTATAGCACGTTTTTACGGTTTTTTAATTCAACAATCGATACATAGCAGACAGAGTTGGGAAAAAATGAGCATATAGTGCAGAATATATCAAATATGATAACACCGGCCACCACACTTTGACTCGTTCACAGAGCGAGAAAAATCTGAAACCCGAGGTATCATATATGATACCGAAGCCTAGGAGGATATACAGCATATACAGTACGTATATGTGAGTATGGCGTATATATCATGAGATGAAACATTCATCAAAGTAAACCAATTGCCAGTAAAGCTATCACCACACCGGGTATTACTGTAGATACTCCTCTTGCCAACGCTGTATACAGTCGGCGCGGAAATGTTTTAGACAGTGGTATGGGTAGATATTGTCCGCTCTAGAATTCTATAACATTACTCGTAACTACTTAAGAGTGAGGTAAACGTACTTGATTACTTTAGAGTGGTTCTAGAACGGTCAGTACCTGTCCATCCCACTGTCTAAAACATTTCCACCCCAAATAAATAAATAAATAAATATATATATATATTTATATATATATATTTATTTATCTGTGCACCAATATTGAAGCTTCATAAGAAAAATACTTTTGAGAAAATATAACAAACGTTATTTCAATTTATGATAGCTATTTTATTGCATTTTATTCATTTGTGTGTGATACAGACCCAGACAAATTTTAGGGTAAGGGTCAAAGTTATTTTTATGTATAATCATATCAACGTCAAAACAATTTATCGGAATAAAATGAAGTACATTAACAAAGAAAAAAAGATATTGGACCGAAGGTATAGCGTATAGGTACTCAGTGGATGGTGGCAAAATAAATAAATAAAACTAGATGTCCAGTAAATAAGTTAGAAAGTATGCACATTAGTGTTTGAACATCACAGCGAAAATAAGTTTAAATACTGTTGCGATGCTCTTGCACTGACAGTTACAGCAGCGAGCAATGATATTATAGATGTTAGATTTGTTTAACATTTTTTCAATTGTATTGCTTTAAATGTTTATTTAAATGTTAGTTGTTTCCTAAATAACCACAATAAAAATATAATCTATAAAATACGGACTTCTTGTTACAACTAGAGGTTCTGTAAATAGTAGACCTCGCGTCTAAAAACTGTCTAAGATCTGCTCTCCATCGCAGTAATTACAGGTTTAGCCATACTATCATTCATTGTGAAGATATCATTGTTTCCAGGGAAATAATTTGGCTAGAATCATTGAAAGAAGCTAAATATTAGGCCTACATGAAACGGAACTATAAATAGGCCATAACCTTGAAAATATATAAAAAATTAAAATCCTTATACACCCGTCGTTTTTAATGGGTGTATGTAATCTGCGCCACGGTTGACACCAAATTTGAAATAGAATAAAAATGAGATAGGTAAACTGCGGCACACAGATATGTAAACTGCGCCACGTATATATGTAGGTTGCAGCAGTAGTTATAGGCAAACAAAAGTTAAACCTAATATGTGAATGTTCGTTTCTATTCGGTAACAATTTTTTGCACATGAGGTGATGGGAAAGAACAATATATAAACAATGAAATATCCCGTTATGATTTTATTAAGAAGCGTCATATGAGAACAAAGTGCTCATGCAAAAAATTAGGGTAGTGTTTTTAACAATTTTATAGGTGACGAAGCGTTCATGCAAAAGAAATTAGGGTATTGTTTTTAACATTTTTAACCACACCTATGAAATTTCATAGCCAGTCCTAAATCTTGAAAAGTGGGAAGGAAAATGTTAGTGCGTTGGTATGACTGTGACGCCATTTAAATGTCGGTGGCGCAGTTTACATATGTCGGTGGCGCAGTTTACATCGTGTAGGTTGGGGGAAAAGGTGGAAGTGGCGCAGGTTACATTTTCTCGTTTTTAATTACTTCAAGAAGCATGCATGCCAAATTGAAAGAAATTCGAACAACGTGTTTGGTCGTGACTGAGTAACAAACAAATTTACAGACGTACAGACGAAATGCCGAACTGCTTAGTTAAAACAGGACCTCACTATGCTCGGTCAATTACCTGTGATCAAGTGTAATGAAACAGGATTACAGTAGTCTGTTGAGTAACACGTGGAGCATATAATCTAATCTAAACAGCAGGTATTATCGTTGTTTCCTCCTAATAACTCTTATTCATTCCGCAGTTGATAGAGATTCCTGCGCATAGTCCAGTTATTCATTGCATAGCCAGGCGGCTTCAAAGGAATAAACCATTAAGTCTGTGTTTCTTTATGTTAATTGATCTGACTAAATTGCTGTTGGTTTCCACTTTCCAAAACAAAAACAACGTTGCAATATTCTCTTATTGTTATCACTGACCTTAGTTCTTCCCTTGCTTTAATCAATTTACACGTGTTATTGTTTACTGCAACTTTATCTTGCAACCTTGCGTTTCACTCCACGCGGAGTTGATGAGTAGCTGTCACAGCCGTATCAGGACATTCTTAGATTTTGATTGGCTGGGATAACTAGCTGATTGGTGCGGTAAATATAAAGAACATGGGTTGAGCTGTCGGCAAACTTTTCGTCCTAATAAAAGGAAGCCGCCTGGCCATGCAATGAATGACTGGACTATACAGACAAACTTTGTAACCAAAGTCCTCCGTTGAGGTATAGTCTTATTTATTATTTCAGAAATAATTTTTTCCTCCTTTTGAGCTTCAGTATATAGATATAAAATCAGATATAACATGCGTTTTGTACATTTTACTACGTAGGGCCTATTATGTAGGCCTATTATGTACTACGTACGTATTATGTACTACTAAGTATTAAGTCCTTTTGGGGAGTTTAAAGACATCAAGTCACAGCAGAATAGTCTTCAGAACCGTGATAGAACCTCTCCCTTGGGCAGTGTTTATATTCCCCATCAACTCGCTACTCACGGTCTACGCGAAATAATTGCCAATTTCGACAGTACAATATGTGTAGGCCTACTCTGTTAGGAGTTAAATTGAGTTTGTCCCTGAACTTTTCTGATTTTCGGTACCCACCAGTAACTGCGGGCATTGCAACATTATTTATTTAAAATGCTGTAATAGAAAAATATGTTTTATGGTGATTTTTAGCATGTGTACTATACGTAGAATTTATTGTGTTTGAGTGAAGCAGTATGAGTCTATTCATCTTATCATATATTGCAAATTACATTTTGACCCGTGAATACGGCTCACGTAAATATATGTTGTTCCCCTGGTGGTAATTCTGGAGCATTAATTTTTAAAAGTAAATTTATTAAAGCGCCCGAGCATAACCACTGGTTACGGGTGGTTTTCTGAATGTGGTCCGCGCTGCTAGGGATTGGAGAGCGATGTCTTGGGAACGGCAGTTTGGAGCTGGTAGTTGGTAGTTATAACGCGAGGATGTAGTTTAAGTTAATAGTGAATCTTGTGGGCGTTTCCAGCGGTGCGAGAATGGAATCTTCAATGCTGTTCTGGTGAGATTGTTTCATTTCATATATTCAGCCTAACTTAATTAATATTTTCTTTTGCTATAATACATCTCACCTATTTTGGACATCTAAATTGCCGTATTATATTTTGATTTTGGTTTAAAGTTCAGATATTTCAATTTTCCGGACTTGTTGGTTTGGCTATTTGAAATTTTCGCCCACGCTATGTAACACAGAAAATTCATATAATGCAATAGTTTTTCTTCAGTCTGTCCGTCCGTCCGTCCATGTCGTTCCGTTTTCGTCTATACATCTGTCAGGAACGTTTTTAAGTCACTTTTCATTTGCCTCTTCAAATGATTAGTATTACAAAACACATACGAATTTGTGTGGGGGAAATGTACAGGCAGGGGAAAAAAAACGGACCAACTATTGTAGCTGATTTCAGAGCCTTGTGATACGTAAATAAATGTAAGAGATGTAACGGAAACGTTTATTTTCACAAGCAATGCAAATTACGTGAAATTATTTCTCAATTGATTGTCTATATTGTCTAGAACAAATTTCAATACATTCCCTGCTATCCTGTGAATGCCGCTAGGCATGCGCAGTGTCTCATTTCGGCAACTTAGATATTTTAGTCGGTCCGTTCCCCCCCCCCCTAACTGTACAAAAGTGCACTTGTATTCTTTATTAGCACGCCCGCGCGTTGATAATTCTTAGCAGTAACATATTAATATACCCTACTTGCACAAATTTCAATTTTTGCGATAATATAAATGCAAGCAAGCTGGGTATGAGCTGACGCGGTTTGACGGCCGCCTGATACCAGGGATGAATAATCTGCTTGGAAATGGTTTCTATAATAGCAGTGCTAATACGGTATTAAATTATCAAACGCGATATAATTCTCTACTCACAAAGTAGCGTTTTTACATATTGCTTTTTGAACTAATTTCTCATTTTATTATGAATTACAATCTCACTGAAAACGCCAGAATTACCTAAGTTATAAGAAACTAAGATATGACTGAACAAAGCTTTTGGAAAACTTTTCATGTTGTCTCCATGTGCGGTGATAGCATTTAAATATTCCGAGATTTTTCTCAGTCGTCACCCATTAATAGTTTTCATTGGCAGCAACACAGTTTCCTTTATGTGCTAGTTGACACTATATATAAGTTATATTATTGAATATACTATTTCTTTATTAGGATTTCTCACATTTGTTACTTGTTAGAGTAGATGATAAAAGTATTCTCAATGACGGATTGTTTTTCCTTCTCTAATATTACTTAACGTGAGGGTAGAAAATGCTATATTAAGAAAAGAACAATAAACGAAACAAAATGCTCTAGCATACCTCGGTAAAATAGGGTTCTCATTCTTGGAGATTTAATAATAATAATAATAATAATAATAATAATAATAATAATATCTTATCAGATTACGTCATATATATATTATTGAATATATTATTTACTTCTTAGGATTTCTCACATTTGTTATTGTTAAGAGTAGGATGATAAAAGTATTCTTAACGACGGATTATTTTTTCTTCTCCAATTACCTAATGAGATGGTAGAATATGGTACTGTATATTAAGAAAAGAACAATAAACGAAACAAAATGATAAATGCCCTAGCATAGGGTTCTTATTTTTGGAGATTTAATAATAATAATAATAATAATAATAATAATAATAATAAAATCTTAGCAGATTGTCATATATATAAGTTATACTATTTATTTCTTAGGACTTCTTACATTTGTTACTTGTTAGAGTAGATGATAAAAGTAAAGTTTCTTAATGACGGATTATTTTTCCTTCTTCATTTACTTAATATGAAATAATTGTAAATAAGAAAAAAATTAATTGTTTTTCGTTTTTAACTAGGTGCACGTATTGTAATCATGTAGTAGAAAATGTAAATGTAAATGCAAGTGTTTAAAATTTGTAGAATATGCTGTATTAAGAAAAGAACAATAAACGAGACAAAATGCTCTAGCATAACTCGTTAAAATAGGGTTGTTATTCTTGCATAATTAATAATAATAAAATCTTAGCAGATTACGTAATGGTTTAGAAACCACACACCAGGATTTAATCAAGCAGATTTTATTACTTTATCTTATGGTAACAGGCCTAAGTTGCAGTACATCCAGTCGTTAAAATAGCCATACTTTATATTAAAAAGTCATACTTGGTTTCGTTAAGCACTTTTCTAAAGTCTGGCCGTTCTAAGAAGGAAACCTGAAGTAAACAAAAACCAGTACATCTGTCTCACTCTAACTCATTACTCGTATCACTTAAGAGTGAGACAGACATACTGGCTTTTGTTTACTTCAGGTTTCCTTTTTGGCTCGTCTCGGGTATAAGGTAAACATTTCACACACAAAGCGTCGAAATTGTAGAATCTTGTCCATTAGAATATTTAAAAACATAATAAAGTAAAAATGTGAAAAAGGTCTTTAAATGTTTTCATGCATTGAATTTAAGCAGCGGATTTATATAAATATAACGAAATAATGTCACTTCCATTTTGTTGTTAGATAACTTGGTCAAAATGACTAATATATGAATCATGTCCCCCTTAAGATCACGTGAGATGCTGTATCATGTGTACAATGTAATCTGGTGTTGTCGGTCTGTGGAAACTTCACAATAGGACGTCATTGTAGTATGATTCACGTCCGGTTATAACATAGAATGGGGTTTGTTCCCAAAGTCAATGCATGTAGACTAGCCATATAATTCTGCCGCGGCGCACAAACCAATTTACGTGAAGACCGTGAAGTCTCGCCTCCTTCCAAACACATTCTTCTTCTCCCTTCCCTACCCGCTTTTTATTGATTATTACCACATGTTCAAACGGGGAATCACAGTCTTGGGATATCTCGCTTGTTCTACAAGGAACAGCCTTACTGAGGGTCATAGGAACTATTTATGCGACCGACGCCGCCAGGGCCTTACAGGACTGCGATCTGTCGGGGAGGGGAATGTCACAATACTTTTTTAACTAGACAAGGACATGGACATGGAAGGTCTCCCTGAATGAGGGATCAGCCAGATGCGGGTCACCTCCAAGACATCACGAAAACAGAGAACAAGACACACCCAGTCGATCACACATTCTGAACAATATGTGATTAAGATGATCATGACGGCCAAATATGTCCGGGGACCATAGGGACCTAAAATTCCTGACATTCGCCTTATAGGTGAAAGAAATCTCCGGAAAAGAACTTCACCCAGGAAACTTGTCGCGACTGGGCCTCCTCCTACTAATATTTGTGAATATTTAATATAAAAGAAGTTTACTTTGAAAGATAGAAAACAAACATTCAATAAAACAAAATCAAATTTAGAAACACTCTCAGTTTAGCTACAATAAAACCTTTTTGTAACTACAGTAACTTGCTTTCAAATTATAAGAAATCCGCTTTTTAATTCGACAGTGCACACATGCATGCAATGTTTAGAAGCGCGGAGGGAGGATTGGAATTTCCGAAAATGAATATTTTACCCAACTTATCCGTTAAACATCACCTAAAAAGTTTTTACATAAGCACTGTCACAGTGTACTGAATATATTAAACAATACTGTATTCTGTTAACGTTAGAGGCAGAGTTTATTATTGTTGTGAACCAGTTTTGTGTGGAATGTGAGGGTCAGCAGTGTTTATTGCTTCTCATTGAACTTTCATAATTTATTTATTTACCTCCATAAGTAGGCCTATTACTAAATTTAATAGAGCTCTTGTACATAATGCTATTTTTACTCTTTTACTGAAGTCCTCGTTGAAATATATTCTTTGAAATACTCTAAAAATAAAATAGTTTTTATTTATTACTTGTTTGTTGAAGCTTCTCCGAAAAACACCAATTATTCAGAACACCATCTCCACTTGAATCGTTTAACCGTTTAACGGATCGATGCCAAATTTTGTACGGTGTCTCAGGTATCAAAGTCAAAGTTCCTACGCAAAAGTTATTTAATTGATGATTCGCATGATTTAACACAAGGAATTTTTGAAGAAGTATTGCTGAGTGAGTAAATCATCTTTCTTCTTCTTTCTTTATCTTAGTTTTACCTCTCCCTTTTAGGATTTAAGCGACCCAAGCCGCCCGGGCCTTACAGGGCCGCGACCTGTCGGGAGAGGGATTATCTTTGGATCGCATGCATACTTTTTTGACAAGACAAGGACATGGAGGGCCTCACCAGATGAGTGATCAGCCCAATGCCGGGGCCACCTCCGAGACAACACGAACACACAGGACGAGACACACCATTCACACACACACTCACTCCAGGCAAGGCGAGGTGACGGCCAGATGATATCTGGGGACCACGAGGGCCTAAAGTTACGATTTGTCTTCAGGTGAGGAAAAACCCCACATAGGTAACTTGTCCCTACCAGGAATTGAACCCGGGCCCGCTGTGTGAGGAGGAGCAAACGCATCCCCTACACAGCGGGACTAAATCTATGAACTTTATTAATCTTAATAAAGGAGTGATTAGTTCGTATCAAGGTTAATAGTTAACCCTTATACGATTTCGTAATGAGTTTATTGAATTGAATTATTCATTATCGACCATCAGCGTGGTCTAATGTTAACCATAGATCCGCAAGTAAATACAGAGTGCTTCAAAAATGTATACACACTTTGAACTGTCATAGAACATTTATTTCCTGTTCTACAAGGGAGAAGTAATGTTATATTTCTTCAAGTGGCAGCAGAATAGTTTAAAGAATCGTTCAACAATCGTGCCAACAATCATCCAACAATGAAAAGTACCTAACAGTGCTTGCTGATTCCATATTCCCTGTCTTTCGTGCATTATACGGTAATGATAAGTTTTATTTCCAACAAGATGGCATGGATCAAAATTTGCCAGGCCAGTGGACAGGACGCAGGGCTAATTGAGTTTCCTGCATACTCTCCAGACCTTACACCACTGGATTTCTTCTTATGGGGCACAGTAAAAGATGAGATTTACAAACGTTAACCACGTAACCTACACACACTTTGGAATGAGATTCAAGCGTTGTGCGCATTAATCTCATTGGACACTTAGGTACGATGTGCGAATCAGTGGTAACTCTTACTCAGAATGTATTGATTCTGAAGGCCACCATTTTGAACATTTGAACATTAATCCCATTTTCGTCAGAAAGTAATTTATTTTTCAAATTTTACTTTAAGCTTTCCATTTCCAGAAATTTAACCTTGTAGAACGGAAAATAGATTTTCTATGACACTTCAAAGTGAGTATACATTTCTTTGAAGCACTCTGTATTATTTTGAAACCAGCTGTACTAATCCTGGATAATCACAAATCCTTTGATTTTGACGTCAGCCTGGGTGGCGCAGTTAGTATCGCTTTCTCTGCCCAAGGTGTGGGTTCGATCCCGGCCCAGGTCTATGGCATTTATGTCTGCATATATGTGACAGGCCCTTGTCAGTAGATTTACTGGCATGTAAAAGAACTCCTGCGGTACAACATTCCGGCACACCGGCGAAAGTCACAGGCCTAAATTGGAGTACATTCCCGTCGTTAAATAACCATATACCAACCAACCTTTGATTGTACCGAACTCAGATGGGGTGGAGGTTCAGAATGCGATGATTGTGGTAACAGATGGGAAGATCTGTTCAGAATTCAGTTGAGGTCAGCTCAGTTAGGTTCATTATCTGTGATTATGGCCAACTGTGTTGGAGAGGTGAATTCAAAATCTGTGATTGTGGACAATTCAGTTGTGGAAGTAGTTAAATATATGTGATTGAGGCCAATTCAGTTGAGGTTCAGTATCTGTGATTGTGGCTATTCAGTTGGGGAGGTAAGTTGATCTCATGAGTTTTGATGTTTGCTTCTTGTTTTCCCATCACACTGGCAATCATTTATCCACACAAGCAGATGAAGTAACAAGAAGCGTTCTGGGTCTTGAACTGCCTTGAACTTGAGAGTACGGCGACCTACATCTCTTTGTTTACAATATTACAACCACAACTAGATATCCCTTGGCTGTGTGCCGCCGATTGCACCTCGATGCCTCAGGCAACAGTTCATAACTTAAAGAGCATAAATAAGAAGCGACGACCTTAGACAGCCATGGGGAATTATATATGGCTAATTTCACTTCCTGGTCGTCTGTACTGCTCGCGGATAAAATAAGACTGAATGAAATTTATAAAAAAAAAAATTTAAAATAAAAATGAAATTTATTAATCCTAAATAAGGTTTCCTTTAAAACGAGATAAATTTAAATTCGAGCTACATAATAATTGCCTCAAAAATTTGTTTCTTAAAAAAATGTTAAGACTTTCATAGTGGGTACAAATATCCAACACTAATAGGCCTACTTAAGGTGCATTTACACCAGTGCGCCTAAGCTGTGTCTCTTCCAGCGCTTCTATGCATGCAACATGCAAACTCACGCATGCACCTTGCCTCTTGCCACATGATTAGCGAAGGTGCATGTCTATTTCTGTTCACATCTGTTGACATTCACAGCTGAAATGTCCACTTTCAATTTACATGCCGTTGCTGCTGCAGCTGTTATGTTGCGACAAGAAGCGTGAATGCTGAGTTAATGCGTATCACTCAAGTCGTGCTTGTGCACTCTACGAAAATATGATCGGAGGCTTTTTATTTTGTTTAACACCGCTTTCGTTGTTCCCACATCACATTTGCCTCTCAGAAACAGCAAGGAACAACTTCGTTTAATCCTAGCTTTGTAGCCCGGGGACAATCATGGACAGGAGCTATAATCCTCGACGAACTCAACATTCTTTTCGTTGGATCTGTCTGCTATATTGAAAAATCACCGTATGAACAGAACAGAACCTTGGACGACACACAAATGTTGAACGTCTCAAGTGGGGAGCTACTTGCGCCCACGTACGCCTGCGTAAGGTGGTCCGTGCGCACAAATTCCACGCATGCCTCACCTTGCACCGTATTATGCCCCGGCTTACATTCCATGCAAGATGCGCATGCCTTTTGTGCTCATGAAATGTCGCACAGGTGTGAACGCAGCTTTAGGGTAAGTACACTTTGTCTGAAAGAATCTACATGTTCATATTAAAGAATATGTACTCATTGTATATGAAATCGTTGTTATATAGAATACAGTAGTCGCTGTTCATACTAAGGAATAGGTCTACACATTCTTTGTTATAAATTTACATGCCGTTGCTGCTGCAGCTGCAGAACGCACAAGTACGAGTACGACTTGTACTTGTTATTAGAAGACCAAGTGAAATAATGAGGAACACGAACTCATTGTTATATCGAATGTACCCTGAATTGTTCATATTGAGAAGCCTACTCCTTGTCATATAGAATACCGTATACAGTGTTCATACCGAGGAACATATAGGCCTACTCTCTATTATCACACACATTGTTTATGCTGAGGAACAAGGAATCCTTACTATATAGAGTAATATTTCCGAAAATTTTGCGGGCAAAGAGCCCTTTTTGTTTGAGGGAATATAATTATGGAACACTCATAATCAGAGTAAAACTTCATGGCTTTCTTTGCGATAGCTTAAAATAAATGTAAAAATTTCAAAAACACGGTCAAGTTGTTTATTGAAACATGAAATTTGTAAATTATGGCTCACTATGACTTTCTAGCCTAGAGTTCTGTATTTTTTTGTATACCTTACTTTATCCAAATTTAAAAAAATTACCAAACAAATTTCGAAGTCATGCTAATGATAAACACTAGACCCCGGAAGTTCAGGCTTTATTTTGGTTAAAATAGGCAGGCAAAAAGGCATTTAAAATGCCGACAATAGGTAGTAATATAATTTTAAAAGGCATTTATTAAAAGTCAAAACAGAAAGTAATCTCGCTCTTTATTAATAAAAATGTCTATTATATTAGATTATTTACTTATTTCCCGGTATTCGTTATGTCGAGCATACCCTGCATTTCTTTGATAGGTTCTGCTATTTAAGGAGCTTAATTGAATCCTTTAAGGAGATAAGTTTTGGACTGCTTGAAAATAAATAAATGTATTTTTAAGGAACAAGATCCTTATTAATTATTTTTTTGACGTGAGTGTGTCATTTCATTTTTTGAGTAACATTAGTTCACTTTCATGCAATGAAATTTTGATGTACTTTTTAAAAGGCGTAAATAACCACACAACAAAGCCATAACGATCCAAAATAGGCAAAATAAGGCTTTAAACCTTAAAATAGGCAACAGAAGCCAAAATAGGCAAAAAAGGCCAAATATAAACTTGCCCTACCGTCCCTAAATGTACGGAAACATATTACCTCTACTTAATTCCTTCAACATAAATCCATCCAAATAGAAAAGGCATTTTAACTAACTTCCGGGCTCTAGATATAGGCCTACCAATAAAACTGGAAATTGAAAATTAATGACGATTAATATTTCTGCTGTTATTATCACAGATCTTCTTGAGGTTGGAAATAATGGGTGACAACTGGATCCTGATTTCCTTATCGATATTCATCTATTCTCTGGCCAAATAGCCTAATTGGTCAAACAGAATTAGGAGACCACTTGCAGTAAGCTATTCAAACCCAAACTTTCTGCAAACAAGGTCTCTTGGTATTATTCGATATCACTTACAAGTGTCAATAGAAGACCCTTTTAACGGATTGCGCTGAACAGTATAGTCCAGTTATTCATTGCATGGCCAGGCGGCTTCAAAGGAATAAACAATGAAGTCTGTGTTTCTTTATGTCAATTGATCTGACTAAATCGGTCTTGGGCTTCCGCTTTCCAAAACAAAAGCAACGTTGCAATATTCTCTCATTGTTATCATTGACCTCAGTTCTTCCTTCGCTTTATTCAATTCACACGTGTTATTGTTTACTGTAAATTGATCTTGCAACCGCGCATTTCACTCCACGCGGAGTTGACGAGTAGCTGTCAAAATCGTCACAGGACATTCTTAGATGTTGATTGGCTGGGGCAACTTGCTGATTGGTGCGGTAAAAATAAAGAACATGGGTTGAGTTGTCGGTGAACTTTTCCTCCTAACGAAAGGAAGCCGCCTGGCCATCCAATGAATAACTGGACTATAACATTGTGTTCCTTGCTAAGTAGAAGCGATAAAAACGTTCAAAAGTTATAGCAATGTCGTCTGCACTAGAAAACGAGTAGAATCAAGCCCGAGTATAAAGATTAGAATTAGATTTCCATCGATCGAAATCATGGATCAGTGACCAACCCAATATAAGAATATGTGGAAATATCTCTTATCGTCAGACTGTTATCGTTTCATTTTTATAATTTTTATTTTATCGCACCTACCTTCACTTGTTTATAAAGTGCCAGTTTGGTACTTTATGAGATTGTGTGTGGGGACGAAAAATGTCTGTCCGTCCGTCCGTCCGTCCGTCCGTGTGTCTGTACGCGCCATAACTCAAATACGCTTTTTCGGATTTTCATGAAACTTGGAAAACACATTTATAATTTCCATGGGAAGAACCCTATTGATACTGAACCAAATCGGTTCACCGGTACCGGAGTAATGCCCAATTTAGTGCCTATTTTAATAGATTATATGTAATAAGCTGTATCGGATTTCCATGAAACTTGGTATACGTATTTATGACGTCCATGAGAAATACTCTATTGAATTTGAACCTAATTTGTTGACCGGTACCGGAGTAAAACCCAATTTAGTGTATATTTTAAAGGCGCAATAACTCAAATACGCTTTATTGGATTTTTATGAAACTTCGTATACTCATTTATAATGTCCATGGGAAGACGTCTATTGATATTCGACTAAATCGGTTGGCCAGTACCGTAATAATGCCCAATTTAGTGCCTTTTATGTTAATAAGAAGTCGCGAAAACTCAAATATGCTTTATTGGATTTTCCTGAAACTTTGTATACCCATTTATAATGTACATGGGAAGACTTCTACTGATATTGGACCAAATCGGTAGACCGGTACCGGAGTAAAACCCAATTTAGTGTCTCTTTTAAAGACGCGGTAACTCAAATACGCTTTACCGGATTTTTAGGAAACTTGGTATACACATTTATAATGTCCATGGGAAGACGTCTTTTGATTTTGGATAAAATCGGTTGAACTGTTTCGGGGTAATGCTCAATTTAGTGCCTATTTTATGGTAATATACGTATTCGAAATAATTTATGAAATGCAAATCAGTTATCATGACAACATAGTCAATTTTTTACTGTGATCTTATAAGGCTTTGGCAATTAAAATACAGTTAGCTATGACAACACTATTGCTTTACATGCGCTTATCAAACTAGACCGTTAAACTGACCCAGGTGGCTAAGATGGTAACGTCTTGTTCGCACATTCTGGAATTCCATGGTTCAAATCCCGAAACCGGCCAATTTGACTTTTTTTTTGTATTCTGCATATAATAATTGCAATCATAACTGATTAAACAAAAACATACTGGCACTTTGTTACATCAGATTACCTGATTTTATTTTTTATGTAAACTCACAAAAGTTCTCGGTATAAATGTGAAAAGATCTGCGTGGCAAAAAGTCACGTGGAATGATATATTGGGATCGTACTCGCAAAAGACTGACTTAATTCACTGGACAACACCATACCTGAAGGTTAAATAGTTTTGTGCGTTTATTTCTTGAAATCAGATGCTGTCAGTAGGGTTGACGTAGCGTGATGCTTCTATTCATATAATTAAACGAGTTTTTTTTTTATGGTGTGGAAGAATACCTTGCAGTTCAAGGACTCAGGAGCTGATGATTGAAGATTCACGAAATTTGTTCTTCGCCCTCCCTCACCTGTTGGCAAAGGAAATTTCCTAGCCCATCCTAATGCCTGCACTTACACCTTGTCACGTGTCATTGATATGGAATTGTATTTTAATCAATACCCAGATAATATTTCCATGCACTATGACATTTTAAAATATGCATGCATTTATGCATTATCAAATGACCAAATAGGCACAATGACGATGGAAAACACTACCGATATGTACTATCAATATTCAACCTTTCTACCTCATAAGACATGATAGGTGAATATTTAAAGGTTGATATTTGAGACAAAGTGAGGCTTTTTTTTTACCTTTTATGGAACATATAAATCTCTGATCATAATTTCATTAATAATTTTGTCCAGTTTATCTTAGCTGCCATACCCAATCCTTATATGTGTGGCCTATTTGTTTAGGGTCGTTCCCAACCCGCCTCTCCCCTCCTCCTTACGTGGGGTTCCATACATACATACAATCCTTATATGCAGATCGTAAATACTTCTAAACGTATTCAATAGTCCCTATGGAATCAACCAATGGTAGGCCCAATGCTTCCAAGTTAGTTACTGCGGTGGGAAATTTTACAAAGTTTGTCTTAGACTAATGTGAATTAAGTTGTTTTGTACGTTCTTATTCTTAAATGCACCTTAAAAATCTTGAATGCATCCACTTCAAAACTGTCAACAACCTAAGACCATAAATAAGTATATAAATTAGTTTAATTAAATAATGTATACTTTCGTAGTTTAAAATAATAATTCCCCAAAGGAAAGGTTAACTATTAGGTATTTTCTGGATACTTTCGGGGTATTGTAAGATCAGGAAAACCAAAATTTATAAAATGCAGAACTGGTATTGTGCTATTTATTATAAAATATGCACTCAAACTACAAAAAAGAAAGCAAGCCTAATATGCAACATATTCTCCAAAATATGCTTTATTAAACCTAAAACCCCCAAAACATGCATTCTGCGTGAAATTGTTCTTAAAAAGGCCAAAACACGCAAATATGCACGGGAAAAGTATACTCTTTTGGAATCAGTAAGCCATGAAATGTATATATAGAAAGTTTGAGAACTGTAACAAGCTTACGTAGAAGTATGCATTTACATGAAAATCCAGTCTTAAGTCCTTATGAACAGATTTTATGTGAAGCTCTCACATGTCTTCTTCTACCATAATCGCGGATCTCGCTATTTTCTCGCATCTATAGTGAACTGACACATTGAGAGAGTGCACATTCAGATGTTTCAGCGTCATCTAAATCCATAAAGCGAAACTTCTTCGTATACGTATTAGAAAAAGTAAGAGGAGGTCGCCATGCTTTATGTCACATGTCCACCAAATATCTAACTCATCACAAAACAAAGATTATGATTTTTTCTCAAGCTAATGGTTATGGTCCGAACACGAAATATTCACTCAAATATGTTCTAAAATTTATAAAATATTCTCCGGAACCAATGAAATATGCTCTATCATTTGAGTAATTTTAATACTTTACGTTCTCTCGTTATCTGAATGACATTATAAATTAGAATAGTATATTGCGACACAGGGGCCGTAAGGCATGTTTACGGATCGAGGAAAAAGTTTGAAAACACGAGGCGCTTGCGCCGAGGGTTTTCAATTTTCCGAGATCCGTAATGCCTCTATGGCCCGTGTGTTGCATGCTATTTTTTGCACGACGATTACTTATATCAATTTAATTATATTAATTGTGATATTACCTGAAAATATTATGTATATGTTTGCGGGCGGTAATATTACTTACGGCCCTTGGGCCGTAAGTGTTTGCATGCGGAAAAGGCTAATCGCCCCTAGCAACAAGATTGCGTGTGGTAATGTCAACTTACGATCCATGTCAACAAGGTTCGTAAGTACCACTAATTAGCTAAGGAGTGCAAAAATATATACGTTTTATAAATTACATTACAAAACTTTTAAAAACAAAGTAAATACAACAAATTTTAGTAAACTGAAACCTAATGAAATGAAACGTCACTTTACTAATATTAAGTTATAGACCTGCAGTCAGTTTTTATACTAGGTATTGCCAATTATTGTGCAATCGTTTCTCAAAACATTCACTTAGCCAGATGTGCTGTAAATGTTTAAATTATCAGAGATATGCAAAAAAAATTACACATCTCTCAGAAATATGTCGTTAAAAAGTGAAAGATTAATAAAATATGCATAGATATTTTAATACCAAGCAAATATGATGCATAATAGCAAACTATCAAAATATGCAACAATATGCAAAACGAAACCATCAATTTTTCGTTATTTATTACATGTCTTGAACATATTTTAACACTTGCATGTAATAGAGTGCATGTAATAGAGATCATGATTTTTCATAGGCGCAAAGGGGACCTCAAAACATGAATTATATGTATTTAGATATATATATATATATATATATATAAAATATAATACGTTTATATCTGAATCAGTTCCCCGCAGGCCTATCGAGATTGTCATGTAAACGCAGACATAATCCGGCATGAACTTACTTGTTCCTTCAGCTAATCGTCAATTTAATCAAAACACCTAGGGACTCTAATTTTTATATTATATTACTCTTGTATGCCATGATTTGTTCGTGACTAGAAATTATTAATAGAACACGCTATTTTTAATCACGAATAAACACTGCGATTGTTTACACAGGTTGGTCACACAAATAGTCACAAAATAACTACCCCAAATATAAAAATGTCAATACACTCCCTGAATTTTCTATGTAAACAGGGATCGTACTGAGTTTGAACAGGATTCGGATCTATTTCAATCCTGTTTGTAAACGTGGTAATAAACCCAAAATAAAATTTCAGGGTGGAATACAACAGTTTCCCAACCTTTGGTAAGGGGTGTGTGGGAGCGATGAAATGGGGGCCAAGAATCCTCATTTAACTCATATGCTCATTTAAGATGTCATATAGTCAAAAGATTTCATAGATCTTATCTCAGGCTGTACAAGTACAAGTACAAGCTACTACCGTTAGCTGGCCGCAGACACAGATCACTGATGAACAGGCTTTAAAACTTAGTGCCCGATCGAATATGTTAACAGCAACCATACTGTACAGACTTTGCTCGGCGTATGCCCTAGCTACCATATGCTAGTTCACGTGATAGTAAACAAACCGAAATACAGATATAGGAAGACCACAAAATAACTTCTCATTATCTAAACTCACATTACAAGCATGCAAAACGATACTTTCTCCTGTTTGTGTATAATAGTCCCTCCCAAATGTTTCAATATATGTTTGCGTTTTAGAACACTATACTTTCGGCATGCCGAACACGTATTATAAATTTAAACACGCACAATGACAAGGTACACTGTTGACCAATTTGAGAGGCACCGTACCATAAGCGCATTCACTTCTCAGTACTACTATCAATGACTGTCTTATCAGCCTACGCAATCAACCCCCACCCCCTATACTCGAGTTGTTGGTAACCGGAATCAACTCCCTCTGTGGGTTCGGGCACTAAGTTTTAAAGCCTGCTGATGAATTCCCTTTCCGAGGATGAACATGATCAGATTCAGAGAGCCAAGGGGAAAATGCAAGCCCATCTTGTGGCTTTAGCTTTACACTGAACCGATTATGAAAGATCACAGAATAAAGTAATACAAAATTGAAAATATATTTTTATGATATATATTTACATTATATTTTTACCTATCGTTCCCTATCGTAGAAAAAATAGTATGTTAATCTCATGCATTAAGCCTTCGGCTCGTCTTTTCAAACTCCTCCTAGATTCTCCAATGATGCACTTCCCGTATTTGTATTGCAATGTACTATATTAGTACAATAGCCATACACTTTTCTATATGATATAACGTTAATAGTGAACAGAAAAATAATTGTGAAGTGAATGCTTAATTGTGATCAGAAAGAAAGGGAGAACTAAATGACATCTAATCTAAACTAAACCAATAGGCCTATTAATGCATTCCATGGATCCACTATAAGTCAAAAGACTTCGAAGTGGTCAAGGTATCACACACACACACACACACACACACACACACACTCACAGTAGACGTAAGTATAGCATTTACACAAAGAGGCTTTGTCTGGAGATCTATTAAAGTTAATAAAGTTAGGTTGTTCTTATTACTAATATTTTGGTGTCATGAGGATCATATGCGTAACCAGGCCGACCATATGGGGGGGGGTTATAACAATCCGCGGGGTCTGGGGGTATGGAATACCCCCCAGGGAGAGGGGGGTCCAGAGGTCCTCCCCCGGAAAATTTTAAAAATTAAGAAGGCAAAATAACGAGTTTTAAGCTTCCGGGGGTACTCCCCCGGAAAATTTTAAAAATTAAGACTCAAAATAACGAGTTTTAAGCTTCCCACGCTTTATAGCCTACTTGTATTAAGTTTTTTATGGGTAGACTTAAAAAAATTATACAATTTTCATTTTTTTAATCAATGGGGGGGGTTCAAACCCCCAAACCCCCCCCCCCCCTCGGTACGCCTATGATGAGGATAGTGGTTGAATATTTAAATAGCCGAATAGAAAATTCCTTTTTGGTACAAAGAAAGATTTGTTAATGGTTTGTGAAGATTAGGTTTATTCCTTGTGTTGATATCATGCATACTGTAATTTAAGAATTTCTCGAAATTATCCACTATATAACTAAGTTGTGTTCGGATAGGCCTATATTCACATGCTCAGAGCAGTATGTTATGAGATTTGAATAATTCTCTGCATAATTCCTAGTAATATCTGTAAAGCTATATAGTACCATTTCACTTAGAAAAAGCTAATAGCTTAGAAAGAGTCTACTGCAAATAAATTGTAGGTTTCTGTCCAAATGAAAGTTTTGTCTGTCAGCATAATATATTATATATGACATTCTCTTCATGTAAATTGGTTGTGAGAATGGAGAGAATGTCGTTACTACATTGCGCAGTTGTTGTTTCAGCCAGATGCAATACTTCATTGTTTACCAGGCAAGACTGAGTTTCTTCATCAGTGGGTGGCTTATTTATTTATTTATTTAATATACAATTTCATTTAGCCCTATTTCACCATAAGGTACATAAGAGCTATAGTTTTATGTCAATTACAATTTATAATATACCTGTTATCTTGTATACTAGAGTAGCCTGTTTTGCTAAAGTTTAAATAAAATTATCGTAAACTCTTAAATATAAAACATATGAAATAGTGAAATTCTCTACAACAACAATCCTTGCTAAAAATTTTTAAGAGTGGTTTATCATAATTAACAACACAATAGTTTAAGTGTCCTGTTAAAGAAAATCTTTTCCTTTCAAAGAGTGGGCAATCAAAAAGTAGATGTTCTACGGTCTGGTTTTCTTTACAAATACATAAATAACCATTCTCCCTTAATATATTAAACCTTTCAAAGTAAGAGCCAAAAATTCCATGACCTGACAAGAATTGTGTTAATACAAATTCAGGTTCAATTTTGCTTTGAAGTCGGGATTCAATATTTGGAAAAAATAATTCTTTTGTAACTGTTCCTTTAACACTAGATAGCCACTGATTGTTCCACCTAGTCTTAATGAGATCCCACATCTTTCTTCGTGCATAAGAGTAAGGACAAAGAGAGTAGCTATAATTTAGACTCGAAACTGCGGCTGATTTGGCAGCAGCATCGGCTCTCTCGTTACCGGCAACTCCATGATGGCAAAAATAATTACTCTTCACAGAATCTTTGTGAAAAATTGTTTCAAATAAAAGTTTGAGATCCTAACATAAGTACATCATGTACAAATTGTAACTGCTCGTCAGAGCAGTTTTCGAGAAAACTACGTAAATGAAATGTTTTCCATGTAAAATTGCGTTAAAATTAAGAGAAAGTCGTCTCCGAACTTCGTGTCACATCCCCAGAAGATACCTAATCCAAATACGAAATTTTGTTTTCATACGATTTTTGTTCTGGACACACATAGGCCTACATATAGACATGTTTCTGAAACTAGTATTTTTGGGTTCAGGAAACGTCAAAACATATTGTATTTATGTTAAAACTCAAACTTCCAGTTTCGGGTTCGAATACAATGCTTCCTCTGGCTATATAGCACGGCAGAGGAACTAGACTAATAACAATGTTTATCAGCAATGATGACAATCGTAGAAATTGAACAAAAGCCTTAAAACTAGGGATGGGTCCTCGATACTTTCGATACCTCGATACTTTCGATACCTCGATACTTTCGATACCTCGATATTCTCGATACTTGCACGGTATCGGCATCGAGCGATACTTCAGAAAACTCGCTCGGTACTTTTTCGATACTTTGGTAACTCTGCAATTAAGTCAGAATGGTAGTATTTTTTAACAAAAACTTGTAAGTTGACTGTTTAAAAAACTAATTTTAGTTTTAATGTAGAGTTTAAATATGCACACTTAATTAATTTAGTTGGTATTGCACAGTTCTCTCAACTTTTAATTTTTAATGTACCTATTTATTGAAACTGGAAATGCTGACGATATCGAGTATCGAAGTATCGAGTATCGAGGGAAAATCATGTATCGGTATCGAGTATCGAGAAAATCTGGTATCGACCCATCCCTACTTAAAACCATTCGTATTAAATTTAGAACTCATTATCATTTCAATAAAATGTTTCAACATAAGACTACATGAATATAGTGAAAGCAGTGCGTGGATCAGTGTAAACGCTAGCACAAGTGTTTCTCAACACTAACCTTGAGCCGGGTCGCATTGCTGCAGAATCTCGGACCCTCTCTGCCTCCAGGATGGATGCTGGGGAAAGCGGGATGTTGGACCATACTTCGTCATCACTTTCTCCTGCGTGTTTCACTCGGGCCATAGACATTACTGTAAATAATGTAACTAATGCTTTGAAATTACCGGTAGATGCACGAGGGATATTGTCGCAAAGACTTATTTAAGGAGACTATTCCATTCATGCGACGCGTATTTGATATTGAGCAGTAACGTTTAGCAATGTCTCGTATATCGACCATTCAAGGGTTTATAATGCTTGTAAGTGACGCAAGGATGCCATTTTATCTGATAAATCATCAGGTTTTTACTCGACATGTCACAGTGTCCATCGAACACTCGACAATCTTGAATTCTTGAGAGTTGCAAATCAAACGGCCTAAAAAATAATATGTATTTAAAATTAAAACAATTATATTAGTGCTAATGTTAATGTTATACTAAATTGAGTTTAATTCGTTTAATTAAAAACCAATTTATGAAAAAAATAATAAATAAGCATCTGCTAATTCACGGTCGTCTGCCCTCGGTAATTGTTCAATCCGAAGGGCATAGCCTATATGAAAACCCACCACAGGCTCATTCGTTCTATTTTCTTTTCCCCTTGATTGCTTTGTTACACGTCGCTTTTCATTTTCATCTTGCATTGTAATATCTTGACTACAATATGGTTGAGTTACGCCTTGGTGTAGTGGTTAAGGGACTGCGCTACAAACCGGAAGGTCGCGGGTTCAATTCCCGATGAGGACGTTGAGAATTTTCAATTGGCCTAATCCTTCTGGTGACACTATGGCCCTGGGGTAGACTCAGCCTCTAACAGAAAAGAGTACCAGGAGTATTCCTGGGGGTAAAATAACGGCCGGTGCGTAGGGCTGACAACCTTGCCACCTTCATGTGCCGTATGTCACAATCTGGGAGCCTTAACATTCTGGAAACCAGGGATCGCTTTACCTTTACCATGGTTCTTCTCTCGTCCATTTTGATGAAATTTCATAAGGAGTTTTCATGCTCTTTTATTTGGATCATCTATATTTCCACTTTTACTAACTTCACCTATGCAAAACGATGCTCTTCTTACCCAGTTTGCTATGGAAACCGAGCTAGGCCACCTTCAATTAATTTCGAATTGTACGGAAAACCACCTCAAATATTATAATAGATACCTGAATGTATGCAAAACAGATTTGTAACAAAAACAGCAATAGGCGGCTGAAGAAACTAGCCTAAATGCAGCAGCGCATTTTCCGTACATAGAAAGCAACGATTCATTATAACACATGTCAAGTAATAAGGTTCTTTCATTGCTAAGTTATGTAGGTTAATGGTGTCGAAGAAGCCGGTAGTCTTAAATTGAGCGATTGCAACTTCTTCTGTGTAAGACGAAATAGACGAAAGATCGAGCAAAACTCGTATTTTTACATTTCCTTCGTGAGTAATGATAGCCTATGTCTTGGGGTACAGTTTTACCTAAAAAGTAGTTCTAACGAAATTATGTTCTTACAGAGCTTATATATGTCTTTCTCAGTTGAACCACAGAAAAATAGCATTTGTTACGTTATTGGCCAACGAAGTTTGAAAAGTTACGAAATTGCCCGGACAATATTGGGCTCATTGCCCAGTTATATTCTTTTATACTAATTACACCAGTTTTACAACACCATTGTTATATGTTTAACGTAATACTAAAAATATTTAAACTAATAGGCTACTACAACTAAAAATATGCAGAAAAAAGAAAAAAGAGACGCATAAAATTTGAAAATTACACAATGAAGGGAACAGATCAAAACATAAGTAATATATTTTTGGAGGAAACGAAAGACTTAAATAAAGAAAATGACATGGAGCATATCTTAACTACCATTTTTTAATTATTACCATTTTAAAGTTTTCAAATTTTTATCACAGATATTTTTAAACCGCTTATTGTTAGTATTAAATATGTCTATATTGCCCATTTTGTGCAATTGATTGTATAGACGGAGCACATTATACAGATGAGAATTATTATGGGAGTCAGTGTTTGATTTTGGAATGAAAAAAAGATTATGCAGTTTATAAGATCTATAATGTTGGAACATAAAAAGATATTTCTTCGAGAATATTAATATAATCTATTTCATTATTAAGTAATTTGTATAAAAAAAACAACAATGCATTACAATTTCGTCTGTGTGATAATTCAGGATTATTATCATCAACATCGCCCAACTATCTAGAACAGCGGTTCCCAAACTTTTTTCTCCTGGGACCCACCTTCACCTAGAATTTTTTTCGCGACCCACTACTACATAACGATAACCAATATAGGCTATATAAAATACAGCACATTTTTTCATATGCCTTTCAATAGTTGTATTGTGTTCAAATGTCTTTTATTCCTAATATTGAAAACAAGTTTAATTTTTCCCGCCCAGTGGGTCGCGACCCATAGTTTGGGAACCACTGATCTGGAACATTGTCGTTAATGTCCGGTCTTTGACGTCACTTCACAATGTACTTGAGCAGTTACGACCATTAACGATATTTCCCCAATTTACTTCATTGTCCGTAACGTATAGGCCTATATATACACATATTATCTATGGAGCATAAATCATGACAACTATTTTCTTTTTCAAAGTATAGCGATGGTACCATGAGATGTATGTTGTGTTTTGAATGTTAAGGGATCATGGAGCGAGTATGTATCCGTTCATGCTTCCAACTACCGCAAGGCATTAGAGTGGTACGATGCAGACGTATTATAGGCTACATTTCTGAGCCCAATCCTAGTATGCCATCAACTTTAATTAACACACAATTCCATCTATATTATCAAATTCGTACACAATGTTTGCACATTTGCATATGTTCTGAAGCTGATGAGTGAAGATACTTCATATTTGATTGAAAGTGAGGTAAGAAATAGGGTCAGTGTCCCTTAACGAACTGTATTCATTTTGTCCGTCTGTTAATGTTGTAATCTTCCCGTTGCCCTGGAGGCTTGAAGTCATATGCTTTTCTTCACAGCAACATACATGTTCAGTAATATACAGCACTTTATAACGGATTCATGACGCCGGAGTGCCAGTCTATGCGTCATAAATATTTTTGCTCTATTCGGGAAAATGTTATTTTGTATCTCTGAGATGAGGCACGTACACGAGGTACGGCTATGGACCAAGCGAGTCGGAGACCTTCTAATCCTATGTTCGTAGTAATGGCAAAAGATTGGAACAGATATTCCCTGGGACTTGATATCAGAAAGACTATTGACCTGTATGTCAACAATCGCGGAACTAAGATAAGTCTAGTCCCACTTCCTATAAGCAGTGGTGTAATCGGGGATTTGCGCCGGTTTACGCCGTACAACTTGCCCTCAGCGTATCTTACTCATTAGCGTTTAATTGCGCATCTTCTGCTTTGGTTATGTTTTATGTAGTTATTGTTTGTTTGCGTATTTGACAATTCTGCCGTTCTCTGGAGAGACCAAAGTGGTATGGACATTTTGCTTTCCCCTATCAGCGCAGATATCAAGATTTCTTCCATTGATTCTGCGTTGGTAGTGCACCGCTTTCATCTTTCGGCTATAAAATGACTCTAAATTTTAAAGAAAACGACTTAGTAATTATAAAAAATGACCTAGAAACTGATATTTTATTTATAAAAAATTATTACTGTACACACAAAGTTATAGACTAGTTTGTACATAATTGTAAAAACTGTAACATAACTGTTATGTTGTGAATGTTCTTTTCTCACGGAAATTTATACTGGCACGGTGGCACTGGCGAGTCAAAATTCGGCATTTCCTTTTGTGGTCTGCCGGATTATATTGTTGTTTAATTGAGGGTAAACAGTAGTTTGCACTCTCAAATCCAAGCAGGTAGTAGACTCTGGTGCCAAGTCAATCTGATAACAATAGTATAATACAAAATTTTGGCGTTTCTTTGATTCTCATTTTTGACTGAGACATGTCAGTTTTAATGAACATTTAAATTTTGTACTGTTTTTAATAAAAACTGTATTGTGCATTAATAGTTGTCAACTGTAATTTACTATTCATAACAATTAATTACATACCAATGCCACGATTCCCAGTAAATTGAATAACTACGGAGTTGCATTATTCGATGTCTGCTGAAAGACCAGAATTTGCAACATTCTGTTTACTTCATGACAAGCTATCAACTCCTCTGTTCTGAACTTTAAACAATACCGCACGCTCTTAGCTGGTGTGTCGAAAATTTATACACTCCACGCGCCGTTCTTTTGAGAGAAAATTCGCGCGTGTTTGGCAATTACACGCACAATCTTACGCGCGTACACTTTTGTTTACACTCTATCATGCTAGGAAGAACGTGCATGCATTTTGGGCTTATTTTTTCACCGCGCGTGATTGCCTGCTAACTTTTTCCTCCGATATTACTCGTACGCTCCCAGGAGTGTGGTAAAGAACTTGTGTGTGCGGCTTGCAATTGGGAAGGGACACCAGACGCGTAGTACGGATTATCGATATAGCAAAACTCATAGCCTAATTAGATAAATGTTATAAATACAAGTATTCCATTTAATAATTAAATTTTAATTTAAACCAGTAACCAGTAATAATTGCTAACTTTAAACTATATCATCACTACAGTCACTGTCAAACAAATTCTAAAAAATATATTTGGCAATCTTACATATAGATTCCAAAAGTACTTTTACCTCAAGTCCTTGTACAAGTCTTAACTTAATGGAAGTTTCTTATGAAAAAAAAAATAATGATGTGAATGTACGCAAGAAACTGTAAGTACACAGAAAAAAATCATGAAAACGGAACATTAAGAAATTAATTTTTAAAAAGGGACTTTTTCGTCTTGTTCAAGTTTTATCGGGACATCGGGAGCAAGTGAATAAAAAAATGAACAATCCCGTTAAATACGAGACGACGAGACGAGCAGTGGTGAAGTACAGTCCCCTTCTGCATCCACCTACAGTAATTTATTTTCTCTCATTTTTTGTATAAAGAATACTAGAGGCGGGATTAACATATAGTTAATAGTCGGCCCCGACCTTAGAGGAGCGGATGCGAGGGAGTTACTGTGACGATACAAGACACAAGAGAAGATATTATTGAGGTTATGCAAAGCACATCCTTGGAGCATGCGTACTGTTCATTAATCAGAGAGAATTACTCACAAGGGCTACAAGGACGCAGCTCTGCTCATTATAATAATATGAAAAATAAAGATTACCTGCACAAATATGCGGATTCTGAATTAACCGGCATTGCGTTTCTGTTGATACGTTAATGAGATGAAACTAATTATTTACAGTTTATTTTAGCGATCGTAACGAACGAAGCTCCCATTTCCCCCGAAATTGTCAATTATCCAAGACGTCATCATGTTTAAACTGTTTAGGCCCAACGGAAATATGCCAAATTTGTCATATTAATTAAGACTATCGATGACTATGGTAATAAAAAAAATGAAAATTTAATTATGTTTTAATAACTAACGAAAATCTTTGCCGTATATTTACTATAGTACGTTACTGTCCTATCATACTGGCATTATAGCGGTCGTCTTTTTTAAATTGACAATGGGTTGTTTACGGCTAAGTATTTACATACAGGGTAATGAACGAATATAGGCCTACGCATCATTTATTGGAGAAACTCTTTGAAGAAGCGAGTGCTGAGTATCATGTTTAGCAGGTTTCGGTAATGCGGCATAGGCATAACCAGGCCGACCATATGGGGGGGTCTGGGGGGGCATTCCATACCCCCCAGGGAGAGGGGGGCTCGGGGGTTCTCCCCCGGAAAAAATTAAAAATTAAGATGCACAATAACGTTTTAAGCTTCCCATGCTTTATACTCGTATTAAGTAATTTATAAGCAGACTTAAAAAAATTGTACAATTTTCCTTTTTTAATCAATGGGGGGTTCAAACCCCCAAACCCCCCTCGTTACGCCTCTGTAATGCGGTAATGACAAGTGTCTTTCAGTACATTCAAGCTAAACATCGCAGGAATTTTAAACAAATAATTAACAGTGAATTGGTGATTTACTGTACTCCAGTTAGTTGCATTTTTCTTTGCTTTTACAGAAAATCGACAAATCTTAAGAATACACTCAAATTGCACAAATTGACACTGTATTATGGACTGCAATATGTGGTGTTGAAAGTTGAAACATGTTTCATGGTGGACACTTCACTAGCTGCAATCTGATTGGTCATTTTCTTTCTTAAGAATTAATAAACCATGGGGAAAAAAAGCTGTGAAACAGTCACATGAGTTTCTCTACCCTAAGCATGGAAATACAATTTTCAGTACCTGCAATCTGATTGGTCGTTTTCTCTCTTAAGAATTAACAAACCATAGGGAGCTATTGTTCATAAACCCAAGGAAAAAAAAAGCTGTGAAACAGTCACATGAGTTTCTCTACCCTAAGCATGGAAATACAATTTTCAGTAGCTGCAATCTGATTGGTCGTTTTCTCTCTTAAGAATTAACAAACCATGGGGAGCTATTGTTCATAAACCAAAGGGGGGGGGGGAAGCTGTAAACAGTTACATGAGTTTCTCTACCCTAAGCATGGAAATACAATTTTCAGCACCTGCAATCTGATTGGTCGTTTTCTCTCTTAAGAATTAACAAACCGTGGGGAGCTAATGTTCGTAAACCAAAGAAAGAAGAAGAAGAAGGAGAAAAAAAGGCTTTGAAACAGTCGGATGAGTTTCTCTATCCTGAGCATGGAAATACAATTTTATCATAGGTAATAGAGATTACGAATTTATCTGTTGAAACTTGTATTCTCGAGTGGGATTGATGCCTTGAATAAAATGTAGCAGATTATATAAATCATAATTACTTTCTTACTTGTGTTGTTTAAAATAAAGTCAGATCACGGCTTACTAAAAGAATGAGCAATCGAATGTGTTAGTAAATACTAGCCAATGCTACCAATACTGGCAAGGGGAAATAGTTCACCTAATTAAGATATGCTAAAATCAGAACAGGATAAAAGCACACGAATTGACTTGCACTCTTACCAATATAGACATATAGGGACTCTAGTCAAGTTAAAGCCCTGTCTATAAAATAGCATCAGTGGGATGAGGCTATTGAACTGAGGCCGTGGTACCTGGATTGACGTCTGGTCTGTTATGAGTAAAGACAGAATTTTTATGCAAATTCATGATTTTATATAAGTTTGTTACAGTTCTCAAATTCGCTAAATATCTATTTCATGGCTTACTAATTCCAAATAAGTACACTTTTTCCTTTCATATTTGCATGTTTTGGCCTTTTTGTGAACAATTTCACGCATAATGCACGTTTTTGTAAATTTAGGTTTAATAAAGCATATTATGAAGATTATCTTGCATATTACGTCCATTTTTCTAGTTTGAGTTCGTATTAAATGGCATAATATTGTTTTTTATAAATGTTGCCTCTTAAAACATTGGTTTTCCTGATCATACAATATCCAAGTCTACTACAGAAAAGACCTAACCGTTTACAAGTTTCATAGATGAATGAAATGTACAAACGACTTAAGTTATTGCCTACCGCAATAACTAATTCGAGGCTATGGGCCTATCTTTGTCCGATTCTCTAGGGATTATTGACGGCGTTCAAAAGTAGGCCTATTAGGATCTGCATAGTGCATAGGTGTACCGAGGGGGGGGGGTTTGGGGGTTTGAACCCCCCCCCCATTGATTAAAAAAAGGAAAATTGTATAATTTTTTAAAGTCTGCCCATAAATTACTTAATACAAGTATAAGGCGTGGGAAGCTTAAAACTCGTTATTTTGCGTCTTAATTTTTAAAATGTTCCGGGGGAGGACCTCCGGAAGCTTAAAACTCGTTATTTTGCGTCTTAATTTTTAAAATTTTCCGGGGGAGGGCCCCCGGAAGCTTAAAACTTGTTATTTTGCATCTTAATTTTTAAAATTTTCTGGGGGAGGACCCCCGGCCCCCCGCTCCCTGGGGGTATTCCAGACCCCCGCGGATGTTATAACCCCCCCCATATGGTCGGCCTGGTTACGCCTATGGCATAGTGGGATGTGGGTATGGCAGCTAAAGATAAACTGAACGAAGTTATCAATGGAAGTCCTACTTATGGCTTTGTGTGTTCCCTGAAATAGTAATTTGCGGTGAAAATATTGAAGAAAAAAATTTGGATTCACTTTGTCTCAAATATAATTTAAGATAGCATCTGTCATTTTCTGTGACGTAAGAAAGGTCATTTTCAGCGTACAAAACATTTTGATAGATAAACTTGACTACTGAAAATTTAGAAAGGCTGTTAGTAGGTCTAGTACCACAGTAGTACACTGTGCCACTAACTAAGTTTGAATTTTGCATATTTGAAGTGTCTTTCCCTTCATTGTGCATATTGGATCATTTGATAGTGCAAGAACGCATGCATGTTTTAAGATTTGATAGTGCAAGAACGCATGCATGTTTTAAGATTTGATAGTGCTTGGAAATCGTGTCTTTGAGTAATATAAAGTTACAGGGACTCTAGCAAAAATGTGACAGGCCCAGGTCTGTACATTTCAATACAATTAAAAGGAATCCTGTGGGACAAAATTCCGGCACACTGGCGACGGTCGCATACCTAAGTTACAGACTCCCGTCGTTAAATAACTAGGCCTACATAACTAATATGCAGAAACGTAAAAGATAAGCTGGAGAAATGGAAATTATTTTGGTGCAACTATTTGAAATAGATTAGAATGTTAACAGTATAACCCAGGCGATCGCTAGCTTAAAAGCAGAGGATGTGGCGGTGTTTTTTGCAAGGTGAAAGCTCCGAGGAAATTGTAAACTGCCGACACAATGAGTGGGATTGGGGATTGTTCACAGGAAGATAATAGTTAAGCAAACGAGACAAGAAACACTGTTGAGTAAGAAGAAGATTGCAGCCGCTACAATTAACATCCTCACAGGAAACAACGCAATAGTGAAATGCATGGTGGCTCACGGTTCTGTAGATTTCTATGAAGAAAATAATTTATTATAAATAGGCTATAAATGAAGCTGCTTGTGTCTTCACAAGTTGCCAGAGGATACAGGTTGTTAACTCCATCTATCAAAGACAAATTTATTAAGTACATGGCGTAAATAAATATCAATAGTTTAACGCTACTCTTCCAAACAGAAGCTCACAATATTACTTACTGACGTAAATACGGTGATTCAAGATTGACATCGAATCAACAATGATGCTTTCAGTTAGATGTTTCGCTTCTTCTTTGGTGATCCCTGGTTTTTGCAGCTGTTGTGCAACCGAGCGATAGATCAAACCTCGGGAATCAAACAGAAGACCATGTACTGAAAAATGACGGCCACCAATTCTTGCATGGTATTTTTCTTCAAGGAATGGTATGCAGCTCTCGTAGATGCTCTTTTTTCTACGTCAACATTTCCAGCTTGATCATAGACATTGAATTCATAGCGAATGGTTGAATCAAGAAAATAACTGTTTTAGCTCCTATCTTGGTCTATATATCTATAAATTATTAACATGCAAACAAACCTAAACTATTGTATTCCAAAAGGTTACACCTAATTACATTAAAATTAGTTTTTACTACTTTGGATAATAGTTAATGCAAGATTAGGTTAACAAGAATTTCTGGTTCATAGACAATCTCAGGAATAGAATTCAACATACAGTATCTATCTGTGCGGGATTGGAACATTTTAAAGGGGACAATGGCAATGTCAATATCAAAATTTATATATATATATATATATATATATATATATGTAGTAGCTTTCCCATATTATTATAGAAATTAAAACTAACTTAATGTACACATTTTACAAATATTTGTCAAATATCTATTCATAAAAAAAATTACACTAACTTTTTCATACAAAAAGTTTGGCTTTAAGAGGATTCAAAAAGCCCTATTCCTCAAAAGTTAAATTTCAATATTTCATGTTCTTTTTCCTCTGGTGCTAGCAGTATTCATTTTGCGCTACAAATTAAGAAAATAATATTTCTTATCATATTTTAGATGAATGACATATATGTAGTCAGATACCACTGACCTACTTCTCGGGCGAAGCAAGCCGTTGAAAGTGACAGTTTTTCAAGAACAACCTCTGCCTATAGTTGTTTTCCGGCAAAATGACCCAGGCGGTTTAAAATAATTTATTTTATGGTAAAACTTCGGTTTATAAAGTTGTTACAAGGATAGGCTACTGAAATATTGTTTATACAACATTATAATATGTAGCCTATGTGACTATTGTAACGTCAGTGGCTTGTTCTCGTATTTCAAAACAAAAGTGTCAATCTGGTAGAAACAATTTGTAACGCTTGGCTTTCTGTTCCCAAGTTCGCCCTTCAATTCCGGCGGTGGTTGATAGCATTCAAATATGCTTAAACACGACAGTCCCATGCCTGATGTATTCTGCCAAGGAAATGTAAACTATCATTTGTTATCATGAAAACTGGAAATCGAGTGGGTGATTTACAATGTCTTTCAAATAAACGTATAAAACATTTCTTCATTCTTTCTCAAATCTTCAAAACTTCCTTTACAAAACGACCACAAGAACGCGTGAGAAGAACGGACATAGCCTAGTGTAAAGTAGTGTAGTAGGTAGACTTCTCTATTAGGGCATTTGTTCGCTGGATTTGATAGGAACGCTAAGAGACTGTTTGCTTTCAGTGAACTTTCACTTGTCAGCACAGCACAAGCGCATTGCACTACAATATAAGCGTAGGCTATATACATTGCCAAGTTCTACATGCGACTTCCATTGAAGAATATAGTAAAATGCCTTGGCTGCGAAAGGGCTGGAGTTTAAATCTTAATAAAGATCTCCAACTTTGTAGGACTTGGGAGGAACTAGCGGTTAAAGGGTTCATGGTTCTTTACTGCAAACGGATTCGTACTTTTCCGTACAAATGGATTCGTGGTACGTGACTTTTTGCTAGAAATGTGTTCTTTGATCGTGGATTTTCTCTGCAAATCGATTCCTGGTTCGTGGTTCTTCACAGAAAATGAGGTGGCTCACTCGCTGCCAATCTTTCGTGCGTGGTTCGGGGCACTATTCTGCAAAGGGATTCATGACTCATGTTCCCTATTGTCTAAAACACCCAGAACTTTTAAAGAAAAAGGATGAAGTGGATATAGAAAAATTGCATGTAACGGCTAGAAAACTCGTTAATTTCACTAATAGGCCTATAGGAATGAAAAATCCTCTTTTTTCCTCACAATGTATTTGTTTAGTTTCTCATCTTTTTTTCTTTAATTTCTTTATTTTAGTCATTTGTATTAAGCTATATATTACTCAAATACTTATGTTCTAATTTTTCTTTGTATTTAATGTAGCCTACGTATCTTGTATTCAGGTATATCATTTCTTGTTTTAATTTATTATTATTATTATTATTATTATTATTATTATTTCATGTTTTTGCTCTTGCTGAGTGGTAGAGAAGGCCTTATGGCCTTAACTCCGCCAGGTTAAATAAATAAATAAATAAATAAACAACATTGCAGTACTATAGAAGTTTGCATTCAGTGAAGTCTCCGGTTCGCGAGGCAAGGTTTACATAAGTTTATGATGAAAGTTGCTAGCTTATAATTACGCTTAAATCAATTTCGAAAATTATTTAATAAAAGAACATATCTGGAATGTTAGTTTAGATTTACGAGGGCCACCGCAAAAGTCATGGTCAATATTCTTTTCCATGACTATAAGCTCCTAAACCAGTGACGAATGCAGCATAATTTCAACCCATGTCTATCTCCATACTTTTATTGTCTTATATTTATCACTTTCGTTACATCGCACTTACGTGTACTTGTGGTTTTTATGCACATTCACAAGGACTGAACACTGAAACATCTTCATACCTGTAGCTTCTTTGATTGGGTACCGCGATATATAAATTACATATGATCAAATGGAGATGTGAAAATTATGTTCAATTTCAATTTCAACAATATTAATAACAGTAGATATTATTGATAGTATTACAGCGTTTACTATATACCATAAAACAGCTGATCTTTACGCAAAGTGTCACCAATAACACACGAAGCGCTACCATCGCGATGTATCGATTTAGATTTAGATTTATTAGCCAAATGTAATAGGTTTACATGGCTTTGTCAAGTACACGAGTTCAACAATTTGTACAAAATAAATTTTAAGTACACAATTATACTTAATTTCTAGGTTATGAATTTTGACAAGTACATGAATTGAACAAAATTGAACAAATTAAATTTAAGGTAAACAAAAATACTTAAATTCTATGCTATGAACTTACCTTAAAAATTAAATATTTTGTATAATCTAGGTAATGAAAATAGTCAACTTATCTTATACATCTCATAATTTAGTCCTCTCTTTAAATTCCTCTGTTGTATAAAAGGGATTTTCTACCAGGTAAGATTTTATCCTTCTTAACTTGATTTTATATTATTTGTTATATTTTTCAGTGTATCAGGTAAGTGATTGTAGGCCTATAGGTGCTTTGCAAGAATTTCTATACACTTGTTGCCTAAAGAACCTCGTAAAGATTTCTTAGAATGGTATTTGATTTTTATTATTACAAATTAAATATTTTCATAAGCAGGGCAGAGTGAGTATTTTAATTTTTGTTATTATAGTTCTGCAAGAGATTGTCTGTGGTATTTTCTCTATCGCCCTAAGTGTTTTTTTTTTTCAAGTCTAAATAATTTTAGTATTTTTATTTTTGTAGTCGAACCCCACAGAATAACACCATTGTTTAAATAAGAGTGAATTAATGCGAAATATAATTATTGTTTGAGGGTGTCTTTGTCCATAACTTGTGCAGTCTGTTTTAGAATGTATATACCTGTATTTATTTTCTTTCTGACTTTCTCAATATGTAAATGCCACCGATTGTCTCGTCGTCTGTTATCTCGCTAATAATGACGCAAACAGCGATGTGTTTTATTAATTTTCGTGATTTTAAATATTCTTTACATACTTGATTCTGTGAATATTCGCTAAATAGTCACAATAAAAAATAATTCGAGGTCCGAATTCTCTCAAGATAAATACTGACCTCTCATTATATTACCTATGACATTGCGGGTAAGACGATACTTTTATAATACATAATTGGAAGGGTATGATATACGTATGCCAACGTTTAATGTATCCATTTTGAACAACACAAAAATCTGTATTACAAGAGAATTAAATAGACAAAATAAAATTAGGCTATCAATCCTTCGTCGTAAAAAAATGTTGTTAGGCTTACTCCAATTACAAATAAATTACATATACATATATACAGTCTATCGAAGCAATCCCCCACAGAATTCACCACACGCTGCCAACGATATGAAATTTGTCAGAGCAATGACCAGAGATCAAAAGACTATTTTATGGCGAGGTTGAGAGTAATAAAATTGATGCCTTTCACATCGTAGGCAGTATGTGATGGGTTATTTGGGAAGCTATTCCAAAGGACAGTACATGTCATACGTAGGGATTATGTATATGTCATTTGCATGTTATAGTTACAGGAACACACACATTTTTATACGATAGTGTTTTATGCTAACATGGTGGGAACTCAAACTTTCTTCACCCAATGCCGGTAATCTAACCTATCTGCGTCTTTTCCCTACTTACATATTATGTGCATCACTTATTTCGAAGCCTCTAGCATTTGATAACCTGATTATCGCAGATATACAATATAGCCTGCTGCATAATCATATTTGCTGGTTGATTTAACAATTTCAGTCTTACCTGTGTTTTTACTTCTTTTATTCCTTAATATTGACTTAACGATTTATTTTTCCAGCAGCTAAATTATGATGCGGCCACTTGAGAGTGCACAGAAGTGCATCGATCGTCACAAAGATTAAAATAGTACTAGTCTTTAACATTGTTACCTCTTGCATATTCAGAACAGTTGTTGTTAGTGAATAATTATTGTGTTCACCTTTATTATTCGCTAAATCACTATTGTACAAAAATAGTATGTAATATACCTGTTTTAAGTGCATTGGAGAACCTAGGAAATTTTAAAAGACGAGCGAGATAGCCTATGGCGACAATCGATATATTATAACATATTGATCGTCTCACCATAGTCGATAGTCGCGCTTCGTGCGGCTTCTCATTAGCTGTGAGCTATTGTACTTTTTTTATTAACTTCTTTGCTAAAATAATATCGTGTAATAATTAATATGGGGGTACGCCGCAGTGTAGTGGTTGAGGCGCTGCGCTACAAACCGGAAGGTCACGGGTTCGATCCCCGATGAGGTCATTAGAGCTTTTCAATTTGTCCTAATTCTTCTGGTGGCACCATGGCCCTGGAGTCGACTCAGCCTCTAACAGAAACGCGTATCAGGAGCAATCCTGGGGTAAAGGCGGCCGGTGCGTAAGACTGACAACCTTACCACCTTCGTGTGCCAACTGTCTAAAATCTGGAAGCCTCAGCCTCCTGGAACCCTCTGGGCCTCCATGGCCTGTAATAAGGAACACTTTGAGAGGCGATGCCCTCTCTCGGAAAATAAGCGTAACAAAATTAGTATTGGTAATGAAACCTCCACTTGTAGGCCTTATGCCCCACCATAGGAGTACAGGAACGAGTCAGTCAAAAGTTATTGTAAGAGAAAATCGTCTTGACATGCGTATTCTTATTTTGACTGATACACAGGAAAGCGGCTTGATGTGGTAAGGTTCCACTCGACTTGATAGCACGGTCACTGAGGAAGAGCTTTCACCAGCCATGCTTCTAATGAGACTTCTTCGTGTATGGGTTTCTCCTGGCGGCACGAGATGTCCCTCCCCCACTAATATCACTTCTCCGTGTTATATCATCTATCTCATATATTTACATTAGTACAAATGTACATTTTTTACTCTCTCTTTCCTTAACATAGGTATCATATACTGTAGGCCTAGTCACCTGGGTAAAGAATGTAAGGATTCAGAAAACTAAGGAAGAATCTAGGAATACTTATATGAGACGTAGAATATTTAGATCATTTAGACGTAGAGACATTTAATGTGACGTAGAACAATATTGATGATTGTCGTACTGTTCCTATGAGGGAGAACTGTAATAATATATTCAGTTTTCCTTCAAGTATCCCAGTTTGAATGACAAAGCAAGGTATACTTAAGTGGCAAACCCATTAACATAGCGCATTAGGTTTTCTAGAGTTTATATAAAAACGGAACCTTTTAATTTTTTTGTATAAAACCTGGGACAGTTAAGGAAAAATGGGACAAAAATTTAATTAACAAAATTTAGGAAATATTTACTTTTAACCCTTGTCTCATGCACACAAATTATGTCAAATGGCTTCTTAAATTCATTCTGCAGAGTGGTGTAGGTAATTTATTCCACAGAAATTGATGCCTCATTGTCACTGTACATTTCAATATTATGTATTCTATCAAAAAGTTATTTTTTTCTTACAATTTAACATAAAAGTCAGCACATATTACTGCATTAAAGTATGTTTTGACAATGAGCAAGACCTTCACTGTTGTAACATTTATTAATGTAGCGTGAAACACACAGGTCAATCACAACCACAAAAAAGCAGGACATTTGAGTGCCCCCAATAAAACTTTCGGGACAGCGGGACATTTTGTCAAAAAACGGGACTGTCCCGGAAAAAACGGGACGAATTAACACCGTATTCTAGAGAAAGACTATAAACTACTTAAATCATAATAAGTTTAATATACTACTTCAATTATAACCAATACTCTTTGTAATAATTTTATATATGTGACAAGGGTAATGGTTATAATTAAAGAATTATTATAATTTAAGTAGTTTGCAGACTTTCTCAAGAAAAGGCTAATACGCTAATGTTACTTTGTCATTTAAACCAGGGTATTTGAGGAATAAGATAGAATGTATTGAATATTGTAGAACAATTTATTTTTCGGGTTCTCAGTATATGAACATGATGCGCACGTAAACTAAGAGTTTGAAATTTAAATTATCACACTATTCCTTAAGAATGTAGTTAGTACACTCCAGTACCCAGCTGACGATATATAGAGGAAGTACTGTGTTCGACCATGAAATTCCATGTCCGTGTTGAGGTCACCTGAGAGAGAAAAAAAAAACTAACTTACGTCAGGAAAATGTCTGCATGTGTCTGAGGGCAGATTAACTCTAAAACGAATTCTCACATAATTTTTTTTTTTTTAGTTTAGTTTAGTTTAGTTATATAACTCCCGAAGCTTGTCTACTACTTTCTACTCTTACATGACACGGCAGTCAAAGATAAAATAAACACTTTTAACGGAAGATGATATTAATTAAAAGGAGAAAATTAAATCACTGAGTGGTTATAACTAGGGGCGGATTTCTATGACCTAAAAAATAGAATATATGCATGGATTTATGACCTAAAAACATTAAAATGTGACCAATAAAATTTAAAATATGACTTTACCACTTACACATTGTGTGTGTATATATATATTTTTTTAAGTTTCATTACAATTCATTTTATTAAAATATAATGTTAATTATTTAAAATATCTGTAAATTTCCTCCAAAAAATCATTATAATGCAAAATTGACAAAATATGATATGAAACTTCAAAATTTCTTTAATATGCACACAAATATGCCAAAAGTTACCTAAATATGCATATTCATACTAAATATGCTACAATAGTTGAAAATTTCGTAAATATGCAGTAATATGCACAATAAAAGCCGTTCCATTTTCATCAGGATGCTTGGAATCGGGTTTAAATTAGTCAGAATCCTGAAATAATGCAAAGGGGAAAAATATAACATGTCATAGAAATCCGCCCCCTAGTTATAACACTCCAGGGTAACCAACTTAGATTGAATCATATGGAAAATATTGGAAGAATAAAATATGTGCATTTTTCTTAACATCTTATTATATCTTTATTATTAGTTATGTATAAAGAAGAATATGAAAAACAACAAAGGACAGGAGATTAGGAAACGTTTCTTGTCCACAGAAGGCCTGCATGACCCGCAATACCGCTCTTTCAAACTCCAGTGATCGGAAATTCGTACCAATTCGAGCGTATTGACCGCTCATTATACTTGCTCACTTGCATGTGGATTACAATTCATAACCCCTTCTGCCTAAAATATGTTGGTAACGGAGAAGTCATTATGGATTTTTTCTACTACGTCAATCTTAATTGAGCGAGGTCCTGTTTTAACTCGACCGTTCGGCATTTCGTCTGTTTCTGTAAATTTGTGTTTTATGCCGTTAAAGCCAAAAACGTTCGATTTTTTCCAATTTAGCATTAATGGTCCTTGAAGTCATTAAAAACGACGTAGATGTAAGGATTTTTATAACTTTATTTCGTTTAAAGATGGTGGCCGCTTTAATGAGTCTGTTTCATTGTATTGTTCACCTGCTTTCAACGATAGCCAACTAGCCAAACTGCTCATGCTATAAAAATCTGAAGACGACTTACAGTTTCGAGTGCAACTTTTCCACAATGTTGTTTCAGTGCATTTTTGACGTAACTCTAATGGTTTACCGGCATTTCGTCTGTTCGTCTGTAAATTTGTCTTGACCAAACGCTTTGTTCGATTTTCTACCCATTTGGCATGAATGTTCTTTCAAGTCAAGGCCAGTGACCGTCGCCATTGTGCCTTAATTTTGTCCCGGCTTTATTTTACATGCCTGTAAGTCTACAAATATTTGTGCACACATAAATGTCATCTGGGCCGGAATCGAACCCGCAACATTGGGCACAGAAAGTCAACACATTACTGACTGTACCACCCATGCCGATGGATAGTATGAAGAGAAACAGCAGGAATAGGAATATAACACCCAGCACTGCTAAGTTTTGGGACCGATTTTGATGTGTCAGGATCAGTCTCCAGATTTTCCATCTATATTCCCAATAAAGAAAAAAATAATAATAATAAATAAAAACTCTTCTAAAAAACCAAACATTTATGGAACAATATGTGGATAACAAGGCAAAATTTTCACGAGTGCAGAACAGCAAAGACTTCTATACAGGTCGAGTGAGCAGTGATATAGGCCTAATTATAAAATTAAACACACACAAAATCGAAGTCAGCAAATTTATTCGATGAACTTCACTGAACTATGACATCTCGATAAATGGTGAACCCTTAGAGTTCAATGATCATGTGTCTGCACAGGTGTAATACTACATAAATACTAACCTCGGATAAACATATAATTAAGAAAGACGGCATACGGAAGTGCACTGAATGCAGTCAGTAATGAGTACTGCCATTGCCACTGTCATTAAAGTAAGAAAAAAAAATGTACTACATAATTCCTTGTCCGCCGCAATGGGTGAGGTGATAGCTAGTTTGCCTTCTACTTCGGCGGTACGGGTTGGCAATTTTCAATAATTCCTTTATTGCAACCAGTGGTCGTATTACGTACATTGAATGGTGGAACCGTGGAATGATACATGGTAATGAAAAGCGGGAGCATTCCGAGAAAACCGCCACAACCACCTTTCGTCCACCACAAGTTCAACTTGAATCTACCGAGAATTGATCCCGGATCCCAGCGAAGAAAGGCGAGCGAACTAGGCTTTGGGTGGCCATGGGGGCGGCTTTGGGGATTTCTCAGAAGTGGAAACATGGACTGGGGGTTGTGTTTCCCTTCATCTCCGGCCATAGTTCAAACAACAAAAATAGAAAAAATGTAGTTTTGAAACTTTATGTGTAATGTTTGCCTTTATAGTTATAGTATTTATATTTTTCTAAAAATGTGTTTGCTTAGCATCTTATCATTTTAATTACTTCCCGGTTTTAGTTTTAAATGTTTGTAATGTTTATTATACAATAGACTCAGTTTGACAAAAATGTTGATTGTTGAAATTGATTACGCCTTTTAAATGTTAATTTTCTCACGGTGGTCACAAAAATCGTCATACTTGGTGGTTCAAAGCGTTGTCGACTCCATTCCTCATGTTGGCATCCGTGTACTAGAAAATCAATAATCTGTGTGTGTGTGTGTGCGCGCGCGCACGCCATTAATAGCAGGCAGCTCGACGGTCCCTTATGGCTACCTGGTATTTAATTCACTAGAATGAATCTAATATTCATTATTATAACAAATATATTAGCGTCTATCTAAATAGTGTGTGATACATATACAACTAAACTAAACTCCGTGGCGCTACACCTGAAGGGACAAGGCCTACCACCCGACCGCTGCATCATCTACCATAGGCAGATGGCAGGATTGGGGTATGTGGTCAGCATGCCGACACCCACGGTCGTTAATGATGATTTCCATGACCGGAGCCACTACTTCTCTATCAAGTAGCTCCTCAATTTGAACCACGAGGCTGAATGCACCCCGTTCCAGACCTCCTTACCTCAGAAAAATCCGAACCCGGACCGACGGATCTGTAGTCAGCGACGCTAACCACAACACCAAGCGTGTGATACATATGGTAAGATTATTTTATTTTGCTATACTCGACCTTATGGGCTCGTTTCGCAAACATACCTACTCGCAAAATAAAATCTCTCTTTTGCCACTTGTAGGCCTAACATAAATAATTATTTCAGACGAAAAAGTCATAATAAATTAGGATGTATAGGCTATATAGCACCGAAAATAATTATACTGTTACTTGTCAAACTCGAGCGAAGGAAACTGTCAAGTGGAGGATTAAGAGTTAGTGTATTTCTGTATTTGTGTAAGCATCATCAGCATCACGTCATTAATATTAATTATTATTATTACACATTTTTGCCATTAAGACAGTGTTTGAACTTGAATGTTACATGATTATACACTTCCTTCTTGTTTCTTCTTCCTTTTCTCTTCCCAAAATCTCTTCATTCTTTGACTGTGTTCCTCTTTCCTTTGTTCGGTCCATATTTTACCTGTTTTCTTGCTTTCTTTTACTTCAAATTTTGCGTTCATAATTTTGTTTCTGAATTTGTTTCTTTCATTTATCATTTCCCTATTGATTCCTGCTTGTTTTAAGTCTTCTTCTATTTCTTGCAGTCAATTGGTTTTTTTGACTGAACTGTTAACTACATCAAAAATCCTCTTTGTGAGTCTGTTGTCGTTCATTCTATGTATAGAATGTTAGTCGGCATTTTCTGATCATGTCTGTGAGTCTGTCTCTGTGTTCGTATAATTCTTTTGTTGGTCTCTTCATCCATATGCCATCTCTGTGTATTGCTCCAAAAGAATTTCTGAGGATTTTACGTTCTATTTTTTCTGTCTCTATGATACCTGATGCTCCAATTGTGGTTGTTTCTGATGCGTAGAGGGATTCTGGTAGTACCACTGTATTGTAGTGCCTGCGTTTGGCCTGTCTTGAAATGTTTCTTTTATTGTAGTGCGTCCATGTGAGTTTGTACGCTTTCTGAAGTTTTTCTGTTCTTTCTATGTTGTATGTCTTGTTTGATCCTCCTGTCTGTATATACTACCCTAAATACTTGAATTTTTCCACTCTTTTAATCTTCCCATATTTTGTGTGTATGGCTTGTATGTTGTTTCTTTTTCTTTCCATGTACTTCGTTTTTTCATATGATATCTGTAGACCTGCTTTAACAGAGACTTCATGCAAATATTCCAGTGCTTCTTGTCTATTGTTGCTAAGTATTGCTAAGTCATCTGCATATGCCAGACACTTTATGATTGTTCTATTTGTACATGTTCTTCCTAATTGAATTCCTTTTACTTTTTCTTCCCATTGTTTGATAACCTTGTCCAAGACCATGTTAAATAAAAGCGGTGAGAGCCCATCTCCTTGTCTGACCCCTGTATGTATCTCGAATGGTTCTGAGACTTCTCCCATGAATTTTATTTTGGATGTGGTGTCTGTGAGTGTCTGTTGTATGAGTGCCCTAGTTTTTCTGTCTATTCCATATTCTTCTAGAGTGTCAAAAATGGTCTGCCTATCTATTGAATCGTAGGCCTTCTTAAAGTCCACAAATGTGACTACTGTGTTGTTCGTCTGTCTAAACTTCAAGAGTGTTCGTAGGTTCCAGATCTGTCCACTGCATGATCTTCCTTTCCTGAAACCTGCTTGGTATTCACCTATCTTTGTATCCGCTTGTGGTTCTAGTCTGTTGAGTAATGCCTTAGAAAGAATTTTGTAAGTGACAGGCAATAACGAGATACCTCTATAGTTATTAGGGTCTGTCTTGTCGCCCTTTTTATGCAGTGGATGGATCAATGCGCATTTCCATTCCTGTGGGATTTCCTCTGTAGTCCATATTTCTGAGATAATTTTGTGGATTTTCTTCGTGATATTTTGGTCATTAAGCTTCCAGATCTCAGCGATAATTCCATCTTCTCCTGGGGCTCTGTTGTTCTTTAGTTGTTTTATAATCTCCTCCACCTCTGTGATTGTAGGTGATTTTGAATCTGGATTTCGTATGGTTTTCGAGAAGTTTAATTTTTCTCTCGGCTTCTCACAGTTGAGGAGTTTATTAAAGTATTCTTTAAGAATTTTGCAATTTTCTTTAGTATTTGTTTCTAGAGATCCATCCACTCTTTTTGAAGCAGATATTTGGAGGTTGATAACATTAACATTAATATTATAACAGTTTGTTTATAATGCTCTTGTTATGTAGCTTTAATATTAAGTAAAGCGTTCCCAAGACAGGCAGTGGAGACCATTAAGTTTCCAGTTTTTTAGACATTTGAGACATAGGATGTAATGATTTCAGCTTTACACTCCGGCCGGCTTTACGTCATAATTATTGCTCCTCGAATTCCATCTGTTAGACCTTCCTTCTGACTTGACTGCAGTAACTCAGTGAACTGCACCACGGTGCATTCTATAGGAATACGTAATCAATTTATTATTACATAATATGACATAATTACATAATAGGCTATGTCACGTGCTTCCCTACAGCTGTTTTCGCGGCTGATATTGCTCATATAAATCAACACACAATAAGATAACAACCTGTTTGTTTAAACCGTTATTTACACCTCCATTTAACTATAACTCTTCTTCGATGGTCAACAGCTTGCAAATATGAATGACTTTTAGAAATAAAGTAATGATATATAGGCTATAATTATTTTAGATATAATCTTTGTTTTGTGCTTCTTCCATTGTATGGAGTTACCTGCGTACTTCTTGTAGTAAACGAGATGAGAATCTGTCCCATTTATAAGTGGAAGGAATCTTTGTTTCATATCCTGGCTAACTATGAGGGTTTAGAAGAATGGAGGGATAAATATCTACCAATATCTTTTACCGTGACGCAAAGGGAGCAACGGGCATGTGTGGCAAACAAATATGATGTGAGAATTGGGAAATTTTTAACGAAGGCGAAACAACTCAGGTTTGAAAAAGTGGCAAATTGAGGAGTGGGGAGAGGATGTGAGTGAAAATAACTAATTAAACGACGCCTGTATCAGTAATATATGTTTTTGCATGGTTTGTTTATTTTTTTTTATTTTGACTTCTCCCTACCTCTCTTCCTCCCTTCCTCTCTCTCTCACTCTCTCTCTCTCTCTCTCTCTCTCTCTCTCTCTCTCTCTCTCTCATTTCTTGCATGTTGAATATGCACTTAGGGTCCATGCGGACCAATGTGAATGTTTGAACTTTGTTCTGCAAACTGTATTTAATACAATAAATACACTTGTCACTTCTACTTGTTGCTGATCATCGAATATTAGCCTATAATCAGCAGATATCAACATAATAATATTAAGTGATAGAGGTACTACATAAGGATTTTCTAAATACATTCAAACATTGAAGTTCCATAACTTATGACAAAGTAGATTATTAAGTAATATTACTAGAAGGTATTCTAATTGGATAATTATATACAACTCATTTCGTTTTCAGAAAGAATCTAGAATCAAAAAGCCTATAAATTAGTTAATGGTATATTGGCGGAATAATCGAATTAATTGAATTGTAAACGTATTTAATTTCGTCTTTGATCATGATATTTCCCCAGGGATGCCGTATTTTCCGACCTAGAACGAAGAGGATAAACAGTAGCACTGACAATCGTACAATTTGAATTCCGTATTTCAAAATCATTCGAAATACAAGAACAATTAAATGTAGTACACAATGTGATATCTGGACCCAATTTTACCTCCCTTACTCCCATTCCTTTAGGCTATTATTCCTCAACATTACATCTTACTCTAAAATTAATTTGCACAAACCTAGGCTCAGATTCGATCCCCGTACCACCTCGGATTTTTTCCTGAAGGTAGGGAGGTCTGGAACGGGGTGCACTCAGCCTCGTTATACAAACTGGGGAGCTACTTAATAGAGAAGTAGCGGCACCGGTCAAGGAAACCACAATTAACAGCCGTGGGTGTCTGAATGCTGACCACATACCCCAATCCTGCCTATGGTAGATGACGCAGCAGTTGGGTGGTAGGCCTAGTCCCTTCAAGGAAGTAGCGCCACGGAGTTTAATTTAGTTTCTAGTCCTCGATGTCGTTTAAGGGATGACCGAAGTGTTGAGTGTGATTTTCTAAACTATTTGTAGGCCTACTATAAGCTTGAAATCTGACACAGTTAAGTAAAACCTGAACCTAATTTACAGTTTCAAATTTCAGTTTAATACCTCAATTTTTCGAGACATTAATTGATTTAACTCATTGTTTAAAATAAGAATTGAAATTTACCCCTTCCTACAAAAATATTAAAATATGAACCTGAATTTTTTATGTAACAACTTTGACGTTTGCTTTACATAATTAGTTTTTTTAACGTATTTCACCTTTTGTTTTAAAAATTTTTTTCATAGGAAAATGAAAATTAAAAAAAATAGCTTTGCTATGATGAGAATTTATATATACTAAACTCCGTGGCGCTACATCCCTGGAGGGACTTGGCCTACCACCCGCCCGCTGCGTCATCTACCACAGTGGTCTGCATGCCGACACCCACGGCCGTTAATGGTGGTTTTCATGACCGGAGAATTTATATATATATATATATATATATATATATATATATATATATATATATATATGTGTGTGTGTGTGTGTGTGTGTGTGTGTGTATGTAGGCCTATGTATGTATGTATGTATGTATAAAATCAATGCCTATATAAAAAATCTGGTTGGTAACTTTTTTGGCATACATTGTGATGTACACTGTGAAAAAATTCAGAGCAGTTTTTGTGGGAGAAGATAGATTTTGAATTTGACTAAAAAACATGAAATTGAACTAAGAAGAAAAAAAAGCTATTAAAGTTTGCTTAAGCTTGCTTCTTAAAGCATTCTACACTCCAAATATTGCGTCCGAAACACACTTCCACGCGTCCAAGCGGTATAAAATTTTGCAAAGTTACATAAAGTATGCTGGATTTTTTACATTAAAATATATACCGAAATGGCTAAACCAACTTTTTTGTAATCCCTTATCAGGTGCTAACGTAACAGCGTGTTGTTTCTTTCCTGGGAAAAACAATTTGATCTGTCATTATTTCTGCACCTGCCACCCTATTTAAGCTTAGCTCCTGCATTGAGGTATATCGATAAAAACAGTTGTTTAGAGGTCGCTTTGCGGTGAAAACAATAAGAGACTGTTATTATTATAATTGTCGTCTGTTTTGAAATAGACGTGACTTCAGCCCAACATGATCCTTGGCGTTTACAACTTTGCTAATTCGTTAAGGAAACACTAAACTGAAGAAGCTCTTTCTCCAGTTCAGAGGTCATGTGACCGAGGTTAACGCCTGCAGGTGTTGACTAGGCTGCACGCAGGGCCATGGTGGTAAAGGAGTTGGGTAGTCTCTAGGCGGACGCACTCAAGATCAAACCCTTGACATTGATGCCGATAAGCTTCCTTCTTTTGCTTTCATTGCGGAAACCCGTAATTCATATTTTTACAGTCTTGACCACCTTGATAACTACAACACCGTCGTGTATCATTAAGGGATGGCAGAATCGTTGATTTAGCATTTTGGTAATAAGAGGTGCTATTTTTTATTTTAATGTAAAGAATCCAACATACCTTAATTGTGACTCTATAAAATTTGGGTGCATGAAAAGATGTTGATGACGCCATATTTAAAGAACAGTGCGTTTTCAATTTGTCAGTGCATGCAAATTTGAATTGCTCGCTTTCTCAGTTTATATTTTCATGTGTTTTATTCATATCCAAATCTATCTATCTTCCGCAAAATTAGTGATACTAGTCTCATTTTTTTTACAATGTACTTAACAGTGTTCAACAAAAATAATAATCAAATGATTTGTACACGTATATTACTTAGTCGTTTTAATATTTAGTATATTTAGTATCATACTGGTAGGCTTATGTCAGTATTTTCAAAGTGTTCGTTCTATGTAAAATACTTTTTTAAAACAAAAAGTATAAACATGATTTTTTTTTAATCAGTCAGTAATTTTGTCAAAGAATATTACATACAAATTCAGGTTCTTATCCTATTTTAATATTTCAATTTTATTAAAATAATGAATGATATTAATTAATATCGCAGAAACAAATTGAGATATTAAACTGGAATGTGAAACTGTTATTTCTGTTCATGTTTTAGTTAAGTGTCTCAGATTTAAAGTTTATAAATCCAATTTTTTAGCAAATCACTCTCAACACTTCGGTTACCATAAGGCAGCTTACAACTCAAAAAAATTTATTTTTGAAAATAATTTCTAAAATTCAGTAATTTTGGTGCAAAAATCATTTTTAAATGTCAGCAATAGTTTTAAATGTTTGTTATATTAACTTACGTGCAAGATGCTGCACTATGATGTAAGTAACCGATTCAATGTTATACCTGTAGGCCTATGTTAACGCTCATTTGCCTCAACTAATTTTTTCAGAATAGTTTCTCTGATTTAATTTAAAATTCAACAAACATGAACACTCCCATGCCACTTTTATAAATATTTTGCCTAGAAAAAAATAATTTCGAATCCAATAGATTTTCAAAGTTTGTTACATAGGCCTACATATCTATATAAAATAAAAATTATTTAATTACGGGCTTGAAAGTGATCATTTGCTTCCATACAGTATAAAAAAGAATATGTAATGTGTTAAATGTCATTGAAGGGAAACGCTAAATTCTGACACTGCAAGTAGTTGTCATTTTGAATAATTAACTTGTAAATTGAATTGCATAATATTGAAAATTATCTTAACATATCTTTTAAAAGAATAGATTTTCGGTGTATTATGTTTCGATTTTTTATACCATACTGTTTTCATAGCCCTCAGAGAGAAATTCTCAATTCTGTCGTACTTTTTTTAACTTGCAAAGTTGCTTATTTAAGAGCTCATGGTATCAAAACATAAGAAACGTGAAAAATATAACACGTAGGCTATTATGTAGTGAGATTCTATACACGAACGAGCATTTAGTTATGAATTGTATTTTTACTTAGTGTTTTTTAATAATCATATAATTTAAATGTTTGACATTTTTTCTGTATTGAAACTTTAAATGTAGTCTGCTGTAAATCTAGTTTTAACGCATGCTTTACTGGAAGTCAATTTTTCTTCTCAACGACTGCATATGTTTTTGGAATACATGTTCCTCTTTATATTACTGAGGTAATGGAGCATTAATTAATTATGTATATGACACACCAACAATCCATTTAAAAATTAATACATGAAAATAAATAGAAAATTTGACAATATTTTGAACTTTACTTTTACTTAACATTATATTGTTAAGGTACCGTATAAGGTTGGCACTATGGCCCTGGGGTCGACTCAGCCTCTAACAGAAATGAGTACCAGGAGCAATCCTGGGGGTGAAGGCGGCCGGTGCGTAAGGCTGACAACCTTACCACCTTCATGTGCCGAATGTCCAAAATCTGGGAGCCTCAACCTCCTGGAACCCTCTGGGCCTCCATGGCCTGTATAGGGATGACTTTACATTTTACCGTATAAGGTATTGCACTTAATGAAGACAATAATAAATTTACAGTCGTTTTAATAACATCTGGAATGATCCCGTTATATTGATTTTCTAATGTTTGGTATGTAATAAATTGTTACGTTTTTAAGGAGGTCGTACTATATATTAATTTGTGTTGATTTTCAAATATTACTCTCTCAGAAACATAATTCTAAATGTCAATAGATGGAAGATATTAAAGTTTGTTACAAGGATAAAATTTGAACAGTCTTGATAAATTCCCTTATAACACGCTTTTATGCTGCCATTTTAATCCCCCTTTCCAAGACACGATAATCTCCTTATAACGTACTTTTTTCTCCTTATAACGTACGTAATGACTTAATACTCTTTTGAAAATCTGACTTCGGAAAAGTTAACTATTAACAATGTTGTGGAAAATTATTTGCAAAATTACAATAAAATTTCCCATCTACATAATGAAATCTCTATGCGGTCATACTTACGAAATAATTCCAATTTTGAGGTAGAGTGTAAAGAAAAAGAATGGTTTTATAAGATTACCGAGTTTCACTTCCTATTCGAGAAATAGTTTTTGAGTAAATTCATATTTAACATTGCAGAAATAGCAGTTTAAATGACAAGATACTTTTAAAATTCAAAGGTCGAACTGTGAAAGGAGGGCGAAAAATTCAGGCTGATGTGTGCCATTTAGAGTTCAAACAATTTCAATCAGTATCCTAAGCTAATATTTTCGAATATATATTTCATTACATATTAGATTAGATTAATGAGGGGTAGTGTAAGCCCTTTCGCTGACTACGGATCCGTCGGTCCGGGTTCGATCCCCGGTACCTCCTCGGATTTTTCTGAGGTAGGGAGGTCTGGTAGGGGTGCACTCAGCCTCGTGATTCAAATTGAGGAGCTACTTGATAGAGAAGTAGCGGCTCCGGTCATGGAAACCACCATTAACGGCCGTGGGTGTCGGCCTGCTGACCACATGCCCCCCAATCCTTCCATCTGCCTATAGGTAGATGACGCAGCGGTCGGGTGGTAGGCCTTGTCCCTTCGGGGATGTCGCGCCACGGAGAGAGAGAGAGAGAGAGAGAGAGAGAGAGAGAGAGAGAGAGAGAGAGAGTGTGTGTGTGTGTAAGCCCTTCGACTTCTAAACACTGCGACCTTAATAGACCTATTGTGAATACCCTATTCTAGCAGTCACCACTTTAATTTTTAGCCTATAATTTTCCTGGGTGATGTCCAGTCCTGAACCCGGGGAGTTTTCATTACTGAAAACCCCATTACCCGGCCGGGAATCGAACCCACACCACCAGGGTGGAAGGCAAGTATGCTACCTATACGCCCATGGCGGCGGACTCATTACATATTAAATCAACGTTCTTATTTGGTAATTATCTTTCTGAAGGTAGAAAGTAATTTATTGGAGTGAAGGCATCGTTTGCGATTAATCCACTCCAAAACGCCGTCAGGTTTGAACACCTTAAGTGGAGTCTCGGATTGATTTTTTTTTTCAAGGTGTCCTTGATTCACTCTACCAAGTCTTTTTGTGCTTTTATTTGACTCTGTTATACCAGCAATGAAGTTTCTTTGCAGTTTCTTAAATATTTTTTCTACCTTTCAAAATTACATAGTATTTATTAGCTGTCTAATAGAAATCCCAGTACCATACAATAATAATGGTAGTGGTGGTAGTGGTAGTGGTAGTGGTAGAAGAGGTAGTGTAGTGGTGATGGTGGTTGTGGTGGTTGTGGTGGTAGCAGTGGTAGTGGGAGTGGTAGTAATAGTAGTTTATTATTTATACAGTTCTATGTTTACAATGATAAAATGAGACAACTTAGGAATATGATTGGAAGTATTTACAAACTAATAAATAATAGCAAAAATACGTACATATATTCACTCATACATACGAGAGTGAATCGAAAAGTAACGCACAATAATATTTTTTCAAAAGTTTAACAGGTACAATTACAAACAAATGGACACATGAAGGAATATATTTTGTCTATTTTGCTATATAGTCGTCAAGTTTCTCAACACATTTCTCCCATCGTGATAACAGTTTCAAAATACCCGGTTCATAGAACTCCGTTGGTTGTAGTATAGAGCTCTGCGCTTTTAAGATGGCCGCCGAGAATGAGGTATTATCCACTTCCGGTTATCTCAGATGCCTGTGTTTACAATACAGTTCTGTGCTTGTGTCTTGTTTTGGAAGTAATTATGCCGATTAACAGCTATGTTTTCGGCTGTTCAGCCGTTGCAAACAAAAATTTAGGTCTTAGTTTTACAAAAGAAAGGGCTGTTTTTCAAGAATGGAAGGTAAAATTACGCCATGGAAAGACACCTTCCCAGTATTCTCGTGTTTGCAGCTGTCACTTCACAGAAGATGATTTTAATGTTCCTTTGAGCAGTTTTGGCGAGTATTTCATGTTTTTTTAGAGTGATTAAGATATTTTTGATATAGTAGATGTTGAGAAAAATATATAAGCCTATGAAATAATAAAATCAGGTAAACTGATATAACCAAGTGCCAGTATGTTCTTTTTAATCAGTGATAAACGCAATTATTATGATAGGCCCATGCAGAAAAGTTATTTTTGTAATAAATCTCCGAGTTAAACTCCAAAAAAAAAAATGTGCTGGCAATAATAATAATGATGCAATAGGCCTACGATTCACTAATATGTCTGTTTCAAGTTTAAAGCAGCCTTAAAAGTTATGAATGAATAAAGAGTCAATGTGAAATCTGTGAGGAATTACATTAGGTATATTGCTGCACAGAAACGAATATAAAAAATACTCACATTAAAATATAGCCTAAAATAAATATCGGTAGCTACATAACCATAGAATACACAATATAATATCAATATTCAACGGCTAGCTGTTATAAATCGTTTATTTCCATTATTTAAATTATTATTTAGCCCACACTGACATCGTTATGAAGAAACAAATCAATGAAGGTTGCTAACAATATCAATATACGATTGGCCATTTGTTATGTTTATTAATATATTGTGGGCCATGAAAGAATATTCATTACAAAATGAATATTGATATACTCGTTATTTCGGTACCGGTCAACCGATTTGGCCCTAATTCAATAGGCTTGTACCCAAGAACGTCATAAATTCGTATAACAAGTTTCAAGAAAATCCGATAAAGCGTATTTGAGTTATCCGCGCCTTTGTGATATATTACCATAAAAAGGCACTAAACTGGGCATTATTCCGGTACGGGCCAACCTATTTGGTCCAATATCAATAGACTTCTTTCCAGGGACATTATAAATTCGTATACCAAGTTTCATAAAAATCTTATAAAGCGTATTTGAGTTATCGCGTCTTTAAAATAGACACTAAATTGAGTTTTACTCCGGTACCGGTCAACCGATTCGGTCCATTATCAATAGAGTTCTTCCCATGAACATTACGAATGCGTATACCAAGTTTCATTAAAATCCGATTAAGCGTATTTGAGTTATCGCGCGTACAGACACACGGACGGACAGACAGACAGACGGACAGACATTTTCCCTCCCCACACACAATCTCATAAAGTACCATACTGGCATTTAATAAGTATACCTGACCAACTTAACCTCGTTTAGGCTCATAATCAAGTTTCATTTCCATGTTAAATTAGTATTTCATCTTTTCAGTGTAATTTTTGTTGCCAATTTATTTGGTCATTTATTTTGACATTTAAGAATGTATATGTCAATCGAAATTTCTCCCGTAACCGATAAAATGGTCATTCTGTATTGTAATTGAGTAAAAAACAAACTACATACAAATTTTTAGGAAAACATGGGTCCGGGCTTTAGAGTAGAATGTGGGCCTAGGCCTAAGGATAGCTTAAATGTATCTGAAAATTCCAGATTTGTTGTATGCCTGTAATAGAAACTCTTGTAACAAGTAGATCAAAACCTGATAAAGAAAAATGTAATCATAATAGGCTTTGCTAGTATAGAGCAGATGGTATATCTTAGGTTAAATGACAAGGATAATTAAGAAAACACTGTAATTTTGTAACAACTATAACCCTAATATACCTACGGGTCAAATAGGGTTTCGTTAAATTGTATATTCAATAATAATAATAATCATAATAGGCCTATAGTTAATTATAACACTAATTTTGTAAATGTCATGTTCTCTTAACATTCATGGTTTTCTAGGTAAATCAGATATGTTATGTATTATGTCATTAGACAATAATTTGGAGGTAATTTGGATGGCGGAACACTGACTGAGCCCAGAATATATAAATTTGTCAAATACTCAAAATTTTAAAGTAGCCTCTTATTTTTGTCGTAGTCATAAAAAGCATGGTGGTTCAGCTATTTTTATTTAAAACAAATCAAAAGACAATAGCAACTGTACAACTAATCATTTTTATTGGTATTTTGCAGAAGAGGCAAAAATACTGTTTGATAATAAATATTTACATTATGAAGTAGCCCCTCAGAAAATGCTTTGTTAAATTTTATGTGTTGAATAATGATGCCCTTCTTAGTCCAAATAACAAAGTCACACCTGTGAATATCAGTCAGTAACATCTGTGCCTGTACTTGTGAATAATATTTCTTATTCACTATCTTGAACTTGATGAATTTTCTAATTGCTAGAGTCCGGCCAGCTTTCATACTGCTGCCTGCCCTACGCTTTTCGAACCAAGTGGTTATGGAGTCTTCATCAAAAGTTTGAACCGTTCTTTCTTGAATGAATTTATCTTGAAGAAATTTGTCGAAGGAAAGTCGTGGGTACTTTCTGATTCTAGAACCTCAACTTCGAATAAGGCAAAGTTCCTATCCGGATTTTTCTCTCGCCTGAGCGACCTGCAACCAAACCAAACAGCGTCGTATATTAGACTGTGTGTTCAATAAGTTATGATACGAAAAAATTAATGCATATTTGTAAAAAAACATGAAAATAAATCGTGCAACGTATACAAAAATATTTGAGACCGCAGGCATATTGCACCATATTAGAACAGTTAGCGAACGTTTCAGAAGACAGGTAGCTTTGATTTCTCACCTTGCAATCAACTCTTGCTTTGTTGACTATGAAATATTTGTTGCACCATCTTCGGATAACATCCTTTTTAACTCCTTCACTGTAAAATTGGCGAACCGTCCCGAACTCATATTGAAAACACACAAGAATGAGGAAACCGGAAGTTGACAATACCTGAATGTGGAGAGCAGCGCGCTCAAGTGGCAGGAGGAAAAACCACAAAAGCCCAGAGCTCTATAGCCATCTGCGGACTGCTGTATTCACTTCTCCATCTGACGCAAAGCGTTTACCGGCCAGGAATTTCATGGGACCAAACAAATGGAAGTCTGACGGTGCTGGAGCACCTCGCAACCAAATTTGATGATTTTCTCACGAACAGGTGCAGCAACATGGGAGGCGAGCATTGTCGTGAAGAAGTTTGATACCACACTTTCTTTTGTTTGGTTCCATGAAGAAATTCCTGGCCGGTAAACGCTTTGCATCAGATGCAGAATTGAAAACAGCAGTCCACAGATGGCTATACTCCAACCGAACGGACTGCTATGAACAGGGTATTTTGAAACTGGTATCACGATGGGAGAAATGTGTTAAGAAACTTGGCGAATATATAGAGAAATAGACAAAAAGATGTCCCTTCATGCGTGCATTTGTTTGCAATTGTACTTATTAAACTTTTTGTAAAAAAAATATTGTACGTTACTTTTCGATCCATCCTCGTGTATACATACATACTTAAATACATACTCGTATATAATTACATACATACAACCACATAGGCGTACCGAGGGGGGGTTTTGGGGGTTTGAACCCCCCCCCCCATTGATTAAAAAAAGGAAAATTATATAATTTTTTTTGTCTGCCCATAAATTACTTAATACAAGTATAAAGCGTGGGAAGCTTAAAACTCGTTATTTTGAGTCTTAATTTTTAAAATTTTCCTTAAAGCTTAAAGCTTAAAACTCGTTATTTTGCATCTTAATTTTTAAAAATTACCGGGGGAGGACCCCCGGAAGCTTAAAACTCGTTATTTTGCATCTTTATTTTTTAAATTTTCCGGGGGAGGACCCCCGGAACCCCCTCTCCCTGGGGGGTATTCCATACCCCCCAGACCCCGCGGATGTTATAACCCCCCCCATATGGTCGGCTGGTTACGCCTATGTACAACCATACATACATGCATACATACATATATAACTTACAAAATATATAATAAATACTTACATAATACGTAATAAACACATACACTCAAGCGCAATAAATTTTCTATGTTGTAAAAACAATCGTCTAAATGGAGCAATAATCTAGAGTTCTTTTAAATGAAATTTCATATTTCTGTGTCGTGATATAAGGTGGGAGAGATCTGAATATTTTGGAGCACATGTAATGTAGATACGATTCAAAGAGTTGAGAAGTGTACTGCTTTTGTTCCGTGTGTTATAGGAATGATAATCAGAATTATATTTGAAAAAGTATTTGTGTGAATAGGCAAAAAGGGCAGTTTATAAAATTATCATGCAACGGAGAAGGATTATCTAATGTTCTTTGAATAACTGCTTACTGGAATCCAAGGGCTTGGCTTTAAAACTTGAGTATTATTCACTTTTGAAGAACAAAAGTTCTGCCTATCAAAAATCGGTCAGCTGCACCCAAGCAATAATCTAATGTTGTATTCTTGAATATACCTAAACTGTAATAACAAGAGAGAAGTATAAAAAAATTTAAACCGAAAAAAGTCAACTTTACCTCGATCACATCTCTGATTATGTTCAACATATTCTGAACGCTTTTTTCTATTCTGGTCATTAAGAAAAGTTGTAATCTGGAAGATCACATGTTCAAATCCGTGACCATATAACCTGTCAGGCGTTTCCCCATTGAGAGGCGTTTGGAATTTACTTGCCCTCGGCTTTAAAGCTGTTGTATAATGAATGGAAAAATTCTATAATCATCGGAGTAGAAGTTATTTAATAAATAACACAATAAATAAGGCAATGTGAGACGTCACAGAGCACTTAGCGTCGAATTCGTGCAAAAACTTTTCTTATTGTGCCAAATGAAGGACATTTTCCCCCTGCGTGTTGTATGACATCAACACTGGAGGCGTTGTTCGGCTAAATTTTCTTCTGATGCACTAATTATTGTATTTTGTGCTTTCAAGGTGACTGCATTGGCAATTACAAGATTTAATCCCTTGTCACCGATGGCATGTAGACCATCGCTGACTACAGATCCGTCGGCCCGGGTTCGATCCCCGGTACCTCCTCGGATTTTTCTGAGGTAATGATTAACGTTATGCGATTGTTATTCTCTCGTCTTGTAAACTTACAAGACTCGGTACTCGGTACTCGGTACTTGGTACTCGGTACTCGGTACTTGGTACTCGTTACTCGGTACTCGGTACTATACGTAAAGGAAGTATTATGTTCGACCCCGAAATTCGATGTTGAGTTTTCAGCATTAAAATATCTTAATCCAAAAATAAAGATTTCAGAAAAATGTATGTGTATATGTTTACTTTTGTGAACAAAATTGCATAAAAATTCATATTTGGATTACATTTGTTCTGAAGAGTGGCATAAAGGTTGCTAAGAAGCTTTCTATTATTTTACTATCACTTTACGTGAAAACATTTTCTTTTCGCGATTTTATCGAAAGCGGTCTAGTGATTTTGTTGAGGTTTTATACTAAAGGGGTCTTTTTATTACCAATAAAAGGACTTTTGAGACCAGGTCCGTTATGAAAGCCCATATATATATAATTTAGCCATACTGACAAATTGACCTATATACAAACGGACGACAAAGCAATTTAAACTATTTAATTAATATTTCACAAATGAATACATTTACACATCTTTAAAGAGACAATTAAAATACCTTCTTTATTCATGTTCAGAGCAAGCGATAAATATTTTCATTACATAATTTATAGTCCAATCGAATTGTCAAAAGTGGATGCAAAATTTAGGGTAGAGCTAATTTTTTTATATGATGTCTGGGATGGTTTTGAGAGTAATTTCTGACATTTTGCCAACAAAATTTTTTGCCGCCGGAGCCGCCATCTTGAAAAAACTTCAAAATTTTCTATTTTATTTCTGTGTTTGCCCATTATCTGCCAAAATACGCACCTGACAAAAATGTTTTATTACCCATCCCAAAGTAGACTAAATTTTCTACAGTTTGAGATCAAAGTGAGCTTTCTACCATGAAAAGTTTCGGAAATACAGCTCTCCGAATTTCAGCAACATTTTGCAAAAAATAAAAAAATCTGAATTTTCAACTAGTTTTTGCTCGCTATCTTCTAAATGTCCAAACCTATAGTAAAACTCCATATGGAAACTTAAACTAGAGGTAATTTGAAACTTGTCGAGTACTTTAAACTTATCCTACCTCTTTCAGGTCACAAAATACAGAGGTTTAAAAATATATATACAGCAACGATTGAATAAATGCATGTGCGTACAAGTTAGGAGCAATAACGGCACAGAACATTCATTTTTATACAAAAAGATTTTATTTAGCTAGAGTTCTGGTGAAACATTGCACTGAGTACTTTAAACTTATCCTACCTCTTTCAGGTCACAAAATACAGAGGTTTATAAATATATATACAGCAACGATTGAATAAATGCATGTGCGTACAAGTTAGAAGCAATAACGGCACAGAACATTCATTTATATACAAAAAGATTTTATTTAGCTGGAGTTCTGTTGAAACATTGCATTGAATAACTTGTTTGTTCATAGTCTTCGGCACTTAGAGGGACTTGGGCAGTTGACGTCTGCTATTTCGTCCATGATGTTCACAATCTAGCCAGTGTTGATAAAGTACTCTTCAGCGTCTTCATCCAAAAACGAATTAATTGGCTCATCAGGAGTGTCCTCACTGTCGGAGGACAGGACTATTAGTCACACGACTGCCCATTGCAATGTTTGCATATCGTTGTGCACTTTAATCCAGCTTTACGACACCCACAAGCGTTTAAACACCCCTTCTTGCAGGTACAGGAAATACTTTTCAGAATTGATTCTGGAGCTGGTTACTTCTTGGCTTTAAGGGGAAAGAGGCCTCTTGGTGTGTTCACCCAGCCCCACTTCAAAGGGTCTTTGTATTCACTGAGCCATGCCTGAACTTGGTGGTATGTTCGCATGGCATGAAGTTGAGCCGCATCACTGGTTGGGGGCAAGTTCGCTAAGTTAAATTTCATTCTTCCTGCAGCTTTTACAAATATTCCGTGCCGAAGTTCGTCAAGTGTTTGTGTAGCAGGGTCTCCTCCACATAAGTGACCCAAAAAATGTTGGCCCACTTCAGCCACTTCTCCTGATGTAGCTTGAGGGTTCAGAATTACATTAGCCTCCTCTTCTAGTTCAGGATGTTTCAAAATCGGCGAACAGAAGTGGGTTTTCCCGTGGCCAAAAACTGCAGATGTTGTGTCACAACCACTGAAAGCATGGATTAACAGCAGCATGTTGGAGAAGCTGTGGCGAAATGACTGCCTTGATTAGATGATGTCTGCAGCTTTGCTTCTTCCGTACTTTTGGATATATGTATTCTTTATATGAGGGGATGGTAATGTAGTGAGGAAATAAGAAGGTCTATGTCCTCCCCAACTACAAAGACAGTGTCGTATTGAGATGCTTTTGAGAAGGCAGTGCTAACAATCAAGACATCTGCATCTTTAACAGCCTATTCCAGCTTTTGCCAATTCTACGAAGCGCCTCTTGTTGTTTTCATTGGTGAGAAAAGTTTCTTGTGAACTTTTCAAAACAGTAGTTCTATCAAAGACGACATCAGGAGATGGACTCGTAGCCCGTCGGAGTCTCACAATTCTTTGTGCTTGTTTGATTAGCGTCAGAAGGATAACCATCGAAGATAACTGAAACCTTTGAGTCATAATTTGTCTGCAAATATTTCAAAATGCCTAAGGTTGCCTGGTACAAACACATAAAAACAGATGTATCCGGAGAGAACGGTATGCGGAGCAGTGACAAAGAGCCTCTTAGCGCCATTCCTCCGATAACATGTTTCCATTTTGGGACAACTGTATATGCTATAGGAAGTAATTTTTTTCAGAGGACACTGCAAAAGTGTTCTTCTAAAATAAAACGCCGTTCTCTCCAAATCAAAATGCTGTACCTACACCAACTTTTCTTATTTTCTTTTTACATTGTTTTTTTAGTCTTTTATCATTATAAATTGTTGGAAATACTGTTTTGGTTGTTAATTACAATGTAAAACTTAACTATAAGACAGCACAGGTTTTTTACTGATAAACGCCATTTAGAATATCCTAGGCAAAACTAGACTTTCGTACCTTCGATAAGTTTTCTGAAATGTGAGGAGTTGTAGATACCTCTGTATCTGGTGACCTATAATAGGTATGAAAACATTAAATACTCAACTTGTTGCAAATTTACTCTACTTTAAAAGTTATCCTTCGAAATTTTACTCAAGGTTTGGTCATTTAGAAGATAGCGAGCAAAAACTAGTTGAAAATTCAGATTTTTTTATTTTTTGCAAAATGTTGCTGAAATTCGGAGAGCTGTATTTCCGAAACTATTCATGGTAGAAAACTCAATTTGATATCAAACTGTGTCAAATTTAGTTCACTTTTAGGATAAATAATAAAATATTTTGTCAGGTGCGTATTTTGGCAGATAATGGGCAAAAACAGAAATAAAATAGAAAATTTTGAAGTTTTTTCAAGATGGCGGCTCCGGCGGCAAAAAGTTTTGTTGGCAAAATGTCAGAAATTACTCTCAAAACCATCCCAGACATCATATAAAAAAATTAGCTCTACCCTAAATTTTGCATCCACATGACTTTTTTTGTGATAATTTGACTGGACGTTGAATTTCGATAGGCAATTCATTTAAACTATAAAACTAATTATATTTCACTCCTATTCCGTACCTAGTAAATACTAAGAACTAAAATTTTTATTATTTTGAAATACTTTCTCGCAAAATTATCTCATAAGCCAACTATCATTTGCACAAATCCTGTAAACAATTCATTGGCGAACAATATATCTTCCTTGAGGCTGAGATAACTGAATATGTACTTCCTGCAATTAGACCTCTTATTCTACATAAAATGTGAAGTGAGAAAGTTTTATTATCCATTATTAAGTTAGAGGAAATTATCTGAGGGTTACACGTCATAACTTGAACCCTCCTTTTCACTTACAATTTCTCAGCATTGAACGTAAGTCTCGGCGTACTTAAAAAAAACACTCACATACATACATACATACATACATACATACATACATACATACATACATACATACATACATACATACATACATACACACATACATAATACATAGACACATACATAATACATACATACCAGCAAGGTATGAATTTGTGAGACTTGTGTGGACTTCGCTCTTGAAAATATTCATGAACGGGTAGGTTTTATTCAGGAGCTGTGCGAAATTTAATGCCCAGGAGATTGTTTTTGCAATATTAAATTATTATGCATGATTGGCATTATAAAACACTTCTCAGTGCTCTCTACTGGCCAGGCACTTAAGATCATAAGGTTTATTGTACTGTAGAATTGGCTCCCGTTTGTAGATTAATGACATAAATGTGCAAGGTTTATCGCTTTATCAGCCTTTGATTCCATGTAGGAAGATGTCCGCTACCGGTGAGGGGGAGAGTGAGTGGAAGAAAAGTCTACCATTGCATAGCTGGCCGTCTTATTCTCACGATTGTTCTTTGCAGTGATTTCTGTTAGAGGCTGGGTCAACTCCAGGGCCACGGTGTCACCAGAAAGAATATCTAACTAAAAGTTTCAACTAATCTCATTAGGGATCGAAACCGAGATTTTCTGGTTTGTAGCGCAGTCCCTCAGGCAACTGCAACAAGTCGTAGTTCCGCTCGGTAAGTACGCTTATAAATCAAACTAGATATGCGTTTTTAATAATATTTCGTGCTTTAATTATTTTATTTTATTATTTCATTTGTGAGATGCTAATTATTCAAGCAATATATATCCTATTGGACATTTCTAGATAAATATTCAGAGACCAGACATTTTTCGGTAATTTTAAAAGCACTTTCCACAATACTTGTGATGTCCAGAGTTGGTACACGCATAGCGAGTTGGGTAACCTGGCAAGTGTTCATACAGGCTGTTTTTTAGTAAAAATGGCGGCAAGTTGCAAGCACGTGACTCCACCATCTCGTGGCTTACACCACCATCTCTGACACGCCCTAGTGCAGAGCCACAAGTTTTAATTACACTGTTTTTATCAGGTGTAATTAAGTGCCAGAATGGTACTTAAGTTATAAGATCGTGTGCGGGACGGAAAATGTCCGTCCGTCTGTCTATCTGTCTCTCTGTCTCTCTGTACGCAAGTTAACTCAAATGTGCTTTGTCGGATTTTCATTAAACTTGGTACACGCATTTATAATGTCCATGGGAAGAAGCCCATGAACCAAATCGGTTGACTGGTACCGGATTAATGTCCAATTTAGTGCCTATTTTATGATAATATATTAGAAAGAATTTCTGTACCTCAGAGCCAAACGAGCGTAACTGCCAAAAACTAAATTTTACAGGAGGAGCGAAAAACAAAATTATGAACAATAAAGGGGAATGGAGTTGCTACTATTTGGCTCTCAATATCTTGGTTTCTAATGAAGTTATGGATTTATTATTAATTGGTTCTATAGAGGTCAAGAAGTTAGTAAAGAATATGAAAAAAACAAAAAAAAATATGAAATTTGGAGTTACGTTCCTTTGGCTCTGAGGTACAGATTTATAAAATGAAAATCAGTTTTCATGGCAACGTATTGTTTTACAGTGTTCATATACGGCTTAGGAAGTTGTAATACGGTTAGCTTTGACAAATAACTTTATCCACATATTCCTTCACATATGCTTTTGTTCTTCCGTAAGCCCTGCTTAATGACTCGATCTGGAGCATAACTCGGAAATCGATTACAAAAATAACTTATTTTCTGCATATCATAATTGCAATTATCACTGTTACATCAGTTTACCTGATTTTATTAAGTGCTAGAATGGTACTTTATGAGTTTGTGTGGTGGACGGGAAATGTATGTCCGTCCCTCCGTGTGTCTGTACGCGGCATAACTCGAATATGCTTTATTGGATTTTCATGAAACTTGGTATACGCACTTATAAAGTCATTGGAACAAAGGCTTTAGATTTTGGATCAAACCGGTAGACTGATACCGGAGTAATGCCCAATTTATCGCCTGGTTTATGGTAATATATTAGACAGAATTTATCAAATGCAAATAAGTTGTCATGACAACATATGGTTTTACAGTGTTCATACACTTGGAAGTATAATCGACTTTGGAAGTTGCAATACAGCTAGCTTTGACAAATATCACTACCCACATATTTCTTCACATATGCTTATCAAACTTTAGACCTTTGTTCTTCCTTAAGCCCTGCTTAATGAATCGATCAGTAGCTTAACTCGGCAATCGATTAAAAAGTAACTTATTTTCGGCATATCATAATTGCAATTATCACTGATCAAACAAAAGCATTCTGGCACTTTGTTACATCAGTTTACCTGATTTTTTTTATTTCATTCGTGTTAGTAATGTTATTCGTTATTAGCGTCTTCTTACTATTACCATGGCCGGACTAGCCCTTCGGGAGAATAAGGAATTTTCCCACTAGGTCAGTGCTATAGGGGCCGATGTTATTTACGATCAATTGATTACTTGGTAGACGAGAAAAATGCATGTCCGCCTTTCCGTGTCTGTACGCGATATAACTCTAATACACAGTATCAGATTCTCATGAAACTTAATGTACAGTAGGCCTACACACTCATAAAGATCATAGGAAGAATCCTATTAATTTTGGACTAAATCGGTTGACCGTTACCAGTGCTTTCTAAATAGCAATTTCTTTTACTGCATCAATCGATAGAACTGAATACGCTGTTGGGAACTGAAGACAAGTAACTTGTTTATTTATACACCTTCAATTTTTTTGAGGCAAAAATAAAGGAACATTTTTTACGTGAGGAATTTGTAAATTCGTTCTGTTAATATTTTAGTCATCCCACTTATTCCTTCACATAATACTGGTCAAACTTTCTCAAGAAACCGTGATCTAAAACTTAATAGTTTCTAAAATATGATCAATTAACTCCATCTGGCACTTTGTTTTATCAGTTTACATGTTTTATTATTTTTAGAGATGTTTTTCATGTACTGAAAGGCTACAGTTTCCATACTCCCGTTGACTTGGTTTGTTGTCTTCCTGTTAACCTGGATTTATTATGGCACGTGACCTTGCTGCACATGCAAAAAATTGCTTTACTACGTAACTTTTGCGTCAATAGTTAAACATAATACGTAAAAGAAGCATTACATATATTTTTAAGTATGTTAGTGCATATGTACATGATGAGTTAGATTTTGTATAAGACTTTAAAAAGGGTAATTAAAAAAAACAATAACTCAAAACAAGTTATATTAGAAATAAAAGGCTAATAATTGAGGGAATGCGTTAACACGCAAATATGACTGTGTACGTCAAAAATCAAGTCCCTAGCCCCAAAAATGTGGAAAATAGATATTTTGGTATAGTTCCCCTTAAGTTAGATTTCGACAAGAATGTTTTAACACCGTTCTGGTGTATTTCAAAATTTCAAAAAAATATTCACAATCATTGTAAGGATATTTTTAAAAAATCCTAGGAGAAATAGGAGCGAAAACTACAGAAACAATGCGAAACTTTGTTGCTAGTTCTTCGGAAAATGCCAATGTGAACATAGCATTTTATTTTCATAATCTTCTGATGCCGGGATCATAAGCGTTGCCAACTTAGGTTTTCCCATATGAGATTGAACTTGTTAAGAGTTGGAAAAATTGCTAAGACTTGCAAGACCCTAATTATCAGATTTCTTTGGTCTCTGGGAGCTTTCCCACACTCTTTGGTCCACGGCTTGTTGGACACGCTAATGTGTATCATCTCATCTTATCTTAAGTAAATACCTGTTTTGTCCCTGAAAACTGCATGCAAGAGATTCTCAAGTTTAAGAAATGAATAGCGTAGTTCCTACAGTAAGATATGACGAGATGGCCATGGTAATCCAAACGATAAGGTAATGAGAATAACATGTAGAGTTTATGCTAAAAATAGAATACAATACTATCAAAAGATACCAGAAGGCTTAGTGTGGAAAATATTTTTTCTACGATATTTTCATCATTTTCCCGTTCATGCTATGATGGTGGAACCTTGAATTTCCTGAACCCAATTCCTGTAACTAACCTACCTGGATCCTTCTCCTTGTTTGCAGTACACATTGGCGTCATTATGTGAAAGTATCTTATCTTTTGATACACTTATTAATGCATAGATTTAATTGAATATAGTCATATTTGCTTGTTGAATGTTACCATTTCAATCTTACTAGAGTCTTTACTACCTTTTTTCTTAATATTGAAACGAGTTAATTCATAAGCTAAGTATTATGCTACTAGTTCGCGCATGCGCTAAGGCAAATTATATATCGATCGCCACCAAGATTAAAAGAGGACCATTTTTAAGGTTGTATCCCTTGTAACTTCAGAACAGTTGCTAATGGCTAACTATTCTCATGTAATTAATATTTTTACTATTCCCTTTCATAGAAAAATAGTATACACTACACATGCGTTAATTCCATTGGAGAATCCTAGGAATTTAAAAAGACTCGCTTTTTACCCTTATTTTTTCATTATTTGTGTCTTTATTTATTTATTTATTTATTCGATTGTTCAATGATGCACTTACTACTCTTGTATCGCAATGTACTATTCAGACACCTATAGGTAAAAAGAGGTATTTTAAAAGAATCTAGCTAAAAATTGAATATTTTAGAGCAGCATGTTAAAAAAAGATTTGAACTATAGTGCACTTATAACATTGCTGAAATTTAAAAATTGCAAAATAATTATGCATTTTTATTAACAACTTATGACTTAAATTTTAATATTACAACATTTCACGGGTCGTTCTGAACTTTAATTTATAAAAACTTATGATACATCAATATTAATATTCCAGTCGGTACAGTTGGTTTATGCTGATACCAGAAGCATTTAAAGAATTCTTTTTTAATAATGGCATTACATCTTTCTGCTACAGAAATTATTTGTAATTGTTGTAGTGTATAACGGTCTAATGTTTTTCCATGGCCTAAATTTAAGGTGGGTAGGCTACTTTGTTAAGAAAATTAGGAGAGAAAATAACTAACGGCCTGACAGTAGATGTGCGGTAATTATTTATTTATAAAATACCTAACTGCTGTCTAAAAAGCGGTGTATGATAAAACAAACTTTTGAATAATAATTTTTTTTCATAGGCTTCTCTCACTCCACCCTTCGGCTTCGTTTCATAAAGATCCCACGCACAAAAAAACTGCAATTTTCAATTCTTGTATCATAAATTTTATTCTGAACAAATGAATTATGTTCCAGAATATTTGCACTTTAATTTGAACAGATTCGTCACCTCAAACATGTGCCGAGTGAAGTTTCTATCTACATTTCTACATGTCATTGATATAAAAAGGCTACATTATGGATAGAGTGTTCAGCTTTATTTCTTGGTAGAAACATCTTACTTGGTCTGCTGTTTTCATTACATTACAGGTTATCGACATCTTATTTTCACATTACAACATTTAATTTTTGCCCCTTCGCTCGCCCGAACGCTCAGCATTGTCAGGTATTATGACGTATAAATGATGATTATGTATTATTGACTTGTCGCTTGTTGTTATTACCTGAAATTCGATTTGGAGTTTTTAGCATTAACACAAGTTTTGAGGTTCACAGAATACAAAAAAAAATCGTTAACATGTCTGTCTGTATGTCTGAGTCTCTGTGAACGTCATATTCATACAAAAATAACATTTAATATTTGGCTGAGATATCTCCTGGGTTATGACCAGTGGCGTAGCAAGCTTAGGTGGCACCCGGTGCGGAAAATTTCTTATCACCCCCCCCCCCCCATTCAAATTATTAAAAAATGGAACAGTTCCAAGTGTTGTTTTTTGGATAGTCAAAGGTAATCCCACGAGAGTTTAAGAGTTTATCGATAGATGCAGCTGCAGCGAATTTATCTGATGTAGGCCTAACTCGTAAACTCAACGGATTATGCAAAATTGGTAATAATTACTTTGTTAAAAACAACAAAACTAAGCTCCGAAATCATGGTATATTATGAATCAACCATCTATGAATCGATTCGAGTTACCATGTTGTGATCAGTGCTACCAATGGTGCATATAAGACATAGTTAACCTAATTCAGCCAATTTTGTTAGGATTACGGAAAGACATACATATCAAGCATATTATGCTGTACATTGTACATTGTACTGTTAAATGACAATAAATGCTATTATTACTATTATTATTAATCTAAAGGACGTTATAGACAGACAGATATATATTGTTTTCGTGAGCGACGGACTGTAGGTATTACCGTTAATAAAGCGAACATCTTAGGCCAAAATACACTCCCGAAATTGTTCAAACTTTTATTTTTTTGAGTGATCTTTTATATTTTTATATTTTGTTTTCAAAGCGAAATCTCGAATTTTGGAAAGATTAATTTTGATAAAAGGACAACATTTTGTATTTATGTCAGATACCTTTCAAGTTGTGAATGGAAGATTGGAGACAAGTTTTCCATATTTTTACATAAAGAAAGTTTTCTCGAAAACGGCTCTAACGGTTGATCCTAATAAATTTCATAAACAAGTAATGTAAGTATTTTACGGAACTGTATTATTAATAACCTATTCTTAAATATTAGTGGTTGAGGCGCTGCGCTACAAACCGGAAGGTCGCGGGTTCGATTCCCGATGAGGTCGTTGAGATTTTTCAATTGGCCTAATCCTTCTGGTGCCACTATGGCCCTGGGGTCGACTCAGCCTCTAACAGAAATGAGTACCAGGAGCAATCCTGGGGGTAAAGGCGGCCGGTGCGTAAGGCTGACAACCTTACCACCTTCATATGCCGAATGTCCAAAATTTTGGAGCCTCAACCTCCTGGAACCCTCTGGACCTCCATGGCCTGTATAGGGATCACTTTACTTCACTTTATTCTTAAATATGCGCACATCCCAGTTCAAAATCTAGATTGAAGGAGACTTCGGAGTCAACTCACATTCGAAGTTTAATTTCGTCAGTCATGACTGCCGCAGCGGGTAGAATTGGTTGCTGCTAAAGAGATATAAAATATCACTGATTGTTGAAGTCCCATTTAAATTAATAAAACTGCAGAGACAAGCATCGACAGAAATAAACACCCCTCCCCTAACCACAAAATTATTGAACAAAGCGGCCAGTTCAGCCGCGAATTTTTACCGTTGTTGACAGTTGACAGTTGACAGTTGACAGTTGACAGTTGACAGTTTCAATACGCATTACATGTTGACTTGTAGAAAGTTGTTAAGCTTATTTAATTGTCTAAAATGATATTATTATTTTCTTTAAATTCCCTTGAGCGATTTTTTACTTACAAAGACATATTTTTATTTTGTCACCTCCCGGGTGATGTCACCCGGGGCGGCCCGCATCCCCCTTCCTACGCCACTGGTTATGACACGAAGATTGGTTATGAATTTCTTTTACTTATACCACAAGTTTACAATAAACTAATCATTTTTACCGAAATTCTCGAAAATGGATCTAAGGATTTTGTTTAAGGGATGACAGCCATTTAGCCATTTATCTTAAAAAAAAACTATTTTAGTAAGAAGTCAAGTTTAACCTAAGGTGTTAATTGTGAAAAATGTTATGCCTTTTGGGCACATGGAAAAGGTACTGCTGACGCCATTTTTAAAATACTACACCAAATGAACACTTCCGTGAGCTTCACACTGCCAGTGCATGCGTTCTTTAATCTCCTCTTTTCTCACAATCAGTTTGAATTTACGTGTTATTTGGCCACATTCAAAATCTATCTCCTCAAAAAGAAAAATGTGGGTACGAATTTTTCACTGTGTACTTTACAATACTTGTAATAAAATATAGCAAATTGATTTCCTGTTCAGGCATTACTTCTAAAAAAGAAAAAAAAAGTAAAATCAGACGTCAGTTTTTTAAAAAAGCTTTCTGGGTAAAATATTATTTTATGCAAGAAAGTATAAACAATATCCCAGAATCCTTCAGTGAATTAGTAAAGCAGCCGTCAAGGATTCTCATAGAGAAAAATTCATGTTCATATTTTAATATCAGCTGTCGGAGATTCATTTCAGTTTGTATTTTTAAAAATGTAATTATATTAATTAATATCTCAAAAACAAATTGAGATATTAAGATGAAATTTGGAACTTTAATTTCGGATTACGCTTTAATTAAGTATACAAAATTTCAAATTTCTAGGAAAATTGTTTAGAAAATCACTCTCAACACTTGGGTCATCCCTTAAATTCTGTACTCAATGTGCCTGTACTCTATAAGGACTCATTTTAAACTTTTTTTAATAAAAATTATCTTAGAGCCATCGTTTGTACGAACTCCGGCTTGAACAATAGACTTACTTCTTTACGTAAGGTTGGGACAACTATTTGAATTTGAAAGTTGTATGAGATCAGATAAATTTATGTCAGCGTATCACATCAAATTCTTCAAATTTTATTATCAGTGTTCTAATTAGGCTATTTTAACATAAAAACCACGTGAAGGTTACCTTATTTAACTAATATATTTTAGTCTTCTTTATTAATAGAAGTGATTATATTTGTTACATCTAGTTCTTGGAAGAGAAATATACCAAAATAATTAAATTTTACGTTCATATTACAGTAGACCTATATGTTTCGTTTTCTAACTACTCTTTTGACAGACACGCAGACATTCGTCGGAAAATGGTACTTATGATAAACTCAAGTAATCTGAAAACATATTACATAATTGCCGAAAATCTATATAGAATATCAGGATTGAACACATTATTCTTCCTTATAATCTATAGGTAAAGAAATTTAAAATATTTGAGCCCTAGAAACTTCCCTAACTTTTAGAAATCAGTTTTACCGATAAGTTTCGGTTTAAATCGTAAATACGGTATAATTCATATAGGCTATTAATCAACGTAATTCACCTGACTAAATGTATTATGGTTGTGTAGAATGTTGAGTGTGCAAATTGGAAATGCAAGGCGTTATGAAAGTGAATGAGATAATTCTATTGTGGAATGCAGTAGCTTTCTCTGCGGACGAAAGGATGCTGTAGTTCATATCTAACTTATTATATAACGCGGTCCTTGTCAAAACCAGCCACAGACTCCTCTAAATCATTGCTGGTAACTCCCTCCTAGCTACAAATTATTATAAAATTGTTCATTGCATCAATCCAGGATAATATGCTATTACCATATTTATTGAACTTTTCTTTGTTCCCTTCTGCTTGCTTACGAGCTACAAAATATATTTTAATGGCAAGTTTTTTTCTGTAAATTAATTTATTTCGCTTGTTAGGATGATATCAAGGCCATCTTGTATTTTTCCAGGTTCCACTGAGATCATACTGGGACTATAATAGTCTCCTCATGATTCACACAATCACGTTTTGTTTAATTGCGATAATTTACATTATTATGTACAAGTAACACACACACACACGCATATATATATAAACACCCACACACACATGTTCGGTAACATAATTTATGCCGGCATTAAATTGTCAATCTTCTTTGATAAAATTTTCTTTAAAAAACTTGGGCAAGATCAGAAGCTATGTTTGACCTAAAGATATAATACGCTTGAGTGATGAGAGAATATAATAACGATTATACCTGCCCTGTCCGTGGTTACCAGAAGATACAGCATATCAAAGTCTATTGAAGAAAATTTTATGTATGCATTATCTTACAGTCGGCCGCGGTGGTCTAGAGGTAGCGTGCCCGCCTCTGGATCCGCAGGGCGCGGGATCAAACCCGGCCGCGGTCGATGGATTTTTCAGGACGTAAAAATCCCGGGCACGGAGTCCTCCGGGAGGGACTTTAAGCTGGGGGTCCCGTGTCGTAGATTTACGGTACGTAAAAGAACTCCAAGCCTAAATTAGAGCCTCTGGACAAAATTTCTCGGCCCTTTCACGTCCAAGAAATACTTAGTTTCCAGAGGGGGGTTGCGAGGCGATGGGCTTACCACCTGTCCCTCTACCCTCTCTCGGAAAATAAGCATGAAACCTCCATTGGAGGCCCCTTCGCCCCACCTGGGGATCATAGGGTACCAGAACAGAACCAGAACATTATCTTACAGTTTAAAAATAAAATTGCATACATACATGGTAATTGAGATGGCGGAGAAAAATCAAAATCAGCCGTCAATTTATTTCATAAAATTTTCTTCAAAGAACTTTAGCAAGATTAGAAGCTACGTTTGAATCAGATATATATTTCACTATAATTATATTGAACTGTCAATCTTCTTTGATAAAACTTGCTTTTAAAAAACTTTAGCAAGATTAGAATGTAAGTTTGAATTAAATATATATTTCGCTAGAGACATTTGTCCAAGACCCAAAACCTTCTTTCTATGTAGGCCTAGAAGATCGATGAAACAACTGCTGCTATTATTGCAAAATTTTGGCGCGGTATTATTAAGTCCCATAGCAATTTACCCACCTTTTCAACAGTATTTGCCTTTCACTTCCTTATCAGCCTCGGCGATGTAGTCAATATGTACTTGCTTTCTGTGCCTAAGATAGGGGGTTCGATCTCGGCCATGGTCGATGGCATTTTTGTGTGCACGTGTAGATTTATAGGCACGTAAAACTTAAAATTACGTTATATTAGACTAGATCATATTGTACATAGAAATATAAGATTCGTTAATTACTACTAAGTTTGAAAACAACTCCTGTGGGACAAAACTCCTGCACGCCGATGACGGTATCATGCCTAGGTATTAACACACCCTCCGGCCGTTAAATAACCATAACACCAACTAGCCAACCACTCCTTTTAACCTCAAAGTCATCGAGGTAGGCCGAACCCTCAAACAGGTGATGCTTATCTCTCATCTTAAAACTTGTCGTTCTGGTAACAGAGAATATGTGATCAAATGTTGCGACATGTAGAAAGCTACCGGTATCAAAGAATAACAAAGATGGTTGTTATCCAATTACTTGTGTCAAAGATAGTCAAGAATTCGGCAAGAATACGTGTGCAACTGGTGTGTCACGTCGAAAGTGTTCGTGTTGTCTCGGAGATGGCCCCAGTATTGGGCTGATCACTCATCCGGGGAGGCCCTCCATGATCTTGTCTGGTCAAAAAAGTATGTATGTGATCCATAGAAACTCTCTCCCCGAGAGGTCGCGGCCCTGGAAGGGACGGGCGACGTGGGCCGCATCACCGTCCCTACAAGTGGGAGGTAAAACTCAGGCGAAGAAGAAGAAGAGAAGACATGACAGAGAATTCACAGAATCTCCATAATTAGAGAAAATGTTTAAATCATAGGTTGGTAATTATGATTGGATTGTATTTTATAATGGGCCTCTACTTAAATAAATCTATTATAGACCATTGGAATGATAATTTTTTTCACACTGGTCGTGTGTAGGCTAAGAGGGAAAGGTGAAGTCAGACTGAAAAATTCAATGCCATAGCCGGGATTTGAACCAGGATCGTCGGCTCTCCGTGCCGCTGCTCTTACCAACTGAGCTATCATGGCAACACGCAGATGCAACACTCACTAGGACAGTTGGAGGAGAGCAGCGGCACGAAGACCCAGTTCAAATTCCGGCTTTGGCATTGAATTTTTCAATCTGACTTCACCTTTCTATTATAGACAAATGCCTAAGTAAAATAGGACCGCCTGCATGGTCTAGTAGTTAGTATTTCTAACTACTGATCCGCAGGTCTGGGTTCGATCCCCGGCACCTCCTCGGATTTTTATGATGGTGAAAGGTGTGGAACGGGGTGCACTCAGTCTCGTGATACAAACTGGCGTCGGTTCAATAAGCCATCAATAACGAACATGGGAATTGGGACGCTGACCACATGCCTTCCAATACTGCCATCTACTTTTGGTAGCTGACGCAGCGGTCGGATGGCAGGCCTAGTCTCTCACAGGGATGTAGCGCCATGGACTTTAATTTAGTCTAAGTAAAAGAGATTGATTAAAACATGCATTCCTTCTTGCCACTACAGCCGTAGATGACGTAATCAGAAATATAATATACAAATGTGAAATTTCTCAGATCGTGTGTATTTGAAAGCATTTTATTTAAAAAAAAATATCTAGACTGGATTATGAATTTCCGAGGCAACTACTACCCGCCTTTTGATATCGTGATATTGATGACGACATAATTTCACGTTGAGTTTGTCGGCCCCATATTAACGCAATCTGCATTACGCGTCACATGATAGTTGAAACTAATGAGTGATAGCTACAGAGTTTGTGTTAGGTAATTGCGAAAGGCTCCATGATCTGCGAGATGGCAGCCTCCTTGCCTACATTCCCCATTGTTCGCATCCAGGTCACCACTTCGCTTCCTCACAGTCAGCTGTTTATTGCAAATCCGAAATGCCAGGGTTGTCCACTCACACGGACCGCATTAACACGCTTCTTTTACATTTCATGTTAACACCAACTAAAATGTTCCAGTAAAGAAATGATGCAACCATCATTACGTCATTATAAGTTGCAAAAATAATCATAAACAGTAGGCCTACATGCTCAAACTATCCCTTTTTCTTAGGGGATGTAGCATGCCCTTGCCCTATCACGACAATATAGGGAAATTTTCCTCAGAACAAAATAAGGGAGAAACTTTAAATTTTTAATAATTTCAGAGCTGTATTTGTATATTGATGTAAGTAATCAGCTGAAATCAGTAGCAGGCTTTTAAGTTTAAACCAATGAGGAAAATTTTAGTGATATATCTAATCTTAACATGTAAATAAAAAATCTTCATATTTTACTTAAAATGTAATCTATATATCTTATATCCCTGCTTTTATCCATTTGTTTAGGTGACTATTATTTATGGGGAAACTTGACAAATGAAGTCTATAGGTCAATTTCCCATACATTAGAAGACCTCAAAGACAATATCACAAGGGAAATTAACTCTATCTCGGAAGCTGAACTTATGCGCGTGAAAGAAAATTTCCTAAAAAGGTGCCAGTATTGTGTGGATGCAAGAGGAGAACATTTCCAACATCTCTTATGATGAGGTACGTAGTTATTTTCATTGTAATTGTAACTGTAAATGTGAGAACCTGAATCATTACATCGATCGCGGCTTTATTTGCGTAGATATTTCACGCGATCGCCCGCCGCGACGCAGAAACCCGCGTCATTGGCCAACTCTTGCGTGGGGTGGGACTCACTGTATAACTTAAGCCTGTGATCGCTAGGGCTCGTTTTGTTAACTTCGTGCTTACCTGTTAAGTTCTATATAATTGTCTTACGTCGTAAACAACTATAATTTTTATTTTAAAGACATAAACTGCTACATATTGTAGGAAGTGGAGAGTAATTAAGCCGTCCATTCCTGTATATAAAATATCACTTTCATAAAATTTAAAAGTGTCCCTGGTTTAATTGGGAACAATCTGATAACCTTATGTTGCATGGAACATTTTCACAGTTTTAAGGTCAGAAACGTTCTTTCCCACTCTGTATAAACGTGTATTACTCCAACTGTTGCCAAATCAAGTGCACGAGACCACGATCCGCAGATTGTAACTAGATGTTTGCCATTAAGAAGTTGGCAATACTGCTGACTCAATGGAATCTCCCTTGAAAAGCGTCAAAGGAAAACAAATAGCTGTGAGTCTTATGTTTTGTTTGTTTGATCAATGTGATGTCAAGTATCCGCTTTCTCTCGTGATTATGAAAATATGCCAATGTCAGCATCACTGACATAATCGCCACACAGTTAGCTCTTTAGAATCGCCACACAGTTAGCTCTTTAGAATCGAACTCAGTAACTCAGGGCCGTAATACAAGAGCATTTCAGGCAGTCCCCCACAAGGGCGTAGTGTAATGGCAATGGGGCCTATGGGACAGGGGGACGTGCACAAGATAAAAAATATATATAATTTATCGAGCAACTAAATTTAAATTGGACCTCCTTTCGACGACGTTGAACACTTTTTCACATGTCGAATTAAAATTTAAAATCCCCACCATTGAACAGACCTTCGAAAGCTTTAATGGAATGGTAAAAGTGTTTGAAATAATGAGTAAGTGCTGAATGTTCAACTCTAGTACAATGGCTTCGTTTTAAATGTAAATATGTTTGTAAATCTAATGATAAGCATTAAATGTCCATATAAAAGATTATTTAAATTGGATAATTAGTGTAAACAGTATACTTCGTGTTGTTTTATTGATGATTCTTTATATAAAATTGAAAGTGAGTGGGTAAACTTACATTTGTTCGTAATACAAATCTATAGGCTTTGAACAATTTGCGCGAAATTTTGCACACGTACCGCTTCAAATCGGAAAGAAATGCGGTCAACATTAAAATTCAAACAAACCATCCCTTCCCTTGAAAAATTATATAATTTCTGAAAATATTGCATTGAATTCACCAAACGTAATTCAGATTTCATGACAACAGTATTGCTTGCACTGTTCACATACGGCTTCGGAAGCTACATAATGCAGACTTCCACAAAAAGGTTATCAATATAATTAATTTCTGAAAATCGATTATGAAGAATACAATTCATTACAATAAATAAGACCTAGCAGTATATAGAAAACCAAACCATAAACATATGATATAAGTTATTATAGTTAGGGGCGGATTTCTATGAGATGTCATATTTTTCCCCTTTGCATTATTTCAGGTTTCCGACTAATTTCAACCCGATTCGAAGCATCCTGGTGAAAATGTAACGGCTTTTATTGTGCATGTAGCTATATATTTAGGAAATTTTCAACTATTGTAGCATATTTAGTATGAATACGCATATTTTGTCATATTTTTGGCATATTATTTATTTATTGAATATGCAATTACTTAAACCCTATTCCACCCGGAGGTATATTAGGGTTATAGTTACAAGACAATATATTTGCAATATTACTACTTCTTATCCATAGGCTGGATGCAGGCCTTACTTCTCTAAGAAAACAAGATAACTAATATATTATATTATAAAAGAAAACTATAACATCTTAAAAATAGAACACAAAAACTTTTGGAATTCTCTATAACAGCATTTTTTCCTAAAAATATCAAAGAGTGGTTTATCTAATTTCTTTTTACAATAATCTAAGTGTGTGTCCAATATTCTTCTTTTATGCTCTAGGACTGGGCAATGAAAAATTAAATGTTCAACAGTTTGTTGTTCAGTACATATACATTGATAACCGTTCTGTCTTTGGATCATGAAACGTTTTGTGAGCATATTAAAGAAATTTTGAAGTTTCATATTATATTTTGTAAATTTTGCATTATAATGATACTTTTTGAGAATTTACAGATATTTTAAATAATTAAGACTATATTTTAATAAAATGTACACAATGTGTAAGTGGTAAAGTCATATTTTAAATTTTATTGGTCATATTTTAATGTTTTTAGGTCATAAATGCATGCATATATCCTATTTTTTTTAGGTCATAGTATACGCGAGCGGAGCAGCAGTAAAATCCTTTTCTAGGGTATGTATAAGACAATGTTATTGATTAGGGCCTATAATAAGAGGCAGTCAATTCGTAGAATACAAAATAGCTAGGCTATACATATCCTAGTAAAGACTGTTACCGATGCTCTGCTTTCATAATTATTATCTTCCGTAGTAGAGATGTTTACGCGGCCCGTCACCCGGGTAATATAGGACCGCGACCTATGGAGATATGGATTACATTTGTATCACAGACATACTTTTTTGACCAGACAAGTAGACCTGCATGGAGGGCCTCCCGGAATGGGTGATCAGCTCTATGTTGGGGCCACCTCCATAACAACACAACACATAGGACGAGACATATCAGTCGTACACACGCTCATTCCGAACAAGACGCGAATGGGATGAAGATGATAATGACGAGCAGATGACGTCCTCCTAAAGTTACCCGACATTGTCTCACATGGGAGGGAAAATCCCGTAAAGGCCCACTTCTAGATAACTTGTCCCGATCAGGAATCAAACCCGGGCTTGCCACAGCTTTGGAAAGAAAATTGAGGACTATACGATTACTGTAGACTTCATTTCCAGCAAACCTGATATATAAGAAATTATAGTAAAGCGCCAAATGTAGTGAATGTGTTGGAAAAATATGCAAAACAAACAACCACAAATGTAATGGATTGCGCAGAAACTAGATGTGATGGCCACGATACAAGTGGTTCTTGAGTTCAACCTTCAAACTTGCTTGAAAGCTCTCGTGGGTGTTCTTTCAGATTCAAAGAATTCAAGAATTACAGCAATTTCACGTGACTTCATCGCCAGCCTTTACAGTCACGCTGTTTTAAGTGGCACGTGATTTTAAGCAAAACACTATACATCCGACTGACATTTCGGAAATATCCCTGCCATCGTCATCAGTATAACCATATTGCACATTCTGTAAAATATAAGCTACCATTGTTATTTAATTACTGTTAAAAAAATAATTTGAAAACTTATTTCCATCTCGTAACCAGATAATTCATGTAGAGCACTCTGGCAGCAGTACCATAGGTATTCCTATGAGGGCGAATCAAAAAGTAAGTTACACTTCCAAGTTATGAAACCACCTACACATAGGCAACACGGCTATGACAAATCCAATTAAAGAAAAGTCCATTCCAATTGTTGCTGTGGTGTTAATTAGATAACAGGCTATTCCAACTATAATTTGAGTATTAACTAGAGAACATACCAGAGTTGACTAGTTGACAGGTTGACTAGTACAAGTACAGTTGTACTAGTATAGTTTGAGAACAAACTATTCCAACTGAAACTATGAGTGTTAACTAGAGAACAAACTATTTCATATGGTACTATGAGTGTTACCTAGAGAACAAACTATTGCAACTGGTACTAAGTTGTGAGTGTTAACTAGAAAACAAACTATTCCAACTGATACTATGAGTGTTAAGTAGAGAACAAACTATTTCAACTGGTACTATGAGTGTTAACTAGAGAACAAACTATTTCCATGGTAGTACGAGTGTTAACTAGAGAACAAACTATTCCAACTGGTACTATGAGTGTTAAGTAGAGAACAAACTATTCCAATTGATACTATGAGTGTTAAGTAGAGAACAAACTATTCCAACTGGTACTATGAAAGTTAACTAGAGAACAAACTATTTCAATGGTACTACGAGTATTAACTAGAGAAAAACTATTCCAACTGATACTATGAGTGTTAAGTAGAGAATAAACTATTCCAACTGATACTATGAGTAGAGAACAAACTATTCCAACTGGTACTATGAAAGTTAACTAGAGAACAAACTATTTCAATGGTACTACGAGTATTAACTAGAGAACAAACTATTCCAACTGATACTATGAGTGTTAAGTAGAGAACAAACTATTCCAACTGGTAATATGAGTGTTAACTAGAGAACAAACTATTTCAACTGGTACTCTGAGTGTTAAACTAGAGAACACGCAATTTCAATTGTTGTTATGAGTGTGCTCATCGGAACATATGGATAATATGATCCACGTAAAACTAACTGCACTTCAGGTGCAATAACTTGTATGCAAAGCAAATATTCTTTACGAAACACATCCCCTTGGCACAAAACACCTAAAATATTGTATTTTGTAAACCCTACAAAATTTAAGGAAGTACACCGTGGCGCAGTTGGTTGAGGCCATTGAGCTCCATTTATACCTGGAGTTAGCACTTCAGCCTTTCCCCTGTACTAAGAAGTGAGGCCACTTTTTCGACTAGTCTCGCCCGGAAACTATGGCAAGAAACTATTTGTCTGCTCAATACGAAACGTCAAATCGCCTTCTTGTATGGAATTATCACATGTTTGGTTTTGGAAATTGAAGATATTGTTGACGAATGATTGTAAGACAGTTCTTCTTGCATGCATTATAAGAATAATTAATATTAATATATTTAAAGTATGTCATTATTATAATTAAGATTAATATTAATACGTATGTTTTTACGTGACTTCTGTCGTTTCCATACATGTGGGCCTAACCGCCGACAAAATAGCATGTATTCAATACTACACTTATTACATTAAATTAGTATTACGTTGAAATCTTTAGATATTGAAATATATTGTTCTACTTCAAAATCGTCATCATTCATTTTAAGTATATTTTATTGTGATAATAACGTTTAATATAATATTTAGTAATTAATCCTTAATCCAATTTTAGCAATTTTAGGATAGGCCTATATCATAATTCAGGTAGGATGGCAATGATGGAAAAATCGAAGAACTAATAAAAAAACACAACAATGGGCAGACTTAGTTTTGCATAAAAGAATGAGCTGTGGTAGGTAATGATTGAAACTGATTAACTTAAATTAGAAGTATTTGTAAAGGACTCTCATGTCTAATCTATTTAATAAGTAGATTAAAGAATTGTTTATCTGGGAGCAATAATTACAGACACAAATAATATTAAGGCCGAATTTAAGTGTAGACACGAATCAGGAAATGGTAGTTTTTATGCGGGTAAGAAACTCTTAACTTCTCGTCTAATGTTCACAAATCCAAAAATAAAAAATTATAATACAATTATCCTGCCGGTTGTATTATATGAGACATTATGTGAGACATGGTCGCTTACTCTTCGCGGAGAACAAAATCTGAAAGTGTTCGAAAACAGGGTGCTTAGGAAAATATTTGGGCCTAAGAGAGATTAAAATGGGGACTGGAGAAAACTGCTTGATGACGACCTTCATAACCTGTACTCGTCACCGGATATAATAAAGCTAATTAAATAATTGAGGATGAAATGGGCTGGACTTGTCGGACGCATGGGGGAAGAAAGACATATTTAAAATATATTGACGGGGAGACCCGAAAGGAATATACCACTTGGAAGACCTAGATGCAGGTGGGAGGACAATATTAGGATAGATTCAAGGGAAGTAGGTTTTGCGAGTGATGGCTGGATGGAGTTAGCACAGAATAGGGTTGAATGGCGGACTCAAGTAAGCGGGGCAATGAACCTTCGGGTTCCATAAAACATAATATTAATTTAGCTTGCTTAGGAATTGTCCATTGCCATAGAGTGAGTAAGTAAGTAAGTATCTTCAGATTATGCAAAGACTGCCTAATATGCATTTTTCAGAGCATAATAAGGTGTGATCTAGTAGTAGCCTATGGGGAAATGGTGTAGGAATTAATTAAGTATTATTTATCCAGAAAAAAACAATTAGAATAATAACCAATGCAAAAAAATTGAGGATTGCAAACCACTATTTATTGAGACAGGCTTACTAACAATAATAAATTTGTATATTTTTTATGTCTTGTCATTAGTAAAATATAACATAAAAAGCTATCAAACACGAAGTTCTTATTTATCAGACCAGAAATCAAAATAAATTTGGGACAACATTATTTAACAAATTACCATATAAACTTCAAGAAATGTCCCCAAATTTGTTTTCACAAAAAGCTATATTCCTAGCTTTAAAAATCCTTTTTATAATGTTAAAGAATACTTAGAATCAGATTTACAAATAGAATAGAGCAACTTAGCGTAAGTAATTACATGTGTAATCTGCAAGTATATTTTGTTCATTTAGTGTCACTTGGGTTATGGCATTAGTATAACTTAGAATAATAATTTTGACTAGTGTAATTAAGTTTGTAAGATTGTAAATATTCATAGCTTAGATTCTTAAAGATGTGTATTGATGTAAATAGCTAATGTGACCGATTGCAGTTGGTACTGCCTAAAAGTGTTATCAAACATAAAATATATTTTAATTTCTAAACTTTTCAACGTAATATTAATTTAACGTACCTCTTGACAATGAAACGAATAATTATATTCAAATATCACACATAACTAGCAAGGAATAAAATAATTTAAAACATAAGAATCTGGGCCCTAGTAATAAATGTTATATTGAATACGCGCAATTTTGTCGGTTAGACTTACATAATGAAAGAGAAGTCACGGGTAAAACCATTCGTATTGATAAAAATAAATTATTTGGAGTTAAAGGTAAGGTAATGTTCACTCTATCGCAATAAATCTTCAGGCATATATGCCTACTTGACATTTCTTGCTGAGCAGACAAATAGCTTCTTGCCAGATTTTCCAGGCGGAGCTAGTCGAAACAGTCGGCCTCACTTGCTGTGCTGGACTCCTAACTCCAGTTCTATTCTAGCTCAATGGTTGAGGCCCACGATACAAACCGGAAGGTCGCGGGTTCGATCACCGATGAGATCGTTGGGGTTTTTCTACTGGCCTAATCTTTCTGGTGATCTACCAGCTTGGGGTCAACTCAGCCTGTAACAGAAGAGTACCAGGAGCAATTCTGGGGATAAAGGCGGCCGGTGCTGACAACCTTGCCACCTTTACATACCGAATGTTAAAATATCTAGGAGCCCCATCCTTCTGGGACCCTAAGGGATCCATGGCCTGTGTAGGATTCACTTTACTTTTACATTTAAAAAAATAATAATTTACACACTTTATACCGATTTTCACATTGTAAATTAAAACATAGTATTGAACGAACAGAATAGGTAATAAATTTAAGTGTGTATTTAGGTCTTGTGCAATCGTGGGTATAAAAGCAACCGGTGCATAAGGCTGATAACTTTGCCACCTTCGTGTGCTGTAAGTTCAAGAATTTAAGACCCGATATCTCCTGGAATCCTAAAGGCTTTTATGGCTTGCATAGGGACCACTTTTATTTAGGTCCTGTGCAGCAAAACCGTCACTCAGTATTTCATGTAACTTATGTAATGTAGGCTAAATAGTTTTCTAGCTAAGTGTTAAAAACCCAACTTATAGGACACTGCTACTGAAGCAGCTAGAAATGGGAGTGGCATGTACTTTTGAATATTCAAAGTAAAGCAAATATTCACGTGATAAGTGTTTTTGCAACTTCAGAGTTTGCACTTTTCTTTAAACTCAAATGACTATCAATTAATCCTATTTTTCGCTTTGCTCTTCACACAACCAGCTCCTTTCTTGTCTGCTTGTTTTCTTTTTTTTTTTTTTTTTTTTTTTTTTTTTTTTTTCGCAGACATGTCGTGGCTTGCTCCTTTTCCTTCTTTTGACCTTCGCTGTCACCTGCCGTCCCTTTAATAAGTTCATTTTGTCTGCAAACCAAAATGCAATTCAGATTCCAAGCATTTCTCAATGGCAGACAATAAATATACCAGTGTTTTTGCACCTTCTGCGTCATTCCCTCTGAGTTGTTCGACTTTTTTGCGAAATGAATGGCTTTTGAAAGGTTTCCGTGTTTCTGATCAACCACAAACATCACGCGATTTTTGCTTACGACACACTTTAACGTAAACAACATTTTGTTATGACAGATTTTAGTAACGATTTCGCTAAACCTAAAGAGTAAAGTAGTCAGGAGTTTCAGAACTTTCGAAAATAATCGTGTCGGATCTTTACGTGGATAGGTGGTAAATGATCGTGATGCACTTGTGTTTTAGTCCCGGCTTTCTTTTAAACAAACGTTATAACAGGTCACAATTATGTAAATGAGATGGATTATACCAATTCTTTAAGTATCACTAGTTCAGTGCAATACGGTGGTAAAATGGTCGAATTGGGTGCAAAAGTTGGCAAGGCACCTAGGGTTCGCGGATTCGATCCCTGGTCGGATGGATGGCATTTATACGTGCGTAACTGCGACAGTATGTATGTAAATTTATCTTCTTCTTGCGGATTATTTACGGCTGGTGCCGCTTCTCCGCCCCCCCCTCAGTCGAGTGGAGGTTGCATTACCTATACTAATTTTGTTACGCTTATTTTCCGAGAGAGGGCAGAGGGGCAGGTGGTAAGCCCTTCGCCTCGCAACCCCCCCCCTCCGAAAACTAAGGTATTACTTGGACGTGAAAGGGCCGACAAATTTTGTCCAGAGGCTCTAATTTAGGCTTGGAGTTCTTTTACGTGCCGTAAATATACGACACGGGCCCCCCAGCTTAAAGTCCCTCCCGGAGGACTCCGTGCCCAGGATTTTTATGTCCTGGAAAATCCATCGACCGCGGCCGGGTTTGATCCCGCGACCTTCTAGAGGCGGGCACGCTACCTCTAGACCACCGCGGCCGACTGTATATAGATTTATATAAACTTTTAATTATATTTATTAAAAAAAAATCTGTGGAACATAATTACGACACACTGTCGACGGTTACAAGAATAAGCATTATTAAACAACGATTTCGATGTGGGGAACATAATGAGATAGATTTGAATCCTGCATGCAAATATGGTAGGACTGTATTATGTCTGTTGGATATTCTAATGCAGGATCGCTCTATGCAGATAATGTAATGAAGAATCATTTCTGTGTGAAGGTGGACTGTCAGAAGAATAAAAATAAATGTGTCCCATATATGGGGCTACATACAGCCATATATAAGTAGAGTCCAGTTATTCTTTGCATGGCCAGGCGGCTTCCTTTCGTTAGAAGGAAAAGTTTGCCGACAGCTCAACCTATGTTCTTTATTCTTACCGCACCAATTAGCTAGTTACCCTAGCCAATCAAAACCTAAGAATGTCCTGCGACAGAAATGACAGTTACTCGTCAACTCCACGTGGAGTGGAACGCGAGGTTGCAAGATCTAGTTACAGTAAACGATAACACGTGTGAATTGATTAAAGCGAGGGAAGAACTGAGGTCAGTGATAATAATGAGAGAATATTGCAACGATGCTTTTGTTTTGGAAAGCGGAAACCAACCCCGATATAGTCAGATCAAATAACATAAAAGAACACCGACTTAATGGTTTATCTCTTGGAAGCCTCCTGGCCATGCAATGAATAACTGGACTTTACCGGACCACCGGGAAAATTCATGACACTTTAAGGACCAAACCGGTCCTGCTTCTATTACCCCATTTACGTCCAGTCCACTTGAGCAGGTCAGCGTGCAGGGAATTTGGCAACACGTGTATGTAAACACCTTACTCGTCTGGCTCATTCTCCTCCTATTGACGCTGCCCTGTGTTCCCTTCGAAGTCTCTTATTTGTGCGGAAGTTAATAATTTTTGCGCAGCTGCAAATAATTCCATTGTCCGAGGTCGAATGCGGTACAGGAAGCAGAATAGTGCAAACACTCATTGCTTTCGATGCTGCCACAGAAGTATTTTGGGCAGTAAATAGCCTCCGGCAGCGCGAGGAGCAGTGGCAACAGCTGAATGTAAACTACGCAAAAGCTTATGGTTGGAGAAGAGATGGAAACATTTTTCTGTAGTCGCACGACAGTGTCTTGAGTAGCATTTCAGTGTTCGATACTGAACTAGCGTAAATAGTAGCATATTACTTGGAACTCTTCTTCACATACCTGGCAGTCCCCACACCTTGGTCCGTTCTACCATCCTTTTCACTTTCGTTTATTTATGACGTCCAGAATAGCGTTATTTATCGAACATAAGAAAGAGTGTGCTTTGAGTGTTAGCAAGAAAGAGACATTTGAAAGCTGTCTCCCTACCGTGTTGCAAAGGTGATTTATAGCAGCTTGTTCTCGTGAAGGACTGGACTCCATTAACCAACGTGACTCTTGCAAACGTGTCACAATATTTACACGAGCTCTTTGTTCCAAATGCAAACAAAAATATATTTTACGGCTTTCTACACTAATGGTAATTGAAGTGTTGGCAATTCCTGTGCCATTAGCGAAATATTGGAGGCATTTCTAGTGATCAATATAGGCTATACTGCGCACGGTTTTAGATGGCGTATGGGACGGGACCAGGAGGGGCTCGTTTAGCGCGACTAGCTTATCATAGTTGTGCGTTGTTGCCTAGTTTAGTCACCTAATGTTACTTCCTTACCTCTATCTCCGCGCCTTACTCGCCCAGAACGCAACACTTGGCAGGAGTGCAGCTGTCGCAAGCACGCATTGGCTCAGCTCATATATAGTCTTCGCGCCCAAACGAACCCCACTCGGCTACAAAGCGAGCGGAACGCTTTTAAGTCGGACCACTCCCCTCATCTGGAAAAGATTATTAGGGTCTACCCACCCCTAAACGCTTTTAAGTCGGACCACTTACCTCATCTGGAAAAGATTTTTGGGTCTACCCACCCCTAAACAAATGCGGTGGTCCCTGCCACCAGGTCAGGCCTTGTTGCAATGTCACTTGTGTTGTTTCTCCAGATTTGTGGAAATCAGCTGCAAGGTTTTTAAACTGTGGCAACAATGCGCATCTTATGCTTAGGCACGTGCAACATTTCCCTTCCTTCCATTTCGGCTTTTCAACCCCAAGATGTTTATGGAGGTGTTTATGGAGGGTTTGATCAGGGTTGGGGTTGAGATACTAAATTAGAGGGTTGCCGCCTGAGGATCCTTTAAAAGCGGTGACTATACCTTCTAAAACCATGCGCCGTATAGTTCCCCTGACGAACATAGTGTGGTTCAGAACCCTACAAGTTTTGGTATGTCGACATGGATCGGACGAGCGGTTATTTCGGCAAATAGCCAAAGATTTTTCCGAAGCAACATTGTGTACTCAAATTTTGAAACAAGTCTGGAGTATCCTACTGGGTTCTTTCTGAATGTCACAGTGTCTTTGAAATAATTAATTTGCGTGTCGCAGAATCGTAACAACATCGTCACAAGTCGAAGAAAACAGCTAGAACTAGACAGGGCGAACGACCTCTTGATTGTACATACGAGGCCAAGTTAATAAGTGTTCACAGATACATTTTTAAAATATAATTTACTTGTCAACATCATTAGTATTACAATTGAAATTACGATTTCAAAAACCTCCAAAGTTCCGAGACAATTTTTTTTTTTCAGAAGAAACAAACAAATTAGTTAAAACAATGAAAATAATCACTTCGAATAAACACATGTTTTACTACAAATTAATGGACTTTCATTAAAACATAACAGCATACCACATTGCATAATGAAATATTAAAATAAGAATTCTTGTAATATATTGTATTCGTAACATTATAAGAACAAACTAGGCCAGATTTTAATAATATTTAATGAGCAAACGTATGAAATATTGTAATTATTACATTGCTTCGTAATATGTTATTTTTTTCACTCACCCTCCTTACATTTTCTTTTAACTTTAAATGTGCTGCAGTCATATAATTATATATATATATATATATATGTATATATTAGGTATATATATATATACACATATATATATATTAGGTATATATATCCAAAAAGAAGAAAAAAGTACCGAAACTAATTATTCCAGTCGTGACACGAAACACGTTGACATTTTTTCTCTTAGCCTTAACGATCACTTTACGATGGGAAACTTTTGTTTCCCCCGAAAATTTACAGGATGATGTATAAATTCTGCTTCAGTGGCGATGGGAAGTGGGGGGGGGGTCGAGAGGGTCCGGACCTCACCCGAAATCAAAACCTAAAATTCTTTTTAAGTCATTTAAGCTCCAGTTTGTCAGATATTTAATTATTTTACTTAATAATAAAATACTGATCTTGTAAATGTAGGCCTATTATTTTCACTTTTCCATGTGTTATTTAAATTTTCTTATAAATAGTAAAAAGTGACATAACTTAGGTAACGATTGCTTGTTTAAATTGGCATGTAAACAATTTGCTAAAATAGCGTAAAATGTTATTTTCATTAGCTCGATATTTAAAAATTTTCCGGGGATGAGCTCCCAAACCTCCCTTTCTTGGGAGGTATTTCATACCCCCAAACCCACCGACACTTTCGACCCTCCCCGAAATTATATTCTGGTTACGCCACTGTTCTGCATATTAACTGTTTGTACTGAAACCAACAGTTCTTTTAAAGAAATTATGAGAAGGGTGGCTAACAGCATGGCTCTTCGCGAATCTGAAAAATGAAACTGAATAATAATAATAATAATAATTATTATTATTATTATTAATAGTATTAATAGTAGTAATAATAGTATTATTATTATTATTATTATTATTATTATTATTATTATTATTATTATTATTATTATTATTACTATTATTATTATAATCATGCGCACTTCCTCCAGTTCTGTCAGAACTAGGCCTACATGCGATAGAATCTGACGGTCGATGGTTACGGTAGAGCAATTTTTGTGATAAAATATAATGCATTTAATATCAGAAACATCAGTAGGTACATAAACATTAGTGTTTTCTATCCATTGCCTGTTCATGCTATCATGGTGTAAAATCGAACTTCCAACATCCAGTGCCGGTAATCTAACTTACCGCACTTCTTTCCTAACATGTGCGTAATTATACCAAACCCTATGTATCTATCAAGTTGGTAATCTTGTATTGTGACAACAGCTGTTCTAAGTGATTAATTAAGCGGAAAAAGATCTAGTGTTTATAGTTTAAAATAAAAATTTAAAGTCTGCTCCTTGGTACGAAATAACCGTGCCTAAATCAAGCAATCTGTAATTCAAGCTGTGGAAGCAATGCTATTGGAATCGGTAAACACGAAATATCTCTACTCTCGGCTTCAAAGCATAGGTGGCATAGGCTATTAATTGTATTAAATTAGTTTATTTATATTTCAGGACAACGGACAGTGCTCAAGTCAGTGAATGGGAAGTTCCGTGCCGGTGAGTTGACGGCCATCATGGGCCCGTCTGGAGCGGGCAAGTCCACCCTCATGAATATCCTCGTGGGATACGTGTAAGTACTACAACTAATAATAACAATTTTCACAGTTTGCGGATTTAGAAAACGTTTGCACCTAAAAAAATAGATCAAAGTATGTTCAGTGTGAATAGGCCTACTCTAATTACCACATTAGTATCATTTTTTAACCAAATTCTTCTTTCTTTTTCAAATTTAGTTCGAGAAAACGTTCGTCGTTTATATTTTCGAAACGCGACTAACATGGAAATAGGAGGTACACATTAAATCGCAATTAGGGCTTTGCTGTTAGACTTTTATGTTTTCGTAATATACGTTGCACGAATACTCCATTTTGTTTCTCAGAAAATGTACATATGAACTTAAGTTCCTGTAGCATGTCACAAAGAAAGCTTAGATTAGAGATTAGATTAATGGCTTCGGCTTCTCAACACTGCGACCTTAATAAATTTATTATGAATATGCTATACTCTTTTCTAGTAGTCACCACTTTAATTTAAGGCTTTTTAATATAGCCTGGGTGATTTCCAATCCTGAACCCAGGGATTTTTCGTTAGTGAAAAACCCAGTAGGCTACCCGGTTGAGAATCTAACCCAGACCGCCAGGGTGGAAGGCAAGTATGCTACCTATAGGCCTACACCCATGGCGGCGGAATAAGAAAAGCTTCTTTCCGAAGGGAATAAAAAAGAAATCTGAAAATCTGTGATGTGGTGCAGTTTTGATCATGCAATATCTCAAAACGTGTTCTGGGAAGTATTTATATGATTAATATTATTGGAGGTAATGAAAATGCAAAGCACAGCCGAAGTCGGTGCCTATGCTTCCGTTTTGCACTGCAATTTGCAGTTAGTTGCACCAAGCGGTGCACCCAAATGCAATCATTTTGTATACATTGCACTTCATTCGTGAAAATGTGTTACAAAGTAACCAGTCTTTTTTGGGTACATGAAACACTTCTTCATTTTAACATTATAATTTCTTAATACTAACTATTGCTGTATACGTCAATATCGTTTCCTTAGAATCATATTCTATTAAAGACAACACTTAGCCTCCAAAGAACCCACCTTTGGCATAACAAGTGTTTGAAAATATGAGTTTCATGTTTCATGGTTGCAACAATTTTGTCAGGTAATTTCATTACTTTACATTCTTCATAATACTGCGAATACCTATTCTTTCAGTTATTTTCAATAGGCCTATATATACTTAATCCCCATTTCTTAATTACCATAATTTATTTTATCCAGTTGGTATTGAATATCGACTGCAGCCACTGCTAAGGTTCTATTATTTTCATTTTAGTAATTAATTACCTAGATATTAATACTGTGTCGGGCTGACAGAAAAGTCGATATATGTGAACAAAAACAAGTCTAGATTGATTGAAATCAGTTCTGCTTCCCTCCCATAATGCCTTGAGAGTGTCAAGTCTCCTGAACGTTCAGAAAACTCAACATATCGTGGAATGTATTGTTCAACCAACTTGAGACTGTTCAGGCCTACTGATTCGGCTTTCTACTACGTCATGATTCGAATCTTATGGCTGTATGCAACAGCCGTGTACGCGGGCCTGAATCCTCCTGAGCGTCATGAACACCGTGAACACCTGGTGGCCTGCGTAGTTCAGGCCGCCTCCAAGTTGTTCAACTCGACTGAACCCATCGCCTTTTACTTCGCCATGAGCAGGTACAAGCGGGAATTTGACGACTTCGTTCTCCAGGCCTCGAACTCGCTGGAGAGGCTTCCAGTGACCTCTTCGCTGGAAAAATGCCACTGGAACACATCATTAGTCCCGGCCATCCCGGTCACTTTGGAATTGGTGGAGTCCTTTATGTCGGACAGGATGGGTACTTATGTCATTTCAGACATGGAGTTCACGGGCAGAGAAGTAATGGATATGCAGGAAACCTTGCTACAAAGCCTGCATCAGATTACCTCCTGGTCTATACTCATCTCTTTATACGAGATGCCAGATGCTGTGCGCAACTTCATAGGTAACCTGCCGCTTTAGGGGTGGAAATCCTGAAATATTTGAATACATGGAGTACCGTACAAAGAAGTGAAGTGTATAGCAGAACCTAGGCCGGTTCTGTCAAAACACACTTCTCATCCTTGTAATTTTAGCAATTAATTATTTTCTGCGATAATGTGCAATTTGATCAATTGTTTGTGTCTAAAGTAAGCCTTTGAAACACAAGTGTACATACTGTATAAACAAATCACGCTAACTCTTACGCAATTGACGATCGCAGGTTCAGACTGTCACGAGATCCTTTCCTTATAACCTATTTTTAATTAGGCCTACTTACTTAGTATTAGTATTAGCCCATAATGTCCCCGAAAAGAAAATAATAGCGAGGGAAGAAATAGTCGAAACGGCAACAAAGTTTTATGAGAACCTATATAGAAGCACTCTCCCCAACGGCAACAAGGAATTAACACTATTCACTTCCAAACCCATAGAAGAAGTAGCAGAAATACCGACAATACTAAAGGATGAATTACTTACTTACTAATTTTTTTTATAAAAGTTAAATATCTTTATCGTTAATTTAGCACTATCGTAAAAAAAGTATATGTTGTTTGTTCATAAATTAATTTTTAGACTCGTGTAGTCACATTTAAAAAGCTCGGCTACGCTTCGTTAAAAAAATACACTTTACGAAATTATATTGTACATAACTATTTTATATATTTGTAGTAAAATTACTTGTTATTAAGCTGTTTCCAGGCATCAAGATACTTGTTGTCCTCTAATTTCAATTAAAACCAACGCTTTTCCTAAATTAGTATATTATTATTTTGAATTTTAATTTGCCTTTTCCATCAATAGCTCAACTTTCCCAATTTTTATACTTTTTCGGAATCTAAAATCATGTGGACTTTCGCTAAACATGATTGAACATTTTCCGAAATGAGATTAAAATTGTACAGGGTACTAACTATTTCCGACCCAGAAAAATGACTGCTAGTGACTAATCCCTTTTTCTCAATCATTTGAAGTAAATTTGAACAACATTGCATTATACTGCTCAAAAGTGCCAGAGCGTACGCAGTAATGGAGACAAGGCCATCTGGGTTTAGTTAATTTCACAAATTACTTGGTCGTGTGCAGTTTTTTTTTTATTATTATTATGAGGAGACAAGTTTAAACTGCGATCAGAATAAAACCAGACTTGTACTCTTCATATAACATACTAGCTTAAAAGACCCGGCGTCGCCCGGGTTTTGTATTTTGTAATTGGAAATTAACTTATGAAGGATTTTCAATTTTAAATTCTAGGTCCTTATATAGGCATTTATAATTTGAAATAGGAAGAACGACTTATTACACTCAAACTATTCCCTCAGAAAACGCTTGATATAGTTTTTTATGGCTCATAGAGGATCTAGAATTTTGCATCCCATCGCTTGTACAGTGCACAGCAAGCCTGGTAGAGGTTTAAATAAGAAGAAACAGAAATTCCTGTAACATAAAATTGTAATATCGAGGCGGGAAATTTCCCACTCTTATGTTACCATAAAGCATTATCACTTTCATACTTTTCTCTATGTCCAGGGTAGAGAAAGTTATGTGATTCCATTATTTTAGTGGATTTCATTCTATAATATTTATTTATAACTCGAATTATTTTGATAACTTCTCTTATTTGTCAAAAGTGCATTTCATTTGTTTTTTCCAAGTCCACCTGATACCATTTGGCAACAATATATTCTGTGATTTGGAATTGATAATTCTATGTAAAAAGGGATTAAGTATTTTCAAAAACATTTAATTTTTGGCATTTAGAATCAGAATTTTTCAAAATCCTTTCTTAGTGAGCACCTACATTATGAAACGAAGGTACTGTCAAAATTCCAAGTCTCTACCTGTTATAGTTTAGGCTGTACGTTGATTCCTGTCATTCAGTCAATCAGTCAGTCAGTCATTCATTCAGTCAGTCAGGACAAAGCCTTTTATATATATAGAGATTACAAAATAAAAACGAACAAAGGAAAAGTAATTCAAAGATTGACAAAAGAAATTCGAAGTATGCTAATTAGAGGAATAAAGTGAATATGGCTTATGTATTTTCAGATAGGCCTATATGTTTATGTGCCTTCCTGTGTAGCTCCAAAATTAAAATTTAAATGTATTAAAACGGCATTTTATGGTCGAGTTAGATCATCCCCCGCGGATGTGACACGAAGTATGGAAACAACTTTATCTTACTATTGCTGTAAACTTACATGAAGGAAACTTTTTTCATGATGTTCTCGAAAATGGGTCTTACGATTTTTTTTCTTCTTTTTTTGCATTAGCTGTTTGTATTCAGAGCTACAAATTTTAATTGAAATGTTTTCGCAAAAAAATTCAAAACAATAGTAATAAGCCGCCATAACTTTGAAATATGAAAAAAAAATAAAAATTAAGCAAAACTTACTGTAGTAGCGTCTCCCTTATAACATTACGTTCATGAATTTTAGAGAAAAATAGTGCCTTCTAATAAGCCTTTATTCTTATTGATATCTGATCAGATAACCTAAAACTATCACAAATAGCGTGTAAATCAGGCCGGTGGTTCTCGAGTTATAAGCGCACTAACGAAGTTTTATAATTCGTATGTAGGGGCAGGGCTATATTTGGTACGAACGATAATTTCGTCTAGTTTGTTACTGTTAAGAGAAAAAACAATTAGCCAGATTTATCCCCAGAAGTTTCCAAAGCACAAGGACATCTCAAAACAGGCTGTAGCCTATATGAATTTGTTTATTTTTACACAAAATAAAAATTGGAGTAAATCCTTAACTTACTGTCTCAAAGTTAATTAATTAATAGTTAATTAATAAATTCTTTATGTTTCTTGGAATCGGGCTTTATGCTTGCTTGTGTGAGACATTTGTTACAGAGAATCTTCTACCAGCTCGATATTGCAACATTCACTTACAATATTTTCTATAATAATGCGAATCATTAATAATTATTTCACCTTTTAATGTTCTTTTAAATGCAAGATCGTTCATTCTTTTCAGAAAATAGTATTTCCAGCCTCTTTTGAAATTAAGGTTGATAAACAATTAAACCAAATTTGGTACAAAAATATAGTTTGAAAGTTGATTGTTCCCAGTTATTTTTCGCTGTTGTTGCCTTCACGTACATTTTGACGATGTCAGGATGCAGTGAGAACGACATGTTTGACAGTGAAATGTTGGTACTTGCCTTCGCTAGAATATTCTGTCCTCTCGTTCCCATTGATCCCACAGTGACTATAAAGGAATCCAATGAAGTTGAAGCTACCAGCCGGCTTATGTTAGGTAGAAAATAATTATTTGCAGGAAAGGGGACGGGAGCAGTGGTTACCTCTTTTGGTCAAAGGATTGTAAATAGTGAACTTGGAGTCGATCAGAAAGGTTGTTTTGACTGGAGGATGCAGTTGTCTGTGCTAGTCAGCTGCCGCTTGCACTGCTGCAGTCTAATTACTAAGCGGTAATTGTATAAAACATTATAATAAAGGTCGCTATTTAGCCTATTTCACTAAACTACTGCATTCAGTAAATTATAGAGCATCATAGAAATCTTCTCCTTAGCCTAACCTTACAAATGTACGGATTAAGTAAATCAAGTGGATATTTATAAATATTAACCGTATTATTTGAAATTTTATGCTGAAGAGCCGGTTTACAGTGGACGTATGTAAGTTGTATTATTGAGTTGAATTGTTCACCAAAATGAACGGTCACTGAATGTAAGTACCACTGAAATTATCGTATAACTTACGATTGAATGTGCTGAATGAGTGTCAGGATTTACACCCCTAAGACGGGACACTTTGTTTTTCCCAGTAGTGGTGATAAACCCTCGAGACTTATCTATACAGATGGAGACGCTGCGAGATGTGAACCAGATCGAGTCGAGGTTCTTGGTTGTTCTGCTGAATGGTTCCATTGAGCATGTGCATAGTGTGCTGGAGAAATTCGCATGGCAGAACTACAAGGATGTTCTTTTGCTGCTACAGGACCCGTTCTCTGGTCAGTTGGAATTGTACTCTTGGCTGCCCTATCAACCCCCTTCTGGACAATGCGGACAGTTCCGGCGCTCAATTTTACTGGACACTTGTTTGTCTGGAGGGGAGCTCAGCCTCGGGGCGGATCTACACCCAGACAAAACCGTGAAACATTTACGCGGGTGTAAGTTGTGTCACAAAATGCAAGAGTTCTACTCGCCCGTGTTCTTTCAGACCGGTGATATTCTGGACGGCGTGGTTGTGCGCATGGCACGTGCTGTAGGTTCGCACATGGGCATGGGACACGTAGACAACTTCAAGAATCGTACACAAGATAACCTTTACCTGCGACAGGTCTTATTAATCGGAGACAAGGCCGTGCTTCATTGCCCGGTGCCGCCTTTCTTCTCCCTTGGCTTCACCTTCTTCGTCCCACGCGCTGAGCCTTTCCCGCGCTGGACGGGACTCACGCGCGTCTTCTCCTGGCAGATTTGGATAGCCGTCTCTCTCAGCTTCTTCTTCATGTCCCTGGGTCTCAGGTTCGTGACCAGAAAACCCTGGGCTCTCAGCCTGTGGGCCGTCATACTGGGTTTTGGCATTCCCCATTTCCCAGCCACTGTAGCGCCTAGAATTCTTCTGTTTGCCTGGATGGCCTTTTCTCTCTCCGTCAATATGGTGTTCCAGACCTACATGACCAGCTACTTTGTAAATCCAGGTCTCCAATATCAGGTGGACTCCGTGCAACAGCTGCATAATGACCACTACAAGCTTATATTGGACTCAGGTCTTGCCATTATCTTCATATCTTATGTATCTCAGAGATCTGGACCCTCTTACTTAGTCCTTGGCGTCCAGAATGCTCTGATCCTGTACTTCAATACAACAGGCTCGGCCTTGCTTAGCAGCCACGACATTTTTTCTTTCTACACTAAGCAATACTGCCACAAGGGCGGTGTTCCAGACACTCACAAGTTCAGTGAGACGCTTGCACAGATTCATCTGGGACTATTGTTGGATAATGATCCAATCCTTCAGCTACGCTTCAATCAGATCGTGTGGAGGCTCGTCCAGGCGGGGATTCCGGAGAAGTTCCAGAAGGATGTGACGGGATACACCGAACTTCAGACACACGCACTTACAGAGGAATTCGAGCCCTTTTCTCTCACTCACTTGCAGTCTCCTCTATTATTGTTCCTGCTGACTCTTGGCATCAGTGTGTGTATATTCTGTGTTGAACTTCTCAGCCCTCACCTCTTCTCAAACTGAATTTTTTCTTCTCCATTCACAAGCTACTACCGGTTTATTAATTACAAAAGCGTTTTAAATTGAAGAAAAATTAAGTGCATTATTCTTTATCTTTTATTTTTTGATTGTGCATTTTAAAAGCACGGCTGGCGGTTTAGTCCATTTGAAAGCACGTTAAGTGGACCTGGTGATATTATTATTTGAAATAAGTGGTGCAAGAAGACTAACATGTGATTCTGAAATAGACATATTTGCAATGTTAGGAGTGTTCTAATAAATAAAGTGTATATAAAAAATTAAAAAAGAATACCTCATTCATATAATGCATACCAATAGCGAGGTGTTTTTCCAAAACAAATCCCGTCTTACCAACTTTGATATTTGCAATCACGCAAAAAATGAAAGTGGACAGCACAACTAATTCAAAAAATTTCACTTTGCAGCTAGCTGTACTGTATTGTACTATCAGTAGTATTACCATAAATACATATTTACAAAATTACATAGACCTATTAATGTAATGCCATATTTGGGTATTTACGAATGTGTCTCGAATTCTAAGACAACATGCGCTGCACAGGTTTCAATGATCTCAGCTTTAATCAGTCGCTGCCTTGAACTGAGAGTACAAGCACAGTGCCTGCCTGGTGTAGGCTTTATGACCCCTGCACACTCAATTTAACCAACAATTATAGTTCTCAATAGGGACTAAAGCAGCCAGCCATGGACATAAACTTCCAATATCCGCATTACATTGTGGAAGTATGTATTTTCTAATTTTTTTCCCATCTATACAAAGTGTTCTATCCCCCCTAAAAGGTTAAAAATAAAGCTGGATTAATAGAAAAGATTATACCACAAATGATTCTATTTGAAACTATACAGGAGCCAGTTCTTGGAAGTAAACAGATAACATTCCCCACTATTCCTTAATTGTAAGGAGGTTTCTCTTTTCTAGTCCAGAGTCTTGTATCGTGTTGAATAGTTGAACCCGCTATGATAGTGTATGATAATAGTATGTCATTTTTCCTACACAGGTATAAAAGTGGCCATCGGCGGTAATCAGAAGAATGTGTAATCTCTAAATACATGACTCTGGGATTATCAAACATTAAGCTACCGTCATTGTAAAACCATTTTTCGAAGTCAGCTTGGTCTTCGGGGGAGGAGTAATACAAGGCCGTCGTCTTTTGGAAAACACTATACTAAGATTACCTTATAAAGGAGAACAAAGGGTTAAGAGAAATCTCTACCTGGGTGGAATGTTTAAATTACTGGCTACTGACTGAAGTGATGGGATTGTATTTTAGTCATGGTCCTCTACTTAAATGGAAATTACTCTACTTAAGAGATGACGAAGTGTTGGTTTAGCAGTTTTGGTAAAAAAAAAAAGTTATTTTAATGTAAAAAATTCAGTAACCTTAAAGTATGACTGTAAAATTGTGTGCAGTTTCGCCACAAGGAAAGGTGTTTTTGATGTCATATTTAAAATAGGCCTACCTTGCACTTGAAACTGCCAATGCGTGCAACCTTTAATCGTTCATTTTCACAGTTTCATTGTTAATGGTATCTAGCCAAATTCAAAATCCGTCTTCTCCCACAAAAATAGAGAAACTGCTCTGAATATTTTTCACAATTTACTTCAAATTGTGTGCAACCAAACTGCTTTCTTGAATAGGCTTTAGTTATTTTAAAATATTTTTATTTAATGCCATCATTTTCATTTTCCTTTGTAAAATATTTAAAAAACAAAGTATTTAATAAGATTTTTTTAAATCCGTTAATAATTTTTAGAGCAAGCATCAACGAATTTCAGGTTCATATTTTAATAGGCCTATTTGTCAGAGGAGATAAAATTCAATTTTTATTTTTTTAAATCAAATTAATTAATATCTTAAAAGCTAATTTGACTGAAATATGAAACTGTAATTGCTTTTCAGAGTTTAGTTGAGTGTGACAAATTTCAACTTCATAGCACAAATAGTTTAGAAAATCACTCTCATCACATCAGTCATCCCCTTAAATAAAAATTACAACAAACTATGCTTAAGGAAAAGAGATTAATTATTAGAGCATCCATTGTTTATTGTTATTATAGTAACACATTTTGAAGAGAGTACAGTAGTCCAGCTAAACCGGACACCACTCAACCGGGCATCCGGTTAATCCAGACGGGATTTAAAAAACTAATTTTGAATTTAAATCACAAAGATGTTTTGTAATGAAACATCACTTCGTATGTTAAAAACTTACGTATACAGTGGTATCAGAACATAAAAATTAAATTGTAGGAATATTTATATTTATAAAATAATCATAATTTTTTATAATTTGACTCATCTAAAACTCGTATGACAGTACAATACGTGCATTTTAAGGCAAATTCCGTGTAGTCCAGACTTTCGGAGATCCGGACAGGGTCCGGTCTTATCTAGTCCGGATTAGTTACGGCCGTTTTACTTCTTCTGCCCGTACCATAGGTACTATAGGAAGAGGAAGTAATGATTTCGAACCGCAAATTGAAAATTGAGTTTTTAACATAAATACATGTTTTGAGGTCCCATGAATCCAAAAATACTATTTTCGGAAACATGTCTGTGTGTCTGTGGGTCTGTGAACAGCAAAGCTCCAGATCGGAAAATCATATGAAAACAAAATGTTGTGTTTGGGTTAGGTACCTCCTGCGGATGTGGCACGAAGATTGGCGACAACTTTCTCTTACTTTTAAGGGACTTTACAAGAATAAATTTTCGTTTTTCGCGATTTTCTCGAAAATGGCTCTAACAATATTTAAATTTTGCACATTAGTTGCTTATGTTAAGACCTAATATCTTTATTTCAGACATTTTTTCTAAATAATTATCTGAAGGGTAGTTATAAGCCACCTACTCTGAATACGCGCTCTTTGCAATACGTCTTGTTGTAACGGAAAATCGTTGTGTGACACAAAGATTGGCGACGACTTTCTCTTATTTTTAAGGGACTTTACATGAAGAAAATTTCGTTTCTCGCGATTTTCTTGAAAACAACTCTTATGGTTTTGTTTAAATTTTACACTAAGAGCTAAAACTTTTATTTGAAACATTTTTCGAAAAAAAATCTGATGGGTAGTTATAAGCTACCTTCTCTGGATAATGGGCGCTTTGCAGTATGGGAACTTGTTCTATATCAAAATGTGAAGTGAGACAAATGTATTAGCCACGTTTAAAGTAAAAAAAATGTACGGGAGCATATTAATCAGATTTTATTTGGGTTATGTTTCCTTCGTGAATGCGATGCGATGCGATGTGTTGTGGTAACGACATTCTTTTAATTTTTACAACCATTTTACATGAAAAGAATGTCATACACAATAATTATATTATACTAAGAGGCTAACTTTTATTTGGGCAGAGGAAGTTATGTGAATTGTACACAAGTTTTTTTTATATTCTTAGTCCTTCTCTAGTTTGAACAAATTCATAATAGCAAGACAGATTAGATTGTAATTTTGATACTGTAATCAGTTTCGTGTAGCCCTGTTATATGAGAATGTCCTCATAGGCTACTGTGTTCTGGGAAATTATTAAGGAAAAATAAAACTAAAACATCAAAACTATTTAATGATGTAGTTAGTTTTTTTGCAGAGCACGAACTGGTTGAATTATTATCGTTTGCCTCCAAAAAAGTAGTAATGACCTTGAGATGCTGCTCTTTAGACAGAGCATCTACCAATTCATAAATATATATCGAATCCCTACTACATTATTTAGATTTATGGTAAATGTTAACTAGGATTTGTTAAAAATATTTAAAAATAGGCCTACTGTTTAAAGCCAAGCATGGGGAAGAAAAAAAGACGAAATTTGCAAGTAGGACTACCGTATAATTCGCAAGGTAGTACACTCGATTACTAGGCCCATGTCTATGGAAGCCAGAATGTAACCCTGTTCATTAGGCAAAAAACTTTCAATTCCCGGGAGTTGCCCCCTAAAAACTAATTTAGTCCACTAACTCTTTTTTATAACATTATTCTCAGAACTAACGATTCTTTAGTGATATTCAAATTACATTATTCAACAGATGATGCATCCAGTTAGTGAAAAAATTTTACCTGCAAATAATTTTTTATAATTGAGGAGTCATAGGCCTATGTACAAAGGAACTATATCAGCAAACCATGTTTTGAGAAAATGACATTAATAATGTTTACATGTGTTTGAAAACCTGTATTAATTATTCATTTTTTCAAATATATAATAAAGATAATAGCACTGACATTACCCGAATGAAACCCTTTACAATGGGTGTAAGTATTGTTTTATCCAGAAAATGTACATTATAAAATATGTTCTTATAAGTCTTTTTACACATAAATCTGATGTGAATATGTAATATGATGTTCATGGTAAAATTATATGGCAGACTATTTTTAATGCTAAAATTAAATGAATACAAACTGAAACATCCAATGCAGATTTCTATAGCAGTTCAATGAGACAAACAGTATTTTAAACTTCTCACTTTTCAGCTTACCTACGGAGTTTTATACCGGTTCAGTGAAACGAACTATATATTAAACTTCATGTCTACAGATCAGTGTCCATCACTTGAATCAGAGTTTGCTCCTGCTTCTCTCCGACCTTGTAGATTGGCTCAGGAGAATATGAGGAGTTCAATTCCAAAAGGTCTCTTGTCCACAAATTTTCGAAACTAAGTTATGACAACCTCCATTTTCTTCACATCTCTTTGCATCTAAATACGGTGAAATTTTGCTTCAAAACTGTTTTTATACCAGAAAGAAACATACTTCAAATTGGCGTTTGTTTTCATAATGTATACATCATTTCAACGTTTTTTGCAATTTCCCAACATTTTTGTTAGATGGACAAGAGACCTTTTGGAAATAAGCTCCTCGTCTTCAAACCAACTTACCTCCTCTTCAGTGAGGAATCTGAAGAGATTCCTTATGTCATTTACCTTAGCAGTATTCAGTTTAACAGTGGCAATTGGCTGTAAGTTTAAATTCAATGAAATTTAAGGAAATTTTCTTGTAAAGGAAAATGGTTCATAAGAACCAAAATATGAACAGCATACTCCAGATTAGATTAGATTAATGAGAGGTAGTGTAAGCCCTTCGGCTTCTCAATTCTGCGACCTTAATAGATCTATAGTGAATACCCGATAACCTATTCTAGCAGTCATTACTTTAATTTAAGGCTTTTTTTTAAATATTGCCTATAATTTTCCTGGGTGATGTCCAGTCCTGAACCCGGGGATTTTTCGTTACTGAAAACCCCACTACCCGGCCGGAAATCGAACCCGGGCCACCAGGGTCAGGGTGGAAGGCAAGTATGCTACCTATACACCCATAGCAGTGGACTCACAGCACACTCCAATTCCACCATGTTGAAAAATTACATTATTTGATAGGACTGGATTGAAACTTGAATTTCTACTTTTGGGTTTCTGTGGAAAAGTTCCTTGAGTCCAGGATTCCAATCCTTCCAGATGTCTTCACCATTTAGAGCTACAAAGGGTGGAGTTTTGTCTACAGTTCTTGGTTATTTCTTTAGCCTATATTCGCCTAAAGGATGAAATGTTCTCCTTTTTCAAAATAGCGTCAAACCTCTAAATTTTCTTGATATCGGAACGAAAATTTACAGGTTAGCCAACGGCCATGGGGAACAAGAATATGCATTATCTCTAAAAAGGGCATATACAGGCATAAGCCCCTTGTAGGCCTACATATAACTTCTCAATTAAGCTATTTTTAAAAAAACTGAATTAATTAAAATGTAATAGAAGACAGAAACAGCATAATCTCACAACATTAATGTGCTAAACATGCAGATACCCTTTGACTACTTGCTATTAAAATTCACACTGTAAGTTTCCTTTCAAGTTGTTTATGTGTTATGAGACAATAAATGTCTTCACAAGCTACAATTTATCCTTTACGTGACAAGCAATAAGTGTCCACACATGCTACTTGCGCTTTATGTGACAAGCAATAAGGTACTCATAAGACACTTATGTTTTATGTGACAAGCGGTAAGTGTCCGATGTTTTACTCGACAAAAAAGATACAAATAAAAATCAGGTAAACTGATAAAAAGAGCTGGATGGAAATGATATCAATCACATTATTATAATATAACCTCATAAAGCAGCACAACTTTTAACTATGGTTTAACTCTTCCACTGATTACATCTATCAATTTGGAACCAAGTGTGTATAGGGCGAAAGATGTAAGTTTGCCAAATTTAATATTTCTAGCTCATCTGGAAGTGGGTAAACATTACTATCAGTGAATGAGGGAAAAACCTTTCAAAGTTTTTTTGGGTGCAATAGATTAAAATTTTGAACATTTGGAATTTTCCCCATTGTTCATGGGCTAAAATATATACGTTTGCAAAATTCCGAGTTTCTAGCTATGTAAAATGGGTAAACTTAAACGACAGTATGTGGATGATCTAGACTGTCAAAGATGTGAATGTTACGGATATCCAGACAGTTTTTTTTTCCAGACTTGTAGGATAGCTAGACACGAAATTTTTCATACTTACGAAAGTTAGATGTGCCAATATTCCTGCCAATTTTTACGTGACCACCATTTTGAATGTTTTTCGGGGGGTAGAAATTAAAATTCGAAATTTTGGAATATTTCCGTCGGTTACAGTCTAAAAGTTATAAGCAGGGCCCTGATTCTGGTGACCCTAAATTTTAAAGAAAATGACTTAATAATTATAAAAAATGACCTAAAAACTGATATTTTATTTATAAAAAAGTATTATTGTACACACAAAGTTATAGACTAGTTCGTACGTAACTGTAAGAACTGTAAATAACTGTAATGTTGTGAATGTTCTTTTCTCACGGAAATTTATACTGCCACTGAGGCGCTGGCGAGTCAAAATTCGGCACATTCTTTTCTGGTCTGCCGGATTATATTATTGTTTATTGAGGGTAAACAGTAGTTTGCACTCTCAAATTCAAGCAGTCAATTTAATAACAATAGCAATATAATACAAAATTTTGGCTTTTTTTTTAATTTATTTTCATTTCCGACTGAGACATGTCAGCACTTTAACGCCGAATTTTCCCTTCTTGCATTAAACAAATATCACTTCAAAGACAGCACCGCTAGCGACGAAAAAAAAGTTAATACACTCAATGTAAATACATGAAAATGACTAAATAAGGAAGCAAATGTCACGAAAATGACAAAATAATGACCTAAAATTGAAATAAATGCCCTAAAAACATAAAATTGCATAAAATTACAAAAAATACCTAATAAAAATCCATTTTTATAATCTAGAGGCCATGATTAGGATTTATCTACAAGTTGGCAATGTCTATGCAGCATCAATAAAAAGATGACATGTCATTAGAATCCGGGCCCTGGTTATAAGTAAGCCAAAATTCAAGTTTCTGACTTATCTGGAAGTGGGCAAACAATTGTGTCAGTGAATGAGTTAATGATGCGGCTATCGTGATGATTTGCTACTTAAAACGCATGTGACCGTTAATTGGTCGTTACTCCGACAACTGTCAACCAATTTGGTCCAAAATGAATAAGGTTCTTCCTATGGACTTTTAAAGTTTGTGTACAAGTTTCATAAAAATCTAAAAAAGCGTTTTCGAGTTATCTTGCGCAGTGGCGTTCCTAGTGTGGGGCGGTGGGGGCGGTCCGCCCCGGGCCCCACTTACCATGGGGGCCCCCCTTGATGCCCCACCCTAATATAAAAATTAATGTTCCACTTGATTCTGTAAAACGAAGCAGTGAATTTTCCAAAACAAATACGGCCCTTTTGATTAAACACAGAAATCAGGAGAAAAATTGTTTTTAACTAGCCTATTTACATTTCACTTGAAACTTGTGAAAGAAGTTTTTCAAAACTGAAATTAATCAAAAGTTATTTGCGCTCAACAACGAGGCAGATCAGACTTAATGAACTAGCAATGGCTATGAAATTAACTTTCATGAGACAATTAGACAATTTTCTAATGTAAAAGCTATAAAAAGACAATTTTAAACGTGTCTATTACATACTCTGAATTAATATAATACAGATTTTGCTATTTTTTTATCTGATTCTCAGAATAAATTAAAACTCTTCTTTGTTACCTTAAAATTTCGTTAACTTAACCTTTTTCCATTTCATTACTTTGTAATTATGCACAGATTTATATTTTGCTAATCGGTTACCTTAATATTATTGTACTAATATAATATTAAATAAGCACATTAAACACTGCATGAGTTCGCTCCCTTATTCTGTCTATTATTTTTTCGTATAGATTAGCCCATGGAGACGAACTGAAAGACAAAAAAGCTAGCCATAGAAAAAGAAGTTAAAAGTAGCCGTGTTGGTAGCTTTTGCTGGGAGGGAGGGGGCCTCAAAAATAAATCCGCCCCGGGCCCCAAGTGGTCTAGTTACGCCACTGATCTTGCGTACAGACACACGGACGGACATACTTTTTCTTTTAAAGTACGTACCATTCTGACGCTTAATAAAATCTGCATGATTATATCCGGGTGTTTAACTTACTAAACACGACGTAATATGCTATGATTACATTTTGCTAAGTTTATTTTATTTTTTCAGAATACAAACATCAACTACAGATTAATAGATCTACTTCTCCTCTGCATACAGTTGTACCAATTTTACAGTACAGTACAGTACTACTTACTTGCTCATTTAAACAACATATAATTCTACATCTAAACTCAAATTTTACTGCTACTGATATCGAGTAGCCTACAACTACTGCGTCAATAATTACATAAAAAGGTTGGAAGAGCTTCTTTTTAGTTTCAGTTCATTTCAGTTATGTAAAGGTTCTTTGGTAAACTTTGTCTCCGCTCTCCCTTCCTTGACATTCCCCGCTTTGCAAAATGTTTTATCCTTTTTTATCTCTATTCTTCAGTCGTTTGTCTAATCCGGTTAGTTATCTTCGTCCGTGTCGTCTTCTTCCGAGGTGTTATTCCCCATAATTTTTATCCTTTGCTGGACTACTCTTATTTTAAGGAGTAAGTATCTTCAAAAGTGACTTTTTTTATGTGACAATCGATAAGGGTCTATACGTGTTACTTATGTTTTATGTGATAAGCAGTAACTGTCTGCTTAAGTTAATATATTTTGTGACGAGTTATATATTCACAGGTATCTGCCATACTGGCTTCCTCATAGAATGAAATTCTTAGACTTTTCACAAAGTAGATACCGGTAATTGTTTCATGGCGAACGGAATTGTCGGGAGCGCAAGTGGGAGTTGGTGGAGAATCAGGGGAAATCCCTCAGATTGGCTGCACTGGGAATTGTAGTTTCACGGGGGAAAAAAATTATATTGCAAAAAGACAACCTGACTGAACCTGTACTGAAATAGGCTACCCGAAATTTCATATTTGTCCATTATATCTACAATAATTATAGCTGTTCCCAGTGGCGTAGCAAGCTTACGTGGTACCCGGTGCGGAAATTTTTTGTCACCCCCCCCCCCCATTTAAATTATGAAATGATGGAACAGTTCCAAGTGTTATTTTTTATAGTCAAAAATAATTCCACGAGAGTTTAAGAGTGTATCGATAGATGCAGCTGCGGGAATTTATCTGATGTAGGCCTAACTCGTAAACTCAATGGATTATACAAAATTCATAATAATTCTTTGTTATATAAAAACAAAACTACGCTCCGAAATCATGGCATACTATGAATCAACCATCCATAAAGCGATTCCATGTAACTAGTGCTACCAATGGTGCAAATAAGACATAGTTAACATAATTTTTTAGGATTAAGGAAAGATATACATATCAAGCACATTAGGCCTATGCTGTACTTTGTACTGTTAAACGACAATAAATGCTATTTTTATTATTATTAGGCTACTACTATTATTATAATTATAATAATAATAATAATAATAATTATTATTATTATTATTATTATTATTATTAATCTAAAGTACGTTATAGACAGAAATTGTTTTCGTGAGTGAAATATTCACGAATGTTGGTGTTACCATAATATAAAGAGAACATCTTTTGTTTCACACATTTCTAGGCCAAAATGCACTCCCGAAATTGTGCAAAGTTTTATTTTCGGAGTGATTTTTTATATTTTTATATTTTGCTTTCCAAGCGAAATCTCGAATTTTGGAAAGATGAATTTTGATACAGTCCACCGCTGTGGCTCAGGAGATGCGTTCGCTCCTCGCACGCAGTGGGCCCGGGTTCGATTCCTGGTCGGGACAAGTTACCTAGGTGGGGTTTTTTCTGGGGTTTTTCCTCACCTGTGAGACAAATGTCGGGTAACTTTAGGCCCTTGTGGTCCCCAGATATCATCTGGCCGTCATTATCATCTTCATCCCATCCTCGCCTTGTTTGGAATGAGTGTGAATGGTGTGTCTCGTCCTATGTGTTCGTGTTGTCTCGGAGGTGGCCCCGGCATTGGGCTGATTATTCATCCGGGGAGGCCCTCCATGTCCTTGTCTGGTCAAAAAAGTATGTATGTGATCCAAAGATAATCCCTCTCCCGACAGGTCGCGGCCTTGTAAGGCTTGGGTCGCTTGAATCCTAAAAGGGAGATGTAAAACTTCGATAAAGAAAGAAAGAAAGAAAGAATTTTGATAAAAAGACAAAATTTTGTATCTATGTCAGGTAGGCTACCTTTCAAGATGTGAACCGAAAAATGGAGACAAGTTTTCCTTATTTTTACATCCAGAACGTTTTCTCGAAAACGGCTCTAACGATTTTCTTTAAAATTTGCACGTGGGTTGCATATACTAAGGGCTAAAACTTTTATTTGAAGGGTTCGAAATAATTCTCTGAAGGTAGTATTAGCCACCCACTCTGAATACGCGTTCTTTGCAATACGGCCTCTTGCAACGGAAAATCGTACGAAAACAAAATTTTGTATTTGGGTTAGGTACGTTTTGGGGATGTGACACGAAGATTGGCGACAACTTTCTCTTATTTTTAAGGGGAGGCTAACTTTTATTTGGGCAGAGGAAGTTAGATGAATTATACATTTTTTTTATACGTTGATCCGAATAAATTTCATATACAAGTAATGTGACTATTTTACGGAAGTGTATTATTAATAATCTATTCTTAAATATGCGCACATCCCAGTTCAAAATCTAGATTGCCGAAGACTTCGGAGTCAACTCACATTCGAAGTTTATTTTCGTCAAAGTCATGACTGCCGCAGCGGGTAGAATTGGTTGCGGCTTGAGTGATATAAAATATCACCGATTGTTGAAGTCTCATTTAAATTAATAAAACTGCAGAGACAAGCATCGGCAGGAATAAATCCCCCTCCCCCTAACCATAATAGTATTGTTTGTATCAACACAGCGTCCAATTCAGCCGCGTTTTATTACCTTTGTTGACTACATTTAAAACTAAAAGAAGTTTCAAACGTCTATTGACTTGTAGACAGTTGTTAAGCTTATTTAATTGTTTTAAACAATATTGTTATTTTCTTTAAATTCCCTTGAGCGGTTTTTTACTTACAAAGACATATATTTTTACTTTGTCACCCCCTCGGGTGATGGCACCCGGGGCGGCCCGCACCCCCCGCACCCCCCTTCCTACGCCACTGGCTGTTCCCTGTTCATTCGTTCCCCAGACCAATAAATGTTTTATGGGCCCTATTAGTCTTTATTGGCCTCATATAAACACCTAAATGAACGAATAGTCTGTACGCTGCAACAGGTTGTAAATATTGAACTAAACCCGTAAGAACTGGTCTTTACAACGAACTGGAGTTAACAATGTATTGAGAAAGCATGACCTTGACAACATTGACTGTCGTCAATGCCGGCCAATTAGACGGCATTCTTGCAGTTCGCCAAAATAAAAACAAAAAACAAGAGACTGCATTTCAGTGGCGGCTCACGTCAGTAGCGGCAAGTTTACGAATATATATATATATATATATATATATATATATATATATATATATATATTTAGCCACGGAGAAGCCAGACATCTGAACCATGCAGTCGCATACTCGAGGAAGTTTAAACTAATTATTTATTTTCAACAAAACGATTACAGAATAAGACAGAGGGCAGACCTGAAAATATTTTCTGGGGGCAAAAATTTGATTTTTTAGTAGCTATACATAGGCCTTATATAATAAAAACTCAAATGTTGGGCGGGAGCGCGAAAGTACCTCCCCCCCCCCGAGTCGGCGCCTATGTTCTAAGACAAGTTTAAGAAGAACTGAATGTGTTGATTGGTTACAAGTAAATGCGTATCGCTAATTACGATTACAACTTTAGGTCTACTAATCGTACAGTACCTATATTTGATTCACTTCTAAAGAATTAGAAGACTTGTTTTATCTTCTAAAGTCCCGTTCTTATTTTTAACATATAGAATGCTAATTATTGGACACCTCCCCCAGAAATTTCTATGACGTACTCTGCGTGTTAACGCCCCCCTTATGGGCACCCCTGCCGACAGTTTCTCTTACTTTATAAATAAACCTTGGACGACCATGTCAAACATAGGCCTATACTAAATGGATAGTTGGATACAGCCTTCTCATACGGAGTATAACGCCTGCTAATTGAGGTTGTAATTTACTTAGGGCTTATTTTCCTGTAGAAGTTAGAGGGACAGGTAGTAAGCCCATTGCCTCGACTACCAGCCAGAGGAAATTAAGAAAATTACATGTACGTGAAAGAGCCGGTGAATTTGGTACAGAGGTTCTAATAAAAGCCTTTAAATCAAGTGTACTGGGCTCATGGTTTATAGTCCCTCCCGGAGAACTTCGTGCCCAGAAATTTTACATTATGCAAATCCATTAACCTGGGCCGGTTGAACCCGTGACATTCGGTTCTAGAGGCAGGCATTCACCTTTTCTATACGCCTTGGGCATGCACCACCGAAGCCAACATTAGGCTACATCAGAGGTTCCCACCTTTCCTTATCGGAATACCTCCACGGTCCATCGGTCCATGGTGGAGTAAAAACCTTATGTATATATCATTTACCATCAAATATTGCAAATATATATACTCGTATAAGCTTATAACGTATATGCTTTTTTGAAGATACAGATTGATTATTGATAAACAATGTGTTCTGATTTGAAAATGGTTGACAAAATATAAGCACTTTGCAGCAAAAGTTATTTATTTATCTATCTATATATATATATATAATATTTATTTATATTTATGTTTGCAATATATGCAACAAGTGGTTTCATGCTCAGTAACCAGTGTTCCTAGGTGAAGATAAAAACTACAATTATAAAAGTAAACAGAGACCATTTTAATTTTTCAGGCAAAATTGCTGTTTTTAAGTAAGAATACTACATTACATCTGGGAGGGATGTAGTGGTTCTGTTGTCTGCCCCAGATGCCAAAAATCAAGAACCAAGAAAACAATCAAAACACAATTTGATTTGTTTCAATTTTTCTTATCTTTTCTGATGGTTTCTGATAGTTTTAGGATCGAGTCGCGACCCACTTGTAATCCTTCCGCGACCCACCGGTTGGGAACCGCTGGGCTACATTATAGTTAACGACGAATGGCCGCCTCCATGGCTGAGTGGTTAGACCGCTCGCCTTTTACCGATGGGACCCGGGAACGAATCTCGGTGGATCCATGTGGAATTTGTGATGGACCAAATGGGGTCGGGGCATGTTTTCTCGGCGTGCTCATGTTTCCACTGCCAATATCATTCCACCAGAGCTCTATTCATCATACTATGACCATTGGTTGCAATAAAGGAATGAGGCTATTATAGTTAACTACGAGGAATGGAGTGTAACTCATAGCAACTACTTTTTTTTTCAAAGTAAGGCGATGGTACCATGGTATGTCACGGGAGAGAGTGGAGTCTCTAGTGTATGGACACATAATTTGGTAGCTTTGTGATGTACGGTTGTATGAATAGAGGCGATGGTCATTTAGTTGTGAATCATCTGCCGTGCAGAATGGATATGACAAGCAGTGAATAGCATTCTTAAATAAAAAAAATCACCACAAGGAGCTGATGGAACTTAGGGCAATAATGCCAATCCGTACCGAACTTTAAGAGATCATGGAGTAGGTATGTGTGTTTTCGTGCTTCCAACTACAGCATTACATTAGAGTGGCACAATGCAGTCGCATATGGATGTTTATGCGTGTCTGTTTCCTCCACTATCTTACATCTAAGTACCCATAATCTGCATTAGGCTATACATACATTCCATACCCTGTCCTTTCATTTCTATGTTTCAAAATTTTAAAATGGTCCCACATTTTAAAGAAGAAAAATAGTTGCCATTGACTTATGCCACGTCCCTCGTATAATACCCAACCATTACGTTTCCTTATCTACAGGGTCTAATTTCCAAATTGTCTTATTATTCGTATTTAATGTTAATAGTGATGTATTATGCTATCATGCCTTATGGCCTTGACTCTGCCAGTTTTAATGCTAATAATAATTACTCCTATTATAAATATTATAAGCGGTACATTTTCCTAAATCAAAGTCATTGCACTGTTTTATTACTCTCTTTGTTTATTACTGTAATTGAAGTTTCTTAATAAGAATGGAAAGACAGCCTAAGTGAGAAATAAATTTCAGATACCGGTAAAACCGGTTAACCACGCTGTGCGAGAGTCACGTGTTTCCTAGAGCAGTCAAGGAAATTGTTATCGTTTACAAGAACATCAACGCTGTGTTATTAATTATGATGAAGTTCAGACCATCGCTGCCTAAGTTTTATGAGGAAAAGCTACGATTTTGTTGAACTTGAGTGTTTAAAATGCCAAATTAATTCAAAACCAGCAGGTGATTTAAAAAAAAACAGGACCTGTAGCATCAGATACTCGCATTAACAGATCACGTTTTGATTACAACTTTTCACACCAACAAAAGAGTGAGGGTCTTGTTATGAAGGAACACAAGAAACAGGTTGTCCTTACGAATTCCATAGTTCAAAACACGTCGCAAATTTTTTTTTTTTCATAGGCTATCCTAAGTGTTAACATTGTCTAAAATTACAACTAAATCCAACGCATCTTCACCCAAAATGGGCCTCTATTTAGTTAATATACAGGGTGTTAATGAATAACACCGTAATATTTTACGTGTGTATAAAGGGGACATAGACAAGTAACTTTTATTAGGGAATTTTTACTCTATGGATTTAATTTTTCCTGTTACAGCATAACATCTCCCAGGATATAGCCGCCACTTAGGCTACTTACACATTTGAAAAAATGCAAAACAAAGGAACTTCGTTGTTAACACTATAGTTATGATTTATGAATTAAAAAAAACATAATGCTGTGGCGGCCAGTCTGTAAATTTTTCAGATTAGGGAAACACTAAATTAAGATATAGTTCTTGATGAATGATTAAGAATCAGGTTTCTGTCGTTCACTGAGAAGACAAGAAGTTAATTTAATGAAAATCTTAACACTATTTCGATTTATTAATGACTTATGAGCACCAAATTGTGATATCTTCAATGCCCTTTAGCATACACATTTTACGTCACAGAGCAAAAATCTCCTAATAAAAGTTGTTTGTTTATGTCCTCTCTATACACAGGTAAAATATCCTCTTGATAGTTCCCATGACTACATCAGAGGCAGAACTCTGCTTTTCAACATTGAAACGAATAAAAACTTATCTAAAAAGCACTATGAATTCGGAAGGACTAAATGCGCTTACAGTGTTTCCATTGGAGAAAAAATTTCTCAGTTGCCATCCAGAGATGAATGAGAGAAAATAATTTATCATTTCTCGCAGAACCAGAATGGATTTCACTTTTAAATGCAAAGGTCAAGCTTGAACTGAAACAATTTAAGTTAAATTAAATAAAAACCTGTTTGATTTTGTTCTTTTCAGATTTTAGAAGTTTCTGAATAAATTTTATGTTTCTACATGTTTGTTTCCTTTTACATCATTTTAAAATAAAGGCTTAACATTTCTTGAGCAACACCCGCATTAATTTTAGCCAATGCCCAAACACAGAAATAACTGTAGGAATGTACGTAATAAATTGCAGCGCTGTACGGTATATTTAAAAAATGAAGCTGTTAAAAAACTGAGGACGTGCATGATTCTTACCTGACGCTCTTAAGAATGGAAAGTGGTGTCGGAAAAAAGATAATTTAAGTACATAGTGATGTCAAATATTATAACAGGAACTTTCTCAATAACGTTGCATATACGGTAATACCTTCAGCTTTTGCTGACTTTGTAGTCCTAGATTTTGTAATTTTTCCCTTGCCCTATTACAATGCATAATATAATGTATCAAAATGCAGTATTATTATTTTCTTTGAAATATAGAACAAATAGGAAAAGATCACCATTTATAAGACTGAATCATTTTTAAATGAGACTTCCACATGAAGATTACTTCACAGCCTCCGCAAGGGGTTCGTCCGGCCCTAACGATGGGCGTTGGCCAACCCTCAGTCGAGGAAAGCTGTTCAACGTAACCAAAACACTCAAGTTTTTACTCGAGAAAATGCAATTTAGATGCAAATGTTTTAAATTAACTCCTCGAGACATGTTGTTTGGTTATTATATTTAAATAAACTATCTTTAAAATGAAGTGGATAAGTTGTATGCAAATTACATCTCCAGAGCAAGTCACTTTTTTTTTTCATTTTATCTAATACTGCAATCCTGTTGTTGCCTACTTGGAAGACCATTTTTACTTTGTCTTATCCATTAGCTTGAAATTGAAAGCAAAATAAATCCTGCGGAGTAAAATTCCGGCACGGTCACAGGGCGTCGCTAGATAATCATAAAACAAACTAACCATAACCAACCTATCATCCCCTCACTAATATATATATATATATATATATCAATTCCAGAAAAAATATATGTACCTATCTAAGTTTTTGTAAACAGCTTAGCGTGAAATTTAAAGACCGTATCAATCGAAAATTTATGTTCGAATCAATCATATTCCGGTGATTTAATACAAAAAAAAAACAAAAAGAAAAAATAAAAAATAAAAAATAAAAAAATAAAAAATAAAAAAAAATAAAAATAAAAATAAAAAATAAAAAATAAAAATAAAAAAAATAATAAAAACAAAAAATAAAAAAAATAAAAAAATAAAAAATAAAAAATAAAAAAAATAAAAAAAGAAAAAAAAAATAAAAAGAAAAAAAAACAAAAAAATAAAAAATAAAAAAAAAATAAAAAAAAATTAAAAAAATAAAAAAAATAAAAAATATAAAAAAATAAAAAAATAAAAACAAAAAATAAAAACAAAAAAAAAAACAAAAAAAAAATAAAAAATAAAAAAAATAAAAAAAAAAAAATAAAAAATAAAAAAATAAAAAAAAAATTAAAAAAATAAAAAAAAAAAAAAAAACGAAAACTACTTTTTCTTACTCTTACTTCAACTTTAACATTTTCGTTTCTCTGGATTTTCTCGAAGACGTTTCCAACGACTTTGCCTAACCTTTTAATGGGCTCGAGAGATTTTCTGGGACCCCACAGTGCCACAGCTTAAAACTTTTATTAGCTACATTAAAAATAAGTCTAGGATGTCCAGTCTGTGCGATCCCAATTGCAGTCCTTTTGCACACTAACACAGCCAGATATTTTAAAAACTTTTTATGCTTAAATCACAACACCCGTAACTTTGCTTGTTTTATCTTCGTTAGACACTTCGAAGAACCCTATAAAATTTAACACATTATATGTACTGAATGCCTAAATACTGAGTTATTCCATTAAATTGTGTGGATGGCTTTACAGTACCAGATATTAATTCAGTGTAAGCAAAATGGATTGGAGTCTGTAAATCCCCTACAGCCTAAAAATGTAAGTTGCTTATATGGGCAATGTACGGTTGTTTGGTTAATCACCTCGCAAGTTCAATATATTTCATGTCCAAATTTTTCACTAATAACACAGCCCAACAAAAAATAACTTTTTATTTAATGTCTCAGATGTTTTACCGGATTTTGACTATACTTAGTGTGCTTATTCCAAATATGTAAACAGTTTTTCTCTACCAGCTCTACTTTTATATAGAGTGCCATTAACTTATAACCTCTTTCGCGAAACAAAATCTTGCTTGATCATATAGGTAGTGAAGGTTCTTGACCATACTTTGGACCCGTAGGACGAAAACTGTACGAAGTACAGAAAAACTAAAAGCTGGATTATTGTTTGGCCCTCAAATTGACAGCTCATGAGTCATAGGCCTATACGACCGTAAAATTTGTGATAATATCAATTTTTTTAAAGACCTCATGTTATATTGTTGTTGTAATGTTAATGTAATGTTAGTGTGTTGCTTTTTTCTTCACGTGATTTAGAAGCTAAAAATAGGCAATGTTTTTTATTTATATCTAACGTAAAATGGGATAATATGCATAATAGTTATACCATATCGCACAAAACTAAGCTGATAGGGCAAAACTAATGGCACATTTGGCATCAACGACCTAAATACATCCAAGAATAGGTATAAATTCTAAGGCACCAAAATGGCTGTTGGTCTGTGTAATCCCTGTGTAGCTGGTAGAAGCTGTTCCAGCTTTGCATTGAGACATCATCAAAAGTCATAGAAACGTCATGATCGGGAAAAAAGGATAAGTGACTGTACTCTGCCAGAAAAGAGTCATAATTATATCAGAGCTATGAAAAATCAGCACTCTATCGTGAAAATAATCTACTTAGTTTCAAATAAGTTATTTCATTAAATTTCAAACACTTATTTTCTTTTTCAGCAATAAAATAACATAAATGGGATGTCACTGTTAGGTGTTTCCATATGTGATGTGGGTAATTTGCTGTAACCTTCGGTATGCATCTTTTTCGAAAATTTTGAAAATACTGGTCTATGGTTAAATCGGATTTTGGACAATTCCTGAAAGGCAACACAACACAACATGGTGTAGTTGTGCGAATCCACGTTTTGAACTCTTCCAACGAACACACGAAATCAACACCTTCATACCCAATTATGAATTTCGAGACCGGATTTTAAAGGGAAAATTTTCACCCAAAAAAGGACGAAGAAAGGGAAAATTATTGCCAAGAAAAGGTGGGGGAAAAAGGGAATATTATTCCCAAAAAAAGGTGGGGAAAAAGGGATATAAAAGTAAGAGAGTCTAAAAATTCAACAGAGAAATACATGTTTGTTTTATGTAAAGCCTTTGCTTGCTCTACAGCTGCTGATTCTGTAACATCTAATGACTGAAGACATTTTTTGATTTTGTTGAAATTCTCACAGAGGAAAATAGCACACGAAATCCATGTTCCCACCTTGTTATAATGGGAAACTTAGGCAATGGCAAGCCTGTGATTTCCCTGTAACGCTCTATTCTGCTGGGAGGAATTATTTTTTTAATGGTGGATCAGTGAAAACAATTTTTAATGTTTTCATATTGCCACATACTGGGTAATATACGATTTTTTCAAAATAAATTAGCAAAAAAGGTACTGCAAAGGGAAAGTTCCTAAAAAAAGGAGATAAGCCTAAAAAAGGAAAAAAAGGGAAGTTAGAACCAGGTCATTTGCAGTTGAAACTTACTCAGTAATGTCCTATTCAATTTTATCACGCTTTGCAATGAAATATTAAAAAAGGAATTCCCTTTAAAATCCGGTCTCTAATTATGATATTCAATGTTGCACATATTTTAAGTTATATAAATGAGATGGTTTCCAAGGGTAAATTTTAAATATAATTTGAAGCTTTAGAACTTATCTTTTTTGTCAGATGCCCAAGAAAACTGGACATACAGTTAAGTAATAAATATGTATACTCTTATAGATTCGTGTACAATTATGTAAAAATCCATAGGACATTTCACTTTTAAAATAAAATTATAGTTAATGGTTAGACAAAATATTTGCTTAAGACAAATAATTGTATGTTAATTATTGCCACCGAAATAAAATACCTCATTCATACATATTGACATAGTATGCAGTTAGAAAAAGGAATAATAACAAAATAATAGGTTGTAAGATATATAATTAATGTAATATTGCTTATCATATTGTGTCAGAAAATCCATTAGTCTAAATGTCCTTAATTATGCAATTACTTTACTACTACAGCAGAAACGTTTGAAAGGATCGTGACACTTAAAAGATTGGAAACAGCTATTTTGACCGATGTAACTGCTGTATAAAGAGGGTATCAAATTGATAAAAGTCCTTAAGTTCAAACAAAAAATAAGTCATTTTGATGGATTTAGCTCATTCAGCTTTAAAACGCGTTTTCAAGTCTCCTGAATCCAAAAAATATGATGTTCGAAAACGTGTGTGTGTGTGTGTGTGTGTGTGTGTGTGTGTGCGCGCGCATCTGTTCGTGCGTGTGCTTGCGATAATTTTTTGGTCAGACCTACCTATTATCCAGGGAAGCAACAAGAAACGTGGCGATGACATTCTTTTACTTTCACCTCAACACTACTTAGAAAAAAATTAATTTTCTGCACGACTTAACTAACTAGTGGTACTTACGAATGTTGTTGCCGTGGATCGTAAGTTGACATTCCCACACGCAATCTTATTGGTATGTGCGGTAAGAGTTTCCGTGCGGTAAGAATTTACTTACGGCACACATAATACAAGCCTTATGGACAAGGCCCCCCAGGACAAATATTCGGTTCCCATAACAACAAACACATGCAAATCACTTTCTGAAATAAACATCTATCTTCAAGAATGTATATACATAATATTTTCATGTAATATCACAATTAATATAATTAAATTGATATAAATAATCATCGTGCAAAAAATAGCATGCAATACTATTGCCGTAAGCGCATAACGGATCTCGGAAAATTGAAAAAACGAGGCGCTCGCGCCGATATTTTTCAAACTCTTTCCTCGATCCGTATGCATCGCTTACAGCACTTGTATCGCAATATACTATTTCACAATTATCTCGAGAAGAGCTCCAACGATTTTTTTTTTAAATTTTGCACATAAATTTCATAATTCTAAGAGTTAAAATATTTACTTGAAAGTTTGAAGCACTGTTTCCTATAAATTTTCGCAATGAGGCCGTTTATTTTAACATCGCGATAAAAGGAGCAGATAATGTATTGTCAGAGTACACACCAGATATTCTTGTAAACACTGCTACCATTTTTACATGTGAATTTCTAATATTTACCCAGTGTAATAGAGTTAAAATTATATGTCCTGAGATTCCTAAACAAGACATCGCTTGTGCTTACCTTCTTCTTAAATAATTTTAGTATATCTATAGCCTAATTACATCTTCTTCTATCAGTATTCAGACAACTGAACAACATTTATTTTAGTGAAGAGAAGAAGCAAAAGGAGAGAAAGGAGAAGGAAAAGGAGAGAAAGGAGAAGGAAGAGAAGAGTATACGTATGTGAAGAAAGTAAAAACTATACCGCCATCACAAGATTATTCTTAAGAAAAGAAAAACATAATATTGAAATCTGTATAATTAAAGAAATAAGATCAATCATAATTTATTTTACATACACTAATTGACTGACCGAACCGAGGTCTTGTTTTAAATCAACCATTCGGCATTTCGTCTGTTTGTCTGTAAATTTATGTGTTAGGCAATTAACGCGTTGTTCGATTTTCTTTCAATTTTGAGTGAATGTTCCTTGAAGTCGTTAAAAACAGCGTATCTGTAAAGTTTTTTTTTTTTTTTTAAGTTGGTGGCTGTGTTGACTGAAGAGAGGTCTACTGTTTATAGAGCTAATACCGGTAACTAGAACTTCGGTTGGAAACATTTTCTTTCGTATACATTCGTGTACGTTCTGCTTATCTCATCCACAAAATCAGATTTTAAACCTTAAAACCTTAACTAGGAAATAACAACGGCTTTGAATAAGGATTACACAACTGAATGCGCACTATATTAGAATACGAAAACTGGTGGAGGTCACGGGAATGATTGATATCGGCGTTTTCTTACATATATTCTTAGGAATTTAACAATGTATATTGTTATTTCCTCTGAAAACTCGGAAGTTTTCTACTAACTTTAAATATCGTATTTTATTTATTATGCTTCACAATTCACATACCGTAATATTTATGAGAAACTCTGAATGGTGAGAAACAGATTGATCATGTTGCAATCTCTAGAAGAGCAATAAAAGAGATTATGAACGTTAAAGTTCAGAGAGGTGCAAGGTTTGACTCTGATTATTACCTTTCCAAGGTTAAGATGAATTTCATTCCTCTCAAGAAGACTCCGAACACTGGAAATAAAATTTGGAGATATGATGTGACGAAACTTAAGATCAGTCAAGAAGTTAAGGAGCAGTAACATCAGAACTTGGCCCTGCCAAGAACAAATTTTCAATCTGAAGAACATCATTAGACACAAGAAAATTGAGAGGTTTGAATATATGATCGTATTTGTGGATTTCAGAAAAGCATATAATTCGATTGATCGGAGTCATTATTGAATGTTCTGGAAAAGTCTGGGGTGGGATGATACATCCAGAAACTTGATTAAGCAGACTATCACCAACACAATATCAAAGGTAAAATTCAAGAATAAAATCTCAGAGGCTTTTGAGATAAAGACTGGGGTCAGACAAGGAGATGGACTTTCTCCACTTCTTTTCAATTGTCTCTTAGAATAGGTAATTCCAGAATGGAGAAACCACTGAACAAAGAAGGACATGAAGATCAGTTTCAATTAGGACCCAAACACAAAAAGTGTATGTTGACTGTCTGGCTTTTACAGATGACTTAGCCATATTTGCCAAAAACATCAGTTCAGCAATCACAAAGATAAACCATCTTAAAGAAACAGCAGAAAAAGTAGGACTACAAATCTCCTTCGAGAAGACGAAATACATGACGACCATTAGTGATGGTCCAGAATGGATGTTAACAGACCATGGAAAAATTGGAAGAGTTAAGAAGTAATCCAAGAGAATGGGCTAGAACAAGAAGTGACCAATATCCGTATCTGGAAATTAGAGGGACTGTTCCAACTGACTAAAAACATCTGTAATAAAAAGATGCTGAGTATAGGAGCCAAATTTGGACAATACAGCACTGTTTTCAGACCAGAAGGCTTGTACGCTTCGGAGACCTTGTGTATGAACCAAAAAGGACAAGTCAATCGGCTACTTAAAAGAGAACGCATGCTACTATGGAAGATCTTGGCAATAGATGGGTTGATGAGCAGGTTCGATTAAAATCCAATAAATAAGTATACAGCAAGTTGGAACCAATAACAACGACAATTAGAAAGAGGTTGCTGTTTTATGGTCACATTTTCTCTATGAACAATTACCGACTCATTTTCTTAAACCAAAGACATCTAAGTTGAGAGGGTTCCAAGAGTGTGAGAAAGATATGAGAGAGATGAGCATTACGGAGGATGAAGTCAATGACAGGGATAGCTTCAGAAAGATGGTGAAAAGCTACAGGGCTTTATGGTGGAGGCAGAACCCAGAAGACAGAGAGGCCCTTTACCAGAGGAGTGGAAGAAAGCGCTGATCAATGGGCTCAAGAGATACTGGCAGGAAGTCAAAGCCGGCAAACGAACAAGACACAGACACTGAAAATGAGATTGGTTGTTAACATGCACTACATAGAAGCTCAAGTCAAATAAAAGAAAATAAAAGAAAATAAAAGAAAAAAGATTATAACAAAAGGTAAAATAACCTTAGAGTAAAATTTAAAGGATTGTTATCCACCTTATACCCTCAAAAACTTATGTAACCTACACCAACCATCTAACGTTTTTGGGATTGCTTCGAAAAAAATTACAATATTTTTTTGCACACTTTTTATTTTGTATCTTACTTAAGCTAGAATTGTAAAATATGTACGTTAGCTAAGTTAAAACATATACAGATAACCAACCAATGAAATTAGAAGGTTTAACATTTTACATATTATATTAAAATTTATTTACAAGTAACACTTGTACAAAGTGTACAACATTAATTTAAATGTACCACTAAAATATTAAAATCAGTCTATTGTATTTATCACATATAATGAAACTTTTTATTAAAACATCATGCAAAATGGAACAGTCATAATAAAAAAAACACCATATAAAGCTTGATTTTTCTTATAACCTGTAATTATAACAGTTTTTGTTTATGCATAAAAAACATAGAGAAAACTTCCTATTTTATCAAATAGGCGTAGTTATTTCTGTATGTAGATATTATTCAACCATAAGTAAAATAATAGATGTCGTAATTTCTTAACGCTGATTCTATTCAGCCATAAGTAAAAGGAATATTCATTGAAAATGCTGGCTAGTGGAGTGTGTGTTGATCCAGATAAAAATAATATGTTGTGTATTTTTTAAGTGCTTTTTTCCGCTGCAATAACCTAAACTTGCATTACACGGTAAGTCATTAATATTATAAAAATGTAAAAACGTTGTAAGTAATAATTATTGATGTTTTATGCAGGTAGTGCCCAGGGCATTGGTTCTTGAGTAGCACTGGAGTTCATAAATAATTGCTACTGCAATGCGTCACTCCCTATACAATACAATCACCACAACATAAATAACATAGTGTTATTACTTATTAGTGACATTTTCACCCCGGCAGTACAATAATTGCATCAGATAAAATGTTAACAGAAAACGTGACAAGTATAGAACCTTGGTGTGAGAAAAGTCCCTGAGTAAACCATCCGATTAATTATAATGTATCATATTAAATACAATACCAGCAGTACAGTACCTACAGGATACAGTACCAGCAGTTTTATCATAATGTCACAGAAAATAATTGCTGGAAAAATTTAAGTTTATTGTAGAATTACTGAATTATACAAAGAAATAAAATATGGGTCTAGTCATTGTGTTTAAATTTAATGCTTTCTTTTCAGTCCCACTCTGTTTTATGAATTGTGTGAAAAAAATTAGTATTGTTAATATTGTTAATCTAATAACGCCTTAGTTAGTTACTATCTATTTATAGTATGTCATAACCAGGGCCCGGATTCTAATGACATGTCATCTTTTTATTGATGCTGCATAGACATTGCCAACTTGTAGATAAATCCTAATCATGGCCTCTAGATTATGGAAATACATTTTTATTATGTCATTTTTTGTCATTTTATGCAATTTTATATTTTTAGGGCATTTATGTCAGTTTTAGGTCATTATTTTGTCATTTTCGTGTCATTTGTTTCCTTATTTAGTCATTTTCATGTATTTACATTGAGTATATTAACTTTTTTTGTCGCTAGCGGTGCTGTCTTTGAAGTGTTGTTTGTTTAATGCAAGAAGGAAAAATTTGGCGTTAAATGTTGTCATGTCTCAGTCGGAAATGAGAATCAAGGAAGCGCCAGAATTTTGTATTATATTACTATTGTTATTAGATTGACTTGGCACCTACTTGGATTTGAGAGTGCAAACTACTGTTACCCTCAATAAACAACAATATAATCCGGCAGACCACAAAAGGAAATGCCGAATTTTGACTCGCCAGTGCCTCAGTGCCAGTATAAATTTCCGTGAAAAAAGAACATTCACAACATTACAGTTATTTACAGTTTTTATAATTATGTACAAACTAGTCTATAACTTTGTGTGTACAATAATAATTTTGTATAAATAAAATCAGTTTTTAGGTCATTTTTTATAATTATTAAGTAATTTTCTTTAAAATTTAGGGTCATTTTATGGGTCATTTTTCAAACAATTTTAGGTCATCAGAATCCGGGCCCTGGTCATAACATTATAGTTATTTGTATACCAAGAGCATTATGTATGCTGGATGTTTATATCCTGTAAATTAAAAGTTTATAAACCGGAGGGATATAGAAGTCAAGTAATGCCCAAAGTCTTTAGAAAGATTTATGGTTTATTTCATCGTTAGTGCATCTGAAGGCACAATTAAAGTAGAGTAAAATAGAACAGTGTGTATGTATGTATATATGTATGTGTATATATTTATGTATGTATTTTTATGTATATTTATATATGTATATATATACTGTATATATATAAAATCTTCTTATCCAAATTTCAAATTAACAAAACTTTGTTTTTTTAAAACAAAAATGCTGTAGAGCACCTACAAATATAATCATTGCAATATATAATAATTCACAGGCCTACGATGAAAAAAATACAAGGGAAGTGATAGTTGAACTCTATGTATTTTGTGGTGCTGAGTTAAAAAAAATAAAGAAAAATGTCTATCACGTCATGTTTTCTTTCATTTGTGAGTGGGACAGCTGTGATAAGACTCAACATTGGGTCAAAAAAGAATGGGCAAAAAGACAAAATCTTGAACTAGGCACCAAGAATGTGATTCAGAACAGCCAAAAAAGTATTTTTACCCCCTTTGCATATAAAATTAGGTGTAATGAAGCAATTTGTTAAGGCAATTCCAAAAGATGGTGATTGTTTCAAATACCTGTGAAAAAATTCTCCAGGTTTATCCATGGACCACAGCCAAGTTGAAAGGGGGAATCTTTGTTGGTTCAGATATCCGCAAGCTCATGAAGGATAAAGACTTTGAGACTAGCATGACAACAAAGGGAAAAGAAGCTTGGGTTGCCTTCAAAGATGTGGTCAGTAAATTTCTGGGGAATTACAAGGATCCTGACTATAAAGCAATTGTTATGAATATGCTGGACAAATTTCAAGCATTGGGTTGCTCCATGATTGTCAAATTACATTTCCTTCACTCACAAGTGAACTATTTCTCCGAAAATTTAGGAGCAGTCAGCAAAGAACAGGGTGAAAGATTCCACCACCCACCAAGACATCAAAGACATGGAGCACAAATATAAAGGAAGATGGGACAAGAACATGCTCGCCGACTACTGTTGGATGTTAACACGAGATAGGCCTGAGATTGCACATAAAAGAAGACCGTCAAAAAGAGGTGGCTTGTGCGATCTGGCAACAGTAGTTTTCTTCCATTTAAACCCATAAAAAATAAAATCAATTAACTCAGTCTTGCCAAATAGAGGTTAATGGCTGCCATACTGTTTTCATGATGTTAAATAAAACAATTTTTCCAACTACAACTAGTAAAACCAAACTTGAACACACATGAACACCTTGAGATTCTAATGGTCGCTAAAATAAAATTTTCTCAAAAGTGCTGGACCACTTTAAGTTTACTGACTCATTGAGTGGGAGGGAGGGGTGGAGGTTGCATTCCAGTGAACAATGGTGTGGTCAGTTCTTTGTTTAAAGTACTGTACAATATTGTTGGTGCTATTTTAAGAAGACCTCTTCCCAAACCATCGTCTATCTACAAAAGAATATAACAGTAATGTACCCTAATCCAAAAATCTGCACTGACACCGCACCGACACCGACAAAGAACAGGTGCTCTTGTAGTCACATGGGTTTCCCCGGTGTTGCCGCTTTCATTCACTACTTCTTGCGTGATACGTATTTGGCAACATTGTGCTGGACTGCAGAAAAGTGTGAATATGCCTAATTACCTTTCTATTCACTGAGAATTAGGGTGGCAGTAGGTAGAGGTAGTTCTTGGGAAAAGAGTCTTTAAGAAGTGGCATTCACAATAGCCTACTTGCCAATAACTATGGTTCTACACCGAAGTAGAAAATTCTTGAGAATGAATTAACACCTTGAATTCTTTGAATCTTTACAAAGTTAACGTGAATTAATATTCTGGCTTTGTTTTATCCAAATTTAAGCTTAAAAACCCTAATTGACTGTAATTTTTAATGTATTTTATATAGAAATTTCAAGGGGAAATAATGTTTATTGAAATTACAGAATATTTTGAATTACCCAATGTCAGATTAACCAAATTCTACAATATATACCTATATATGTAATCAGATTTCAACATAAAGGTGTGAGAATAGCAACTACACTTATAATTCGACAAGTATATACACACATGTAAACCACAAGTCACTTAGACAGTTGTTCTCAATATTTTACAGAATTAAATAAATTATATTTCGTTACATAGCCTACCATACAGTAAAGTATTTTGATACACAGTTTAATTTGTGAGCAAATAAATAGTCAGTTTAAAATTGTTATAAATTAAATTACCTTCATATTGTGAAAATTAGTTTGTTTAGTTATTCCCAGTAGAACAAAGAACCTTGACAACATTGTGTCATCTCATCTGGTTCTTGGCTTTTTTCTTCAACTCCAGACATGTTCTCTCATTTTCTTTAAATCTCAATCAACAGATCTTCACCGGGTGTTCGGGTGTTCTTTGGCCTTCCCCTCTTCCTCAGTGACTAAAAACTAAACTAAACTCCGTGGCACTACATCCCTGAAGGGACAAGGCCTACCACCCGACCGCTGCATCATCTACCATAGGCAGACAGCAGGATTGGGAGTCATGTGGTCAGCATGCCGACACCCACGGCCGTTAATGGTGGTTTCCATGACTGGAGCCACTACTTCTCTATCAAGTAGCTCCTCAATTTGAATCATGAGGCTGAATGCACCCCTACCAGACCTCCCTACCTCAGAAAATTCCAAGGAGGTACCGGGGATCGAACCCAGGCCGACGGATCTGTAGTCAGCGATGCTAACCACAAGACCATGCCGGTGGTCAGTCCAGTGACTACTTTGTGATTATTGTGTTATTGTGAGAATGGAATGGTTAACATGCGGAATGCCTTTGATATTCAATTCAGGAGATAGCAATGTTCTTTACTTCCTGCCGTGCCAATCAGATTGTTACCTCAGGAATTTTAGCCAATCAGAATCTAAGAATGCACTTTGACAGATACATGTCAGCTCCGCGTGAGTACTTTAGCAGAGTTGCAAGATCTCTCGGCCGTGCATGCAAACTATTAAGAGCGAGTATATTAATGATTGTTTGTATATTTCATCTGACTGGTCTGTGAGCGCTAAGTTACATTGACAACAGCGCATTCTTATCGAGTGACAAGGCAGCAAAGAACAATAATAATATCACATACCTTTGATGTATCGCATGTTAACGTTCTAGTAGTTTAATAATATATTTTAATGGTATTATTATTAGTAATGGATGAAGATATCGTCAGGATGTTAAAAATATGAATGAGTCTGGCTTTATTATTTCAGGTCATCTGGGGTGACTGGAGTGATTAAGACAAATGGGCACCCTCGGCAACTGAAGCTGTTTCACAAACTTTCAAGCTACATCATGCAAGAGGACTTGATCCAACCTTACTTGACAGTGCAGGAGGCCATGGAAGTTGCAGCAAATCTCAAACTGGGAAATGAGTTGAAGGCAAATGATAAAAAACTGGCGGTTAGTTTCCTTTGTCCAGCTGATTTTTATGAAATTCTGTGCATACACTTTTACTTTATTTGTAACACTAAAGTGATGCATCTCACATGCCATTCACGCATTCATAAAAATAACTTAACACTGACACAATATAGGGCCGCTAATAAAATAATTTATCAACTCTTCAGAGAGCAACGATATTGTATATCTGGACCTTGCATGGATTTTTTTTGGTTGAATGTTTGCAGGTGGAAGAAGTGCTAAGGACGCTTGGCCTGTTGGCCTGCCGTGACACTCGCACTGAGCGTCTCTCTGGTGGTCAGAGGAAGAGGTTGTCTGTTGCCCTTGAATTAGTGAACAATCCTCCAGTTATCTTCCTGGATGAGCCCACAACGTAAGTGTTTACATTTTACACAACTTCATACATCCTTCTTTAAATGTAGGCAGAAAAAGGTACAAGAATGGGCTAAGGTTTTGAGATTAACTGTTATTTGTGTTCTCCCTTTAGGCTATATCTATATGTCTATCTCTTTACTTATCAAATTCTAAGTTAGTTATTTGTTTCCTTATTAAGTTAATCTGACTGACTGACCTTTCCCACAACCCCTACAATGGGGTATAGGCTCTCCAAGTGGAGGTTTTAGTACATAGACTAATTTTCTTATGCTTGTTTTCCAAGAGAGGTAGGAGGACAGGTGTAAACCCATCGCCTTACAAACCCCTTCAGAAAACTAAGATATTACTTGCACGGGAAAGGGATGAGGAATTTTGTCCAGAGCTTCTAATTTAGGCTTGGAGTTCTTTTACATGCCGTAAATCTATGATATGGGGCCCCCAGCCTAAAGGCCATCCCAGCTAACTTTTACTCAGGATTTCTATGTTCTGAAAAATCTATCAACCGCAGCCAAGTTTCATCTCGTGACTTCGGATCTAGAGACGGGCATGCTAACTCTATACCACTGCAGCCAAAATTCAGTTAATCTAGTTTTTAAAAACATATATATGTGTTTTTTTTGCCCAATATGTACTAAACTAAATAAATTACATGTTGTAAAAACACATATACACTCTCTAAAAATAATTGTTAATGGCTTCCTTCCTTCATATTATGACAGCACTAAATTGTTTTCTTTGACATAGGGAAGGCATATGATAGCCTACCGCCACTACTACGCACTTCCATTCTTGCAAATTCAGGGGGCTATTTCTATTTTTAATTGAAAGATTTTTTATTGTAGGGCCTACTGGATATTTCAGTGAGTCTTCTTGACTCACAATCAAGCCATCATGTGATGGAGAAAGGTGTTCTGCAGGCCTCTATCCTTAGTGTCACATTGTTTGCCATCACCATAAACAGCATTAAGCTTATATCTATAATGTGGGGACCAATCAAAGCATCTCTAATAAATTGTAGTTGATTTTGCAGTATACTATTCCTCTACCAGTGTCAGTATGATTGAGCGAATAATTTTCCCACTCCAAGTTCTGTGCAGAAAGTGTCAGCTTTACAATGACTCTATGACTTAAGTTATTTTAAAGTGTGCCTATTATTTTTTTCTGCCATTTCTATTTCAATAGCACTTTGGCTTGGTGGCAACAGAATAATCATCTATCCACATGTTGCATTTCCTCTCTGAAACTTTTTTGTTTATTCAACAATACCTCTTGGGGTGTGGATCGAATCTGCCTCCTGGACTCTTGTCTAATCTATTTTGGATTATGCCTCTACAGTCCATTGTTCTCCAACTGAATGTCCTGGTAACTTCACTTTATTAGGCAATTTTGCCTGGTGAATGAGAAAAGGTTGGATTAGGGCACGGAGGGATATGTAGGCAGTAATGGATATGTATCCCTCTCCAGTGACTCTCTGCTTACTGTTTGCCCTGTTTGCAAACACAACCCATGCCAAACATCATTTTTTTGTTGGCAGTTGGTGAATGCTGGTATAGTCTATGGCTCTGCAACTCATTTCACTTTTCAGACACTGAATACAATTCATAACACTGGTATCAGTTTCTCAGCTGGAGTCTCCATAGTGGTTAGACTGAATGCCTGCATGTAGATGTTTTTTAAAAAATTCAAAGCGATTGTATAAACCCTCCATTGTATGGAACATTCAGAGTGTTGGAAAATGTGGAAAGAAAGAAACCACAGTAGAAAACCCCAAACATTACCAAATGTAATAATTTATCTATTAATATTTTTCCCCTGTTGTAAAAACCCTCATTTGCGCTCATGGCACACCAAGCAGTGCATTTGGGGCTGTGGAGAGGCTATTCCATGACATCATGTGGTGGATCGGAATCCCAAAATCTCATATTTTGTCTGTTTACCAAACCATTAAGGTGGAAATGTGATTCATCAGAAAACCACACATTCTGTATCCAGTCATGATTTTCTTCCATCCTTCTGTTGAAAGCATTACACTTTTCAACACATTCAGCTTTATCCCTATCTGTTAGTGCATGCCTCACGTGAATTTTATAAGGAAACATTTAGAGCTCTTCTTTCAGAATTCTTCTTACAACCCCAATTCTTGTGCACTTCTTCGATACCTCTTTTTTGGACTTTGATTTGCTGACTGCCGCACAGCTTCAATGTTGTCTTGTGTTCTTGCAGTTCTTTGTCTCCATGAATTCCTCTTGTTCTGGTTAAGTAGGCTTCCGTGTTCGTCGAATTTCCTCACTAATCTGCGAATTGTGTTTGGTGTTGGAGCTTCTCGAACATGGAAGTGATTGTGGAATCTCTGCTGTATAGGCCTATCTACTATAGATTTTGTTTCCAAATAAAATTAGACTATTATAATTCTCTCTGGCATAGTGAAAACCATTGTGAAATTTTCTCCGAGGCTTGCACAACAATGCGCAGAAAAGAACAGAAAGATATATTACCAATTAATCATTGTATGGAAGTTTACACAGTGAAGCTATATTATAATTTAATAATATTGAGTTGGGTTTAGCACTATGCTTCACTTATTTTATAAATAAGTTGGTGTTAACCTGATGATTATGAATGACGAGGGTCTTCGAAACTAGTACAGGTATTTATAAAATAAGTGAAGCATAGTGCTAAACCCAACTCAATATTATTAAAATATATTACCAACTTCACGAAATATTAAATGAGAAAAACAGGTACATTTTATTGGCGCATGCTGTAGATTATATAAAAAAGTCTTAACAGTTAAAATATTGTAAATGGCCTGATCACAATTCAGCAAAAGCATATTATTCATGCTAATGAGCTTTAGTTGTAATTATAGTTTATAAATAAAGCAAAATTCAATAAATAAAATCAGTTTCTGCATAAACTCTTTATTTCTTAAAAATAGAAAAAAAAATTAGTGTAAATCCATATTTAGAGTAAAAAAATTCTGTGTCCCCAGAAAAGTGCTAAATCAAGATTCTACTGTACATTAAAAATAACAGTGATGTGTTTCATAATTGGATTATTGCTCTAAAAGGGCCTGAAGATTTCTGAACTACTGAATAAATAGGAGGGTAAGTCAATAAGTAGCCGCACTTTTTGTTTAATCTTTTGTAGGTTGGCTGTTCCACTTTGTGCTTGCATATGTTGACATGTTCATTTGTCTCTGCTTGTGGAATGTTTGACCAATATGACTCCACTGCGTGTTGTGTTGTTGCACATTAAACTTGGCTACACCACTCAGTGTTCGCACCTAAGATGAACAGCATGCAGTGATCTGCTTTTTTGTTGTCTGAAGGTGTAACAGGAGCCAAAATCCATCAAAGACTTTCGGCACAATATGGGGGCAATGTTTTACCTTGGCAAAACATGTACGAATAGTTCAAAAATGGTCGCAAAAGTGTGCAGGACGAGGAAAGAACAGAATGCCCATTCACATCCACTAGTACGCCAACATTGACCAAGTGTATATCATGATTCAGACAAACCGAAGTGTGATTGTCAATGAAGTGGCAAGCCATATGCAAATTAGCTATGGTTCTGCATATGACGTTATTCATAACAGGCTTGGCTTTCATGAAGTCTGTACAAAGTGGGTCCCAAAACAGCTCACTGAACAGCACAAGCACAATCGTGTGTCCATCTGCCAACATTTACTGGACCGACATGCTAACGAAGGTGAAGCTTTTTTGAAACGAATAGTCACTGCAGACAAAACGTGGATCCATCACTTTGAGCCTGAAAGCAATTGCCAAAGCCTGGAATGGAAATACCCTGCATCTCCAGTCAAAAAGAAATTCAAGGGTGAACCCTCAGCTGGAAAATTGATGCTCACACTTTTCTGGAACTCACAAGGGCCAATATTGCAACATTACTTGGAAAAGGGCTCAACAATAAACAACGCACATTACAGTAAGATGTTGAGCAACGAGCAGAAGCCTACAATTTGAACGAAATGTCGAGGCCTAATGTCGAAAGGAGTCGTTTTGTTGCATGACAATGCACACCCACATACTGCCTCCCACACTCTCAAACAATTGCAAAACTGGGTTCTGAGGTATTAGAACGTCCTGCGTTCAGTCCTGATCTCTCCCCCTCAGATTTCCATCTTTTTAGCCTTAAAGATTCTTAAAGATGCCTTAAGAGGACGTCGATTCATCACAGACCAAGAACTGAAGGAAGGGGTGCATATGTGGCTTGCTACCCAGCCGAAAAACATTTTTTTGAGAGCATCAGGAAGCTTGTGCAATGATGGATCAAGTGCAATGAAAAGCAAGGGAACTATGTTGAAAAATGAGGTACTTGAAAGCTTTGTATTGTTGCAATAAATTTTTAAAAAAGAGAGTGCGGATACTTATTGACTTATCCTCATAATTGTATTTTTATTTTTCAATGTTTTTTAGCTTTCAGCAGTGTATCTCCATATAATGTTCTGAAGTTAAAACTAAATCACATGAAGAATAGGTTCACACTCTACATTACTGTTGCAGGGGTCTGGACATTGTTGCAATCAAGCAGTGCTTGTCATTACTGAAGCTCCTGGCACAACAGGGTCGCACAATTATCTGCACAATACATCAGCCCAGTGCATCACACTTCAAGCTATTTGACCAGGTTTATGTGCTAGCAAAAGGCTTGTGTGTATACCAAGGCACTGCCACGCAGCTTGTTCCCTTCCTCTCATCTGCTGGGCTGCACTGCCCTAAAACGTACAACCCTGCTGATTATGGTGAGTGCAACACCATCCAAATTTTGAACTTTTTGAAAACTGTTACAAGTTCCAACAATATAGAACTCTAAGGGCCTGTACTACCACCTGCCGACAATTCCTCCTGATAATTCCTCCCGACATGTGACTTCCAGATATCTTAACTGGAAGATATCTTGTAATACCACCGCTAAACTGCTGTCGGGAAGGATGCAGTAAAATTTTGTAGAACGACCTTAGCTCGTTGAGCAAAGAGGTGTGTTTGTTGTAGTTCGGTAGGCCTCCTCTAGGTGCGGCAGCTCGAATTTGTATTTGTACAATTAAATTACATAAGAACATATTGTTTTAAGTGCATTAATCTATTTGTACAATTCTATTTCATTCATATGTGAGCCTGAATTGATATTTTTGTGTAAATTAAATCTTCCAGCATCAATTCTGGAATTCAGGTGGTCAGGAAGCTTCGGAGTGCTGCCATCTTGTTTCAACCAAGCTTCCCTAATTGGCAGTTGGTAGTTTGTCAGCCACTCCATCCTCCTGCTAGGTTAGCTGGAAGTTGACTTCCATGACAGATTTTGTCAGGAGATCATAGCAATTCTTGGCCAACTTCCAGATAGGTTCTCTATCTGGCAGATAAATATGATATCAGGTGGTCGTCGTACAGGCCCTAAATTTGACTATCTTCTTTGTTGAGTTGTCAAGAGTTTCTACCTGATTCATAAATTTCCTACTGTGGGAACTTTTGCATTTTCTTAATGTTCACACCTATGAAAAGTGACCAGATATCCTGATTTGGCCAGGACAGTTCTGATTTTTGGAGTCAAGTCCAAAAATCGGGTTCTGCCAGGATGCCTAAATGTTCCAGTATTTAGAAATGAATTCGAATTCCTGGTCATTTGAGGTTTGAACATATAAATTTTATTTTTGTAGCTATCTCAGTCATGAATTTAGTTCCTTCACAACTCATACCATAATGCGCCATAGTATTAAATGCATTCACACACCTTCTTGATGATGTGTGATGTGTTCAAGGCCCAGAGCTTCAAGTTAATACTTGCACTGAAATTGATATTACTGGGCTGGATTTGCAAAAAAAAATGTTATGCATTGGACAGACAGATATCTTATGAAAGTCTTTCTAGCATTGTGGAATTTGTGTAATGTCTTCTTGGTATAATTACAGCAGTCGAGCGTAAGTTTTGTTATATTATTTTAATTTTATGAATAAGGCACAGACACTGAAAGTGAATATCAGCCAAAATGAATATCAGTAAAATGATATTTTACATAGTATCATAATCTCTGAAAATAAATGTAAATATTTATTTTTGCAGCATACTTTCTTCCTGTTGAACATTACATGAGAATATTTTAGTCTCTTACGACTGCTGACGTGGTCTTGTGGTTAGCGTCACTGACTAAAGATCTGTCGGCCCGGGTTCAATCCCCGGTACCTCCTCGGATTTTTCTGAGGTAGGGCGGTCTGGCAGGGGTGCAATCAGCCTCGTGATTCAAATTTGAGGAGCTACTTGATAGAGAAGTAGCGACTCGGGTCATGAAAACAACCATTAACGGCCATGGGTGTTGGCATACTGACCACATGCCACCCAATCCTGCCATCTGATGCAGTGGTCAGGTGGTAGGCCAAGTCCCTCCAGGAATGTAGCGCCATGGAGAAATGCCTCTTAACACCAGGCTCAGGTTTTCCATGCCAACTCTCTACCAACTAAGATAGCCAGAGTTTGATTCGCAGGGCATAGATGGAATCCCTCTCCTATGATTACCCTTAATGGTCGATTTCAAGGGGCACACTAATTTTAAATAGGTAAAGAGATCACAAGTGTGTTAAATTAGCAGTTCATACAGCTCCACAGTTCAATACTTTACAGTAACTATAAAAGAATAAGACCCTAATAAATAGTTGTGGGATGCTGCTGGGAGTGAAGTTTCTCATTCTTATTCCTTCAATTACATTGACAGTGTTTTTTCAGCTAAAAGTTGTAACCAACTAACAGGTAGGCTAACTAATGTCTGGGTAAATTTTCATCCAGTCTACTTCTAACATAACTATTATTTCTACTCAAGAACACTTTCCCCCCCTAAATTATTGACTTTGTTACCGAGCGCTAGTATTGAAGAAATTAAACTTTAAGTTAAAAAGAAACAAATAGCATTGCCATATTGACAATTATGATAATCATGTTCACTTGTTATGATTACAGTGATCGAAATGATTCAAGGAGAGTTTTCAGACAATGTGAGAGTGTTGTCAACCGAGATCCAGAATGGTAAGCTGTCCAAGAAGTCTGACCCTGCAGCAGTGGAGAGCTGTGAACCTGACGGAAACAGGACCATCACAAAGCTATGTGAGTAACATCATATCTCTTTTAAATTCAGTTTGTTATGTTGCTGATGTAATGCAAGAAAATATGAACTTATTATGCTGTACACTTAATTTTCATATAAACAAATGATGTTACTGCTAGTTTGTGTATTTTGGTCAATACTTTTCTATTGGCTTCCCTTGGTCCTAGGACCATATACCTTTGTATTCATTCTTTGATAATCAATCCAAACTACCCGTATTTTCCTTTCAGTGTCCTCTATTGTCACCAATTTAGTTTTAAAATGTTGATATGGAACTCTCTATTTCAATGTCTCTCCAAGTCCTGCATTCTTCCTTAAAAACTGTAATTCCTTAAAAGCAGAAATAGGGATTTAATGCTTATGATCTGTGTGTTGTGCAGGTCGCCAGGAGACAGTAGCAGTGATGCCAGCAGTGTTTAATCATGCTCTCATGGACACATCGGAAGTGAACACAAATTACGAGTTCCCCACATCATTCTGCCAGCAGTTCAGAATTCTTATTCGGCGGATGTTCTTACAGCAGCAGCGCAACAAGGTGAGATCATACGGTACCATTAATAATACTATTTAGAGAATTTACCAAACTTCTCTCCCCTCAGAGTACCATATTTTTACGGACTATAAGATGCACTTTTTTTCTTAAAATAATTGCCTCCAAAATTCAGGTGCATCTTATACTCGAAATTAATATAAAAATGTCCAGTGTTTCAGTTAAAATTCCTGCCAGTCTTAAAAAGGGCCGTATATTCGATGCCGCAGGAAACCTATCTCTATCTGGCAACATTGGATTCAACTGGCAGCAGCAGTGCACGATGCAACGAATATGAGTTACGGGGATTTACAAGCTTGCTAACACTGTCTCCCTCCCAACCCGCCATCACAAACCAAGAACATTGTCTAGCCTGTGATGCGTCATTGCAGCCTACGGTGCCAGTGAACTTGAATTGAAAGTGATTTGTGTTATCGGTAACAGTACAATATTTTTGTTAGTAGCCAGTTTCACAATGGGAAAAAAAAATAAAAGGTATTCATATGAACTTTTTTTAGTCTCGCTTTGCAATCTAATAATAGTGCGTCTTACAGTCCGTAAAATACAGTAGATAGTATTAATGAATTTCATCTTGTATACGAGGGCAGCTTAAAACAGCAAAAATTTAAGGTTTTAGCCTATACCCTCAGTAAAAGAGCAAACAATTAATGAAGCGAAAGACGAAATAATACTTAGGAGATATAAAATTAATGTAATTGAAGTACAATCATTGAAGATTGGATTAATGGCGTGACGAATTTATTGGTCTGGTTATATTATAATTGCCATTCACTATTTAAACAGTATTTAAACAGTAGATAGTTGTGTTTTTGCAAATAAATTTCTAGCTGAAATTCTTGTTAAACTGGAACTCAGTTTCATCCCAGTGGCGGTTATTCAGGGGAAGTAGGTGAAGTGCTACTTCACTTACGCATGCGCTCTTCATACGGTGCAATGCAATGCAATGGTAGGCTTCCATTCCAGGCAATCTACCCTTACCGGTGTCAGGCGTCTTCCTAGTTAGGCCGCTCTCTAGCTCTTCACCTAACTTCCCAGCCACGAGTCGCTCCTGTTTCATCCTTGAAAAATGTAACAATTTTGAACTCTTGATCTCTGCCAACATTTGCACTGGGTATAAAGACATCAAAAAGAGTATTCATAAAACAAAAGTTTCAAAATCAGATGCCCCATTCTAAAACATGGCACCAGGACTGAACTATACTCCAGAAAGCTGAAGCTGTAAAGGGACCATGCCCAAACATAGGTTTCGTTGTCAAAAGGCTGGACTCTGAAGTGTTAACATCATGTTGTGATCATCATGCCCATATAAATCTCGTCCACCTTCTCATTTTTAATTTGTATATAATTTTCTTGTAAATTTATATATTTATATTATAAACATAAGTGATGATTCATGTCATTTGCATGAAGAAATCTGTGAAGTAGGGATTGCTACTGTTTCAGGATTGATGTTTAAACAATGCAAGATTCTATATGACAAAATATTTTTAATATCTTACAAACAAACAGCTTTCCAATACATCCACGGCTTGGAGCATGCTAAACGAGCAAGCCCACCTACCTGCAATATAAAATTTTCTGACCTTCTTTCAGAGGTTTTGCGGAAATACACAAAGCGTACACCCTGGTCCCCCACACTCTAGCTAGCTACAGCCAGCTGTAGTCGATGCTGTACTTTATCAATTGTTATTAATTAGATAATTTTGTTCTTGCGAATAAAACTGCTAAGAATATAGAACAATTAAAATTATTTAAATTTACTTTTCGTAATTTTTTTTTCTTTTGGTGTAACGAGCTAGGGGAAACATTGCATAAATTGGTATTATTGGTATTCCATGGATGGCATGCCACTGATACATCACTTGTAAACTTAACTCTTGGGTAAGATTGCTTCAGTGGGATTCCCCTGCACGAGAAGTCACGAGAAGGTCATATGCACTGTTATGTTATGTGGCTCAACAAAATTCTTGGAGTTCTTGGAGTATCAATGAGAGTGTGCTGACAAAGAACTTGGAAGTCAAAAGACAGCATGCAAAACTTGGGACAGAAAAGCACAACAAATCTGTACCTTCATTATGTAAGATGCACCCCACTTTTAAAAACCTATTTCATGGGTAAAGAAGTCCATCTATTAAAAAAATAACATTGTCCCTGCTTATGGTAAAGAAAGTAATGTGAATCTTTTTTGTCAAAAGTTTCTAGAAGGGAGCTTTCAGGAAGTTAGATTGTCTAGTACTGGTATCAAGTTGCTTGTAGCAACAAGAGAATGCATTTATTTATCATCTAATAGATTGATAGAGAAATACTAAGGGCCAGTTGTGTGAATGTCTATTATAAATGGTAAGACATCCCACCTGAAGCTCTCCTCTGCTCTTCTGCCTTGGAGCATTCAATATGAAGTCTAGTTACATAACCTCTAATATACCGGTATATTCTTCTTTTTCAGGTGGCACTCTGCATTCAGTTATTTCACCACTTGTTCTCAGCCTTCCTGATGGGTGGCATATTCTTCCAGATCGGTGAGGATGCCACGAGACCTATAGCAAATGTCAAGTTCTGCTTGAGTGTGCTCGTGTTCTTCCTTTATACACACATTATGACACCAGTGTTACTAAGTAAGTAACACACTTACACGTGGAGCTTTTTGCCATTGTTATTAATTAGGCTTAGAGAGAAAGTAGATATAATTCATGGTTTAAGCCTTCCTCTGTAAGGGACAGGTTAAAGGCATAATGAGTTTCTACTTGTTATCTTATAATGAAATGAATGTCTTTATTCACTATAAGCAGTATGTATTATAGTGCTCGAAGTATTTAAACCACCCATCAAAGGTTAAACGGATTTTAAAATGTACTCTAATGTACATAATATCTACTACTTAGGTCTATTATTTATATACCGTGTATGCTACTGCTTAATTTAAATTTATGAAGTGAGGTGGAAGAGATAGTAGTAGCTTGGACTCACATTTAGGAGTCCCAGGTTCAAATCCCAAGATCAGCCAATTTGACTTGGGTTTTGTCATGGTTTTTCCCAGTCACTAAGAAAAATGTCAGATGGGATATTTAATTACGTAGACTCATCTTCCCTATTTCACCCCATATCATAAGAATCAAAATTCAATACAGTGAACGCAGCTTGCTGTAACCCCAGATAATGTTATGAGTCAGGTAATGTTATAATTTTATGAACTGCCTTAGGGATTAATACTGATACATTAAAAAAACGCTGTTTATTGTGATCAAAGATTCGTTTCATGTTATCACATTTTCCTTTTTGCGTCTGTATTTCCAAGTACTGTTCATCATTCAAAATTTTGGTTTTTAAGGGTTTTGTTTCTAACTCAACTGTATTGTGTTGTATTGGAAGTAACAGTACTGTTCCCAACTCACAGGATGACCAGTTTGAGGGGGTGACATTACCTAACTTTCTCTTTTAAGCAATAAAACATGTTTCACCTTTCAGTTATGCTCCAGCTTTTTATTTATGAAAATAACAGTGATGACTTGCAGTAATGGCTAGTGTAAAATGAAAATACTTAAACAGACAGGTTTTAGAGTTTTGCTACATGGTGTTCATCACAGATCAGCAGACTTCCAAAAACATTTACAACTCGAACTGAGTATGGAGTACTGGTTAATGGACTCCTAAAGGAAAGCAGAAACAATTGAAAGCTTTATTACTAGTAGAAAAAATAGTAGCTTGTCGTCCAATACTATATTATGAGTGGTTCAATGATTCACAGTTATGTACGAGGGTCATTTCAAAAGTTCTGCACACTATAAGATAAAATTGAAGAAAATAATTTATTTTACAAAATACCTTTACAGGCCTTCAATATAATCTTCATTCTTGCTTATGACAGCTTCCCAACGTTTTGGAAAATTCTGTATTCCGGATAGGGCACCTTCATTGTTGAGCTGTCTGATTACTCAGGTCACCTCACTGGAAGCTTAGTCAATTGTAACAAAACGTTTTCCACGGAGTGGTCTCTTCAATTTGGGAAACAAATCAAAGTCTGGTGAGCTCAAATGAGGACTGTATGATGGGTGAGGAAGTCTTTCCCATCCATAGACGTGGAAAACGTTTTGTTACAATTGATGAAGCTTCCAGTGAGGTGACCTGAGTAATCAGACAGATCAACAATGAAGGTGTCCTTTCCAGAATACAAAATTTGCCAAAACTTTGGGAAGCTGTCATAAGCAAGAATGAAGATTATATTGAAGGCCTATAAAGGTATTTTGAAAAATAAATTATTTTCTTGTATTCTATCTTACAGTGTGCAGAACTTTTGAAATGGCCCTCGTATTATCTTATGAATAAATAGCTTTTAGTTCTGCTTTATCTTATATATGAATAAATAACCTTCAATTAATCATTTCGGCTACTGTTATCAGTCGGTTAATGTTATCAGATTAGCTGCATCCCGAAATGATCGCAACAAGCGGCATGCACTGTATTAGTTAAATTAACAGCAGATATAACACAGCACCAATAGCACAGATGCATAAGTGGTTTTAAGATTGAAAAGTGGCACATCAAAGGATTTTGATTTCAAAATTAAGTTAACATATTTGAAATCTTTGGAGTAAAGCATTCCATGTTCTTTTAAGAGAAACTCTCATTGTTCTGTCAGATGCAGTAGTGTTATTTGGGTTGTTAAGGAAATGAAGAAAATCAATAAGAACGATGTGGGGAGTGGAACCTTTATAAGGGTTGGAAATATAATTAATTTGTAGAGACAGTAACTGTATTTAAGTCTCTTAAGCATTCAATTTTCTTGCTGCCTTCAAAGGTTGGCAAAGAAATATTACAATAAAATGTAAGGCCCATTGTCTACACTGTTTTTGAATATCTGAAATGTTAATCTTGCATTCATTTTTTGGAAGAATGTGGGTTCAATATGTGCTAATCACACATTGGGGTATTCTTTTAAATCCATGAACACTGAAAAAACTTTATTAATCAGTGTTATATAAAAATTGACATTTATTATAATAATCTTCACCTTTGTTATGAAAATTATCTCATAGTGGTACACACTTTAGAACATAAAGTTATAAAAAGCCCAGTTTCCTCTGCTAGTCAACAGGACTCAAACTAGAGCATTTAGACTATCCTTTCCCCCCCCCCCCCACAAAACACTAAACACCTAAATGCCTAAACAGTTCCAAACTTTTATCATCTTACTATTATGTTTATCATCTAAATGATAAACCGAGGAAGTAGTAAGCCTGCAATTCTGATCCACAATTCTTATATAGGACAGTCTATGAATGAGCACATAAGAAGTAAAAAAAGATTCTGAAAATTTGTATTTACTGTAATCATATTACTAGAACAATAGTACCTCTACATTAATAACCTGAACTTCAACAACGTGACTGCAACAACACTGCGGTTAGCAGTGAAAATATGTACTACAATCTAAAATAATTTTATATTCGATAATGACTTCTGTTTTTAACAGGTTACATACATGTATGTCTAAATACTACTATTAGTAATTAGAATAGAATAGAATAGAATAGAATAGATTTATTAGTCCAACGGAACATATTCATGTTTTGGGACAAGTCAAAATGGTTACAATTAGAATATAACAGAATGTTACAACAGTTTGGGATAGTAATATACAGACTTTACAAAGTGTACAGGCCTTAAGAATCGAGATCTAATATTAATACATTTCAGTATTTACACACCAAACTAACATATATACATGGAAGTCAATATTATTTCCACCAGTTAACACTGGGCTCTGCACGAGGCCACATTGGTCCATTTGGTTCACATTGTAATTGCAGTATACATCAACAAGAAAAAGTGTGTGTTTTAAAAATTTTCTCAAAAACAATGTAAATAGATATTTTAACAAATTTGTAAAATATTTGATTCTAAGACATTGATTATGTAAATATGTGTATTTTTAGCAATTTAATTATGTCATTAGGATTTTAAAATATTGTTTTCAAATATTTTAGATGAATCACAACTCAGAATTGGTTATACTATATTAACTATAAATATCTGAGGCTACTGATGATCTTGGTTTATCGATATTTTGAGGGTATAAGGCGAAATATTGTCCACTAACTCCTTAACTGTATTTCTTAATTTAGTTATTAATGCAAGATTGTGTCAAAGGCATGAGGTTACATTACATATGGTCATTTAAGTCCCTTACATGGTTTTCTGTTATTTTTTCAGGAGGTAGTAGAAGTAATTCGTGTTTTATACAATGCCTTTAGATCAGTGAAAGACAGCTTCGTCTCCTGATAACATTTCAGTTTTAGTCCAATGTGTTCTTGTGTGCTTAAGTTTTGCCCTGGTGCCAGTTTTACAGACTATTTTACTGTAATTTGACCCATTAGTCATTAGGAAACAGTTGTATATGGGATATGAGGGAGTCAAGAAGTAACTGTTCTGAATTTTCATTCTTCCCTCACTTGTGAGCTCTCTGGGTTTCTTCTGAATACTGAATTTTTGGGTTCAGGAGACCTCAATTTGGGTTGCAAATATTTGGCATTTAATTTGTATAATTGAATGCTATACTTCCTTTTGTACCAGTACCTATGGCATAGGGAAAGATAGTATTGTTAACTATGGTTAATAGATGTCTCTTTAAGTGGGTTTCTTCTGCATCATTAATTAATATAATAATTATAATTATTAAAGGCCCTGGCAATTTATGGAGCAAAAACTTTTGAAGCTCATTCTACAGGAAATTATGTGAAAATAGCAATGGTGAAAACAGCATTGCTCTATCTTACTTTGTTCTCAAGTTGCAGTCGGGCATATTATTGCCATGAAGTCACTGTAGAGGATGTAATATTTTCCTCCTACTGGTGCCCCATGTATTCCAGGAGTACGATGCAGTTCTTGTCAGTATTAGAGTGACTGTTGTTAAATCGAGTCATACAACAATGCCACATCATGTTGTATATGGCTGTTTCCATTCAACAAAGTCAATAGTTTCCAGGGAAAAGAATACTGGATTTCACAGATTTCCATATTGTGAGAAATCTCCTGAAAACTTTTCTGCATGGATAAAAAAAATCAGTCATGCCAATTTTGTACCATCCGACACAGTTTTCTATGTTATCAACATTTCAAAAAGGAGGACTATGAACTAGTTCCAAGTATAACCTGCTGAAATCAAACCAGAAACATGTTAAAAAGAATGGTGATACCTGAATTTATAAAACTCCGTGGCGCTACATCCTTGAAGGGACAAGGCCTACCACCCGACCGCTGCATCATCTACCATAGGTAGATGGCAGGATTGGGGGCATGTGGTCAGCATGCCAACACCCATGGCCGTTAAAGGTGATTTCCATGACCGGACCTGAATTTATAGTCCAGACAAAAATTGTGTAGTTTTGAAATATGGCAGAGTTGTAGGGGGGAATGTCCTGAACAACATACCGAAAGTTCCAGAGGATGAGGGGTGAGTGGGAGGCAAGGGCATGTAGAAGGTCACTTTTATTGGTTTTTTTTTTTTGGGGGGGGGGGGTATATCTAAACAACAGTGCATCCTACAGAAAAGGTTGGTCTATTCAATATTCAAGCAGGTAAAATTTCCTGCAAGATTAATCCTATACATTATTTCTGTTTCCAGTAGCTTTTGAGATATCTGGTAGTGAAAATGGCAATTTTTTAAAAAATTCCTTTTTGCTTCATTCTTTTCGACACACTTTGCCTTCTGGCACTTCAACTCTTAATTCCGGGGTGCGTGGGCAAAGAGAGTTAAGTCCACCATCCTAAAAAATTGAGATATGTCCATAGAGTTATAGATAAAAATGTTCTCTAGATATGTGTTAAGTCCAGTAAGTCATAATCAAAATTGTACGGTAGTTATGGATGTGTGCCTCATGGGTTTATCCATCTCTAAAGCTATGTTGGGCTGGTATAGTGTGTTAAGTCACTCTAATTCTCAGTAACAAGAAGTGGACTTAACTCTCTTTGCCCACGCACCCAGGAATTGTATAATAATGTTCTCGTAAAAGAGGTTATAGGGCAATAAATACCCTTTAAAATGAGTAGGGACCTAGTCATTTGTTATTTTGTCTTCAAATGGTTCAAAGTTATAGCAATTTTAAATAACAGACAAATTTCGCTTACTTTACAGCTTGAATATTACAGGAAAACTTAAAGCTTCGAAACAGTATGGAATATTGTTATTGTAATTTCACCACTCAATTACACTAGATCCATGCTAGGGAAATAATATGGTACATATCTCAAAAATTGATATTTTAAGTTTACAGGGCCTTTAATAAGAAATGTTTGTTTCTTACCAGTGCCTCATGGAGTGAAGCTGATGAAGAGAGAGTTCTTCAACCGGTGGTATGGTCTCAAAGCTTACTATGTAGCTATTAGTGTCGCCAGCTTACCATCTATGGTGAGTGCTCATTAAGTCAGATATAAATTGCAATAAATATAATTCTAGTGACATGAGTACAGTCGGTTAAGTAAAAAACGGGCGTTATCTGATCAATTACCACGAACGAGCATATGCGCATGTACAGGAAGACTTAAGGTTAGGTTCATACCTGCCTCTTGTCTGTCCATGTATTTTCTTGATTATTTAGTCAGTTTTGTTCCAAAACAAACATATATAGAGGGCTGTGGCTATATGCCTCACGTCCGCCATATTCTTGCATGGAAGTTTTATAATAATAATGAATAAATTCGCGAGGAATATGTTTATTCAAGGAGCATTTTTTAAAGATTTTATTTTATAATACTGGTACTTGTAGTGCAAAATCAATAACTTACGTTCAACTTCTGCAACCAATCTAGCATCGAAATATGCGGCCGGCCAGATCCACGTTTCCTATGAAAGCTTCCGGTCGCATTATAGTGAAGTACGCACCTCTGAGATGCTCTTTAAGAAATATGGAACCTTCTCGCTGCTTCAGAGGCCGAAAAATGCAGGTCAATTACAGCCCTAACTACGCTTTCTCTCAAGCTAGCATTTGTATGTGGCGTGATGACACAAAGCAAAATGAATTATGACAATACATTAAGTTGAATATCGTGTGTTGTGCTTTCTGCGTCGTTCATTTTTTCCCTCCTGTCGCATGGCCTCATATGTTCCGAGAATGACCTGTACTTTATGTTTTTTATAGGAAACTTGTGAACTAATGCGTTAAAACTTTAATTTTAACTGCATATGAGTCCCGACATATTTTATTTGACCGACTGTTCACACAAAAAGTGCTGGAAAATATTAGAAAACTTGTAATTACAATTTTATTAATAGAATCAGGTAAGCAGTCACCCTCTTTACACCTTCGAGGGTTTAAAAAATGCTGCTTTTGGATTATTTCATTTGTTTGTTAAAACAGTAGGCTATACACTTTCCTCCTAATTTGGTTAAAGAAAAATTTACCTATCTATGATACTTTCAGAAATATAACCATAAAATTTTAAGGGCATCGTCTACTTAATCAGCAAATCAATTACATTTTTGTTGAAAGTTTAATTTTAGAGAAAGTATTTTATTGTTGTATTAATTAAAGATTGAATTATTTATGTGAACCGTATGTTTCTCCTGTTTTTACTACAATTTTACTAAGCGTTTACATTCTGACATGAGAAACATTAAAGATGTTGAAAATTTACGAAAATTCTGTTTGTAACCCATGTAATTTTTTTTTTATTTTTTATTATTTGGCTCATGAAATTTTTAAATTGTAAAAAGTAGAAATAATTTTTTAAAGAGATATTATAATGATTCTATTATCTATTCAAAACACAATAGTCCCAAAGTAAATTTCGTTTTTTTATAATAGTAAATATGAGACTTATTACAAATTTATAGTATCATTACATAATGACATTTTCTCGGACTCAATTAGGGTTAGTAAAATAATTTAGACTATTTTAACAAGTTTTATTAATTTGTTACTATAACTATTAGGCCTAAATGTCCCAACTACTATATTGAAATGAATGAAATTTTGAATTTGCAATATGTATTATTCAGTTATCATTGTAACATTTTGATAATCAAACATAACAGTGGTAAACCTTTAAAGAGTGAGCAAAAGGGAATATTAGGCCTACATAATGGTTTTCATGAATTTTTAAAAATATATCCAGCATTTGTAATTGAGGAAATTAAAAGTTAGTAAGTTTAGAGACAAAATTAGCGATATTTTAAGGTTTGGATGTGTGATATAATATTTTCCACTTCTTTGCACACCTGTTCCTTGAATTATACTGTAGAGCAAAAGTCTTCCTAATACGTACATGGTATACCAGAACTCCTCAAAATAAGTAACCCTCATGTAACAAAACAATCTGCTAGGGGCGCAATGGTGCCAAGCTGTATGGACCCGTGGGGCTCAAGCTCACTCAAAAGTTTATTTTAGATGTATTATTATCATAATTATTCATTGCTATTACTAAAAACGTGTTTTGTTGTTGAATCGCTGTAAATTTTCATTAAATTTTTACAATTAAGAGACACCACAGGAAGGACATTATTAGACAAGGCAAGGAATTGTGATGTAAGACAAGAGTGTGGACTACAAGATATTGGTGACTGGTTAAAAGAAAAAAGCCAGAGTGATTGGTGAAATCAGCAAGGGACAATAACCACAGGGAAAAAGGAGTTTTGGTCGTCCACGATAAAGATGGGGTGATTATGATTAGGGAGAACAGGTCTAAGGAAAGATGCTTGAAATGAATTTATTGGGAGGACTCCAGTCAGGAGAAAAATATATTTCAATGTAATGGTGAATCCATGAGTGGTTTTAGCATATTTTTATTTTATTTTGTTTTATTTTATTTTGTTTTATTTTATTGTAGTAATTACCTAAAACAAAAAATAAAAAAGTTACTTAATATTATAAACTTGAAAGAATTTCCATTGACTATGTGCTACACAACATCGGCCGCAGTGGGTCACATGATCATACCCGCCCACGAGCGATGGATTTTTTCAGGATGTAAATATCCTGGGCACGAAATCCTCCGGGAGGGACTTTAAGCAGGGGGGCCCTTGTAGTAGATTTACGGATCGTAAAATAACTCCAAGCCTAAATTAGAGCCTCTGGACAAAAATTCCTCGGCCCTTTCACGTCCAAGTAATACCTTAGTTTCCGAGGAGGGGGTTGAGAGGCGATGGGCTTACCACCTGTCCGTCTGCCCTCTCTCAGAAAATGAGCATAACAAAATTCACTTAGGTAACAGAAACTTTCAATTGGAGGCCCTAAGCCCCAACTCTAGGGGATATAGGAGACTATAAATGCTACACAACACTTTGGCAGCTGAATTATAAAGTATTCAAGTGTTATTACAAACAAAGAAATAATTTCTTGTACAGTTATTACTAGACTTCGGACTTTTAGGTCACTAAAAATGCTGTTTTAGGTACCTAAAATAGGCTCTAAAAATTGGAAAATAGGTTCTAAAAATCGTAAAATAGTCTCTTATAAAATCGTTAAGTTTCCAATTTTCTGAAATATCTCAATTGCAATGCAGAATATTATATTTAAAGTCACCATTAATCAATAATCATGATAAAACACAGATATAGGCCTACGGTACACAGAATTATATAGACCTATTACTAGGGCCTGTATTACTACCATAACAGTGAAAACCTAATCCCTGCGAGCAGAAGCTATGCATGCTAGCATATTCAACCCCTTGTATCCCTCAGTGAATCAAAGAACTACTTTTTCTTTTTTTTTACTGGATGTGGGAATCGGGAGAAAAATATTACATTTTCTTGGGAATTCCAAGGAATTTTTCTACTGAAGATTAATCATTCCTTACTTTTTGACCACGTCACAAATGTGTCTTGTACTGAACATTCTGAGCTAAAAATTTAGTACGAACTGAAAATAAATGATAGAATTTACAACAAAAAATAACTTATTTTGAACTTTAGAGGAAAAACAAGTAAAAAGTCAATATTAGACTCTAATGTAAAAATAGGCTGTTTTAGGTCCTATAAAAATATCAGTTTTAGGCGTAGTCACTTATGAAACTTGCATATACAAGTTTTCGTCCATATATCACTTAAGGATTAAAATAGGTTTTTACCTAAAATCCAAAGTCTAGTTATTACATAAGCTTAAGTCCATTCCACAAAAATCAAGGGACCTCTCCAAAAACTACAAAAAGAAGATATATATACCTAGGTAGAACTATAATTAGACCCATAGTCACATACGCATCCGAGTCTTGGTGCATGCTAAAGAGTGATGAGAGGAAAATAGCAGCATGGGAAAGGAAAATATTAAGAAGGATTTATGGCCCAAAGAAAGAAAATGAGGAATGGAGAATTAGAACAAATAAAGAAATATACAGTATTACTTATATGGCAACCCACAGATTATTGGGCACATTAAAAGCTCTAGACTCAGATGGCTGGGTCATGTGGAGAGATGTGACAGGAGATCCCTACTAAGCAGAGTCCATAAAGGAACCCCAGGTAGTAGAAGGTGCATTGGAAGACCTAGGAAGAAATGGTTAGAGAAAGTGGTAGAGGACCTACAAGAAATGGGAATTAGAACCTGGAGGAGGCGAGCACAAGATAGGAAAGAATGGGCTTCAATTGTATGGTAGGCTCTGGTTCTAAAAGGACCCTTAATGCCAATGGGATAGATGGAAGTCCATTCCAAGCATGGTCGTATGAAATTTTAAAATATTTGAGCTTGCTTCAACATGGTGCAGCTTTTCTCTAATTTACAGGAACTGGATGGCAATTGTCAAGTGAAAATTGTAACTTCATGTAGAGTAATTTGACGTTTTCTTAAAAAGGTGTGGCCATTAAAGATAAATACAAACTGACAGGCACTGAAGTGATGGGGCTCATGATAGGCGCTAGGAGTACCATCACTAATTATTTTGTCAATATTTCTTTAAGAGATTTGGTCTTAATAAACAGTTTAAAATTGATGCAGGATTAGAATTATTGAAATGTTCTATTAACATCTTAAGAAACCATTTGTATGGCATACATCCTTCTTAGCCTATGAAAACTTTGTTTGTTAAAGTTCATGTTAAAATGTAGTTGTGTTAGATTGTTCAAATGCTGTTAATTATGTTATTGGTTATCCAAGTTTAGGTTTGCTTAGTTGTATTGGCTACCCCTAAGTTGGGGAAGTTATAGTTCAAATATATTCAATTTTTCTTCATAAAGTCAGTATCTTGATGTTTAACAATCTCTGTTCATGTTTTTTACAGGTATTTTTCTGTTTTCTTTTCTGCCTAATTGGGTATGCCATGTCATCACAGCCACTCGAATTCAGTCGCTTTTTGTGGTTCTTCGCTGCAAGTGTGGGTGTGTCCTTTGTATCTGAGGGACATGGACTCATCGTGGGCTCCATCTTCAGTGTAATGGTTAGTTTCCCTTCACTATAGCACTTCCTACGAGGCAGGGCTCTGCTATACAACAGTTATCACAACATTGTGCACCCAAGGATTTAATAGATTACCTATATTTCATTTCACCAATCCTTAATAAAAGTAATTAGAAAAAAATATTATAAATTCAATGTTAGAAATTTTACAAGAAAACTGCCTCCCCTTTCTGAATTTAAAAATAATGAAAAAAAGTTTTTTAAAATTTGGAATCCAGAGGAAAGACACATTCTAACAACTTAATAAATCTGACTGTTTTTACTCTGAAGTTCACTCTAAAGTTCACAAATATGGCACAATAAATAATCTAATACATACACTAGTTACCATCACAATTTTAAAAAAGATGTTCATTGATTATAAAATAATATTAGCCCCATAAAATAACAAGAATGCGAAAAATCTTGAAAATAAAAAACTGAAGAAATCTTGGCAATGGAAAACAAATCTCCCTTGCTTCACTGGTGCATAGTCTGTTTATTACTCCAAAGTGCAGCCATATCTTAAATACTATTTACAAAGGTAATTTGCATTACCACAATCACTTAAGACCTATTGCATTGATAAGAACACTGACAACTTCTCCCTTCATCTTCATCTCGCACTTTCGTTCATCTCATTGATAGACAGTACACATAGATAGGTCATGAAATTGATTGAAACATCAATTTTTTCAACACAGTTTGCTTTCGATGATCAAATCACAGTTGTTGCCATCTGTAGTTGCCGCCTTCAAATCATTTCCAATGTATTTTTCATATATTTTCATCAGTTATTTCATAGTTTTGCTTAAAAGTGAATCATTTGTTCATTTTATCCAAATCTGTAAATCTTTGCAAAAAAATTTGCTTTTCACCCTTCACAAAAAACAAGTGCCTGTCTTATCAGCTAATATCCATCCTGCTCACGACACACATACCAGGTCATTCTTTCTACTCCGTATCCTTTGATTATTCCTCCCATTTTATTTTTGAGTTTAACATTTTAAATTGTGTTATTCCTTCCATTATAAGATGGTGACATATACAGGGTCCGCCAGAAAAATGTATACACACTTTAAGGAATGAAACTATTTATTAGGTTTCTTTTTTAATTTAAATACTAATCAAGCATGTACCGGTAGTACTTTCTTCAGTTCAGTGGTTACATTAGATGTTCAAAATGTTGGCCGTTGGCGGCCAGAGACATTACTGAGCGATGATCGGTCGCCGCAGCTACGTCGGTCAATGTTTTAATGGAGATCGCAGCACATGCCGCTGTAAACTCCTGGCGAAGTTCCTCCAACGTGCGTGGCTTACGTCGATAGACTTGGTCTTTCACGGTTCCCCATAAGTAAAAGTCCATAGGAGTTAAATCTGGCGACCGTGGAGAGAACTCAATGGGCCCTCTTCGTCCAATCCAATGTCCCGGCAGATTGTCATCCAGGAAAGCTTGCACGGCTAGGTGATGGTGTGGTGGCGCCCCGACTTCATCATCAGCTCCATAAAGTGCACGTACACCTGGTAAAATTGATGTGCGTAACATTTTCAGGTACACTTCTCCAGTGACATTAGCATCAAAGAAAAAGGGTCCTACTAAGCCCCTAGATGATAGTCCACACCACACATGAACCCCTGGTAGATTGACCACCTTATCCACATGAACATTCAGATTTTCCGGTGCCCAGTACACGCAGTTATGTCAATTCACTGTTCCATTAAGTTTAAACTGAGCCTCATCAGACCACACTACCTTCATCACAAATTGTTCATCTTCAGTTACCATTTGCTGATACCATTCGCAAAATTGCATTCGATGATCAGGATCATCATCATTAATCACATGCAGTAACCGTGGAATGTAAGGTTTTCACTTAGCACCTTTAAGAATTCGTCGTACACTTGTACGGCTAATCCCCACTTCATGCACATTGCGTAGCACACTTTTGTGGAGAAGTAACAAACTTTTCCAACATGAGATCCGACAAAGCAGGACCTGTAGCTGTACGCGGTCTTCCTGATCTTCCTTTATGAATATCACAAATTGTTCCATGTGCCTCAAACTTGCCAATAATGCGTTTAATTGCTAGGCGGGTTGGGGGTTCTGATTAAAACTCCCGCCTCCACTGACGCTGCACTTCAACGGCATTATCAAACCTGATAAACCACTTCAGAACGCATTTTCGCTGCTCGAACGTGTTGAAAGTAACGACCTCTGTTGAGCGAAAGACCATTCTACAACATACTCGTAATATACTGGTGATATCCCGATACAGTCTGACAAAGAGTGTATACATTTTTCTGGCGGACTCTGTATTCATGTTTCTACCGAATTTGTTTATTAAGTATATGTTACATAAGTAAACTTGGATTATGTTTGATGTTATTATTTTCCCTGTCATTTTCAGAATGGATCTATTGTAGCGCCCGCCTCCTTCTCTCCCCTCCTGGCACTTGCTGTGTATGGCATGGGCCATGGTGAATCCATAGAGAGCTACATGTCTTTCATGATGGGGATGAGCTACCTACGCTATGGCCTAACAGCCATCTCAAACTCAATTTATGGACACAATCGTGGCCTCATGCCATGTACTGGTGACCAGTTTGGTTACTGTCACTACAAGGACCCAGCGCTCCTGCTCAGAGACCTTGGCATGTCAAATGTAACAACATATGGACAGATTCTCGCTTTGCTGGGTTTTGCCTTTGTGTACAGATTCCTGGCATACCTCTTCCTGCGATACAGACTCACGTCAGAGTTCTCGAACCAAGTTCTGAACTATGCAGCAAAGATTCTGAGGCACAAATGATGTACTTAAATAAATTAGTTAAAGCGATGATCCAAAGCTACTCCCACACACTGGGCACACTTAATGTTCACAGTCCATTCAGAGAGGAAGGTGTAAATGTTAACAGTTGCTGATGACAGATTCCTTATTATTACTAAAATCTTCTTGTGTTCTGGGTATCTGCTGCATCACGTTTAAAATGTCTCCTTTGACCTTCTTGTTGTGGTCTTCATCAAGCCTACTGCAGCTCCACTTGGGATAGTCTGTTATTTATAGGAGGGATAGCTGTTTTCCTTAGCTTGAATCCGAGTTAGACTTCCTATCCTCTATGGTGATTGGTCCCAGCCATAGTGGTCACCTTCTCAGGGTCAATCAGTTTTATTTGGGCACAAATACTGGTTCCGAATCTGGATTTCTTCTAGCCATCCTCTTGGTTGATGTTGTTGGGATGTTTAATGCTTTCTATGGCTTCTGTGTATTCAGTATGCCCTATATTTCACTGAACAATGAAACTATGACTTTCGCCGTGAAATTATGAATGGATAATAAGCACAGCACATGTCAAGAAGATCAAAGTAATTCAGAAAAACGACCTGAATAATAGGCTACTAATAATTGGTCTAAATGATATTGTTACAGGATTACGGAATGTTTGTTACATTCTTATAACACTTGGAGAGCTAATGGATTCTTAAGTTAGGGGACTGGGATCAAATCCCTTTTAACCCTAATCTGGATTTTTCATACCTGCCAAACTCCTTTTTCACTTTTGTCATAGTGATGTGAAGTATGGCTAGCCCCTACCATGGTTCGGATTCCATGTCAAACTTTGGAATTTGGCATTCTTGGAAAAGGCTTATTGTCCACCAGAAATGAACATAAAGTGAACAGGCCCTAGGCCTGTAAAAATGAAAATTTGCCATCTCCAAGGATTTTTAAAAGTTTGTAACGGTCTGAAAACTTGAGTGCCCAGTGTGTAGCCTAATTTAGAGTTTCTATATATTTAAGGTTGTGACAACTTCGTTTCATTCCCCCAGGTGTCTGTATGTATGTATGTATGTGTGTGTTTGTGTGTGTGTGAACGAGTTTTCCATATGAGAGGTTTTACTTAATGTGTATTGTAAAATAAATGTTATTATTATTGTATGTTACCTGAAAACTCCATAATATATTTATATATTTCAGACAGTAACACCTGCCTATGTCCCAGTAGTATATTCCACTGTTTAGTTCAGTAGTTCCCAATCTGCAGACACCAGGGGTCATGAAGAATGCTAATTTAAACCACTATACTTTCATTTTATGAAAAGCTTTTATAAATCTATTCTCAGGATGTGTCAGATATGTAGGAGTAGAAAATTTTACTGACTGTTTAACTCATTAATTACTGATCAGTCTAGTATTAGAATATGTAAACGTTCAATCAATCACAAGTGTCTATTGTCATTTAGTACTTCTATTATTTTATTTTGATCCCTTTAATTTTACTGCACCTAAGTGCACTTGTTTTTTATTTAAAATTGCAAGGACTGGACACTGAAACATTTTCATACCTGTAGCTTCTTTGATAAAAAATAATTAATCACTGAACTTAGCCATTGGCGTATTAGCTGCATATAAACAACAGGATGTATGAAAATAATTGACAATTTATGTGGTGGTGAAGCATTATAAATCTCATATAATAAGTAGCTGTACAGTATTCATAATTACAATTAATTAATTATAGTTAATAATAATAATTAATTAACTAAATTTTGCAATAGCAAAGCATATTTTAAAGCAAAAAATAAAATAGTTTACTTTGTTGTGCAAGTTCTGTAATGGCTAAAGAAAGTCGTAGTTCTATTAGGGAGCATTCACACCGAAGTAGCATGCCACTTGCGACGTGCTACCTGGATGCACGCTCCACATTACTCATTTTAAATCCCAAATAAACAAGTTCAAGTCTTCACCCCAAAGTAGCGTGGCAATAGTACAGCTCGCAGACTGCGACATTCATTTCTTCAGCTTGATCTGGACTTATTTCATGCGACGCTACTCGGGATGATGCATGCATACAGTTGCCTTTTCAGCTGTTTTCTAATTGTTAGAAAATTCAACACATATTCGCTTGTGTAGCGGTAGATTACGGCAAAGATGTCATGAAAACTGCTAGAAAGATAGCTATTTAACATACAATTTGTACATGTGTAGACTATACGATATGGCAATTGAAACTAGTTGGAAAAAAGCCTGGATTAAAATTGCTGAAAATATATCCTCTTTAGGTAAATTACATTACTTTAAATGGGTTTCTCAATTGTTCAAGTGAAAAAATATAATGTACGTTAAACTGCAGATCGCATTCGCTACTTCAGTATGAATGCAAAACTGTAAACCATGCTACTCGATGTGCAGCCTCCATCCACGTAGTGTGATTCGCATGCTACGCTACTTTGGTGTGAATGCTCACTTAGTATCCATGTACAATGGAAATGAAACTATCATGACAAGCTATTCTAAATGTTTTGGAGAGGAATATAAAAAATGTTTAGTAAGAACAGAAGAATGTAAGTAATTAGGATGTTAATGATTTCACCTTTTTATTCGCTAATTATCATAGTAGTCATAATAAATACACCATGATAAATACACCATGTCCACAATTTTTGAATGATTTCATGAGGCTATATTTTCACTCATACTTACAAAATATATTATCACCATTTGAAAGAGGGAAGTTTGAAGTTTTGTAGTGACTTTAGATACCCTCTAAGTGGAGGCACACCTCCAAGCGGTGATCCCATTCATGCCAAACTCTCTCAAACATGTTTTGTGTGACATCCCGACAGCTGCAGTAATGCGCCCTTTTCTCAATTGAGGACCGTTTTTTCAAAACTCGCTTTATGCAAAAAACAAACCGAATTTTGAAAAGACCACTACATATGCATGAAGCGAGTTTTGCTTTATGCAAAAAACAAAGCGAATTTTGAAAAGACCACTACATATGCATGAAGCGAGTTTTGCAAAAACAAGCTGTAGGCCTATTCTCTGTGCTATAATTTCGGAATAAAGCAAATTTTGCTAAAGCCTGCTGCATAGGCTTTTAGAGGATGCTAAACAGTATGTATTAACACAATAAAACGATTAAAAAAAATGCATAAAGCGAGTTTTGAAAAAACGATCCTCATTATTCCGGTAATGTCTCTGTGCCATTGCACAACCAATCCATTGATCTAGCAGGTACCCTCACCTAACTGAATGATATTGTGGAGGGGCCCCATCTTGTTGGAAAATGTATTGCTGTTCCTCTTCATCTGTGAGACATGAGTTGTTATTAACCAATTTTTCAACATCTCCAGGTAAACGTTGGTAATACAGCCATTTTCTCTGAACAACAACAATGTTTGCCGCCACATGACACTACAAAACTTCAAACTTTCCTCTTTCAGATGGTGATAAGATATTTTATTTATGACAAATTTTAGTGAAAATATAGCCTTATGAAATCAGGACCAGAACTAGAAAGTATGCTAAGCAATCTAAACAAGGTCAGTGAAGATGTGGGATTAACAATGAACCAGACAAAAACCAAAATAATGACGAACCATACAGAAGCACCAGTAGCAGCTCATGGCTCAAAACGAGGGTGTCCTGCAAATACCATTTCATACAGCAAACTTAAAATATTTTAATATCTAAACTACTCATACCTTAATCCATCTCTGGGAGCTCTCACGTGAATTTCTCTGCCTAATTATTTTTTTTTGCTAATTTCTCTCGTCGTAATCTATTTCTCCAAAACTCTCATGAAATAGTGTATAGCATTATTATTCTTGTAGCCTATTGATTATTAAACCAATCTTTCTTAATTCATTCTTTCTACATGTTCGTTCCTGTCTGACTTTCTTCTTTATAACCAGTCACCAATGCCTTGTACTCTTCACACTTGCCTTATATCACAATTCCTTGCCTAGTCTATTAATATTCTTCCTATGGGTTTTCTTAAACATAAGCACTAATTAAATTCTAAATTTAATTTTCCCGCGATTAATGTGATTGTTATTTTTTTTCTGAAAGCAAAAATGTCTCTTGCATTGTCACTACAGTAGATGAACTATTTCACGAGAGTTTTCAGAGAGATAGATTACGAGAGAAATTAGCAAAAATATAATTAGGGCAGAGAAAATTGCCTGAGAGTTCCCAGAGATGGATTAAGGTGGGAGGAAATAGTAATTCCTATGCCTAAGGTGCATAATTAGGGCAGCGAAAATCGCGTGTTAGAGCGCTAGCCATATAATTCTGCCGCGGCGCACAAACCAATTTACGTGAAGACTGTGAAGTCACGCCTCCTTCCAAACACGTTATTCTTCTTTTCCCTTCCCTACCCACTTTTTATTGATTCTTACCACATGTTCCAACGGGGAAACACAGTCTAAGGATATCTCGCTTGTTCTACAAGGAAGCAGTCTTACTGAGTATGTTTCTTTTGTTGGCGTCGGTGAATGAGTGTTTGTGCTGTGTTACAACTTACATTGTTGACAGTTCCAAGTCCGCCACACATTGTTCAAAATGCTCCCTGTGCTAAGTAAATTATAGTTTAAACCTCTTCATAGTCAAGCTAGGAAAGTAGGGTCAAGAAACCTCGGCCGTAGGATGTCTGTACTAGACTGAAATCGTTCGACAAACTCCGTAACCTTTTTCTGCTTAGCTCCGCCTCGTAGTCATCCCGCGCACATCGCAGCAGAATTATATGGATTCGACTCTACCCAAAATGGATTAAGAGACTAGAAAATAGTATTTTTAATGATCGAGTTAGAGGAAGTCACGTTAGTGTTCCCAGTGCGAGAGAATACTTAATCGGGGCTGTGGAATCCGTGTTTCTGAATTTAACACATTCGAATTTGGCAGTGAAGATGAAAAGCATTGCTTACTCGACTGATAGTCCCTCACACCCCTCTACAGTAAGACAGTGGAAGATCTTGTCACATAACTAACAGCGTGCCAGTCATTGAGACGTGAAGTAGTTCATAAAGCCTCGGCAACCGAATATTTATAAAGCCTTGGTCATTACAGCCCACAAATAAGTGTTTGCGGGCGGTAAAGTAACTTTCCGCCAGTCGCCCCTAGCAACAAGTAACTTTCCGCCCGTCACCCCTAGCAACAAGATTGCATGTGGTAATGTCAAGTTACGATCCATGCAAACAACTTTCGTAAGTAACACTTACTAGCTAAGGAGTGCAAAAATGTAATTACCTCAGAACATGTTCCAAGAACTATTGCTCTCATCCTCAGCCGGATTCGTAGTCCCTCTGGCGATGGCTGATGTAACTGTAAAACATGAAGTGATAGGCAAAGGTGAGAGAATTTGCTTAAAGGGATATGGCAACAAGAAAAGTAGATTTTCAAATGCGGTCATTTAATATTGACCACTAACACATAACATCCGTTTCAGCGTCTGGTGACAAACATGTGCAACAATAGACAACAGAAAGCCAGTATCACATGCGGTCGCATGCTGGACTGATTACATTTTCAATCGAAACCCATATTTCAGGCTCAATTTTAGTGCTGAAAGGTTCATGGAAAGGTGGAGGATCATGCAAAACACCTCAGATCGAAGTGGAGTAATCATGTAACAATGTTTACTGGATCTGATCCAGGTAACATAGGTCGGATTGGCATACCTGTGAGGATCTATCTAAAGTACGTATTTGCTTCAATGGACCAAAACCATTTTTTTCTTAACTCTGAGCAGAAATTCCCCTAAATTCCTTATCTAAGCTTTGTCGAATATTTCCTTAACCCCAAGTTCAATTCTCCATCTCTCTATTTCCTGCATATGGATATCATCTTCTCCTCCTCCAAATCCCTCGTCTTGGTTAGACTAACTGAATATTAGTTTACTCAGCAGAGAAGAAAGTTTGTAATTTTGCAAATTATTATGTAAATGAGAACATTGATAATTTTAAAATTTAGGATATAGTAGTTTTTGGAATGAAATGACAATTTAGGATGTCCTGGAGGGAAATTATTTGGAATTAGTGTTTTTTGGCAGGAAATAAGTACTGGTAATAAGTAATAAAATAATGTAAAAAAAAAAAAACTAAGTCAGCCTTTTTTTTTTATTAAATATTTATTTTGCACTTTCTAATGTGATTATTAATTTTCTGGACCTCATAACCTGTACTGCAACATCCAGAGTTGGCCTATTAAAGAAGATCTGTTTTAACTATACATTTTAGTTTACTTTACTGATTGAGCTCAACTGAAATCAGTCATGTCGTTACCACATAATACTGTGTCTCTCACACTCAAAACAGATCGGATGGGCAGAGAAATAGGAGAAGTGTGTGGAGGAAGATTAAGAATTGTTTGAAGGATATTGATAGACAACAGACAAATGAGCGCAATGTATGAATATCTGTATCTGGATCTGGTACCCTATGATCCCCAGGTGGGGCGAAGGGGCCTCCAATGGAGGATTCATTACCTATACTAATTTTGATATGCTTATTTTCCGAGAGAGGGTAGAGGGACAGGTGGTAAGCCCATCGCCTCGCAACCCCCCTCTGGAAACTAAGTATTTCTTGGACGTGAAAGGGCCGAGAAATTTTGTCCAGAGGCTCTAATTTAGGCTTGGAGTTCTTTTACGTGCCGTAAATCTACGACACGGGACCCCCAGCTTAAAGTCCCTCCCGGAGGACTCCGTGCCCAGGATTTTTACGTCCTGAAAAATCCATCGACCGCGGCCGGGTTTGATCCCGCGCCCTGCGGATCTAGAGGCGGGCACGCTACCTCTAGACCACCGCGGCCGACAATGTATGAATATGGTTTCCCTTAATTACAATTGCGGTTAAAATTGGAATGTGAGAAGGAGCAGTACATAGAAAAAGGATCCAAAGTCAGTAAACTGGGGCTCGAATGGATCAGACTCTGTGCAAGTGGCGAATGATTAAGATCACAGATGAAAACAGAGTGAGAGTTTGTCCCATATGTAAGGGGGAAGAATCATGGTTTCATATTTTGGTGAATTGTTAAGGTTTGGAAAATTGGAGGGAAAATCACTATCTTTCATAGAATCAAATAGAGAGCAACAAATGTTTGAAGTTACTGACAGACCAAAATGCTGAGGAAAGCATTGGGAAGGCGAGACAGGTTTGAGAAAACGGAAAATTGGAGAGTGGGTGAGGAATAGACTTAGTCTGTGTGCGTTATTTTGTATTTTATGTTATTTGTTCTGTTTCTTTTTGTTGTGTTTTGCATAAGCATGAACGGTCCAGGCGGACTCATGCAAAAGTTTGCATTAGAATTTCTAAAAACCTAATTACTGTAATAAACACACTTACAGTCAAAACAGAAATGTATGTAATTAATCACAACCCCAAGCTTGAGTTCTGCTTCTCTACTGCGATCATTAAATTTGCTATTTTCTTAATTTGCAATTTTAATAATACACCACCATTTCTGTCTGCAATTCAGAAAAATAATGACGGGACGGATGGGACAAATATTGAGCCTTAAGTGTTGGAGGGTATAGAATACATTATTTCTGTGAGTTATGTATGCCTATAAAACCAAATGTAACTTACACATGAAATTAAAACCCTAAGAATTACACACAGCACGTTTTAATGTAGGATCATTAACAAATTTAAGATTCTTAAAAAATAAATGATATGTGACGGACGGGACATGTCCAACAACTGTATTCCATAAAATTATTTTGGCACAACACCTTTGAGCTAAACAGAACTACAACAGAACAGACAGACACTTTAGAAAAAGAGATTTCACTACAGCTTTTTACAGCAAAGATTTCAAGATTTTTAAATGTCACTCATGGCTTCCCCCCCCCCCCCCCGTGTTTATATAAACTGTCGATGAGAACTTCAATAGCTTCTTATTTTGGCAAAAGATAGTTCCAACAATCTCTCACGGCATGGTGGTTAAGGCTGCTAGAGGTCCCAGGTTTGTATACCGGTTGATGCATAAAATTTGTGGTTATGAGTAGGTCCCAATAGGTAGATAGGGTAAAGAGAAGAAAAGAATAAAGGAAAAATAATTTATTTAATGTTTTCCCAGTTTCACCTTTCGCGTAATAGATGGTGTTCCTAGATGTCTCACTGTTTTTAGTTACTCCCCACCCTAAACTCCTCCTTCCCAGGCAGGTCCCATTAGTGAGGTGTGGGAGGAGCCTAGCACACAACGTAAAAACTATCTTTTCTTTGGGGAAAGAGAACAGGTCACTCTTTAAGCTCCAGCCGTTCCATTGCTATGGCAACAGCCCGCTTACCCTACTCCCCTAGCCACCAATCTTTTCATGCCAGCACTGCAGCTAATACTAAAATAACCCTTGTACTAAAGCGCATACACTAATTACTACAATACAAAAATAACCCTTATAAGATTTCAGATTTTCCTGGCGAAGTTTATTCATAAAGGTTTCTCGGGTTGTCAGCCAGGTTTGTAGATCAATTAGGTCCTAATTGATCTACAAACCTGGCTGACAACCCGAGAAACCTTTATGAAAAATAACCTTGTAGCAAATCACCAACATAGCCTCTTTAGCAATATTCGGGACCCACCATGTGATGGTAGAGGTTGATTAGGGAATGAGAGGTTCCAATTTGGTATGCCCATATGACACCCACAAGAAGAGATTAATAATAAAACCAAAACAACCCTTGTACTAGTTAGTAGTTCCCTAGAACCAAAACAATATTTCACAATTACAATTTATACGAAATTATAAATCTGTGCTACTTCAAGTAGGTTTAGCTCTCTAAACTGAAATAGATGAATTCTCGCTTCACACAGCAACGATCACTCAATGGCATAGTCGTTAAGACGACTGGCTACCAAGCTAGTGGTCCTGTGTTCGAATCCCGTAAGGTTCGTAAATCAATAGGATAGAAATAACTTAGGTCCCAAATAGGTATATAGGGTAAAGGAGAGAAGGGACTGAATAGAGGAAAAGAGCAATTTTCAACGCTGCTGGTAGTTCCACCATTGTCACCTAGATGTCTTGTTGCGAGTTCAGTGGGATGAGCTTAAGGGGGTGACCTGTTCTCTTTTTCTAGATTGTAGTGGGAGAGACAGAGTATTACCATTACCTCTTGGTGTTATAGGCTTTCACATTGCTCTGTGTAATCCAAGTGAGACTGACATCCCTTCTGAAGTTTGTCTTGGTGTTTGTGGCCGAATGATTCCTCAGGTAAGCAGAAGACCTTTGAGATTATTTCTCACAGAAGATAACATAATCTCACTTTTAATTAATAACCTCTATATCAAAGGAGTCCTCATTTCCTTCAGAATGTTTTCGGAATTTTGCTGTAACCTCGGAACTTGAGGTACTATTGCAACCGGCTTTAATCTGGCATGTCTCTAGTGAATTGAAGGTTGGTTAAAGGTACAACCTCGTAATTATGTTCGTGTTGCAAACATTGCGATGGGAAGTGTTCAGATTTGTTGTTATAAATAATAAATAAATAAACAATTTTATTGTCATAGAGCTAAAAACATTTAGCTATGGACAACGTCAAAGTATATAAATATATCAGGTTAAGCACCAGCATAAAAAATTGTCCAAATATATAATTACGTCCCAGCTAGCCCTATAAATAAAACATAAAACCCAAGTAAAAGAAAAGTGTGTACACACCATGGCGAAGCTCATACAGTATTGATATTACAATTTTTTTCAGGATTTTAATTTCACCACCACTTTTGAATGTTTTAAATTATTATTATTATTATTATCCTCTAAAACAACAACACGGTTTTACCAATCACACGCACGTGTTTATCGTTTCTGAATATAACCCTAAAACACTCACATGACTTTCTCTACATTAAATTAATTTTCTTACTCCTGATTCACATTTTTCAAAGCCTCTCACGTTTTTTCTACTTCGTAAAGCATGAACACCTCACGTGGAAGAAAGCAGAGATGTCTACCAGACCCATAAAATTATATCGTAGAACCAAGGTAGCCTATTAATTTTTTTTTTTTTTTAAAAAACATCGATGTCGGAGAGAAACATTATTGTAGCAAAAACAATGGTTGTTTTCCATCGATGTAAAAAACATCAATTATCGACATAAAAATAAACTTTTTGGAATTTTGCTGTGGTTTACAGCCTAAAAGATATGTGTACCAAATTTTAAGTTCCTAACTCATCTGGAAGTGGGCAAACATTAAAGTCAGTGAGCGAGCCCTTTTTTGGGAGTTATAGGGTTAAAAACTTAAAAAAAAAAAATACTTTTTTAAATTTTCCTGTGGTTTACAGCCTAAAAGGTATATGTGTACCAAATTTCAAGTTTCTAGCTCTTCTGGAAGTGGGCAAACATTAATGTCAGTGAGCGAGCCCTTTTTCGGGGGGGTTTAGGGCTAAAAGTAAAAAAAAAAAATACTTTTTGGAATTTTCCTGTGGTTTACAGCCTAAAAGCTATATGTGTACCAAATTTCAAGTTTTTAGCTCATATGGAAATGGGCAAACATTAAAATTACCTTTTTTAAAAAATTTTTATCATATATATTTTTTGTTATTTTATATTTTTGTTATTATTTTTTTTTTTTAAATTATTTTTGTTTTTCAAATATTGGAAATAACAGAGATAATATAAATAACAGAGGCGAAAGTCGCGGATAAAACACTTGTAACAGAAATATTAGAATTAACTGTAACAGGTGAGAGTAACTGGAGCAGGAGAGAGTAATACAGTGAGTCTCTCTTGGACTGGGGCCGGGCGGTGAAACGTGACTGCTGCAGTGAGTCAGATATTGCAACATTCTGCTAGTCCGGCCTCCAGTCGAGAGAGACTCACTGTAGTAACAGATCGAGTAACTGGAGCAGTAGAGAGTAACAGTAACAGATCGAGTAACTGGAGCAGATGAGAGTAACAGTAACAGGTCAGGTAACTGGAGCAGATGAGAATAATGTAACGGGTGTAACTCTCGATACTGCTAGTAGTTCCACCATTCATATCTAGATGTCTTGAGTTGGATGAGCTAAAGGGACGACGTGTTTTTCCCTCTTTTTTTTTTTTTTTTTTTAAATCCCATTTTTGGGATATTTTATACCCCACACCCCAAATTATAGCAAACTTTCGTCTGTGTCGGTCCCTCCTTTCAATATTTTCTGGTTCCGCCTTTGGTTGAAACGAAAATAAGATATCCTAGGAGCTTTGGTAACCGTTACTTTTGATTTTTGAAGTAAAACTTCTTTAGTGGCGGTAGAGGGTGAATCAGGAAAATCAGTCACACTAAAACCGTCACGAAATCAGTCACACTCAAAACCTACTTGTTTCGGTGCGGACTGCACAGAAAACAATCAACTCAATGATTAGGAGTAATCAAAGGAAATTTTTCAGACCTTACTTCCTCAATGGCAATAGACAATTCCTAAGCAATCTAAAGGTATATTATCTATTTTATGGAACCCGGAGGTTCATTACCGTGCAAATCCAAAATTAAAAAATACAAATTTCCAAAATTTAAAAAATAAAACATCAAAAATTTAATAAATAATAAATTCCAAAATTTAAAAATTAAAAAAATTAATAATTAAAAAATCGAAAATTCCAAAATTGAAAAATCTAAAAAACCAAAATTAAAAAACTAAAATACAAAATTAAAAAATTTAAAAAAATAAAAAAATTCAAAGAATCAAAATTTAAAAAATCCAAAATTTAAAAATTCAAAGATCCAAAATTAAAAAATTAAAAATCCAAAATTAAAAATTAAAAATTTCCAAAATTTAAAAAAAAAATAAAAATAAAAAATTATAACATCCAAAAATCCAAAATTTAATGAATAATAAAATTAAAAATTTAAAAATCCAAAAATAAAAATTTTAAAAACCAAAAAATAAACAATTCAAAGATCGAAAATTTAAAAAATCCAAAATTTAAAATTCAAAGATCCAAAATTAAAAAGTCCAGAATCCAAAATTAAAAAAGTCCAAAAACCCAATATTAAAAAATTCAATAATGCAAAATTGAAAAAATCCAATAATAAAAAATTGCAAAAATAAAAAAATAAAATGTAGTTTCAGAATACGACCCCAGGTGGTGTGTTCTCGAACTTCCTTCCCCGTGATAATAATAATAATAATAATAATAATAATAATAATAATAATAATAATAATAATAATAATAATAATAGTAATAATAATAATAATAATAATAATAATGCTGGGTACTTAACTGTTATATTCCTTGGCTCTGTCCTTGAGATATATTCTCCTAATATTTGCACTTATGCTTGTTGATTTATATTTCCTACTGACCTTGTTTGTCGCTTCCTCCTTTTGTTTTCTCGCTTTTCCGTTTGATTATTTTCACCCGGATTGTCTCGCGCGTCTACTCTAACCGGAACCGGAAACGATAATCATATCCCAAACCCAAACTTGTAAGATCGCTGATGGATTACAGCAAAGACTGAAAATCTTAATATGCACATTTCAGGACCAGACTGCGAGTGCAAGCGTTGTGGTGAACCGTGTGACAGATACCATGTAATGTATTGCAAGCAAAGGCACGAATCATTGACAAAGTTTTGCACCGCAGAAAACTGAACCTAAAAAAGAAACCAATGCACATTGTGCGCATTTCTCTATTCATTCATTCATAATATGCACATTTGTGCGCTATTCATCTTTATTATATTCGATAATTAAAATGGCCGCATTGACGAAAAGCCGGACGAGTTTTAAATTGCATTATTTGTATGACAGTTTGTTAAAAGTTACTGCTACATCAAAGTCTGCAAGCCGTGGAGTTTCACAGCATAGACATTACACTAGGTGATTAAATTTTGTTTGTTTTGAAGTTATAGAATTCAATGGCATCTTTTGGTGCAGTTATGAAGTTCGTGTGAAGAGAATCTGTAGGCTGTCAGTTACGCAATGACGATAACAGTATTTGCTTTATACCATCTCACCAAGTTCCCTGACTTGAGAAAAACAACATGGTTTTGTACTGATTCTCAAGCTGTTTTGACATTCATATAATGTGAATAATAACGTATTTATGAAGTAGCTTCCGATTAAGTTACAGGCAGTCGGTGTATACCATACAAAGTAAGATAACAAGTATTTACTGGCATTACTATAGGGAATGGTTCAGGAAGAGCCTTTTATTCAATGCGGTTAATATTTGGATGATAATACATGATAGCCTGTGTTTAATAATAGAGAGAAAAGCGCAATCATGCATCTTGTAAATAACAGAAACTTGGTCCCCATAAACTCAGACATTAATGAATATGACACTAGGCAAAAGAGTGAATTTAGGACTGAGGCACATAATCTAAGCCTCACAGAGAGCAGTCCAATATACCAAGGGGTAAAAATGTTCAATAAACTTCCGTCAGAGCTTGCCTCCTGTATATCAAATCCAAAAGTATTTAAAATAAAGCTGAAGAAATGGCTACTAAAAGAAGCTTATTACAATATAAAGCAGTATTTAGATGGAAAAAGGTAAGAGGATTTTATTTAGGATGTTTGCATTGTGATTTATGTATCAAATACCGCTATAGTGTAGCCTGAATTTAGATCATGTTTTTACTAAATGCAGAAATTCATGTTCAGTAAACATTTACATTAGCTTGATTTTTCCCCCACATTGCCTTTGTTTAATATGCACTGCAGAATTATTTTAAAATGTTTTTGCATGTTTTCCTCATGCATTACAGCTTTTTTAAAAGTTTCTTTTATTTACTTATTTAATTAATATAAGCATAAGTGTAAATATGAGAATGAATGCAAATGTAAGCAGTAATATTTAGCATGTAAGATCTGACGTGTCCAACATCATTTATACCCTGTACATGTTTATATGATATAATGGATGAATAAAATTATTATTATTATTATTATTATTATTATTATTATTATTATTACATTCGTGCAAGGATATGAGATTTTTTAATGTTTAGCCCTGCAGGCACCGTTCTCACTATATGCTACTAGTGATGTTGTTCTTGCATTACACCACATGCTTTCCCGCACAATAGGCACACGCAGCCTCCATCTGGTGAGTGAAAATGTGTCCTGCTGCAGATTCTGTGGTGAAAGCCGTGTACGGCCATCCGTGTCACTAGATGCCTCAGCTCATAGTTCTCCTGTGTCCATCGATCTGATGTCATAGCTTCAGTGCAGTAAAACTCAGGCCAGATATTCTTTTTCTTCTCTTTGCATTTTTGCAGGAGCACTGTGTTGGCACTGGTGGATGGTAGTAGGTATTGGGTCCTTAGTTCCTGGATCAGGAAGGGCTGTCTTGTTAACTCATATACTAGTCTGGATGGGGCTGATGGGGATAGGCTTAATGCACACTATATATACGCTTCTAATTTTGTGTACAGTAGCCTACAGTGTTAATGACTTTGAAACAAGAAAGATAATCTTTGGAACCAAATTTAGCATAGTCCAGTTGATTGGGAACTGCCTTGTGTAGGTTTCTCAGTAAGATGACCTGAAACATCACTTGCAGGTGGCTACTGGTAGCTTAATTTGCATGGAGACCATCGTGTCACTGTTTACATTACAAAGCAGATTGACCAGTAAAGACCCTTGTATCTTGTTTAGCACAGCACTTGAATCAGTATTAGTTAGCTAGTAATAATCCTAGGTTAGTGATTGGTAGATTTTAGGTTAGGTTAGGAACAGGGATTTTAGTAATAACCACGGTGATAGTGGTTAGGTGCAAATTATTTCAATGTGTGGCGAAGCATAATTTAATCCACTGCTACTGGATGTAGCCTATAAATTCCACAGTGCAAAAGTTGCATAAAAGCAGTGATAGGCCTATGTAAGATTAATAGAGTTACCCAGTTACGTTAAAATGTTACACATTAAGACGCTAGACAAACACGGACTCTATGCAAAAAATAAAGTTCTTTTGTTCCTGCACACTTCATAACTGTTTTCTGCTGCTATCTAGCGTTTTAATACGTGTAAATACTTTTTTTTTTATAACTTTATTTACAGCTTGCCCCACTACAGGTAATACTACATGCATTAATTTACATTTTTACATTGAGTTCATATTCTATTACTAGGGACCGGATTTTTAGGTTTTTAAAAGCACTGTTTTTGGTTTTCCATTAGGTGAAATAGTTTTTTTAGGTTTTTTGTCCAAAATATAGTTTTAGGGTAGAATAATCGGTTTAATGAATTTGAATGTGCTACATAGGATTCAATACATAGGCTAATACTTGTAAAGTTTAACTTAACAAAATTGAGTTAAATTTGTGTAAACTTGCTTTAGAACAATATTATACAATTGAAGAAAGAAAGCATATACAATCAAAAGAAGCAGTGAAAATAAGATTGTCTCGCATTTCCTGGTTACAGTATATCACTAAATATCTTTCAAGATTCTCAACAGTGAAGTTCTTCCTGTTATCTCTTAGTTAATAGTTAATACTATATCTAGACACTACCATTCTCAGGATTCGAACCCGATGCTTCTAATTTAGTGAGTAAAATACTTTATGGTTGGATGTGGTTAATGTGAAACTGATTAATTATTTTCCTTTCTTCGGTTGTTACGCATGCTAACCGCACAACAGATCAACTAGGGACGAAAACTTCCCCCTTTTCTAGAAAGGTAAATAATACTTGCGTGTTTCTGGCAGGCTTGACAAAATATTACTTTGCCATCTGTAGTGAAATTCAGGTCGTCGCCAATCCACTGTCGTAATAAACTCGATTTCATTTGTTTCGGCATAATTAACATGTCTTCTTAAAGCTCACAGTGTGACCACTAAGTATGAATAACAGGGAAGAAATAAAGGCAAACAAGGGCTTTAAAACACAGAAATCTATATCCTTGTTCATACACGGCAACAATGGTTGTTCGTACGAATATTTTAAAAGGAATACGCCAGTACTCTTACACTTCCTCTCTGTATGTCCATCCTAGACGACAATGGGTTGAACGAAAAGCTGGTGGTATTAGTTTCAACCCGACAAAAATTATTGTCTCTCCGCAAAATATCGATTTCTCAACTGACAAACAATAAAAGACAAAAAAAGTGGCCTAAATTGGATATTTTAGGTTTTATATCCCGTTTAGGTGTATTTAGGTTTTTATACCCCATTTAGGTATTTTTAGGTGCCATAGAATTAATGTGGGTGAATCCTATGGATATGATTCGAAAAAGTGTATGAGCGCTTTTTGTTTTGGGAGTAAGGAAAAAAATAGGTAAAAACCTAAGAATCCGGTCCCTATCTATTACATATGTATACATCCTATTTGCGTCAGCTTATTTTCTATCACAGTACTTAACTACAAATATTTACATTTTTACAGATTTCGGGTCTGAACCTTACATGCGTGAAAAGTCTATTAAATTAATGAATTTTTTAAAAGCGTGAATTTGCTTATGAATAAGGTCCTTGTTTACTATAGGCCACTTTCCTCCTCTTGCACTTATTTCCCGCTGCATGGTTCTCCTTTCGTTATCTAAATTTTTGCTTGTTGACCGGTAACGAGGCCTGACTAGTACTGGGGCAATCTCCCCTATAACAATGAAGGAAATAATTTTTATATAAGGCGATATGGGAATTTTTAAGCTCTTGCAACTTTGAAAGATTTAGACTACATGCAACATTCACTTCACTTTGCACTTGCACTTTGGAACACGATTCTTTGTAAAACTTTGAGGTTTCATTGGAACTAAATTTTCTTATAGCATGCTTCCAGTTGGAAAAGCTAGAAGAAATGAAACAAGGACAACTTTAAATGGTTTTGTATCATGTGGTTCCTTGCATGATTTACGTAGGCTTATTCCGGTTAGCCTACCACTTTTTTGCTTGCATCGTACAAAATCCATGGATGCTTATTCTTCCATGAATTTTGAAAGGTTCTGCCAGTAGCAGCCCTCTTTGTTTCCTCTTCACTTGTTAACTTATAGCCTACTACCACAAACTCGCAAATTATTGAAGGCAAACTTGATTCTTCAGTGATAGATTTCCGAACCAATTTAAATCAACAATAATGGAGCACTGATCGAGGATATTTTCCATCCACAGTTGTTTCATCACAAATTTATCTATGATCCATGACATGTGAAAGAACGACAGACACTAGGCCTACATCAATGTTTACCTCTTCTGAAATTAGTTTCAACTGATTCCTTCCCTGTAAGCATTGTTGCCATTGAGATCTGTTACATTTGAATGCTTAGGGAATTGGTACCGGTATTTTTGTCGAAGTGTCATTAAGGGTGATTTTCCCATGTTATAACATGCAGCTTCCGTCCTTAAGGTGGAATAATATAAATAAGGAGGAAATTTTGCTCCAGAAAAGAGATGGCCATGAGTTAATTTACGGCCTGAAATATGGGAAAACTAAAAACTATTTAAGGATATTATTTAATTTTCAAAAGGAAAGGCTATATTGTAAAGAACCGTACTTCTACTACTTGGGTGGCACTGGATTCTATAACATGAATTATTGTTCCTGTCTGCAGAAATTGTCTTTCTATAACCATCAGCCAACTAAACTGTCAACTGTCAAATTACACAGATATGATTGCCCTTTGTTCTCCCATAAATCTAAAAGTATATATTATACAGGGTATATCGTAATTAATAGCGCAAACCGAATTGGTTGAAAGTATACGATAACAGAAGAAAAAAGTTCCAGCAAACAAGTCGTTTGCAAGATTTATTATTGTGAATGTGTGGTTATGAGCCGCCCTTGACTTCATTCAGAAACATCGTCCTAATTAGTAGGCTACAAATTAATTTAAAAATTAGCCTTTTCATGTAGATGTAGATATCTCGTCCTGTAGATCCTGTGATGAGCGGGGCTCAAGGATATAGAACACGTCAGATCAAAATATACATGCATGTTTAACAATAATATACAGAAACTGCAAGCTGCCAAATTTATCCAAGCTGGAAATATTCCTCCAAATTGTAGAAGGTGTGAGTTAGGCCTATTAAAAATTCCTTGACAGATGTTTTGAAAGGTTTGCTCTTTCTTTGAATACATAATAATTTAATGTTGTTTGGAAGTTTGTTATCTGTATTGCAGAATAATAAGCACCCTTCTGAAAGAGTTTTAATGAGTTATTTGGTCTGTGTAGATCATTCATGTTTCTGGTAGTACGTCCATGTACACTAAAATTGGTTTGAAATTTATCAATATTATCCACTACATAACACATAACAGAGTATATATATACTCCCTTGTAAGAGTGAGGACTTTTAATTTTTCAAATAGCGGTTTACAAGACTCCCTTTTTTTCTTTCCACATATTATTCTTATTGCCCGCTTTTGTAATCTAAATATTTTCTCCCTATGGGAAGAGTTGCCCCAGAATATGATCCCATACCTCATTACCGAGTGAAAATATGCAAAATATACCATAAGTAATGCATCCTGTTTTAATATATTATTCAAAATTCTTAAAGCAAAGCACGCTGAACTCAGTTTTGGACTTATCATTTCTATATTCTATTTCGACTTATCAATGTCGTGCTTAAAAATACCATTACTAGACCAGGCAGCTTAGATATGGGTACCGGTACATGTATCGATAATGTAGTTACGACTTTTCAACCTCATAAATATCATTCTGAAGTCATCGACACATTCTTCTCAGATCATTACGCAGTCATATTTTGCATACACATAGATGTAGAAACTAGCTATAAAGTAAAATCTCCTGCTGAATACAGGGTACAACGGTACATCAGCGAGTACAATACTTCCTCATTCTTATATTGTTTAAGTTCGATCAATTGGTTATGTGTATATGCAAACTCATCTGTTGAAACTCAGTTTACCATGTTCTTTGAATTATTTATTAGGGCTGTTAATATACCTGCTTCCCTTTAAAGAAGATAATTTGTAGAAGGAGCATAATTGTTGGGAAAAATAGACCTAAACCAAATTTACCTAATAAGTGGTACTCTGCAGAATTAAAAGAACTCAAATCACAATGCAGCAAACTTTCTTCTATGGCTAAAATTTCTTCCTCCATACTGATAAGAAACAGATATAAGGAAACTAAATATCTATATAGAAAGGCTATTAACCAAGCCAAACTGGAATACAACAATAAGTTGGTTACACAGGCCTTAAATAAACCTAAACGGATGTGGGAAATTATAAAAGGGAATTTTACTAGTGATAATAAGGATTCAGAACTTGATACTAAATTAAGTGCCAACAGCTTCAATAACTTTTTTATACACAGCGTAGATAACATTGTCCAAAATATTCCTTGTAGTAAGATCACTCCTACTCATTATGTAAATGTTGCATACACCGATCCCAATGTGACACCCAATGCCTTCCTTTTTCAACATGTCTCGGTGGAAGGTGTACATACTGCTATTCTCTCTCTTAACAATAGCAATTCGCTAGATATTTACAATATCAATTCATCAATACTGAAACTTAGTAGTCAGAATATTTCTGAAGTATTATGTCATATTATCAATGGTTGCATTGACGAAGGTTGCTTCCCTGGAAAGTTAAAAATATCTAAAATTGTACCTATTCATAAAAAGAATGACAAAAATTTACTTAGCAACTACAGACCGGTATCCTTAGTTCCAACTATTTCGAAAGTATTCGAGAAGTTAATGTACATACAAATGATTAAATATCTTGATTCAAATCAGCTGCTATCAGAGAGTCAATATGGATTCAGAAAGAAAATGTCTACATGTGATGCAGTTATGAGTTTCATACAAAATTGTATGGATGGCAAAGAAAAGAAATCATCTGTTGATGTTAGGCTATTTGATTTATCCAAAGCATTTGATACGATCAAACACAACACATTACTGCTTAAACTAAAAGCTATTGGTTTTGCACCAGCGGCTATTAAAATAATCAATTCATACTTATCCAATAGATTCCAAACTGTTTATTACAATAATATTTTCTCACATCTCCTACCAGTAAAACATGGTGTCCCACAAGGATCCATATTAGGTCCACTTTTGTTCATTATATACATTAACGATTTGCCTCATAATGTAAATTCTAGGACCTTAAACTGTTACTTATATGCTGATGACATTTGTCTAAGTTGTACTTCTAAGACACTTAATAGTGAACTGGATAATTCTCACAAAATTGATATTCTGCATGACTGATGTCTAGCTAATAACCTGTCTATCAATCTAGAGAAAACACAAACTTTAAAAATTTCTTATAATAATAATGATCAAGAAAGGGTTGAACCAATTAAATTTTTAGGAATAATGTTACAAAGTAATCTAAAGTGGCAAGCCCATGTGAAACACATAGCATCTAAAATTACTAAAGGCCTTTACTTGATAAGAAAGCTACAATTCACTGTAAGCAGGGAGATCTTGATTGCGGTTTATTATGGATATATTCACTCCTATATTTCCTATGGGACTACATTGTGGGGGAATAGCTGCCACTCTAAAAGTCTTTTTATTCTTCAAAAACAAGCAATTAGATTAATTTGTAAACTACCCAACAGAGCTCATTGCAGAAATATATTTACTAGACTTAATACGTCGCTACCCTGCTTGTATATCTTTCAGTGTCTATTATATATTAAAAACAACCTCAAATATTTTCATTTAAATTCTGATTCACCTACTTATTATACTCGACATAGTAATGATATTAAAAAAGACTTCTGCTATTTTTCCACTACTCAAAACAGTTTTAAGTCTACCTCTGCTAAATTATTCAACAAACTACCACCCTCCATCAGAACTTTAGAACCTGTGAAATACAGGAGAATCTTAAAGAAACTGCTTACTCGAAATTGCTTCTATACTACAGAAGAGTTCCTGAATTATACTTTCTAGACTGGCTTATAGAATAATTTTGACCTTTTGTACATGTTGTAGTGTCTGTTAAGGTATTTATACACTATTTATTGTATACAGGTTTTATTTTCAACATCTTATGTATAGTAACCTATTGTATATCAATGTATTTTTTATATTAATTCTTGTATACTTGTCTATACAAACATTACACTGTAATTGTATTGTGAAAAGACAATAAAATTCTATTCTATATGTGTTTTCCAGTCAAGATTTTGGTCAATTTGCAGTCCTAAAAATTTTACATTCATGTAATTGCCATTCTAAGTTGCCTCACAATTCTCTCATGGCTTAACTTAACAAGGAATACAATTTTACTTCGGTATGTTGCATGTTATTAATACTGTCCACTCTTCTTATTAAAGGAGATGTTCAAAGTATCATCCTTGCACCTAGATGCAATATTGCACTCGTCTCTGCAGTTAGTTTTGAATTCTTTCAAATACCCTGAGATCATCTTGGAATTCATGACAAGTAGGCCTTTGTATGATTCTTTGCTGTTGCTACATATGGTTCCATTTTGACTACATAGAATTCAGCCCACCTGACACTGTTCAGATGACTGATCTAACTGCTTCTACTGTGTACTGTACCCATTGTCTGTCGTGTATGGTTTGATTACAACTTCACCTTATGGGAACGTTCAGTTTGTAAACAAGAGCACATCGTGGACTGCTTCTAAGTGCGCAATGAGTGAAGGGCAACTAAGGACATCAGTGGCAGCTCATAAGCACACATTCGCAATAATAAATCTTGCAAATGGCTTGTTTGCGGACCCATGTTTGCTGGGACTTTTTTGCTTCTGTTATCATATAACTTACTTTCAACCATTTTGTTTGTGCTATTAATTATGATGCACCGTATAATTAACTAGAAACTGGTCAGAGCTTAGGGTGCCTGCATCGGAACAAGAAGAGATTCTGTTAGTTATGCTAACAATAACTCAGTTTTTATTTTTCAATTTAACAGATAAAACATAGATGTTTTTAGTAATAATATTAATTAGTTAGTATGAAAATAATGCAGAGGAAATTACTGGGTGGGCTTGAGCCCCATTAGCTCATATAAGTTGGTGCCACTGGTTAGGCTTAATGGTAACATACCTGGTTAATGACCTCAAGGGCCCTTCTTCAAGTCTCATCGATTATAGGCCTAAGTATCTTTAAAAATTATTTTATATTGTATGGTAAAAAAATAGAAGAGAATAATAGCTAAAGAAGAGAAAATGGAGAGCATAGGATGAGAGCAATAGTAGGCTACCATCTAGTAACAATCTATAGGACTAGGTAGGACTAGTTCTATAGGACTAAATAAATTCTATTCTATTCTATTCTATTCCATACCCTACAAGGTATCCCCTCACACAAATCTCAGGGGTAGAAAGTATTGTTACTGGCTTTGTAATATAGGCCTACTTCAGAGAAATGTAAATGTGTTTTGCTCATCACTTTGTTTGTTCATTGACCTTGTAATTAATCAGTTAAGGCTAACTTCTTGTTTTAGTTCCTGTGAGCCGGAGCATTATGATGTGGTGGTGGTTGGAGGAGGTATCGTAGGTATGGCAGCTGCACGAGAAATCAGTCTTCGGCATCCTAACCTGAAAATGGCCGTACTGGAAAAGGAATGTGATGTGGCGTGTCACCAGACAGGCCACAATAGTGGTGTGATTCATGCTGGTATCTACTACAAGCCTGGCAGTCTGAAAGCCAAACTGTGTGTAGAGGGCCTGCATCTAATGTACCAGTACTGTGATGCCCACAACATCCCATACAAGAAAGTGGGCAAGCTCATTGTAGCCACAAACAATGTTGAGATAGAAAGACTGGAAGATCTTCATGGGAGAGGGTTGAAGAATAATGTGCCTGAGTTGCAAATGATTGATGCGAAGAAAATAAAAGAGATAGAGCCATATTGTCAGGTATGTCTATTCACCCTACAGCAACAAAAATGGTTACATGCTAAATTCTAAGCCAGGGCAGAACAAGTTTCTTATTGATTCTGGAGCCAATTATAAAATTGAGGAGCCAGAAAGAATATTGATCGTCTGTGTTTATGTACATGTCTTGTACAGTGTGTTTCATGTACGAAACATTCCCAATCATGGGAGTTTCTGCCACAACTCTAAATTCTGAGCGATCGGGTGAAATATATGCAAATAAAGTCACTAATGTTGTAATGATTCAGGTTCTCATGATCACAGGGAAATTTACAATGAAGATGACCGCGTACCTCTTCACAAGAGATGCTGGAAATGTCCTTCTCTTGCATCCACACAACGCTGGCACCTTTTTAGGTCATTTTCTTTCACACGCATAAGTTCAGCTTCCAAGATAGAGTTAATTTATCTTTCAGTTACATAGATATTTCACCCGAACTTGAACTTGAAAAATAAAGTCTATAGGTCAAACCCCCCCCATGCATTAGAAGAACTTAAAGGCAATATCACAAGAGAGATTAATCTCGGAAGCTGAGCTCATACGCGTGAAAGAAATTTTCCTAAAAGTTGCCAGTGTTGTGTAGGTGCAAGAGGCGGACATTTCCAACATCTCTTGTGATGAGGTAATTTTAACTGTAGGCCTAATCGTGAGAACCTGAAACATTACACCGTTAGCGGCTTTATTTGCGTAGATATTTCAACCAATCGCCTAGGAGTTAGAGCTGTGACTTCTGTGATGCAGAAACCCACATGATTGGCCAACTTGTACGTGAAACACACTGTAGTTTTAATGCTGATCTATCACTGCTGCACTGCTTTCATTGGATTGAAGTATTTCAGGGATGATCTATTCATGTTGCACATCATAAGATGGGAAATATCAGGTGCCAACACAAATTTTTTAGGCATCATGACGACCTGGCACCTAGTATATGAGGGGGTCAGCAAAATAGTAACTTCTAACCCCTCCAACATCGAAAATTAGATAATGATGCTATCTGCATGACTTGGGGGTGAACTTCATTATTATTTTAAGGTTGGACCGATTATTTTTGGTTTAGGTAGTTTTAATGTCCATATTCTGTTCCCTGAAACAAAATTTCTCTTGTATAAGTGCAACCAAAATTCTGAAAACCAAAATAAATAAATAAATCCAAAGAAACTGGAAGCTACATGTACCGCCCATTCATTGTTAATTTCATGATACCGGTAATCTGATTTTTGTAAATGGGGCAAGTGTTGAAGGTACAACATGGAGAATGGCAGTGAGCTTTTTCATGTACTTTGTAGAACTGAGTGATCATTGGAACAAATAAATAAAACTAATACAAGTCCATTCCTCTTAAGATAGTGTTCCATTACATATAAAAGTCCAACATTTATTGAAATTCTTTTTTTCTCCTCTGTCAAGTAGAAATAAATGTCAGCGCAACAGTATCTAACTGGTATAACTGCTTGTTTTCTTTGAAATTTTATAAACTATTTCTAAAGGCCAGATGAGCAAGGGTCTTATGTACACGTTATAACACCAAAGTTTGTGCAGCCTGAATTTGTCTAGTTCACTTTGGTACAGTGCCTGATATGTATGAAAAACATAGGCTACTACCACAGTATAAGTATTAATACAGTACAGAAACTCAGCCCGTTTTTCTGCCAGCCGAGCATGCGCACGCATTTACTAGCGATCGTAGCGGCCATATAGTAAGACTACAGAAACTACTCCGGGAAGTATGTAAATAAATAGGAGTGGTGTATTTATTAGAACACGCTATATTCGAAAGAACCTTATTATTCTGCTGTAAATTTCAGTAATAATAAAAGACAAAATCCTGAATTGCATTTCTTCACCTTCATGAAACATGCAGAAAGGTAAGAACGAAAATAAGTAATATTTATTGTAGGTCTACTGACTTACTCGTGATTCTGGTGTGGTTATGTTTCAAGTTACTTTAATGTAATATTTTTATATTTTATTCTGTTGTAATGATTTCTGGTGTATAAAATAGGTCATTATTGGTCGACAAGAAAACCTAGTAACAAAATATGTAAAATATTTGAGTGAAAATTACCGTCTATGCTTGACACAAGCCGAAAACAGACAGTTTATGAATTCCTATAAAAACTCGTTAATTAAAACTGCTGTACCGACGGTGTCTTCAATTCCAAATGCTCCTGAATTTTTTATTTTGTTTAATGAAGTCCATCCTGCAGTAATTGACGCTACATAGACCTACAATAAATTGAAGTCGTATATTGCCATATAAGGCAAAGAATCAAAATACACTGTCAACAATGACATGCAGGATGAACAACGTGATAGACCTATAATATAATTTACGTAATTAATATGTAGGCTATTTATTATCATAATTTGAATTATGAATTATATTAAAGGGCAATGATTTTAAAGGAAAAATACTAGGCCTAGGTACAGTCCTTAACAGTAGCCTATTTAGGTATTGTTTACCTCTTCTTAACTAGAATATAATACATTATCTGTTTTATTATTTCTTAAATTTAAAATCAGATTTGCATTAAATAAAAATATTCTGTATTTTTCTCTTTTAACATAACATATTTTGCGATGTGTTTATGTATTTCCCCAAGCCATTTCATATGAAGAGAATGTAGCTTTACTCAATCTCCGCATGGAGCGCTAGTGTCGTCCAGTCAACATGTTGTCATAGGAGTTTTAACACACAGTTTCTTTACTGTATTAATACTTATACTGTGCTACTACTTCCAAACAATTATAGTTATGTTTCAATCAGCATATCCGGTGTACTTTGTACTTGGAAACTTTCAGTCATGTATTGTAAGTATTGATTTAGCTGATGGGTGAATTCCTGGATCATCCGGTGGTTAACACGTGTAAGTTAGATGTTTGAACAGAGTATGGAACGGTGTGGCAGTTGTTGTATAGTTGAATGGAGTCGTGGCAGTCGTAAAGGGGTTTCAAGATGGAGTCGGACGTTTTCATATAAGTCTTATAGAGGATCCCTGAAGGGACGGTTAAGGGAAACGGTCAGAGCTATGGAAAACTAGGGAACAGTAATTGGGTATAGGATTTAGGAACCAGTGTATATAAATGTGTAAATAAAGGCAAGGGTATTCAATGGGAGCAAAGGCATTATTTCTGAAGTTGTATCTCCCATATTATCTCTAAGATCCCAGTGAATGGGGGTCAAGTAATCACACCAGGGGGCAGCTATCACATGGAACCAGGGGCTGAAGCACCAGGATCGATCACCTGGAAAGTCATGCACACTACAGACAGAATTCACCCTTTCAGTTATATAACATGTCTGAATAAAACACATTCGTTCTACTCATTATGTTAGGTTAGCGGTTTCAAGTTGGTTAATAGTAGGCCTACTGTATTTCAAAGGTTCAATATATTTGTGTGACTGACTGACTGACTCTGTCCTACATCCCCAGTGCCGGGGCAAAGGGCCTCTTGGAGGTTTCTGATACCTATGTGAATTTTGCAATGCTTATTTTCCGAGAGAGGGGAGAGGAACAGGTGGTAAGCCCATCGCCTCGATATATTTGTGTATTAATCATTAATTTTTTTTATTTTCTTGTGGTAATTAAAACGCAGAAAATTCTGGGAACATAAACTGCAAATTTGCTTCTTCTCAGTATAAGAAATAAAAATATGGGTATACTGTAGCTTGTATCTGGGTTTCTACATGAAGTGTTCCTAGCGGTTATGTGGACCCTAGCTTGAATAACTTACCAACTCTCCCATTGGCTATTGACAAACTTTTCTGTCATTGGTCCTTTATGTATAGGCAGGCAACTGATTTATTCATGTGCTAATGCTACTGGACTGTTGCTGGCATATGGTATATGGCCCATTTTCCCCACACAAATTATATTCACAGATTCTAGGTAAGTGGGAGCTAAGTTAGGAATAGTGATATTAGCATTTTTATAATACTGAGTTGGGTTTAGCACTATACTTCACTTATTTTTATAATATAGCTTCGCTGTGTAAACTTCCATGCAATGTTTAATTAAGTGATATTAGTGTTTGTGACATGTTGAGCTAGGTTTTTGGCACTTAAGCTAAGAATGTTTGTATTAGTGTTGGTGGCATTTAGGTTCGGAACAATGATATTAGTGTTGATAACCGTTACGTTTTCAGCCCTTTTTCTGGATTACATGATCCCACAGCTGAGCAGACGATTTTCGTTAATACATGTCACTTCCAAGTGCCGTTTTAGGATAATTTTGTGTGAACTTCTTAGCAATTTTACTTATATTTACAATATTTCTTCAAGGGAAAGGTGCTTATGTATGGATTTTACCAGGTTTTGCAAAACAAGATAACATGAAATTTGGCCGTTTTTGGTAAAGAAAAGAAGAAAAAAATTGACCCAGACATGAGCATAAACCCCAAAAGCATGTTACATTATGGGTCTGGATGTATACATGCACACTAAAGATTAGAATACAACTCTGTTGACTGCCTTTGGAATGGGAAATTATATTAGTACTGCTTGCCAGCTGTTGTCAAGTGAAAACAATCATGCTGTGGGTTGCAGGGAATCTGTGGTCTCTTGTCTCCTCACACTGGTATTGTGGACTACACCGAGGTAACCAAGTCGTATGGAAGAGACTTCACACAACAAGGTGGAGCCATTTACTTGAACTTTAAGGTTAAATCATTCACAGAAGCAGCCGAAAGCTCTATTTCATGTAAGGAAAGCAAGGGAAACAAGTACCCAGTGCATGTACAAGGTTGTGCAGACAAAGTGAGTATATTTGCACCTTCATCCCACCCCTCCTCGTGTAACAAGTACCTAGCCCTCGTGCAAGATTTTACATATATCTTTATTTTCCGACTCATATTAGAGCCCTGTAAATACAGTAGAACTTTATTATAGCAACCTTGGTTTGTCTATAACGCCAGATATTTAGTAGTATAGTAGAATTTTAACTATCCGAACTAATTGTGGTTTGATATGATATGGATATGCATAAAATTTAATAATTGGGTCATAAGTAAAAATCATTCCGTCAACATGTTGTTGCAAATATACAGGACTGCATGTTTTCAAGGAACAAAAATACTGATATTTAAATTTGTTTTTATTTCTTTATTTAACACTTCTCATCATTGTAAGCTGCCTATACTAGTTCCAACTAAAGAATAAAGTAGATGTAAACAAAACCACGTGACATGATGGGTTCTGATTGGCAGTTGGATTCACAACCCCTTCAGGCTCTTGCTTGTCGTTTTCTTCCGAGTATTAATGTAGTTTCTTCAAAACATAAAAAGTAAGTAATGTATTTGATGTAGGACTAAATTAAGCATGTTTCTCAAGTTTGTAGCAACACTTTCTATGTGATTTAAGCAATACCAATATTATTATTTGATATTATCGGTTGAATGTAATGTGAGGCGCATGCCTGAAGACAACAAAGGTATGAAAAAATAACACAGTCACTTGTCATGTATTCCTCGAAGACAGTTAACGTTTAATTCATACGGTGAAAACAAGCTTACTACAGATATTATATAATAAAAGACAGCAATACAGTACAATGGCTGAAGCTAATCAGGCCTCACTACCTCGTGTTGTTAAGCACAAGTGGGGAAATTCGTTAAATAGTGGTGAAAAAACTGTGATCTTGAATGTTTAATACATTTTGCAGTAGGTAGATTTTCATGATGACATTGAAATATTACAATCCATTAGCATTTTAAACGTAGGCATATGTAATATTTGTGAAATCCAGCTTTGTTTCTGTAGATGCTTGCTTACTTTGATCAATATTAACGAGTTCCTCTTGCATTGAAATTGCGACGTCTGCAATGAGTCAACGAACACGTGGTTGCGGAGTAACTTAATACATATCAGTGTGTTTGTTTACATCTACTTTATTCTTTAGTTGGAAATAGTATAGAAACAAAGTGTAATTTATACATCTTGTATTTATAAACTATTTGAAGTCTTGCATTTCTATTTTTTTAAAAAATGCAAAATGAATGACAAGTTTTTCTTTGGATTTCACAATCAAACAATCGAAAGTCAGGAAAACAATTGATGAATACGCTCCAGCTAAAAAGACTGAAAATTAATTCTGATAAACTTACAGCCACATCTATAAACAACAGTCAACCTTTTCCAACATCCAACAGATTTCTGGCTTTTACTATTGTCAGCCAAAGCAGAGAACTTCTCTGCAGGGTGTAGGCCTACTGCTAATTAGAGGGGCAAGAGGAGGTAGTAGTGGAGGAGGAGGGGAGGGTTGCCATCACAGGTGGCTAGACGATTGCTTATTGGCTGTTGGAGTGTGATTGTTGCCACCACACGTGGCGAGATTCTCTATTAACAACGTAAAAAATATCTGGCAGGTATTCAGTTGCTTATCATTTCTTACGCGTAGTTTTATTTTAATATTTTCTTACTTATTTTAAGTGTGTATAATTACATGATGTTCCTTTGATTAGAGTATGCTTGTGTTTCAGCCCACAAGTTAGTAATGTCTGGCATAAAGAAAAAGGGGTAAGGAGAATGTTTTCATAACAGCTAGTGTAATGTACTGTAATTTTAATAATAGCACGGCACGGTTCCGACTCGTAACTTAACGGTCACATTCCTCGCATTCCTCACAGAGAAGTTCTTTGCTTTGAAATACAGTATGCCTTCAGTCTCAAACTCGAGTAATGTCAATATCAGTTCATATTATATTATAACATTTATAAATATTAAAACTATTTGTAATATAATGTTTTTAATTATTAGCCCTAATATAATTAGGATTTTATGATAATTCATTATATTAAATTAACAATTATATAATGCCTTTTAATAAAAATAATCAGACTAAAAAAACAACTTGGTCAAAATTGTTTTTTCAAACGCTTATTGAAAATTATAAGAATAAATTAAATTTAGTTGTAAGGCTACTTACATCTTGAAGTTGTGTCGGATAAAAAATATGGGGGAATGCAGACTGGTCAGTGCCATCAATTTTGAAACTGTAACTTGTTTTTATTCACTTAAACATAAAAGATTTCAAGTGTTCACTATTTTGGCTACCTGACAGCAATCTCGCTGTAGAATTTTTCAGATAAAGATAAATTTGACCATAATATCCCTTTATTTCCTGGTCTGCTAGTGGATGTTTTTAAGTTGTCTTTTGCTGGCTACTTGGAGCGATAGTGTCACACCATCTGTCAAATGGATGCATTTTACTTTCATTAGAGCTTCATAGTGTACTGTGGTATAACTTCACTCTGTTCTTAAATCTGAATGCAGTTTTTCCCTATCTCAGTTTCTGAGAAACGCTCAATACGGCATTTGGCAATGGTGGAAATTCTTTTTAAACAGAGTAAAGCGATTGTATTGTATGCAATGAGCATAACCTATTGTCCAGGTAAAGGGCTTGGAAAGTCATTAATAGCAGGTAACTTGTGGAATGCCAATATCTATGCATCTATGCTTTTATTTGTCAATATCCCGTTACAGGAAGTAGTGAACATATTCAAGTTAACGGCTGGGGAAAAAACAGAGATAAAATTTGTTATGCTTTTGAAAAAAAATGGAACGAAAACCTCATTGTCTAAGGAAGTTAGAATGTAATATCATTGATAAAGCAGATTTCAACATAATGGAAGTTTGAAGTGAATTTGCTGACATTAAATGAAGCTTCTTGAATGAATAAAGTGATCAATTAATCGTTTTTATGAAGCTACAATAGAAATTGTGCAAATAAAGTGCAACACAAAATGAACTAAACATATCTTACCAGTATTTTGCTAAAAGGAATCAGAAAATATTACATATTTTTTAGTTCCTTTTTTAACTGTGGGTACTGTATTTTTTCAATTACTGAACTTTATTTGAACTGTATTAATTTTTTGTTACAATACATATTATTTTCAGTTCAGTATTTTTATTTCTGGAGATAGTTTTAGTACTGTGTGATAAAATTCAAAATTATGTTATTGTAGTATGTAAAAAATGCATCAAAATAATGTCAGTTTATTCCTTCTCTAAATTTAATTTTGGTTGTATTATTTTTATAATGACATTTCCTTATAACAATCATATTCCTGGTCCCTTCAATGTTGCTGTGACTGAGCTCTACTATAATTTTATGTGGTTATTTTTTAGGATGTGGTTCGAGCAAGTTATGTTCTTACATGTGGGGGTCTACAATCAGACCTGCTTGCACAGATGTCCGGAGGAGATCCTGACCCAAAGATTGTGCCATTTCGAGGAGAATATCTGTTGCTGAATCCTGAGAAATGCCACCTTGTCCGAGGCAATATTTATCCTGTGAGTATACACAGAGCTTCAGTTAGCATGAGACCAGGACGGTGTCCCCTTTCTGCTCTGAGATTACTTTATTAAATGCCTTATACAAAAATTATATACATACCTATGGGCATGGAAGTTAATACTTATGCTGTTATATCTTCATGGAAAGGGGTGGGTTCAGTATTTCTTATTTTGATTTTATTATGGGATAGAAGAAACATTCATTTACAGCAAACTACCAATTATCCTTTTCTCGCTTATCCATGCCAGGTTCTTCCTCCCTTTGCGAGTGGAATATGGACATAACCTGGTGCAAGATTTTGAATTTCCTGCACTCAATTTCAAATTTCCCACACTTTATTTTGTCATATTGTACATACAGTGCATTTCTTTTTAAAGCAAAGCTAAAGCGCTTTACCATTGCTACATCAAAACCGTTCTTTTTTACATTTTACTGCAGCTTTGCTTTACCCCCACTCTACTACCCGTGCAGCAAACTCAAATCTCGCTTTATGACTGCTGCATGGTTTCGCTGCACGAACTGTCATGGCGGACTAGGTGATCATCGGAAATTTCCTTGATGGATTTAACATCATTGTTCAAATTCCCGAGTACGAACGCCTTCTTCAGCACAGTTAGTATCATTTGATTTTACCTGTACATCATATTGTACAATAATTATTATTCCCATCCCCGTATAATTGTTATTTGCACGTGTCTTAACCATGTTAAAGGGATGTAAACATTGCCGGTTTCATCCAGCATGCTCTCAGCTGATTGACTTTGCCGTTCTTTTTTGTCTGCAGCAGTCGTAAAGCGATCGTGCATCACTCGTAAAGCGCTTTACAGGTTTGCTTTAAAAAGAAACGCACCGATCGAGAATGTTATTTGGCTTCTCTGAAAGCCATGTAATATTTTCTATGCACATATTAAATGCAGGAAATTCAAAATCTTGCACCTGATTATATCCATATTCCACTCACAAAGGATTATCCATGTTTTTGATTATTCCTTCATGTCATCGTCTCAGTTAACATGGATCATCAGGAGTTTACTGTATTATGTATAACATAATACAAGGTTATATTCTTCCAACATTATAGCTGGCCACCTGTGCTTGGCTTAATGGCTACATGACACGAATAATAGAAAACTTTCCAACTATTTGATGTAAACATGTGATCTGCCTCTATAACAAAACTGGTATGGTAAGGGCATAATACATCATTCACGTCTTAATATTATCGTATTGTCGTACATGAAAAATAAGTGTAGAAGCCCTGCCACGTGATTTCAGTTTTGTTTCCTCACTAAGAACTTAAGATGATGTTTTGTAGTTCAATCAATAATGTTAATCCCTGTAAATAGCCTACGCTACATCAGGGATGCAAGTATCAATGCATGTAAATTTCTGCTTGACAATAATAATAATAATAATAATAATAATTATTATTATTATTATTATTAATAGTAATGTTAATAATCATTCTGGGATGGTAACACTTGCTGAGAAGTAATGGGATGGTTTCAAGCCACTTCAAAAAGAATAAAGGGGTGGTATCCCACCCCACCTCACCCTGTCTATAGAGGATATTGCTGTTTATAATATTATTATAGTTGTTGTTGATGTTTGAAGGTAAAAGTTGACAAGCAAGTATAATGAAATACATTAGGTACAAACTAGCAAACAGAAATGAGAGATAAAAGGAAAATTAAAAATACATCTGAATTCTGAAAATGCATTCACTCTCAGAAATCTTATGTTTTCTTAGGTGATGTCTAAGTACATGAGTTTAATTATTTTTTAATACAATAATCACCCCAGAGTCCTCCAATAGTTATAAAGTTGTTTGGATCTAAAACAAAATATTTAAATAGATTCAAATTCAAGTAGGATAGGCTCACAGGTCAATGGAGAAAGGAATTCAATCACTCATATTTCATTGCCGTAAAAATACATTTATTCTGAGGAAGTGCCAGGACATTTAAACTGTTTATCTGAACTCAAATTTTTCAATGGAGAAAGGAATCAACGGTGGAATATATTAATCATCACCAGGGCCCGGACTCTGATGACCTAAAATTGTTTGAAAAATGACCTATAAAATGACCCTAAATTTTAAAGAAAATGACTTCATAATTATAAAAAATGACCTAAAAACCGATATTTGATTTATAAAAAATTATTATTGTACACACAAAGTTATAGACTAGTTTGTACATAATTGTAAAAACTGTAATGTCGTGAATGTTCTTTTCTCACGGAAATTTATACTGGTACTGAGGCACTGGCGAGTCAAACTTTGGCATTTCCTTTTGTGGTCTGCCGGATTATATTATTGTTTATTGAGGGTAAACAGTAGTTTGCACTCTCAAATCCAAGCAGGTGGCAGACTCTGATGCCAAGTCAAACTAATAAGAATAGTAATATAATACAAAATTTTGGCGTTTCTTTGATTCTCATTTCCGACTGAGACATGACAACACTTCAACACCGAATTTTCCCTTCTTGCATTAAACAAAGAACACTTCAAAAACAGCACTGCTCGCGACGGAAAAAAGTTAATACACTCGATGTAAATACATGAAAATGACTAAATAAGGAAGCAAATGACACGAAAATGACAAAATAATGACCTAAAATTGAAATAAATGCCCTAAAAATATAAAATTGCATAAAATGACAATAAATGACCTATTAAAAATGTATTTCTATAATCTAGAGGCCATGATTAGGATTTATCTACAAGTTGGCAATATCTATGCAGCATCAATAGAAAGATGACATGTCATTAGAATCCGGGCCCTGATCATCACATATTGTATTACTTGTTAAATCATGCAGACTAAGATGGGCAGGTCATGTAGCTTGAATGTGAAATAGTCTATCACAGAAGATTTTAACCCTTAGCATAACAATTCTTTGATGAAAGATGGTCAAAAATTTCCACTTTTTTTTTTTAATTCATGAACTTTACTTTAAAGTATACTTTATACTTTGTATATACGTTATTGATAATATTAATTTGAATAGTTTTAAACTTAATGGGGTAATTAGGGGTCATCAAAATGTCCACATTAAAAACCCGGATATACTTGTTTTACGTTATTTTAATAAAATGAGTTGATTAACACACTTGGACATCACTTACCAATCATTTGGTAGGATGTGTTTCACAGGACATTCACCTGTATCTTCAACTACATGTCAACTGCAGAATCTTCGGTGCTTGGAGGTTCTCCCTGTTCCCCTGGTGTCGGTTTAATGTACTTAGCTATTAGGTTGTCCTCTCTCGGAATATCAAAATTCATGAGTCTGTTTTCGAATTTTTTCATGTAAATCCTTTCCCAAATCCAGAGTTCTTTAGGTGTACTTAGCGACTTTAATAATTGTGCAACCCTATTAATTTCATGTTTCTCCTCCCAGTGATGTGCAGCTACCGCCGATTTTTCTGTTTGTTGTAGTCTAATGTTCCTAAAATGTTCATTCACTCTGATATCTATGTTCCTTCTGTTCTGCCCTATGTATACCTTGTTCACTTCTTACAGTCTATTTTGTTTATTCCAGGTTTTTTGTTCTGAGGTACGTGATTTTTATGCTTATTAATTATAATGTTCTTTATGCTGTATTTTTTTCGATTGGCTAATATAATCCCATGTTCATTGAAGATCTTCTGGAACTTGTGGTTTAATTCTGGGTGGTAAGTAAATTTTCTGTATTTTGATTTGTCCTGTTCTGTAATGTAGTGATACTTTTGAGCTGTTTTTTGTTTCTGGAATTTACTGATTAATTTATCTACTAAACTTTTGCTATATCCATTCTTCCTTGCTTTGTTTACAATGTGATTGTATTCTTTTTTATACTCTTCCTCTTTAAGTGGTACCTGTATCAGTCTATACGTTAAACTGTTAAGTATCTAGCGTTGCCACCTGTCCCGAATTAGGCGGGACATCCCGCATTTTTAGAACATTTTCAGAGTCCCGAATTATGCCTAAGAGGGATGCATTATACTGCAGGATGCCAAATTATTTCAAAACAAAATATAAGACAACAATTCTTGGTGGCATATTTTGTGAATTTCGATATGTGATATCACCGCTCATGATGTTATTCTTTGTAATTTATTTGTATAAATCGCGCGGGCACTCTTAGGGTATGTCCGTGATCTGCACACCCAGCGTGCTAGCCATTAACTGGTGATCTGACGGGGAAGTACCGTAAACAGAACATAATGACACTCTGCACTGATTTGCCCACTATAGTTCATTCTGGAATTATAGCAAGCAAGACATGCGTAATTTGAATCCACGTTCTCTGTGTGTTTTATGTGTCGTTCGTTGAGTAAGAACTAATTAAATATGTCTCCTATTATTCCTAAACTTAGTGGTAAGCCATTACCTAGTCAGAGTCTGGATTGCCGACGTTCATAATTTTTTTTCGAAACATGGCAATGAGTGTACATTGTTTTTTTAAATTCTGTGAGAAAGTTTTAAGTTACTTGGAGAAAATATTTGACTTCACAGAAAACAATCTTTATGGCACAATGAAGAACTTGAATCTTAAGAATCCACTATCTTTCAAACATCTCAAAGACTCTGTGAAGGCACTTAATGTAGAATCTGATGTTAATTTGGATGAGTTATATGAGGAATTCTGCTTTAGTTTAGATATAATAAATTCTACTAAAGTGAACTATGCAGAAGGAGAGACTTAAGTATGAGTATGAAATGTAAGAAAATTATTCAGGAGATTGGAAAAGAATACATTCCCATTCTATATGAGCGCATATGCTTTGTTCTAACATTCCTGGTAGCAATGACTTTGTGAAAAGAGTGTTCTCTCTCTTGAATCTAAAATGGACAGAATCCAGAAACAGGTGCTCAGCTGACCTCTTAAAGAGAGCAATCATTTCTACAAATGTTACAGATATCTGCAAAGATTATTTAGTGAGAGTGAAAAAACAGAACAAACAACTATTAGAAGCTGCCAAATTAAACAAGAAATACAGCTTCAAGTCATGAATATGCCCAGGTTTTTTAAAATTATTTTGCTAATCTTTTCTTTTCTAATGTTAGTGTTAGGCCTACTGTTACATAACCTATTCAGTTTTGACTTTGTAATATATTCCGTCTTTCTATTATTAATAAATTGTCCCATGTACAAATTTAGGTATGAAGATCGGCGATCTGCATATATTCGATAAGTGTCCCTCCTTAGCCTTACCAAAAAGTGGCAACCCTATAAGTATCGCATGCTTGTGTGGCCTAGGGTTGTGTCCATCCACTTTAATTTAGTTGTCCATGTGTGTGTGTGTCTTTTCTAAAGATCCCAAATTCAATACTTTCTCCTGTCCTGGTGCATTTAAGATCCAAAAAATTGAGTAGGCTACATTCTTGTCTTCTATTTCTAAAGTGAATTCAGTCTCTGGTTGCTGTAAGTTCAATTTGATTTGATTTGATTTGATTTGATTTATTAAGTCCATCGGAACATATGCATGTTATGGGACACGTCAATATAATTACAAATACAAATATAAACTTACAGTTGAAGAAATATGTACAATATGAAAATTTCTTTACAGAGTATAAAATATAGATATTAGCAAATTATTGACTTATATTAATTTATAGCCTAAGTACCAGTTTTATAATTCAGATAAGTAAAATTATAAAAAATAAAAATACAAAAAATAAAAATACAAATACAAATACAAATACAAAGGTGCTGAGTTATCCTGTTGTTTAATTATTTATATCAATAGGTTATAAATACTGAATGATCTCTTCTAGTAATAAAAATTAATAATTAGGAATAGGATAAATACCTGTTAATGTAGTATTCAAATAGTAACTCATAATTACATGACAATGTAACATAATGAAGGTAAATAAATAAGTATAAAATTTAGAACAGGAAAAGTAGATGAAGGTTCCTCCAGCCTTAGCGAGCTCACTCCACCTACAAAACCCTAGCAACAGGGAACCAGAGTCAACCAAGCCGCTCTCCGAAAGATTGAGCCAGTCCTAACTGTTGCATGACCCTATTACCAGAATAATTCAACACCTGTCCTAGTTCTACAGTACATGGAGATTTTAATGATTAAGTCATTTTTCCATAAGTCATCACTACATGAGGCCATTTGGTCCATATCATGTTTCACACTGTCACTATATGAACTCGTGGGTTTATCCGGCCGCAAATCCTCTAGCAGGCTATCTGAAATCAAGATAAATAAAAAAATTTGAAAAATAAAAATGCTTATGAATGATTGTGGTCAAAGAATTCATCCATTGAATAAAAACAGTGGCTGGGAAGAAATTCACATACCTTTCTTTTAAATTTACATAGTGCAGGTATTTCTTTAATGGATTGGGGTAAACCATTGTATAATTTGAGTCCTGTATATGTGAAGCTTTTCTCAAATAAGCTAGTTTTATGTGGTATACTCGCTAAATCATTTTTATTTCTTGTATTATAGGAATGTACCTTTGAGTTTGTTTGGAATGAAGAAAGATTAGTTTTTACAAATATAAGTGTCTCTAATATGTAGATACAGGGGAAGGGTAATATATGAAGATCTTTATATAATTGCCTGCAGCTGGCTGTGTTGTTTGCTTTCATCATTATTCTTATAGCTCTTTTTTGTAATTTAAATATAGCTTCATTGTTAGTTGAATTTCCCCAGAAGATTATTCCGTAAGTTAAGAGGGAGTGAAAGTAGGCATAATAGAGTGAGCGTACTGTGTTTAGGCTGGATACTTTCCTCACTGACCATAGGGCATAACAAATTTTACTCAAATTTTTCGAGAGGACATCAACATGCTTGAACCATTTAAGATTTTGATCAATCCATACCCCCAAGAATTTTGTTGAATCTACATAACTAATAGTTTTATCCTCATATGAGATGTTAGGAAATTCTGTATTCTTATTTTGTACATGCTGAAAGTTTATTGCAACTGTTTTCTCTTTGTTAACTATAAGTCTATTCCTTTCGAACCAGTTATGAAGTTTACTTATTGTTTCTGTCATATTAAGTCTAGCAATTTCATTGTTTTCACCTGTTAAAAGGATGCTGGTATCGTCTGCAAAAAGAGTTGTCTTTGTGTGATTTGACTGAATATCTAGATCATTAATGTAAATTAAAAACAATACCGGTCCAAGGATGGAACCTTGTGGAACCCCATACTTGATATACCTCTCACTTGACAGTACATTATTTATTATGTGTGTCTTTTCATCTTTGTGCACGATTTCCACAACTTGTTTGCGGTTTTCTAGATATGATTGGAACCATTTTAATGCTAATCCTCTTATTCCAAAAGGTTGAAGTTTGTTGAGTAAGATGTTATGATCTATTACATCGAATGCTTTTGATAAGTCTACAAATAGTCCTACACTAGTGTCGTTCCTATCAATGGCCTCATATACTTCTTGAAGAAAATCAATTATCGCAGTATTTGTGGATTTTCCCTGACAAAACCCGTGTTGTATATTAGTTAGGATATTATATTTCTTTATAAATGATATAAGTCTTGCATACATAACCTTTTCTAAGATTTTTGAGAAACCTGAGAGTAGAGATACTGGTCTATAATTCTCTATTTCCTCTTTGGATCCCTTTTTATACAGTGGTTTCACTTTTGCAATTTTTAATTCATCTGGAAACTGACCACAGCTTAATGATAGATTTGCTATGTAACTTAATGGATGTACAATGTGTCTGTGGCAGTTTTTAATAACACTGTCCGAGACCTCATCTATTCCTGCTGATTTCTTATTCTTCAATCGCTTTATAATTGATGTGATTTCATTCACTGTTACTGGGTTTAAATAAATAGTATTTCGCTGTTGTGGAATATTAGGCCTACTGCTGTCTGAGTCTTGTGTTTGGGCAGTGAAAGTGTTACTTATGAGGTTATGTGCTATGTCTGTATAATGACTGTTTAACAATTCTGCTATTTCTTTTGGATCTGATGATATAACACCGTTGTTATTGATTTTATGGTTTTTCTCCGTTTCCCTCCTTTTACCTATTTCATGCTTAATGATATTCCACATCGCTTTAGATTTATTATTTGATTGCAATATATGTTTGTCGTTCTGTAGTTTCTTTGCTTCCTCTAGTACTTGACTGTATATCTTTTTATACTGTTTATAATATATTTTGAATTCTTCTGTTATATTCCCCAATTTCATAATTTTACTGAGATATTTCAATCGTTTGCCAGATTCCTTAATGCTAGGGGTAATCCATTTATTTTTCTGTTCATGTAGTTTGACTTTAATTTTAGGGAATGCTGTTTCATAGTAGTAGCTGAAAGTTTCTAAAAATTCTGCACAAGCTGAGTGAGGCGAGTTTTTGCTATAAACATTATCCCACGATTCTTTGTCAAGTAGATAGTTTAGATACTGGATGTTAGTTTCTGTATATGGTCTACTAATCCTATAATGTGAGTTTATTTTCTCTCTTTTTCTAAGGGACTCTTTAGAGTTTATCTCTATGACCTGCGCAAAGTGGTCTGAGAAACCAGTATCAATTACACTGGTTTTGTAATTCCAAGATGTTACATTAAGTATTACCTGATCAATTGCTGAACTAGTCCCATTACTTATTCTAGTTGGGGTCTCTATCACTGCCTGTAAGCCATATGAATTTAGGACTGGCGTTAGTTGATTGGTTATGGTAGTAGGCCCACTTAGGAAATCTATGTTTAGATCGCCAACTATAATAATGTTTTTATTATTATTATGTAGAGAATTAATTATGGAATCTAACCTGTTTATCAATATGTGGCAATCACTACTAGGGGATCTGTATATGCAAATTACAATTGTCTTCAACTGTGGCAGCTCCACCATAGTTTTAATGAGTCCTGAATGTGTTTTTCTTTTACCACAGCGAAGACATCGTCCACATTCCTAACCCATTTTCTGAATATATGTGGGAAAGCACTGGTCATGTGTGTTTCAAAGTGTCCCATAAAGACATTTGCTAAAAACGGTGACAATGGGCTTCCCATGGCTATTCCTGCCTTTTGTTGAAAAAAATCTGTCATTAAAACTGAAGTAGTTTTAGTTTATGCAAATTTTGGTTAGATTTATATATTGTTCTATAGTTTTCTCATCCAGTCCCTTGTAACAGCTCAAAAGTATCACTACGTTACAGAACCAGAAGGACAAATCAAAATACAGAAAATTTACTTACCACCCAGAATTAAACCACAAGTTCCAGAAGATCTTCAATGAACATGGGATTATATTAGCCAATCGAAAAAAATACAGCATAAAGAACATTATAATTAATAAGCATAAAAATCACGTACCTCAGAACAAAAAACCTGGAATATACAAAATAGACTGTAAGGAGTGAACAAGGTATACATGGGGCAGAACAGAAGGAACATAGATATCAGAGTGAATGAACATTTTAGGAACATTAGACTACAACAAACAGAAAAATCGGCGGTAGCTGCACATCACTGGGAGGAGAAGCATGAAATTAATACGGCTTCTCAATTATTAAAGTCTGTAAGAATACCTAAAGAACTCTAAATTTGGGAAAGGATTTACATGAAGAAATTTGAATGCAGACTCATGAATTTTGATATTCCGAGAGAAGACAACCTAATAGCTAAGTACATTAAACCGACACCAGGGGAACAGGAAGAACCTCCAAGCACAGAAGATCCCGCAGTTGACATGTAGTTGAAGACACAGGCAAATGGCCTGGGAAACTCATCCTACCAAATGATTGGTAAGTGAAGTCCAAGTGTGTTAATCAACTCATATTAATAAAATATTGATTCACTTCACTGTGTTAAGTTCCAAACCATTTATAATACTTATAATTGTTTTACGTTATTGTAAGTTACTATATATTGGATTAAATGTTTATAAGTAGACATTCTCAATAAATCACTTGGAAAAATGTCAAGTAATTGTAGTTAGTTATATAGTGAGTCCTACGCAAGAGTTGGCCAATGACGCGGGTTTCTGCGTCGCGGCTGGCACAGCTCCAACTCCCGAGCAATCGGGTGAAATATCTACGCAAATAATGCCGCGGTCGGTGTAATGATTCAGGTTCTCACATTTACAGTTAAAATTACAATGAAAATAACCACGTACCTCATCACAAGAGATGTTGAAAATGTTCTTCTCTTGCATCCACACAATACTGGCACCTTTTTAGGAAATTTTCTTTCACGCGCATAAGTTGAGCTTCCGAGACAGAGTTACTTTCTCTTGTGATAGCCTATGTGATATTGTCTTTAAGTTCTTCTAACAGTATGTAAATATTATTTATGGGGAAACTTGAAAAATAACGTGTATAGGTCAATTTCCTATACATAAGAAGAACTTAAAGACAATATCACAAAAGAAATTAACTCTATCTCGGAAGCTGAACTTATGCGCGTGAAAGAAAATTTCCTAAAAAGGTGCCAGTATTGTGTGGATGCAAGAGGAGAACATTTCCAAACCTCTTGTAATGAGGTACGTGGTTATTTTCAATGTAATTTTAACTGTAAATGTGAGAACCTGAATAATCACACCGACCACGGCATTATTTGCATAGATATTTCACCCGATCGCTCGGGAGTTGGAGCTGTGCCAGCCGCGACGCAGAAACCCGCGTCATTGGTCAACTCTTGCGTGGAACTCACTGTAAAAAAATCACGTACTTTCTTATATATAATTTCACCTTCAAATATTTGTTGGTGTGTAAACACCTAATTTACTTCCACTATCTGAATCTACAATTTGCCAATCCACTAAACTCTATATAAAACTCTTGATCAGAATAAGTAAATAAATAAATTTATACAGTAATATCTAACATGAGCAAGTGGCACCTTTATACTCTCTACTAATCTTCAAACAGCTGGGATTCCCTCTCCCTGCAACATATGAATGCAGCCTTCATGTACGTGTCTGCTCTCTTGTGTCTACATCTGTTACTACCTGTATAAAGCGCGAGAAGCACATTTAATTGGGGTTTAATGGAAACATTGTGCCATCTTGCACAAAATGTAGGTCTATATTTGTGAATAATAGTAAACACCTGTAAGATGATTGAGAAGAAGATGGGAGGATAAAATAAGGATATCAGAGTACATTTTAATTTTCTACCTGCTTTGGTTTTGTTATATGTATCTATCTTTAACAAACTTGTCATGGTTGGACCTAATTTTCCACTGTACAACATTATGTAGATATATCATATAAAAATTACCTTCATTGGATCCGTATGTTACACTTCATCTTGTGAATATGTATCTATGTTTTCTAAATGACTTATGATTCCTATCATGTATGACTGTCTTTATATTTGGAAAATAGCAAGGTACATACCATTGAAATGAAGTAGGTAATATTAACAAACAACTCATCAATCCAATTTCTAACCATTTCACTGCTATGCTGAATATATTTATAAAGCTGTTTTCATAGTACATCAGATCATCTTGACTTGTGGTCAGGTCCAAGTAGAAGTACTTCTCCGTTATTAAATAACCATAAAATCAAACCAAAATATATCTGTTATTAGTTCCAAGACGATACCCATATATTTCCCAATCTATGCCTCTGTATTGAGTTGATTAAATTATTCTCACAGGTTCCAGATCCCAGATATCCATTCCTTGGTGTTCACTTCACTCCGAGGATGGACGGCAGCGTATGGCTTGGTCCTAATGCGGTTCTTGCTCTCAGACGAGAAGGATACAAGTATGGACATCAACACATGATTCATTTTAATTGGAGTAAAGATACATTCATTCTGAGGAAGTGCCAGGATATTTAAACTGATTAACTGATCTCTATCAAATTTTGTAAAATGTTGTTGAATACATTATGGTGTAGCTACCATTAGTACATGGTCCAAGCCTTTAAATTCTCTGCCGGTCAAGATCATGCTTTTGAACCAGCAAGGATAGGCCATACTTCTAAACCAGAAGGGAAAGAAGCCAATCACTGGCTTATCTATCAGTGCCAGTGGTATTGAAACCAGCTTGGCAATAAGTCTCTGCCCTAAGCAGGAGATGACCTTACTTCTGAACCTGCAGGGAAAGATGTCCATTAGAGTGACAATCAGATAAGCTGATGATGGTGGAAATTGTCCACTGAAATGCATTCTGAGGTAAAATATACCTATTAAGTGAAGTCCGTGTGCAAGTTCCTATCTCAACAATCTTTAAGTTTGAAATCACTTCATTGTGTATCTTCCCAACTCAAATTATATAAATGTCCATTATTGTTGGTATCTAATAGTGATATTCCACCAGCTTGGCATTAAGTCTCTGCTTTAAGCAGATGATGACATTGCTTCTGAACCAGCAGGGATGGTCCATTGCTGTTGGTATCTAAAAGGGCCAGTGATTCTCTACCTGCTTGTGACATAAAGCCTTTGCCCTTAGCACTTGTCCATCGCTGTTGGTATCTAGTAATGCTAGCGATAATCTACTAGCTTGACATTAAGTCTCTGCCATAAGCAGGAGAATACCATACTTCTGAACCAGCAGGAAAATTATTCCATCACTGTTAGTATCTCTACTGCCAAAGATGTTCTACCAAGCAGGAGGTGACCATATTTCTGAACCAGGAGGAAAACGAATTCATCCCTGTTGGATTGGTTTCTATTGAAATGTGGATACAACAGAAATATTTGTTGAAATTTTATTTGCCGCTCTTTCACATGTATTTTAAGCTACTAACTAGATGGAATTAAACACAAGTCAGGAACTTTTAACAGTGGCGGCTCGTGGCCGGAAAATTAGGTGAAGAGGAAAAAAATGCCACATGCTTACGTTAATAACCAAACTCACCTATGTCTTGTATAGCAAATCTATCCTTCGATAGTCCTTTATGGCTGCAAATTTGTCGGTGATATCATCATAGGACGGCTGCATTTCTTCTAGCTGCAGTAAAGGTTCTTTCTGAATTGAAATATTCGCTAAACAAGATACTTGTCTGGCAACATTTTTGATCCTTCATTTAGTAGGCCTACGTCGTGATCTGACAGCTGGCACAATGATGATTTGATTTTAAACAATGCGGGTAAGAATATAGTTATTATTTATAAAATCTGATACATTTTATTCATAGAATACTCTTAATAAATCCCAATCGGGATTATGAGTTTCATTAGATAAATTCGATCCTGCTTTTCCGCCGCGAATCTATTGATGTTTATCGTAATTATTATTCTCCTAATCAGATTATTCAGAATATTCCATTCATGCGATGCGGACTTGAAATTGACTAATAATCTTTAGCAATGCCTCGGATATCGACCAATGACTGTTGTTTATCTTATAAGTTAATATGCTTGCAAGGGTCGGAAAGATGCAATTTTATCTGATAAACTTCAGCTCGTTACTGGATACTTCAAGGCATTAATATGCAGTGATTAATATGTCACATGTCGTATGATTGCCTATGAAAAAATATGCATTGTAGGAATGAAACGTCGTGATTCAACGTTGTCTTCCTATGGCGTCCTATCGGTGACGATCTCCGAAGATGGTTCAGTGTTGTGACACGTAACAGTGGGGCTTTCATCACAGTACACAGTAGTCTTGGTATATGGTGACTCACATTAAATAAATTAACTTCTAGTCTCATCCCTATGCCTCACTTTTGTGCTATAGAATCGAACGCCTATGATTTTTTTTCCGTTAATGATATTTAATTTTATGAGAAAGAATCCAAGCTCCTCTACCGTTCATACTTCAATGAAGTATATGGTTGTTTATAAACACCTTTTAAATAATTAATTGAAAATTGTTAAAAATAAAAATTCTAGCTCTTTAGCGTCTATGCAAATCGTGTGGAAAATTTAAACAAAATTGTTAGTTTTTTTTTTTTTTTATAAAATCGTGAAGAATGAAAGTCTGTTCTAGCCTCGCCCAAAGATGTAAGACTTAAAAGCCTGAGTTTGTACAAACGATAGATGGCTTATAACTACCCTTCAAAGTATAAGGATACCGTATAAAAGTAAGAAAAAGTCGTCAATCTCCCCAGAAGATATCTAATCCAAATACGTTTTATTTATACACGATGTTTAGTTCTCAAGCCACACAGACACGTTCCTGAAAATATTATTGGACAGAGGAGAATTCAAAACAGGTATTTATGTTAAAAACATTGATTTCGAACATTTATTACCTTTGGTACGGGTAGAGGAAGTGAAATTGGTGCTTTGTTATTAATGAAGCTATTAGCAGAGGGGAGAGGAGTAGGTTTGAAACCCGCCAAACACTGTCATTTACAATCGTAGCAGCTTGCTGTGGTTTGCGCACGCATCATGCAGCCGAAAGACACCACCTTCGTGGGTAGTCTGATCCCTTCAGCATGGACGTGGGATAAGCGAGAAAAATGCTGCTTGCAGCATCAGCTAGCATCATTTTTAGTGGACCAGACTACCCATGGAACAGGGGAAGTGAATCAAGGCTGCTTCGTGCTTCTTTGCAAGACTCGAGAGCTCTCTGGCGCCTCCTCCTTTAACATCACTCGTGGCGGGCAATACAAAATTACATAAATGCATTTATAGTAAAAACCAACATTCGAGATATGGGAAATAAACTTTAAAAATACGTATTGAATACTGGTGAAGTGCTACTTCACCTACTTCACCTGAATAGCCGCCACTGACTTTTAATCCTTTTGCTGCTTGGCATATTGTCATTAATCTCTGAAAGCAAAGTAAGCAGAACATAATGTGCAGTCCTTGACCTGTTACATAAGCTGGGACTGTATGTGTAATCAGGGAAACTTAAAGCTGATGTCAACTAATGACATTCATAAGAAATGGTTTTAATTGCATTAGAGACTAATGGGTGAATTTACTACATTTGAACGAAAAATATATTTGAAGTTGTTTAATGTGTAAGAAAACAGTTTGAAATGTGGTAACATAAAGAAGAAAGAAAATACTGGAACTGACCCGAAACATTTTAGAAATTTTAACTTTCAACAAGCTTTTAAATAATAATAATAAAAAAAAAAAAAAAAAAAAAAAAAAAAAAAAAAAAAAAAAAACTTTTTGTTAACCAAATATTAAATATAACCAGCAATTTGTGCTAGGTTCATAACGATGCACTACAAACAGAAAGGTCGCGGGTTCAATCCCCGATGAGGTCATTTGAATTTTTCAATTGGCCTAATCCTTCTAGGGGCACTATGGCCCTGGGGTCGACTCAGCCTGTAACAGACATGAGTACCAGGAGCAATCCTGGGGGTAAAGGCAGCTGGTGCGTAAGGCTGCTAACAACCTTACCCCAAACCCCCCTTTCTTCGGGGGTATTCCATGCCCCCAAACTCCCTGGCACTTTTGATCCTCCCCGAAATTATTTTCTGGCTACACCACTGCATATGGTTATTAAATAGACTTATTGTCATAAAAGTAGACAATTTTAAAATTCATTATGCCTTTTTAAATGTGCAATTTCTGAAAGAGGATGCAAAAGTAATTATATTTAGTGGGTGAAAAGTGTTTTCATACTGGCAGCAGTGTAAAAGAAAATCAATAATAGCTGTCAGCTAACCGAGCACTGCAAGATGGCTCTCTATATGGCATGTAATTCATTACAATAAAGTTTATTAATATTTCACAAATGTTAATGGCTGTCTAAAAAATAGTGTATGGTACGTGTGTTAAAGCAGTTTTATTCTGCTCGCAGGATTGCTCAACTCGCTAATTGTTGAAACGTATTTTTCTTGTGATTTTTCAAAGCATGCAGCAAAAGCTGATCTTTTTTTCATTATAATCGTCTCCTTGTCACTAGGTATTATGAGGTTATTTTCTGTTCAGTAAATGATTAGAATTTTATTCAAATGAACAAACAATAAAACAGCATTAGTCTTGTAAAAGCTGATGCATATTGCTTTTTTCAGAATTTCCGGTACTCTCTTTGCATAATTCTGTAACTACTGGTGTTGAGTAACTAATGAGTAGGCCTACTCCTAATGAAATGAGATGAATGGATGATTTATGAAAATGTAGTAGTCAGATAATTCCTTAAACCTTTGTGCCCTACTATTGCATCAACAATAAATTTCACGGATATCCTGCTATTATGTATGCATGAACTCCAACTTATTTGAGTAGCAATATCACCATTTTTTGCAGGAATTTAAGTGCGCCGTCGCGGTGGCTCATGCTTAGCGCGTGGGCCTGGCATGCTAGCGGTCCCGGGTTCAATCCCCGGGCCTGGCGGGCGTGTCATTCGTGGTGGACGAAGCCGTGACCTTTGGGGGTTTTTCTCGGGGATCCTCCCGTTTCCCCCTCTCATTCCACCAACACTCTCTATTTCATCTTTAAACTCCCCCTCATAATCATCCCGTTTCCTTTCCCGGTTTCTGGTATACCCTCGCCCCCAGCACCTGCTGTGGGCCTCTCCCGTCCTCCCCGTGGCTTGTGGTTCTGAAGTTGCTGGCTGGTGTGCTGCCAACCTGGGGGCTCTATAAGAGGTACCGAGGCAGCGGCACACGTGGCATGGTAAAGGTATCTGTTGGATGTAGGGGAGTTCCATAGGGGCTCCCGGTGGGGTCTGTTGTCGAGGGACCGTTGGGCTTGCAAATCATTCCATTCCGGAGGTTGGCACAATGAGCCACAAGGCTAAAGTGCTTAGGGTAGTCCCAACCCGCCTTCCCCCTTCAGGGGCCAAATACATACATAAGTGCACCAGTGCTAAAAGATTAAACTTAAATACTTATATGCTAACCACACCATGGTTCATAACTGTGGAATGCCTGATGTGTTTTCAGTTGGGGTGATATAGATGTTCGAGAACTGTGGGATGCCTTGTCTTATTCTGGATTCCGCAAGATGGCTCTAAAGAACGCTGCATTTGGTGTGTCAGAGATGATGAGGTCGGCATTCATCAACCTGCAACTGAAAGGCATCCAGAAGTTCATACCGGAAATTACAGCCAGCGACTTGTCCAGGTAATTAAACTCATAACTTAAATAAAACAAGACAGTAGTTACTCCTCCTCAGTGGTGGATCCAGGATAGACAGCCAGGGAGGGGAAAGAGCTATGTATAGTAATGAATTAAATGGAAGAAAAGTGAAATCACCTATAGTGACAAAAGACCTCTCAATTTTTCTATTCCCATGGGATCATGGTCAAAACCAAGTTTCCCGGAAGGTCACATGAGTAAGGTGGGAGGAAAAATGGAAGTGATTGGATTAAGGAACAAAAAGAAATGACAAACTTTTAATTTGTTGTAGGGATCAGTGCCGATTCGTTGTTAAAAATGAACACAAAAGAATATGTGTCTGGCTTTATTTGTGTGCAACAGATGGTGTAATTAAAGCAGTGGGGACACAGTAGCAAAAATTAAATTAAAAGAATGTACAAGCTAAATTAAATAACCAGTGAAATGTAATGAAACTTAGTCCAGAGCATTATACATAAAGAACTTGAGTAGTTGCTAAAAGGCATAAATTTCTAATAAATATCAATATGGTAAAGTTTATTTAGAAGTAGGGTTGCCACCTGTCCCGAATTAGGCGGGACATCCCGCATTTTAAAGACATTTTCAGCGTCCCGAATTATGCCTAAGAGGGACGCATTATATTGCGGGACGCCAAATTATTCCAAAACAAAATATGAGACAGCAATTCTTGGTGGCGTCTTTTGTGAATTTCGTCTCATGGTCAAGATATCGATGTCGTTCCATCGCTAAAATGTATCGTGTTGGCAGCATTGAAATCACCGCCCATGATGTTATTCTTTGTAATTTATTTGTATAAGTCGCGCGGGCATTCTTGGGGTATGTCAGTGATCTGTACAACCAGCGTGCGAGCCATTAACTGATGATCCGACGGGGAAGTACCGAAAACAGATCATATGACACTCTGCACTGATTTGCCAAGTACAGTTCCTTCTGGAAATATAGCACAGCAAGACGTGTGTAGTGTTATCAGTTGTAATTTGAATCCACGTTCTCTGTGTGTTTTATGTGTCGTTCGTTGAGTAAGAACTAATTAAATATTTCTCCTGTTATTCCTAAACTTAGTGGTAAGCCATTATCTAGTCAGAGTCTGGATTGCCAATGTTCATAATTTTTTCAAAACATGTCTATGAGTGTACATTGTTTTTTGAAATTTTTGAGAAAGCTTTAAGTTCCTTAGAGAAAGTATTTGACTTCACAGAAAACAATCTTTATGGCACACTGAAGAACTTGAATCTTTCAAACATCTCAAAGACTCTGTGAAGGCACATAATGTAGAATCTGATGTTAATTTGGATGAGTTAGGCCTATATGAGGAATTCTGCTTTAGTTCAGATATAATAAATGCTACTAAAGTAAAGAACACATTCCCAGTCTCAAATGCTTTGTTCTGAGCATTCCTGGTAGCAATGCCTTTGTGGAAAGAGTTTTCTCTCTCTTGAATCTAAAATGGACAGAATCCAGAAACAGGTGCTCAGCTGACCTCATAAAGAGTGAAATCATTTCTACAAATGTTACAGATACCTGCAAAGATTATTTAGTGAGGGTGAAACAGAACAAACAACTATTAGAAGCTGCCAAATCAAACAAGAAATACATCTTCAAGTCATGAATTTGCCCAGGCTTTTTTTTTAAATTATTTTGCTAACCTTTTCTTTTCTAATGTTAGTGTTACTGTTACATAGCCTATTCAGTTTTGGCTTTGTAATATAATCCGTCTTTCAGTTATTAATAAATTGTTCCGTGTACAAATTTAGGTATGAAGATCGGCGATCTGCATATATTCGATAAGTGTCCCTCCTTAGCCTTACCAAAAGGTGGCAACCCTATTTAGAAGACCAGTTCGTTATTGCAGTATATTTGTTCCGTGAATTTCTTTTATGGTAATGTCAAGAGAAATAGAATATAATGATATCATGATGTGAATAGAAAGAAGACATACAAACATCGCTTAAAGCAGGCCTTTTCAACTCGAGCACCCTGCGCTGGTGCGCACCATCGGAGTACCCAACAGCAGCCCAGTGCTCTCCTTTCCCATGTAGCGGTGTGCGTCAGACAGCACAATGGGTAGCTGACCTCGCTTTCTTGGTGGATGTAATGTCTTATTTAAATGATGTAAATATTTAGTTTCAAGGAAGAAATTAGTTAATTAGCACCATGTGTGACAGGATTAAGGCTTTCAAAATGCAGAATTTATTATTTAAAGATCAACATAAGCCAGAAAGTTTGACAATTCTCCTTCAGATCATTAAATTTGCCTATTTACGAAAACTTTGGAGAGTATCAGACGTCATTACAGAATTTGCGTGATGGATTCAATGCCCATTCAAAGAAATTAATGATATGGCACGTCAACTTGAAATATTTATGATGCCATATTTTGTCCTCAAAATAACCACAATGTTTCCTAACGAAGGTGAAAAAAGTACAGGTACACCGGCAATTTGCTTTCATTTTACAAGGTATTCATTAACAAAAATTTCCCAAACTTCACGCACTTGGTTTAAAATTTATGCCAGTGTTCGAGACTGGCATGTTTTTAATTATGAATGTAAATAAAAGTAAAACCAGGACTTCTCTGTCTGATGTAGCCTTAGAGGCTGTACTTTGAATTTCCATTGCCAAATCGATTGTACGCAATATTGGTAAATTAGTTGCGGCAAAACGATGTTAACAATCTACTTAAATTCTAAATGTTCATAAACACAATATAAGTATAGAATAAAATGGTGTATTTATGAGTTCACAAAATTGTTATTAATAATTTTGTTTTCGTAAGCTGAGCGCTGGCTAGACCTGTGGAGCTGCCTCTGGTGCTACACTGGTGCTCGCCTGCGCTGTGGAAGCACCTCAGTTGGAAAGGCCTGGCTTAAAGGGAAGGAGAGAAGAAACTTATTCATATTTTTATTATAAAAAAGTCAGAGAAGGAAACCAGTTTGTATTGTTTGGCAACCTTCTCTGTATGTTTATACACACCTCCACAAAAATGTACGGTATTATTAAGGGCCAGTATAGTACTTTATGAGATTGTGTGTGGGGACGGAAAAATGTCTGTCTGTGGTCTGTACGCACCATAACTCAAATACGCTTATCGGATTTTCATGAAACTTGGTATACGCATTTATAATGTCCATAGGAAGAACTCTATTGATATTGAACAAAATCGGTCCAGCGGTACCGGCGTCAAACCCAATTTAGTGTTTTTATTTAAAAGCGCCATAACTCAAATACGCTTTATCGGATTTTCATGGAACTTGGTATACACATTTATAATGTCCATGGGAAGACGTCTGTTGATATTGGACCAAATCGGTTGGCCGGTACCGGAATAATGCCCAATTTAGTGCATTTTTATGGTATATAACAAAAGGCCCCATAACTCAAATATGCTTTATCGGATTTTCATGAAACTTGGTATAAACATTTATAACGTCCATGGCAAGAAGCCTATTAATTTTGGACCAAATTGGTTGACCGGTACCAGAGTAACAACTAATTAAAGGTCACATGTTTTTTTAATTTTTGTCTACTAGTATAATTTGACAGTTAACACTATTCCTTCACATTTGCTTATCAAACATAACCGTCAAACTGACTTAGTTGGCCAAATGGTAACGTCTTGGACTCTTATTCTGGAGGTTCCCGGATCAAATCCCATAGCCAGCCGATTTGACATGGATTTTTTAATTTTATTTTTTATTTTTATGTGAGTGCGCGATTGTCAAGGTATCACAAATCTGTAGTTCTGCTGACGCTGGTCGATTTTAATCTGATTAGAAAAACTTATTTTCTGCATATCATAATTGCAATTATAATTGATTCAACAAAAAACATACTGGCACTTTGTTATATCAGTTTACCTGATTTTATTATGTTTAAGATATCTACTGGTAAATTGACAAGCATCAAGTCCAGAAGACTCTTTTGTAATTTTTCTTGTGCAATAAAATATCATATAAATGAATGAATGAATGAATGAATGAATGAATGAATGAATGAATGAATGAATGAATAAGCCTTATTTGTCCCATGAAGGGCTATGGCCTCCTAATTAGGGTTAGCTCGATTAGGTATCACATATGGAGGGCTAGTCCATATGATCTTCAACATTCTAAGGTTGACTTGAATTCTGTCTTGTGATTGTCTTTTCCACAACCCTGATTTTGCACAACTGTTTTTATAGCACTGTCTTGTCATTTTCCTTTAGTTTTGCTCTCCACTTGGTTCTGTCCTTTGCCATTGTGGACCAGTGTACGCCTGCTTCCGCCTTGAAGTCATCTGCCCACCTGGTACCTGGTCTTCCACGGTGTCTCTTGCCATTACGGGGGTCCCACGTTGTTGAAATGTGTGCCCACCTGTTGTTGTTGAGTCGTGCCACATGTCCTCCCCATTTCCATTTTAGAAGCATGGCTTTTTGTGAGATGTCCTTAGATTTTGTCATTTCTTTTAGTCGTACATTTGAAATTCTCTCCCTCCAGGTTATCCCTAGAATTTTCCTCTCCATTCTTCTTTGGCAGCTTTGAATCCGTTTTCTCTGTCCTTCCGTCAGGTTCCATGTTTGGCATCCATATAACATTGTTGGGTAGATGCTTGTTTCCAGTGCTTCCAGCCTTAGTCTTCTGTTGAGAGTTCTGTCTAGTAGGATGAATTTTAGTGCCCAGAAGGCTTTCCATGCTATGGCCATCCTTCTCCTAATCTCTTTCTCCATATTCTGCTGGAAACAGACGAGTTGTCCCAGATATACGTACTCTGATACATATTCAAGTTCTATCGTATTTACCTTGATTGGGGTTGTCTGTCTGTTGGTCATTACTTTGGTTTTTGTCATATTCATTTCTAACCCTGCCTGGATGCTGGCATTATTCAGTTCTTGTATCATTTCCTGTAAGTGTTGAGCATTTGTTGCAAACAGGACCACATCATCTGCAAATCTGAGATTTGTGATTTTGTACCCATTCATATTAATTCCATAACTTTTCCTCCACTTTGTTTTCCGGAAAATACTCTCAAGAAGACTGGTGAACAGTTTTGGGGATATGGGGTCGCCTTGTCTAACTCCTCGCCCTAGCTTGAAAGGTTGTCCAACTCTTTCTGTTGCTACCTTAGCCTGTGATTTTCTGCATAGTTGAGATAGTAGCCTGATGTATTTATTCTCCACTCCTTGTTCAGACAATGCTTGGAAGACACTAGTGTGCTCCACAGAGTCAAATGCCTTGGTATAGTCGATGAAGGCTATGAACAGTGGGAGGTTAAATTCCTCTGACTTTTCCATCACCTGTTTAGTGGTCTGTAGGTGGTCCATGGTACTGTAACCCGATCGGAACCCCGCTTGATCCTGTGTTTGATTTCCATCTAGTTGTTTTGTAATTCTTCTGGTGATTATCTTGGAGAATAATTTATAGAGGTTTGATATTAGACTAATAGGCCTGAAGTTATTTAGATCATCTTTATTGCCTTTCTTGTGCAGTAGTACTATTGTGCTTGTCAGCCACTGGGTTGGTAGTATTTCTGTTTCTATGATTTTATTGAATATCCTGGTGATTGGGATTAGTAGTTGGTCTTGTCCTATCTTCATGTATTCGTTTAATATTTTGTCTTCGCCTGGTGCTTTGTTTTCCTTTAGATCTTCTATGGCTGTTCTGACTTCGCTGAGTATTATGGGGGGTACTGTTTCCTGTGAGTCTCCTATTATGTTCGTGTTCCCTTTTTGGCTGTTGGGTTTTAGTGTACTCGTGTATAGCTGCTTGTAGAAGCATGTGGCTGCTGTGTTGATGTCTTTTCTTGCGGTTTTCCTGGTGCCATCTTTTGTTTTTGCTCCTAAAATCCATTGTTTCCCTTCGGTAGTCTCCTTCTTTGCTCTCCTGATTGACTTTGTTGACTGTAATATCTGTCTTGTCGTGCGTGTTCTATATTCTCTTAGATCTCTCCTAATTGCTCTTTTGGTTTGTAAATCCACTTCCGTGTATTCTCGTTTTTTATCGGTATTTGTCTCTCTCACATGTTTTAGTTTCTCTCGCTTCTCTATAAGTTTTACTGTTTCCTGTGTTAGCTTGTGTGTGCTATCCTCTTGTTCTGATGGTTGGAAGTTTGTGTTAGCTGCTTGGATTATTGCTTGTTCTAATGTGTTGTATGCCTCTTGTACCCCTGCTTCTCTGTTGCTATTGTTTTGTTGTAGTTTTGCTTGTAAAGTTGCTACATATTTGTTCTTGTCTAGCTTTTCTATGTCTCGCTTTGGTGACTTCTTGAAGGACTTCCTTTGATTCTTTGTTTTCATTTTAATGAATATGGCCCTGTGATCAGTATCGAACTTGAGGTTCCTTTCCACATAGATGTCTGTGATTCCATATAAGCTGTCGCTTAAAATGTAGTCTAGTTCATTTTTATTTATCCCATTTGGATGCCTCCATGTCCATTTATTGTTTGGTTGTTTCCTGAAAAAGGAGTTTATTATTTTCATTTTTTGTTCAGTGGCGAATTGCATCATTCTTTCTCCCCTGTCATTCCTTTCACCATAGCCATAGGTGCCCACTGCTTCTTCGTGTATGTGCGCTCTTTTTCCTACTTTGCAGTTAAAGTCTCCTAGAATGATGTTTCTTGGCGATTTGTATTTTTCCATTGTGCTTTCCAGCAGGTCATAGAATTCTTCTATCTCCTCCTCGCTGCATTTCCGTGTTGGGGCGTATACTTGTATTATGGTAACTTTGCATTTGTTGATGTTTAGGATTAGTACCATTATTCTTTCTGAGATCCCCACTATTTCTTTGATCTTGCTCTTCATTTCACTTTTTATGAGAAAACCCACTCCTTTTTGCCCTTTTGTTTGTCCTTTGTAGCAAAATATGTCCCCGTTGTCCTTCTCTAGAATTGTTTCCCCTAGTTTCCTGACTTCACACAAGCCTAAAATGTCATATTTAATATCTTTAAGTGCATTACTGAGTTCTATTTCTCTCTCTTTTGTTCTAAGTGTTTGTACATTTAGTGTGCCGATGATTATTTCATTCTCCTCTTTCTGATTTGTTGGGTTTCCTCTTGTTTCTTGCTCATTTTCTATGTGTCTCCTTGTTGTGTCAGGTCCTTCCAGTTTACCCACTGGTCATTGATCGAGATCTTTTGATATCCGACTTTGACGATGTTACCTTTGCTCCTTTCTTCTTTAGCTCTCTTTCTCAGGGCACTTTGGATTTCCCTTTCTTGCTTGGTCATATCATCATCTATGTATAGGTCCTGACCTTGCAGTTTGTTTTTGTTTTGCATGATCACTATCTTGTCCTCCAGGTGTTTGAACTCCATTTTTACTAGGCCTTTGTCCGTCGTGTCTCTTCCTATAAACAGTGGCCTGGTGTACATTCCTTTGTTCCCTAGCTGTTGCAGTGTCCTCTCTACTTTGTTTTCTATTTCTGTCTGTTTGTCCTTCTCGAAATCTTTGCTTTTCATTATGATGTTATTCTTCTTTTCTTTCCGTTGTCTGCGTTCTTCTGTGTCTAGTAAATATTTTAGTTGCTCCTCCACCTTATTTGTCCTTTCATTGTTCTTGTTTTCCACATTACTTATTCTACTTTCTAGTGCTTGGCATTTGTCTTCTATTGTTTTGTCTAGGCCTTTTATTTCTTTTTTCATCTCTGCTAGGTTCTCTCTTGTCTCTTTTCTAAATTCCTCGTTTTGTTGTTTCAGTGTTTTTATTTCTGTTAGGATATCTGTAAACATGCTCTTCAGCTCCTTTGTAGTTATGTTTCCTTCATCGCTTTCTGAAATTTGCGTGTTTTTTTCTTCCCTCTCTCTCTTCTTGGACCCCAGGTTTCCCTTCTGCTCTGAACATAGTGAATAAAAAATCAAGTCTAATTTTAACTTGCATAAAAGCAATTTATTTATAGAATGTTGCATTGTCTGCAAACATTGTTCACAGGGGACCAGCAGGGGTTAGAGCCCAGGCAATGGACAAGGATGGAATTCTAGTGGATGACTTTGTGTTTGATAGAGTTGACAAAGGAATTGGCAAGCGTGTCCTTCACTGTCGCAATGTGCCTTCTCCAGGAGCCACCTCATCGCTCGCAATTGCCAGAATGATTGCAGACAGAGCAGAGAAGGACTTTAGATTGAGATGAATAGTGGTTATGTTTGTACATTCCATTCTTTTACATCATTAAACTCTTTATAGTTTTTCTTTTTTCATTCTGTATAACTGGTATTCTGTATAAAGTTGGGCCGGAACAAATCAGAACAGTACTCCAGCAAAGTAAAAATCTACTCTTCATCACTCTGGCATAAACGTAGGGAGGAAAAACATACATATGAGATCGGCATATAATTTGGCAACACTTTTTCAATAAAAATACTATTACTAGGGTCATGATCTCCTGTTCTTGTTGTGACAGTTGCCTTGCCTGCGCAGTTTCCGTAGATTCAATGCTTACATGACAAAGTTGGTTGCATTGGTGGTTGTTATTGTAATTTCTATGTGATCCACCTAAAAAGGTAATTTGACTATAATATTTGGTTGCATAAAATTTAAAAGAAAACCTTATGTGAAATTCACCTAAGTATCTCTGCCCAATTAAAAGTTTACCTCTTAGTATAATATATTATGTACGACATTCTCTTCATGGAAATTGGTTGTAAAAATGAAGAGAATATTGTTACCACATCATATCGCATCCTGAAAAGATACCTTACCCAAATAAAATCTGATTAACTTTCTTTACTCTAAGCATGGTCTGTAAGTTACATCTTAAACACTTCACATTCTGATATAGAATAAGAGGCTATATTGGAAAGAGCGAGTATTCAGTTCTTTTAACCTTATACAAAGCTTTATTGTTCACCATGCAAGACTAAGTTTCTGATTTATGTATAGCGTAGAGCTTTATTACTGGTACTCACTACTAAATTGCGGTATTTTTACCTGTTGGAGCGCTTTCAACCGCATGGAGCGGCCATCTTCAGCAACTGACTTCCGTGGTGTTGTTGTTGTTGTTGGGAAGACATTTCTGGATAACTGTATCGTACAGCGCATGCGATTTGAATTGTAACTGTTCGTTTAGGATGTTGGTGTTGTCTTGTGTGGTGTGTCTGTATATTTCATATTGTTCAAGTGTGTTGAGTGTGTGACCTTTGTGGTTAATGTGTAGGATTTCCATGTCTGTATTGATGTCTGCGTATTCGTGTCCTGTGGTTATTATATGGTTTGCATAGGCGGAGTCTGTGTTTTGTTTGAGAACTCGTATGTGTTCTGTGTATCGTGTTTTGAAACTTCGGCCTGTTTGTCCTATGTAGAATTTTGGGCAGTCGTTGCATTTTAGTTTGTAGACTCCTGGGTTATTGTATTTGTTTGTGTGTTGTTTGTTGTCTGTGGGTTGTATTTTGTTGATTGTTTTGTTCTTTGTTCTGAATGCTATTTTGTATCCTTGTTTTCTGAATTGTTGGGCGATTTTCTGTGTATGTGTGTTGAAGTATGTGAGTGTGATGTATTTGTCTTTTTTCTTTTCTGTGTTTTGGTCATTTTTCTTCGTTCTGATTTTGTGTAGTAGGTTGTCAATGACTGTGTGGTTGTAGCCATTGGTAATGGCTAAGTGTTTTATGGTGTTAAGTTCTTCTTTGTGGTCTTCAGCGGATAGTGGTGTGTTTTCAAGTCTGTGGAGCATGGATCGGAATGCAGCATGTTTGTGTTGTGTTGGGTGATTGGAGCTGTTGTGTATCAGTGTGTCTGTCATTGTGGGTTTTCTGTATATTTTGAATTTATGTTTCTGTGTGCTGTCTTTTGTGATAGTGAAATCTAGGAAATTGAGGGTTTTGTTTATTTCAAATTCTGCTGTGTATTGTATGTTTTTGTGGATTTTATTGATGTGGTGTAGTAGTTGTGTGCATTGTCTGGTGTTGCCTCTGTATAGTACGATTGGTGATGTCGAAGGATGCTAGAGTTGAGTTGTGTGGGATTTCAATGTCTTTGATTTTCACCAATCTATACACAAACATACCAATCACAGAAACCTTGAACATCCTAAAGACCACACTACAGGAAAACAACACACCGGAACAACACATAACAGAAATCATAAACATCCTAGAAACCATCACAAAACAGAACTACTTCACCTTCGAGAACAAACACTACACTCAACCAGATGGCCTTCCCATGGGCTCCCCCATATCCAGCATACTAGCAGAGATATTTCTCCAACACATAGAACACAACAAAATCCTCCACAACAACCAACACGCACACAAAATAATCTACTGGCACAGATACGTAGATGATATCATCGTACTATACAGAGGCAACACCAGACAATGCACACAACTACTACACCACATCAATAAAATCCACAAAAACATACAATACACAGCAGAATTTGAAATAAACAAAACCCTCAATTTCCTAGATTTCACTATCACAAAAGACAGCACACAGAAACATAAATTCAAAATATACAGAAAACCCACAATGACAGACACACTGATACACAACAGCTCCAATCACCCAACACAACACAAACATGCTGCATTCCGATCCATGCTCCACAGACTTGAAAACACACCACTATCCGCTGAAGACCACAAAGAAGAACTTAACACCATAAAACACTTAGCCATTACCAATGGCTACAACCACACAGTCATTGACAACCTACTACACAAAATCAGAACGAAGAAAAATGACCAAAACACAGAAAAGAAAAAAGACAAATACATCACACTCACATACTTCAACACACATACACAGAAAATCGCCCAACAATTCAGAAAACAAGGATACAAAATAGCATTCAGAACAAAGAACAAAACAATCAACAAAATACAACCCACAGACAACAAACAACACACAAACAAATACAATAACCCAGGAGTCTACAAACTAAAATGCAACGACTGCCCAAAATTCTACATAGGACAAACAGGCCGAAGTTTCAAAACACGATACACAGAACACATACGAGCTCTCAAACAAAACACAGACTCCGCCTATGCAAACCATATAATAACCACAGGACACGAATACGCAGACATCAATACAGACATGGAAATCCTACACATTAACCACAAAGGTCACACACTCAACACACTTGAACAATATGAAATATACAGACACACCACACAAGACAACACCAACATCCTAAACGAACAGTTACAATTCAAATCGCACGCGCTGTACGATACAGTTATCCAGAAATGTCTTCCCAACAACAACAACAACACCACGGAAGTCAGTTGCTGAAGATGGCCGCTCCATGCGGTTGAAAGCGCTCCAACAGGTAAAAATACCGCAATTTAGTAGTGAGTACCAGTAATAAAGCTCTACGCTATACATAAATCATTAAGATTATCGCTACAGAATGGACAAAACTCAAGAACTAAGTTTCTATAAACAGTGGGTGCCTTGTAACCAGTGATGTGAAGTAATTGAGTAAAAGTAATCGGATTACAGTAACAATTCCTGTTTTGGTCCCATTTACTTGTAATCAATACTTTTAAAAACATGCAATTTCTACTTGTAATTTACTACTGGAAATAAAATTGTAATTGTTACAATTTAGTAGTGGTTAATATTAGTATCATTCTCGTTTGCTATATCGTCATCATTACTTTTTTTGCAACCAATATCCAAATTAGAGTTAATATTAATAAAAAGTTACTCAATGTTTCCGAAAATATTTTCAATGATGTGTTTTTTCGTTTGTTCATTAATAATTTGGGCTTGTGTCCAAAACAAACCAAAAACAAGGAATTTTTAGGTACTGCCGTTTTGTAAAGTAATTGTAAATGTAATTGTAATTTTACTGATTACTTTTTGAAAAAGTAATTTGTAATTGTAATTGAGTAAAATGTCTCTCAGGTAATTGTAATTCAGCCCAATTACTTTCTTTTTGTACTTTTCCCATCACTGCTTATAACTACCCCTCAGAGAATTTTTTTCGAAAAATGTTTCAAATAAAATTTCTAGTTCTTAGTATAAGCACCCCATAGACAAAATTTAAACAAAATCGTTTGAGTCTTTCTTGAGAAAATTGTGAAAATTAAATTTTCGTAATGTAAAATCCCCTTTCAAATAAGAGAAAGTCATTGCGAATGTTTGTGTCACATCCCCAGACGATACCTAACCCAAATACAAAATTTTCATACAATTTTTCATTCTGAGGCTGTTCACACACACACATACAGACATATTTCTGAAAAATAGTATTTTTGGATTCAGGGGTCCTCAAAACATGTATTTATGTCAAAAACTCATTTTTGATGCATGGAGATTTATTTGCACGGTACTGATTCTAACCGGTTTTTTCCTTCACTTTCCCCTCCTCTCCATGTGCTTTACGGAAGTCGATAGGTGAGAGACCACCTGTTTCAGTGTTATAATGCCAAATAGTCCATATACTTGAGAACACAGAATCTTCATGTTTGATTCCTATGTATGTGATAATAAAGTCTTGTATGGAAGTAAAGATGGCTTCTGGTGTTTCTGGCACCTCACAGAGAAACGATTTCTAGTCTTGTAAATGTATTTAAGAAAACAGGATCTGTTCTTGATAAGAAACCAAGAGTACATTGCCGTGTTCTTACAGAGGAAAAACTCAGTGACATCAGACAAAAGTTAGGATGAAGTCCAAAATAATCTCGAAGAAAGCTTGCACAGAAAAGAGGAATTTTTAAAATCTCTGCTTAGAATGCCCCCAAACCTTTAAAATTTAAACCCTATATATCTGTAATTCAGGAATTGCAGACCATACAAAACGTGAGTAGAGTTAATGAAGGTATGTGATTATTGTATACCGGTACTTATAATTTGCATGAGAAATTGATGCACTTGAATTTAAGGGGCTGTGAATATTCAACTCCGCTGGCAAATAGTGTGCTTCCCGCTGACAAGCAAATGCTTCTAAATGAACTTTCTTTCCAGACGTTGAACTGGTGCATTCAGCAGTTAAAAGAGAATTTACTCTTGGCTGTGTTGCTTTGTTTATCTGCTTGTAATATATCTGGACGATTACAGTAACTAACTGTCCTTCAATGGGTAATAAAAAGTACTTAACATTGTTCTGGATTTTGTAGAATCTGTAGGAAAATTACTACCGGTACATCTCCTTGGCATTTTGTTTTGTGTAAGAACAATTGATTTAATCAATGTTTTAGCTGTTGTAATGCTAAACATTGGGAAATAGCATAATCCCTGTAATGTATTTTATTGTTTTGCCTGTTTGCTCACACTTCCTGCATCGTTATCATTATTATTATTATTATTATTATTATTATCATCATCATCATCATCATTATTATTATTATTATTATTATTATTATTATTATTATTATTATTCTTGTTCTTGTTGTTATGGTTCATTGAACAAATGACAAGCTATTGCAAGCGTATGGTTTTACTTCCGATAAATTCTTAGTTTTAAAGTAGATTTCGTTGTCAAATAATCCTTGGATGTAAATAGGCCTAATGTAACTTTTTATCAACTAAAGTATTAATACTAATGTCTGATTTTGATATTGGACGTGCTTCCTATCAATGAAAAGTCAAAAGTGGTGTGAACATGCCAAAGAGAAATTTTATGAACAGGTTGTGGCTGCCTGCTCTGTGCTTTTCTGTTTTCTCTCTGCTGTACAACTTCCAGCCCGGGTGTTCTGTGGTGACTGCAGCAAGTAGTTTGATAGAGGTTAGGTTGTTGGCAAGTTGTTAATTTCTTTCGTCAGTTATCAGTACAAACTCTGCTTATAGAAAGAAATGGCGGCTTTGGGCAGAAAGCTAGTAGAACAGCTGAAAAGTAAGGAGTTCCGGGAATATTTAATGAGGTAAGTGCTTATCAGTGAGGTCACAAGTCAAGGTTACAACTTTTGGTTATCCCTTTTAATGAGTCCGTGTCATTCATCAGTTTGCTTATAATTAGGGTCAGGTTTTTTTTATTATTATAACCCTAATCATTAGTTTCTTATTTTAGTCTTTTAGCATTTTCAAATAACTTTTTTATTTTATTTAATTTCACGTTAATACGTAGAATAAACATATTAAAACGAATATATTAATTTTATTTTTAATTGCAAATTCCGTGGCTCTGAACCACAAAACTATCCAGATGTTCTTTGCTTAATTTTCCACAGTTTACAGAAAACAATTTTAGAGTTCCTCTACAGGAAACGGAAGAATCTGCTACATGTTGACTAAGTTATGCACGTTGCCATGGCAATGGCCTGTTTAACTTAGCTGTGCCTTCACTTTGCCCAGCCTTCAGTTTTTCTCTTCTCAAGCTGCTCATTGTCGGTAATGCAGCTCACTGTTGCTGTGTTGCTATATGTTATACTGCACTGTGCGCTGTTAATTGTACCAATATGAATCCAGACTCTTGTGCCATATCAAAATTACTATCACCACTCCTCTTTGACATTACCAGGACAATCCTTGTGCCAAAATGGCTGTTTCTCATGTATTAAAGCTCTCTAAACTTAAATAGACGATATAACTACTAAGGCTTTCACGGGCGGCATTCAATGATATTTCCATTTCCGGGCTGTATGGCTGTGATCTATCCAATGAAATTGCTGATGTTTCACCATGAACTGTGTCAGGCATCTTCAGAGCTGGTTACAGCTAGGTGGTCGGCTGTGAACTGCTGGCAAGCTCTCAAGACACTGGTATTTATACCTCCTCGTGCTGTGGTTGGTCGGCGCTCGGCTGTCGTGAGCCATCCTCTCTTCCGATAGGTCCGTGTTTTGTGGACCTCCATTTGGTTTTAAAAATGACAGGAGTCCAAATTCTTTGCACTCTTTGCAGTTTTTCTTTTCTGTTAAAGTTGTTGGTGTGTTTCTGTATTTCAATGGCTTCCCGGTATAACCTAGGGAAGTAGTGTGTTTCAGAACTGAGAACTTCTGTTTCTTGAAAATGGATGTCATGGCCTGATTGTAGTGCGACTGCCGATTTTTCAATGTTTTCCAATCTACATTGACCATTAGACTAAAAAACATAATGGTCTATGTAGATTGGGAAACATTGAAAAATCGGCAGTCACAGAGCACGCACTACAGTCAGGCCATGACAACCGTTTTCAAGAAACAGAAGATCTCAGTTCTGCAACACACTACTTCCCCAGGTTATACCAGGAAGCCATTGAAATACAGAAACACACCAACATCTTTAACAGAAAAGAAGAACTGCAAAGAGTGCATAGAACATGGATTCCTGTCATTTCTAAAACCAAATGCAGGCCCACAAAACCCGGATCTATTGGAAGAGAGGATGGGTCATGACAGCCAAGCGCCGATCAACCAGAGCGCAAGGAGGAGGTATAAATACCAGTGTCTTGAGAGCTTGCCAGCAGTTCGCAGCTGACCACCTAGCTGTAACCAGCTCTGAAGATGCCAGACGCAGTTCGTGGCGAAACGTCATCAATTTCTTCAGATAGACCACAGCCATACAGCCCGGAAATGGAAATATCATTAAATAGATTAATTTTCCCTTCACTGATCAGCAATCACTTGTGGCGAAGTGGCTAAGGCTGCTAGCTATGGTGCTAGTGGTCCTGGGTTTGTATACAAATCGATGCGTAAAATTTATAGTTAGGAATAGGTCCTAAGATTCTGTAGATTCTGTATATATATATATATGTGTGTGTATGTATATATGGGTGATTCTTCAAATACAGGAAAATTTGGAGTGTGTAAAATCCAAATTTTTTACTTTGTTTAAAAAATCACAAAAATACTTCAGGGGTTACTTGATTATAATATGACACCAGCAGAGCTTAAATGTTTATATTTTTATTTATTTTAATTTCTTTATTTTATTAAAGCCATGTGGATGACATCCGTGTACATGTGGATGGCAGAAGGCCACATTAATGACTAACTTTGGCAACAATCTGCTTTTCTTTATGTGATTTCATATTTTTCTCAGCATACTTCATTTGATTTTGCATCAAATTTGCAAATTTGTGTGCATACTCCGGAATTAATGTAATTTTAACGAGACTGTGTTTTTATGGTTTTGGGGGAGGGGGGAATCAAGCAGAAATTCATTTAATCAGTTTTAAGATCTTAAGTACAGGTCACAGACACCGCAAACATAATAGTATCCTACATTTATCATCTACATGACTTGAGAGTCATCCACATACCCCTTCTTGAGACATGTGGATGACACAAAAATCAGGCATGTGGATGACATAAAAGGAGTTTAAGTGGTCTCAGCAAGCCATTTCTAAACCTCTGTAGGCTCAACTTCAGTCAGGTACTTTGAATTGGAAGGTTTATCATAGTGCATAATCAAAATTAATTAATATTCACTTTCTGCCTACTTTCTAGAAGCCATGTTAATGACGGGGAATAAAAACGTTTTCCTTGAAAATGATACAAAGTCCTTTGTTAATCCCAAACTGTTTGTAAGCAAGCAAAATTCAACCTTACAATTCAACCACAAGTTGCCCTGTTGGCTTTCTAACACTGTTGCCAGTTTTACAAATTTCTCATTTCTGCAGAAAAAAATTCCATTCTTTTCAGCCATGTGGATGACGAAAAACCCTTGGGACATTCTTTATGTTCATTAGGTGGGGTGACATTTTTATTTCATTTTATTTTTTAGGGGTTAATATTCTTCACCCATTCATACTCATTGACAGGAAAAAAGTTGAAAAGGAAATAACATTTTGTTTTGTGAAAAAATGCATTAGAATATACAAAACCGAGGTTTGGGACAGGGCATGTGGATGACATTTAATTGAATTAAATTCGATTTTGGAATATCAGAATTTATAGTTAGTGACATTTCAAACTGATAGTTGTAGTATGGGAGTAGTCTATGAGCGAAAGCTATCAAACCAATATTTTCCCTAGTTCTTATGCTGGGGAGGGAGATATACAACTTTAAAAATAAATGGTTGCTTGTTGTAGTTTCGGTTATTGAAAAATTTACAATCTGGTTAACTAATTCCTGTGAAACTAACGCATAATCAATCACACTCGCTCCCAATTTACTCACATACGTGAAATTTCCTTTCTCATCCCCTGTACAATTACCATTGAGTATGAATAGATTATTCGCCTCAACAAATTCCAACAATTTATCTCCTTCCCTATTGCTTATACTGTCACAACTTTGTCTAGTTTTTTCCACCCTATTGATTATTTCGAGAAAATTTGTGTCCTCTATATTGAATTCCTGTCTGTCTCGATTGCCTATTCTGGCATTCAAATCACCGAGAATGCAGATTTCATGATTTTTGAATACCTTTGAAAACGACATAATATCCTCCTCTATCTCCTCATAAAATTTAGCATTATACAATTTCGAATCCCGCGGGTGCTGATATAGTACTCCGATTAATAATTTAGTATTACTGCTAGTCTCTGAGTACTCAATCCATAGACTACCCTCATTCTTGGCGTTTAGCACTTTCATATTCTTAGCTACCGTATCCTCAATTAAAAATGCCAGTCCTCCTGGGGTTCTTCCGAATCTGCTGCTCCTTTCTCTATTTTTACTCACATATGTAAAACCTTTTATATTGATCTTAATTTCCTTATTCGCCCAAGTTTCTACTATCCCTAAAATATGTACATCCCTTACTAAGTTGTATATCTCCCTGTTAGCGATAGCTTTTAAAATCCCATCTATATTGATAAATCCTACATATAAGTTAGTCCCATTCTTAATACTATCCTACGGTTTTTTAATAGCCCAATTTCTGAGGTTGTAAAAGCCCTGACTAGGGTGTCTTGAGACTTGCATCAAGCTACCCTGGGGTGATGATACCGTCTCCAATCCCTCAGACCTATCATCTAATGAAATATTGTTACCTTTTGGGGTCGGGTCATCAGGATGTTGCACTTGTCCGTCATTATTGTCACATACCACCGCACTTGCATTATCCAGCTGAATCGACGTATTGCTGGACGCCCTCCACGTGCGCATCGGGGTCTTGCGTGTTGCTGATGACTCGCGCCTTCCAGGGTGTTGAACTGCTGATGTCATCTGCTCGCCGGCGGGTTGATGTCCACTCGTACCAGGCGTGCTTCCTGTCTTCTTAGCGCCGATCGAACCCCGTCTTTCCCTATTCGTGTTGTCTTCTGAATGCTGTAGCTGTTTTCTTCTCTCCTGTGAGGGACTCCTCTCCCTGCCCCTTTCGCCAGTCTTCAGGTTAGGGTTCTCCTTAAAATGTTCAAAGTCGTATAACCTCCCGTTAATTTTTAGTTTATCATGCACCAACACCGCGTTCTTGCCTTTCTTTCGTTCTTCAATCATGTGTTTTATCAATTCTTTTCTTTTCACTCTGGTATTGTAATCGTAATCCTCTGAAATTCTTATGTTGTATCCCCTCAATAATTTAGTACGTTCCATTATCGTTTCTTTAGTCAATTGACTGACGAATTTCACGAGCAAAGGGCGTCCTCGCTTGTGTCCTCCGATCCAGTATAGGGTTTCAATATGTAGGTCCGATAAGTTCACGTGTAGTACTTGCGCGAAAAATTCAAGCACCCTGCAACAGGTGTCCCATCTTTTCTCGTAATGGACCTCCTCAAAGCCGAAAATTATAATATTCTTCCTCCTTGCGTCTTTTCCAAAACTGCTTGGTATTTGTGCCTGCTTTTTCATAACATCCACCTCCTGTTTCACTATATTTAATTCCTTTCTCACTTCGCTTATCTCCGAGCTAAGACCCTTCCATTCCTCGTGAGCCCTATCTAGTTTATTGTTGATGCTCGTTGAAAAAGCCTGCAAAGTTTCAAAAATGGCATTAATTTTGTCTTCCGTGCTGCCACAGATTCCCTCCATTGTATCGGGTCCTGGGTTCATTTCAACCCCCCCGATAACTAATAAAACTGTTAATATTAATATTATGTGCCATGGAACTTTCCTGTTTTGGTCGGCCACTTTCTTCACCCCCTTGCGTCTGCAATTTCTTGCTGAGAATAGGCCTATTCTTACCCTGTGTGCTTGAATATCAATCCCCATTATGTTACCACACTCACTTTCACAGGCTTGCACTTAAATTCTTCAGGCAACACTTTGCACGCCTCAGCACCACACACAACCGCTTCCTGCAGTGATTGAACTCTGAATGTGTAGTATGGGAGTAGTAGAAACAAACTTTTATTTCAATTTTTTTTAAAAGTTGAATTTGAAGGGAAATATCACTCCGGAACACAAATTTTCCCGTATTTGAAGAATCACCCATATATACATACACATACACACGTATATATATATCTGTACCTCAGAGCCAAAGGAACGTAACTCCAAATTTCATATTTTTTTGTTTTTTTCATATTCTTTACTAACTTCTTGACCTCTATAGAACCAATTAATATTAAATCCATAATTTCATTAGAAACCAAGATATTGAGAGCCAAATAGTAGTAACTCCATTCCCCTTTATTGTTCATAATTTTGTTTTTCGCTCCTCCTGTAAAATTTAGTTTTTGGCAGTTACGCTCGTTTGGCTCTGAGGTAGGCTACAGATATATATACATATAGCCTACACATATACACATATACATACACATACACATATAATATAGGCTATATAAGGGGTGGGGGATGTGGATAGAGAAAACGACCTCCAGATATGGAGGATAGCTACGAATATATTGAAAAAGCAGTTTTGGACAGACAACATGAGGTGGTCCTCCAGCTTGGGGATTCGGCATGAGGTTAACAACCTCTCACAGTAAAAAAAATATTGGTGAAAGATAGCTTCAGGTTGCCCTGGTTACTCCCACCCGTTTTCTAGTGCGTTGCCATGGCGGTGGGCCACCTCCCCTACTTTCACCTAGCTATCACCTTAATGCAAGCAATGCAGCTCACTATTGTACCCTTGTACCAGTACCAAATCTTATGCAGTAATTGTTACAGTATGAAAATGACCCTACTACCAAATCATCTGCGCTAATTACTACAGTGTGCAAATTACCCTTGTACCAAATCAAAAATGCATTCACAAGAGCCTCTTTAACGTTACTTAGTCATTTCCCATTTCATGATCATGCTCTGTAAACTTAAAAAGATGAATTTTCACTTCACCTTTCAGCAAACGCTCATGGCCTAGTGATTAAGGCTGCTGGTTGCCAAGCCAGTGGTACCATGTTCAAATACCGGTCGAAGCAAAAAATTTACTGATAGGAATAGGTCCCAAATAGGTAGGTAAGGTGAAGAGGAAGTGAGAGAAAGGGAGGAAAGAGGGAAAAAAAAAGGAAGACAAGAAAAGAAGAAAGGAGAAATAATTTTTTCCCCAATTCACCAATATTGCCTCATGTGGGGCATGGAACCCCTTCCCCCCTATAGTCTGTGCCTATGATCACAGATATGTAGTTATTGCTGTAATTTCTGATTGCTAATAGTGGTGCAAACTTTCGAAAAACATCAGGTGTGCTCAAAAACATTAAAAGTGTCACACTCTCGCCTGCTATTTTGTGGAATGGGATGAATACAAAACCAGTCTTTAACCCAGGAAGGGAATTTTTCACTACTGAAAAATCCCTGACCTGCTCGGGAACAAAATTAAACCCAGAATGGCAGCCATGTTACCAACTCTCCCAAGGAACAGACTCTAACTTAATCCTTTAACGTTTATAATGATATGGACTTTTTGGGTCTTAAGTAACTACTAAAATAAAATATAACAGAGACTATTATGTAGTACTGCATGTTGTAAATGTATTTCTCTTTCTGAATGCACCTCTTTCTATAAATTCATCATAAGCATAATCTAAATCCAACCTTTCTCCACGAACTGCTTACAGTAAAATACCAGTATAAGGCTATGGCTCCACTAACTGTATTTGATTGCTGCCATGAGCAGCATTCTACTGCCTGAAAATGGGACACACGCAAACAAGTCTAGATGGCTATATGGACAGTCATTGTACTTCTCCTAACACAATTACTATGGCAGTAAAAATTTCTACTGCTGCAGAATAGGACATGTTCCATTTTGGTGCAGTAATCTGTCGTGGCAACCTGGCTTCGCTCGCTGTAGAAATCTGCTGGCAGCGGCAGTAACTCATCTCGACGAATGTCTCAAGCATCCTATGCATTTCTCCCACCAATATGTTAGATGTTGCTTTTCACATGTCTTCATCAAGTTACACATCCAGTTCATACCTATCCCCACAGTCAGTATTGTCAGTGGAAGACAGTGAAGAATCTGTGCTGTCATTTCTTGATTTGTAAAGTTGTCATTGTAATGAACATTGAAGAAAATTGAATCCTGTTTGAAATAAACTTACCTTAATGTAACAGACAACTTTTCTTCTATGCCTATACTTTCCGTCATCTTGGTGTTCCTTCTCTTCAGACTGCCTGATACCACAGATAGAAGATAATCAAAGGAACTCTCCGACATCCGGTAGAATTTTAAAAAAATTGATGGATATTCCCTAAGTTTTGATGCATTGTAGCAAACACGCCTTCACGTTTCCTGTTACTTAATATTGGATGAATCCACCATTTTCTTTTATGTAATCTCCAGCGACGGTGAACCAATAGCAAACATACAATTATAAAATTGATTAAAACTGCTATTAAAACTTATATACAGTGGATAAAATTTTACCTTTAAAACGGTCACTACGTTTCAGCCTGACCTCCAGGCCTTTCTCAGGTGAACTAAAGTTTACTCGCATGTTTGTACGTTGTCCATGCTGGAAGGGGTCTCTGCCGTGCTCCCGTGCACGTTCGGAAAACCACTCTGTGCACAATCATCCTCCATACCCTCGGCGCGTAACATAAAGGTGGTATCCCTGTGGTGTTCTTCGATCCATTCTCTCGGGATTTCGTACTCTGCGGGCATTGCTACATAAACGGGGGGAAATTTTGGTGTTGTTGTTCCCTTTGCGAACCTCCTGACGATTTCCAACCAATCATCGCCTAGGTCTCCTTCATAGTTGTTGAGGAGTTTCCCCGTTCTCCTGATAATATGAAAGGCCTCGCATATCTTCCTCCGAGTAATGCCATTCTCTACCTCTAAAACCTCAAAACCGCCGATTTGATGATTGATTTCAACCATATGCTGACTTAGGCCGGTATTGGTGTTTTTGTTCCTTACATCGCGCTCATGTTCTCGGAGCCTTACGGAAAACGACCTCCCGGTCTCCCCAATGTAAACACCATCACAATCTTTACAGATTATTGCATATACACCTGGTTTTTCATTTTTCCCGGTTTCAACCCCAAACCTTTTATATTGCGAAAACATGTTCTCTATAGTCCTTCCTGACTTGTATGCCGGCCTTCACCCGTATTTGCATAATACCTTACCCAAACGTTCGCTCGTCCCGGGCCGGAAGTTTAGGCTCACGTATTTCGCGCAGGAATCTTTCACTTTTACATCCACTTCCTTTCCACCACTTGCACCGTGCGCACTCTCCATTCTCCTCCAGATTTTGTTAATTACACCCTCCCTGTATCCGTTTGCTCTTGCCAATGTTACGATCACGTTCCTCTCTTTATGCAAATCTGTGGGGTTATTACATATTCTAAATGCCCTCTGCACAAAGTTTCGCCAAACGTTTAATTTAGTTGTGTGGTGGTGTGCGGATTTCTCGTGAATGTACAGGTCACCTTTACCCGCCTTCCTATATACTCCTAACTTCACTTCAGGAGAGGCGATGTTGATGCTTAGGTCCAAAAAATTTAATTGTCTATTCACAGACTTTTCACACGTAAATTTAATCCTAGGGTGGCACTGGTTAAAGCAAGTCAACAATTCGTCAGATAAATCTCCCTTCGTTATAACCAATACATCATCCACGTACCTCATGTAAGTCAAAATTTGGTCCATATGTTTGCTAATGATGGGGTTTTCAATGGAGTGCAAGAATATGTCAGATACAATCCGCGAAACGGGGTTTCCCAACGACAAACCTTCATTCTGGCAGTAAATAACACCATTGAATTGGAATACATTATACTCGGTGCACACCACCATCCATCTGTAATATTCATTTGTCACGATACTGTCAATGCCCTTTCTGACCAACCATTGAAACAGCACTTCACCCGCTAAAGCCCTGGGCACACTAGGGTATAATGACGTCATAGTTGTTTCGTCCTCCACCGCTAGGCCATCCAGTCTATCCCTGGCCTCATATGAATTGGAAATAGACCACTCCGTCCTCTTCTGTATTTGCGTGAGACGTTCCACGAGCAATTTGGCTAATCCATACGCTGGGTGGCTATACATCGGCACAATGGGTCTCATAGGCACGCCTTCCTTATGGGTTTTTGGTAGCCCGAAACAATTAGGTAATTCTGGTTTGTTACACGAAATCTTTCTCTTCGTAGCCTCACTTATTGATAGACTACTACTAATCACCCTGTCCACCTCCCTCTTAATGCTTCTAATAGGGTTCTTCGTCACCACGGAAAAATCTGGAGGTTTTAAACACTCGATCGTCTTATCACGATACACATCAGAGTCAATAAAAACAGGGTTATTCTCCTTGTCACTTTTAATGAACAAAATCCGCTTCCTATCTAACCACTTCTTTCCGTAGGCAAAGTCCTTCTTAACCCTCTCGTTTGCACACTTCCCCACCTCTTCCAAGTGTATCTCTTCCAACACCACTCCAACCTCTCGTGTAAATCTGCTTCTCTCCTCCCCTCCTTCGATCAGTTTTCCCCCTTGGATAGCGGGGGCTATTAAGACCTCTATGCGGGGTTCGCTCATGTTGGGAGCATATTTGAAGCCATATTTGAAAATCTTAGACACACGCGCCAGGATAACCTCCTTAGTCAAGTTTACCAAACGGTCCGTCCCATTGTCAGCGTTGCTACAAGGCGTCCTTCCCTTTTTGAATATGCCGTACTTCACATATTTAGGCCTAATATTTACCTTAGCGAGGTAAGATGTTCTTCTACCAAATGATGGTGCCTTTGTATGACACTGTAAAGATGCCCCTCGGGAATTATCTCAGTGACCTCCAGGTGCGCCTTATAAGCTTCCATGTTCGCCCAGTTGAGATCCATGTATGCTTCATCAATACATTCCCTAAGCATGTTGAATTGAACCTTCCATTTAAAAACATCAGTTTTCTTTGTCAATGGTTTAAAACCCCATTTTAAAAAACTGGGAATCACGCCCCTTTGGCGGCAAGATCGAAGGAATCCAATCCTCGTGACCAACATGGAGATTTTTCTACGGCATTTTTCTACCTGGAGGTCACTGAGATAATTCCCGAGGGGCATCTTTACAGTGTCATACAAAGGCACCATCATTTGGTAGAAGAACATCTTACCTCGCTAAGGAACAACGTTAGGCCTAAATATGTGAAGTACGGCATATTCAAAAAGGGAAGGATGCCTTGTAGCAACGCTGACAATGGGACGGACCGTTTGGTAAACTTGACTAAGGAGGTTATCCCGGCGCGTGTGTCTTAAGATTTTCAAATATGGCTTCAAATATGCTCCCAACATGAGCGAACCCCGCATAGAGGACTTAATAGCCCCCGCTATCCAAGGGGGGAAAACTGATCGAAGGAGGGGAGGAGAGAAGCAGATTTACAAGAGAGGTTAGAGTGGTGTTGGAAGAGATACACTTGGAAGAGGTGGGGAAGTGTGCAAACGAGAGGGTTAAGAAGGACATTGCCTACGCAAAAAAGTGGTTAGATAGGAAGCGGATTTTGGTCATTAAAAGTGACAAGGAGAATAACCCTGTTTTTATTGACTCTGACGTGTATCGTGATAAGATGATCGAGTGTTTAAAACCTCCAGATTTTTCCGTGGTGACGAAGAACCCTATTAGAAGCATTAAGAGGGAGGTGGACAGGGTGATTAGTAGTAGTCTATCAATAATTGAGGCTACGAAGAGAAAGATTTCGTGTAACAAACCAGAATTACCTAATTGTTTCGGGCTACCAAAAACCCATAAGGAAGGCGTGCCTATGAGACCCATTGTGCCGATGTATAGCCACCCAGCGTATGGATTAGCCAAATTGCTCGTGGAACGTCTCACGCAAATACAGAAGAGGACGGAGTGGTCTATTTCCAATTCATATGAGGCCAGGGATAGACTGGATGGCCTAGCGGTGGAGGACGAAACAACTATGTTCAGCCTAGATGTGACGTCATTATACCCTAGTGTGCCCAGGGCTTTAGCGGGTGAAGTGCTGTTTCAATGGTTGGTCAGAAAGGGCATTGACAGTATCGTGGCAAATGAATATTGCAGATCGATGGTGGTGTGCACCGAGTATAATGTATTCCAATTCAATGGTGTTATTTACTGCCAGAATGAAGGTTTGTCCATGGGTAACCCCGTTTCGGGGATTGTATCTGACATATTCTTGCACTCCATTGAAAACCCCATCATTAGCAAACATATGGACCAAATTTTGACTTACATGAGGTACGTGGATGATGTATTGGTTATAACGAAGGGAGATTTATCTGACGAATTGTTGACTTGCTTTAACCAGTGCCACCCTAGGATTAAATTTACGTGTGAAAAGTCTGTGAATAGATAATTAAATTTTTTGGACCTAAGCATCAACATCGCCTCTCCTGAAGTGAAGTTAGGAGTATATGGGTGATTCTTCAAATACGGGAAAATTTGGAGTGTGTAAAATCCAAATTTTTTACTTTGTTTAAAAAATCTCAAAAAAATCACTAAAATACTTCAGGGGTTACTTGATTATAATATGACACTAGCAGAGCTTAAATGTTTATATTTTTATTTATTTTAATTTCTTTATTTTTTTAAAGCCATGTGAATGACATTCGTGTACATGTGGATGGCAGAAGGCCACATTAATGACTAACTTTGGCAACAATCTGCTTTTCTTTATGCGATTTCATATTTTTCTCAGCATACTTCAGTTGATTTTGCACCAAATTTGCAAATTTGTGTGCATACTCCGGAATTAATGTAATTTTAACGAGACTGTGTTTTTATGGTTTTGGGGGAGGGGGGAATCAAGCAGAAATTCATTTAATCAGTTTTAAGATCTTAAGTACAGGTCACAGACACCGCAAACACAATAGTATCCTACATTTATCATCTACATGACTTGAGAGTCATCCACATACCCCTTCATGAGACATGTGGATGACACAAAAATCAGGCATGTGGATGACAAAAAAGGAGTTTAAGTGGTCTCAGCAAGCCATTTCTAAACCTCTGTAAGCTCAACTTCAGTCAAGTACTTTGAATTGGATGGTTTATCATAGTGCATAATCAAAATTAATAAATATTCACTTTCTGCCTACTTTCTAGAAGCCATGTTAATGACGGGGAATAAAAACGCTTTCCTTGAAAATGATGCAAAGTCCTTTGTTAATCCCAAACTGTTTGTAAGCAAGCAAAATTCAACCTTACAATTGAACCACAAGCTGCCCTGTTGACTTTCTAACACTGTTGCCAGTTATACAAATTTCTCATTTCTGCAGAAAAAATTCCATTCTTTTCAGCCATGTGGATGACCAAAAACCCTTGGGACATTCTTTATGTTCATTAGGTGGGGTGACATTTTTATTTCATTTTATTTTTTAGGGGTTAATATTCTTCACACATTCATACTCATTGACAAGAAAAAAGTTGAAAAGGAAATAACATTTTGTTTTGTGGAAAAATGGATTAGAATATACAAAACCGAGGTTTGGGACAGGGCATATGGATGACATTTCATTGAATTAAATTCGATTTTGGAATATCAGAATTTAAAGTTAGTGACATTTCAAAGTGATAGTTGTAGTATGGAAGTAGTAGAAACAAACTTTTATTTTAATTTTTTTTTAAAGTTGAATTTGAAGGGAAATATCACTCCGGAACACAAATTTTCCCGTATTTGAAGAATCACCCATATAGGAAGGCGGGTAAAGGTGACCTGTACATTCACGAGAAATCCGCACACCACCACACAACTAAATTAAATGTTTGGCGAAACTTTGTGCAGAGGGCATTTAGAATATGTAATAACCCCACAGATTTGCATAAAGAGAGGAACGCGATCGTAACATTGGCAAGAGCAAACGGATACAGGGAGGGTGTAATTAACAAAATCTGGAGGAGAATGGAGAGTGCGCACGGTGCAAGTGTTGGAAAGGAAGTGGATGTAAAAGTGAAAGATTCCTGCGCGAAATACGTGAGCCTGAACTTCCGGCCCGGGACGAGCGAACGTTTGGGTAAGGTATTATGCAAATACGGGTTAAGGCCGGCATACAAATCAGGAAGGACTATGGAGAACATGTTTTCGCAATATAAAAGGTTTGGGGTTGAAACCGGGGAAAATGAAAAACCAGGTGTATATGCAATAAACTGTAAAGATTGTGATGGTGTTTACATTGGGGAGACCGGGAGGTCGTTTTCTGTAAGGCTCCGAGAACATGAGCGCGATGTAAGGAACAAAAACACCAATACCGGCCTAAGTCAGCATATGGTTGAAAACCATCATCAAATCGGCGGTTTTGGGGCTTTAGAGGTAGAGAACGGCGTTACTCGGAGGAAGATATGCGAGGCCTTTCATATTATCAGGAGAACGGGGAAACTCCTCAACAACTATGAAGGAGACCTAGGCGATGATTGGTTGGAAATCGTCAGGAGGTTCGCAAAGGGAACAACAACACCAAAATTTCCCCCCGTTTATGTAGCGACGCCCACAGAGTACGAAATCCCGAGACAATGGATCGAAGTACACCACAGGGATACCACCTTTATGTTACGCGCCGAGGGTATGGAGGATGATTGTGCACAGAGTAGTTTTCCGAACGTGCACGGGAATACAGCAGAGACCCCTTCCAGCGTGGACAACGTACCAACATGCGAGTAAACTTTAGTTCACCTGAGGAAGGCCTGGAGGTCAGGCTGAAACGTAGTGACCGTTTTAAAGGTAAAATTTTATCCACTGTATATAAGTTTTAATAACAGTTTTAATCAATTTTATATCCATAACCGGTGGAAAGAGTTGGACCTGGGTTGTGAATTACCTGATATGTTGAAACATACAATTACTTTTAAGGTGTACAATGCACTCATTTCCACCACTTGTCACAAGACAGTCTATATTCTATGCACAAGGACCCCACAACGCTGTGTACAACGCTGAACAAAACTGCTAGTGAAGCCGGTCGAAACAGAGTGGAGCAGTAAACTACAGCTTTTTTCGCAGAAAATTTATAGCAAGTGAAGCCACCTTCTTGCGGTAAAAATCTAGGCAGTAGAATGCTGCTCGTGGCAGCAGTCAAATACAGCTTGTGGAGCCATGGCCTATAACAGAATTTTCAGTATTGCAAAATTATGTAATGGCCCTTCCCTTTCCTTATTTTATGTTTGTTAAAACATTTGATTTTAACAAATTTAGTTCTTTCGGTATAACAAATTAAAATTTTGCCTTTTTGCCTATATATAATTTTAATTTTCTAGTGTATCGTCACTTAAGAAACAATACCGCGTAACTAACAAAACACAAATTTTACAGGAGAAGCAAAAAACTGTTTATTTTTGCTATTAGGCGTCGTACAATGTTTACATTTTCAGGATAATAAACAAGGTCATGACACAAAATTTTATCTTGACCAATATTTCATCATAAGCGCGCTATTTCAGTGATGCCAACAGTATAAAAATGTCATTTTCACCAAAAATGTCAGTTACGCGGTATTGTTTCTTAAGCGACGGTATGCTGAGTTGAGTGCTGAATGGAAATAGCTTAACGAAGAAATATGTAATCACTTTTTGCTTTAGAAAAGCTGCAGTGCTTTATGAAGAAGCCATCACAAAAAGTGAAGTGTTAGGTGATATAGAAACGGATGAGAACCAGAAGCGTTTGTGTGAAAAGTCAGATGGGCCAGCAAGTGTGAGTCATACCCCAGTATAAGTATTAATACATATACTGTGATCATACTATGCAAAGTGGACTGTGATATAATATTGTAACAAGATGTGTGATGGAAGTGTGGGAGATATTTTGAGTGATAGAAATCCATGTTATGATGTGGTGGAAGAGAAAGAAGTGCAACACAGTGATCAACAGTTTGACTCTTGTGGAGGCTATACATGGCACATAGTATTCAAGATTTTCTTTTGTCACAAAGCAATATACCAGATTACGTTTTAAATTCATGTGCAGCAGCTGGTGACTCTTGAATAGTCTTTTGCGTCTGAGAGTGTTACGAAGAAATTCACAGACTCTTCCAGAAAATAAAGTCCAAAATATTGTGGACTGGTAAAATTTCAGTGTAACAAATTAATCTCTCAGGTCCCCTAAATTTCGTTATACTGGTATTTTACAGATAGAGCTATGCTTAGAAAAGCAATGTGTGTAATTTAGTCCTACACATACAGAATGATGACAGTTGTGTTTTGTTTCATTACACACTTCTAGGGACCAATAGCTGTCTGGGGTTAGTCATCAGAATGATAGCACAGGCACACGCATACAGAATGCTGACAGTGCACTTCTGGAGGCCCATGGCTGACTTGGTCATAGCCAGGGCCCGGATTCTGATACCTAAAATTGTTTGAAAAATGACCTATAAAATGACCCTAAATTTTAAAGAAAATGACTTAATAATTATAAAAACTGACCTAAAAAATGATATTTTATTTATAAAAAATTAGTATTGTACACACAAAGTTATAGACTAGTTTGTACATAATTGTAAAAACTGTAATGTCGTGAATGTTCTTTTCTCATGGAAATTTATACTGGTACTGAGGCACTGGCGAGTCAAACTTCGGCATTTCCTTTTGTGGTCTGCCGGATTATATTATTGTTTATTGAGGGTAAACAGTAGTTTGCACTCTCAAATCCAAGCAGGTGGCAGACTCTGATGCCAAGTCAAACTAATAAGAATAGTAATATAATACAAAATTTTGGCGTTTCTTTGATTCTCATTTCCGACTGAGACATGACAACACTTAACGCCGAATTTTTCCTTCTTGCATTAAACAAACAACACTTCAAAGACAGCACCGCTAGCGACGAAAAAAAGTTAATACACTCAATATAAATACATGAAAATGACTAAATAAGGAAGCAAATGACACGAAAATAACAAAATAATGACCTAAAATTGACATAAATGCCCTAAAAATATAAAAATGCATAAAGTGTCATAAATTACCTAATAAGAATGCATTTCTATAATCTAGAGGCCATGATTAGGATTTATCTACAAGTTTTCAATGTCTATGCAGCTTCAATAAAAAGATGACATGTCATTAGAATCCGGGCCCTGGTCATAACCATAGATACAATAAAGCCACGTTCACAGCTGTGCACAAGACATTAATTGTAGGTGCATACCTCTTTCTGTTTACGCCTGATAGAATTGTGCAGATGAAATTCCACTTTGGATTTAGGTGTCGTAGCTGCTGCAGCTGTTATTATTTAGCGACAAAGACAAAACCGTAAGAAGTGTGAATGCTGGATTAATGCATATCTCTCAAGTTGTACATGTGCAATTGGTATAGTAAGTTAGAAGAAGTCAAGATGGCAAGCAGTTTGCTCCTCAAAAACTTCATTCCTATGTCTTCAAGTGACTTCGAAATACTTACTCAGCTCGCAAGGCCATATATTCCTTAACAAAATGCGAAATATAGAGACGCTATACCTGTGGCCACAAGATTAGCTCTAACATTGCAATTTCTGGCGACCGGATCTAAATCATCAGTATGTGCTATCATTCCGGAAGTGTGCAAAGTTTTTGTGAAAATTCTTCAAGGTAAGGTAAGGTAAGGTAAGTTGAAATCACAGTAGGAGGATAGGAGTGTTTAAAGATGTCAGGTTAGAAACCAAAATAAAATATGAATACAGTAGAGTAGAGAACAGTATTTGGAAAATGCATGATTGTTGCACATGTCTCCCCATCTCAAATGGGGAGCTACTTGTGCCTAAGTCTGCCTGCACAAGGTGGTCCGTACGCACAGATTTCACACATGCCTCACCTTGCACCATAGTATGCCCCAGCTTGCATCTCCATGCAACATGTGCATGCCTCTTGTGTGCACAAAATGTTGCACAGGTGTGAATGCGGCTTTAGTACACATGTAGAATAATGACAGTCACAATTTGCACAAAGTGCCGTATTTTTGTTGATTGGTACAGTCATTAATATTTTCAATATCTTTTGTATTTTTGTTATGATCATTATAATTTCCATTATTATGTGTGCCATTGGTGGATATAATCAAATTTCTATTAAAAAATCTTTACCTACTCATCCATACATAGGCGTAACCAGGCCGACCATATGGGGGGGGTTATAACATCTGCGGGGTCTGGAGAGGGGGGTCCGGGGGCCCTCCCCCGGAAAATTTAAAAAATTAAGATGCAAAATAACGAGTTTTAAGCTTCCGGAGGTCCTCCCCCGGAAAATTTTAAAAATTAAGACGCAAAATAACGAGTTTTAAGCTTCCCACGCTTTATACTTGTATTAAGTAATTTATGAGCAGATTTAAAAAAATTATACAATTTTCCTTTTTTAATCAATGGGGGGGGGGGTTCAAACCCCCAAAACCCCCCCCTCGGTACGCCTATGCATCCATACTCACTTCTGGGTTCATGGCCAACTGGTGCAAAGCCAGCAGAACAATAGCATACAAACAGAATAATGACAATAATTTTTTTTTTTTTTAAGTTTTAATTTCTGTTGGCCCATGACTGACTAGGGCTTAACCATCATAATGATAGCATACAAACGTAGAATGAAGACAGTCATGTTTTTGGGGAGGGGGGTCGAGACATGGTCATCATAGTGATCTGATAACACACATGTACAGAACTATGACAGTGATGTTTTTGTTACAGCACGCACTTCTGGGGGCCAGTGGCTAACTGGGGCATACCCATTGCAGCGATAGCTGACACACAGAAAAGTCCCCAGTTCATTAGTGGTAAAATGACCTGTGGTAAGTACTGTATTTTTGTTTTTCTTAATGCTGTGTTCATATTGAAGAATTTTTTGCAGGGATATGTGCATGTGTATCAGATATTGGTACATGTATTGGAACCTATTTGGCACAAGTCACAAACCTAAGGCACACGTTCCTATTTCCCAGGCACAAACAGTTCAATAAAGTGTTCTGGATACAAGGTTCCTGCACAAGTCCCTGTTTTTGCTCACAGAGCAATAATCTGGCACAGATCCCCAGACCAATGTTCAGTGTTGTAATGACACCAAATGACTAGATGTGGTCATTTTTCCCATTCAATCATTACCTTCTATTCCAATATCTCTTATGTTCCTCTTTTCCTATGCAGTGAAACAAAAGTTCTACATCTGAAGCCAAAATATTACACACATCCTGGAATGAACACTCATAGAGGGTACTTGTGCCTGGGATAAGTATCCAGACATGAAATGAAATGAAGTGAATGATACAGTAATATCTTGGCACATGAATCCTGAGATTTGTCCTGTAAAAAAATTCCTCAGTGTGAACATAGCATAAAAGTCTTGAAAGTTTCAAAATTGCAGTACACTACTTTATTAACAGTATAAAATAAAAACAAATACCGTGTAATTTGGGTTCCTAGGTAAACACTGTATGCCATGATTAACATTTGTTGAAATATTACGTTATGTAGCCAGGCTGTATTGATGGCTTTGATGATATGCATAAAGGCAGTGATGTAGGGCTTGTGTATAAGGATGTGAAAGTTCAATATTGATAATTCCAATCATTTCTTTACTTTACAATCACACTACTTTTGTAAAATAATACAACATATTTAAGTTGGACATTTGAAGTTTTTAGTTATTCTTCATCAGGTATATTTCCATTCTCTTTTAGAATAGCTCGTTAGATTTCTGTGGGATGAGCTTTCAATTTTGATTTCTCAGTTTTCCACTTTTCCAAACTATTTTCCATAAGTTTCAGTCTGATATGCTATAATAGTTTTAGTAGAGCACTATTATTATGTAATCAAAAGGTCTGTAGAAAGCAGTAGGCTCTATGACAGAAGTGATTTACCTCTTCATTGTATTGCAACTTTCACATGTACAATTGGATTGGCTCAGTGGGAATTATTTACATCTCATACCACAATAAAAAAAATGGTGTTACTTAATGGGTGTGTTAACTATTGCTAAAGTTGATATTAGATTCTATGCTCTGTATGCATACTTACTATATTAGAAACGGTAATTAGAAATTAAACAATAATTTCAACACTATTATACTCCCAAGGTGTGGGTTTGATTCTGGTCCAGGTTGATGGCATTTATGTGTGCATAAATGTGACAGGCCCATGTCAGTAGATTTATGGCATGTAAAATAACTCCTGTGGGACAAAATTCCAGCACACCGGTGACGGTCACAGGCCTAAGTTGCAGTACATCCCCTTCGTTAAATAGCCATATACCAACCAATACTATTATATGGAAATTCTAAATAGCATCTTTATAAAAGTGACTTCATATTGAATGTTATATTGATTTACACATCAGGCTTTGAACATTTCTGTATCTGAGATCCAGATCCATAAGTTATATCTCGGTGTTTAAAAAATTCTTTAAACTTATTGCATTTCCATCAAGTATGTAAATACTTGATGCTATTGTATGATTTTGTATTTTAATATCTTTTTATTTTACATTGTACAATATCATTCAATTAGGTAATCAAAATTTATGTATCCTGGACACGTGAAGCCATCTGTTACTAGATGGCAGATGTCCATGTGAAAATATGTTTTGCATTATAAAAGTTACTTTAAAGTGCTGACGGATGAACATAAAAATACAACAAAGTTATTTCCTAATACTCTTGAGGCAGTTGTGATAATTCTCTGTTGTAGTATATTGAAAAGAATCATATGAGCCATACAGTAGTATCCAAATGATGTTGATGATAATAATTATAACAATGATAATGGTAATGTCAGTATCAGTGATAATGATAGTGATAATAATTAATTATTTATTAATCCTGGAAGAGATAGGCCATGACACTCTCCCTTCCTGTCTAACAGGATTTCTATAATAGCATTAAGCCTAAAATTAAGATATAAAATTAGAATATGAATTATGATTAAAATTACAATCTAAACACTTAACAATAACAAAATTATTCTAATAATTTATAGTTTTAGTAGATTATATATTTATATATTTATATTTATAGGCATTTCTATACCCAGGGAATACTTATGGTTTAAGCATGACGTTTTTGCATACTAACCTGTACATGATTAGAAATCTGTACAATTAAATTGTACACCAAGCAACAGGACAAGCCCCAGCTTCTCAAGTTGGCGTTTATCCAGTTGTTCGACTACCACTCTGTCCTGTTTTTCGGCTGCATGATTCAGATTGCCAGTCAAACAACGGAATAAATGCCAACTTGAGCAATTGGCGGTTGTCATGTTGTTTGGCTACACAATTCAATTTTACATTGAAAAATTATTTTCTGCTACCTAGCCTACATCAAAAATATGTCATTCTTGAACTGATTTAAGTTACAAAAGTTTGTCCTTTTTTAATTGATTTGAGATACAAAAGTTTGTCATTTTTGCACGTTATTTACAAAAGAAAATAAACTAAGTTACAAACATTTTATTGAACATACAACAGAATTTTCAGTTTCTTAACAAATTGATTGGTATTGTACTGTTTGATGTGTTACTAATGTTTATTCCATGTGAACTTGAAGTGCAGTGGAAGCATCAAAATCAATTCTGCATTCATTCAGTTGAGATACATTACTCATCTGTGCCTTTTTGCAACAAGAAATTTACCATTTGCGTTCTTCATCTTTTCTTCAACACAATCTGCTGATTCCTGTAGGTAGTATGTAATAACACTTTCACTGCTTTCCGAGCTCATGTTATTACATCCTCTGCCCATACTATAGGTACTATAGGTAGAGGAAGTATTGTTTTCAACCCCCAAATTCAAAGTTTAGTTTTTAGCATAAATACCATAAATACATGTTTTGAGGTCCCCTGAATCCAAAAGTACTATTTTCGGAAACATATCTGTGTTTGTATGTCTGTATGGATGTCTGTGAACAGCCTAGCTCCAAAACGGAAAATCATATAAAAACAATTTTGTATTTGAGTCAGATACCTTCTGAAGATGTGATACAAAGATTGGTGACGAGTTTCTCTTATTTTTAAGGGACTTTACATGAAGAAATTTTCATTTTTCTCGATTTTCTCGAAAACGGCTCTTAACTTTTTTCTGTAAGATTTGCTCATGGGTTGCTTATACAGTAAAACCTGTCTTAAAGACCACCCCTCTTTAGCGACCACCTCCTTTAAAGACCAATTTTTCTAGGAACCGACAGTAAAACCCATAAGGCCCCTGTTATTTGTACCCCTATTAAACGACCACCCCTCTCCTTGACCAACGACCAGAGTTTCATTTTCGTTAAACTCCTCTAAAGCGACCAAAATCGTAAAAAATATTTACTCAAATGGTAGACATTAATCAGCATTTGAACAGAAATACTGATGTGGGCACTGCAAAGACGTCTCTTCAATTTTCAATACAGTACTTTTACAAGAGTGATGGACAGAAATGTGAATATGGTTGAACAATGCTTTGGGCTGTTTTCCCTTTCGCCTTCTGGGAAATACCTTACAGTAGATAGCGTACAAGTACCGTACAGCGCACGGCGTGAACAGGACACATTCCAATCTCCTACCTCTGACCTGCTTGTTTCAATACCCTTAAGAATTCATGCCATTATTATCTACATGATCACAGTGACTCAAGGGGTAATTCTATTTCTTATGAAAACGTTTATTCAGTGGACATGAGGGGGTTTCTGAAATTCTCGATTCTAAGAAACATGCTGGACGAGTCCCTTTCATTGTCCTCCATGCAAAATGTAATGTAGGGAAAATAGATGTGTCTTTCTTTTCCTGGAATACATTACCCCGTTATACTGTAAATAGAGGCTCGGTGTTCTTGGCTTGCATAGATTAAAGTGTCTGATTGTTGTGCTGCAATTTGAAATACAGTAAAAGTAAGTAATAATCAACTGTGTGTTATATAATACACCTATTGTATTGTACCGCATTTATTCTATTGTATTTTCAGTTTCAAGACATAAAAATGCATTCCCCCTATTAAGAGACCACCCCTCTTAAAGACCACTTTTCCGTGGAACCAGCCTTGGTTGTTATATAGAGGTTTTACTGTACTAAGAACTAAAACTTTTATTTGAAACTTTTTTTTTTAATTGTCTGAAGGGTAATTATAAGCAACCCACTCTGAAATGAGCGCTTTGCAATACGGCCTCTTGTAACTGAAAATCTTAAGAAAACAAAATTTTGTATTTGTATTAGATACCTTTTGGGGATGTGACACTAAGATTGGTGATGACTTTCTCTTATTTTTAAGGAGCTCGTGATTTTCTCAAATACAGCTCTTACGATTTTCTTTACATTTTACACATGGGGTTCTAATACTAAGAGATAAAACTTTTATTTGAAACATTTTTGTGAAAAAATTGTCTGAAGGGTAATTATAAGCCACCCGCTCTGAATACATTCTCTTTGCAATATTTCCTCTTTGTTCTATATCAGAATATGAAGTGTGTAAAATGCTTCAATTAGAGAAAGTTAAAAAGTACATTAATCTGATTTTATTTGGGTTATGTATCCTTTGGGGATGCGATGTGATGTGGTAACGACATCTTCATTTTTACAACCAAATTACATGAAGAATATGTCATACATAATAATTATATTATGCTAAGAGGCTGACTTTTCTTTGGGCAGTTTTCACTAAATTTTAACTTAGCAAACTTGTACTGCCGTGGTAAATAAATAAACAAAGTTCTTTGTGATTACCAGTGGGCTCTAGCAATGCAGTTTTCACTAATCAATTCTTACTGACTCCACTGCCAGAAGGCTTTCATCATTAATTTGTATTGCATCTCCTGTACTTCAAAAATGACAAACTATGGACACACTATGGACATACTTTTGAGGTAGGTAGCAGAAAAAATTTGGTTTACATCTTGTGTGGAAAGCTGTTTTCTTGCGGGTTTTCTCACGCATTTAAATTTCTCTTTTAAAAATATAGCTATACCACTACTACCCTGTTTAAATAAGTTATGTATATTACCTCTGGATTAACCAAATACGTGGCCATTTCATGCTTTAACACATATTACTCAGGGTATGTTATCTCAATATGAAAATATATCGTTACTTATTCCTAAGTCCTGTTATACTAACCAAAACATTATTCCCATGCGAACCATCTGTGAGATGGGACAAGGGAGTGATGCATGACTGTGTAGTAGCCAGAGGTTCTTGAACTAACTTGTGATATACTAAGTTGACCATGATTGTCATGGGAACATATCTATGATATGAAATGAGGGAAGTTTTTAGGTAGATTTCGAAGAAAAATCTACCTATTGCAATGGATACCACTTCATGATTTTCGAAAAATTCTTTCATATCTTTACGTTTCATGCTCCCCCAAGTACGAAACCACCGCCCGTTCAAAAAATAATTCTGTGATATTTATATATATATATTTATATATATATATATATATATTTATATCTTTACACGATAGCGGCCGTAATTTTGAAGATATTTGAACCAAATTTTAATATGTTATTTCTAGGCCCAATAGTTCGGACAAGTTCGTTAATGAGCAAAATTGGCCCAAGGGGGTGGTCGGGGGAGGGGGTTGAAATTTTTAAAAATGTATATCTCGGCTCCTATGAAGTATAGAGGGAAACTTTGTTTGAATAAATTAGAGTACTCGCTACGGAGTTCACAGTGACACCAACGATTCGGGGGTTCGAGTGAGGGTGGGGGTGGGGTGGGGGATGAAAATTCGAAACTTTTGAAACCACGTCTTGTGGGGTATCGTTGAAAAGCTCTTGATGAGTACTCTACAAATAAATAAATAGTTTCTTTATAGCTCTCATATGACGCGAGATTTTAATGTTTGAAAATAATAACACTTAAAAGAATTATTATAATATCATAATTTTGTCTTGTTTAGCGGCTTTGCTAATTTTATTCATTGTTGATCTTGCGCACGGCCTCCCAGAATATTATATCCTATTCTTGTTGTCAAAACAAATGATTGTAGGCTCTTCCTCTTTACTGCAGGTTTGCCATGCCAAGGCTAAAAAAGAAGAGTGCTGCGCAGCGATAATAAATTAAACCAAAAGCACTTTGAAATCTACCTCAGCCTGTAGGCCTGCCTAAAGGGATTTTTTGAACATGTTTTACAACCAGTACTAACCAGACCATGATTTCATAGGACATACCTAAGTATACATGAGACAAAGGAGGATTTACTGTCACTGGCTTCCTCCTCCATTCGCTGTTTAATTTTCAAGCATGTGGAGTCATTAATTAGGTTGTAGTATTGGTTATGTGAAGACCGTGTACCCACACGGCATCAGAATTTGTCTTCACAGCTTCAGTGGACCCAAACAGGATCCTTGGGGCTAAATCCCATTAGTAAGGTGGATGTTCCAACATGGGGATCTTGTACATTGCCAAAAACTGCTTCACTAACTGTGCATTGTGTGCAGGTAAAAAATCCGGTTGTCATTCTTTCATATTTCAGGTCTTCTTCTCACACATTCACTTAGGGTTTCCAGAACATCCTTAGTACACCTGATTAACTGTCTGGCCTTCCGCAATTGCTCTATTGATCAGGCAACAATCTCTTTGGATATTTTCATGACTTTTTCATTATTACCCTCAGTTTTTGTGAGGGTCAGCCAGAGTGTAGATTGCCTGTGACCTCTTCTCTTCCCTCTTTAAATTACTTTAATTGGTCATAAACTTTAGTGTGTTATAGACAGTCATCACCATAAACTTCTATCAACAATTTGCATGTTTATGTCATGGATTTCCAGTTATTTACAAAGAATTCAGCTGTTTTTCCACTTGACTTGCACATGCGCAGACTTAACTTCTTTTTTATGCCCTAAGACTGTAACATAAATTAGTAGCGAACAGACACGAATCTTCTAGGTTCTTCTGGATATGACTCATGTGAGGTTTCTCAAACCACAACCACAATAGAATAATTTTGAGTCGTTAGGGAAAACAAAACAATTTAGCATGTTTACTGCTGTATATTACTGCAGTAAGAACAACCAATGTTAAATTCTCTGTCGTGCCACCATTCAATGAGCTGACAGAATACCGTTTTTTTAACTTTTTTTTGCTACAGAGCTATACACAGTTGCTTTAAAAACACATGGAACCTAATACGTCTGCGAGTAGTACCAGTTCTGGTTAGGACTACTAGTTCTGTACATGAAAGCTTTGCATTGTGATATGTTAAAATTGTTTATAAACAATAGATGAGATGGAAAATTGTGATGATGATGATGATGATAATAAGCATAATAATAAGATAATAAATTTATTATTATAATAATAATATTAACTTAATTGTGTTTGCAATAGGATAATAACTTCATTGAATAATAATAAGATGTAAAGAAAATTGAAAACTTAATTCTACCCAGCTTTTTATAAACAATGTTTTAAAATTTTTATTTGCATGTATTCTATAATTTTAGCACCCCCAAATTAAAATCCTGATTTTTTTACATACTAATCTAATAAGATTTAATGAATATGTAGTAGTTAGGAGTCCTTTATCCTGAGTCATTACTCATAATCAGAACATGGCCACTTGGGGATATTAGCTGTATAAGAGCATGGACAAATACCTATGAGGTGAGACAAGGAAATATTTGTGAATATTTTTTACATACTATTCAGACCATGATTGTCATGGGAACATATCAGTTTATATGAGATGTGGAGAATTTATTGAATATGTAGTAGTCAGGCGTCCTAAATCATTAAACAGTAACCAGAGCATGGTCGCCTCTGGGGATTCTAGCTGTAAAAATAAGTTCTCCATGACTGTAACAGAAATAAAATCCAGGACATTCTCACATGCATAATACATATCAGGTATCACTCAGAGTGTGTCTATATTAGCTGGCTGTTTTGCAGCACTGTGCCTGTATTTGCTGATTATTTTGCAGCACTGTGTCTGTATTCGCTGATGTTCATGCGATTCGCCATCAGAGTACAGCCTCGCAACATGCTTCTCTTCGGCTGCCACTTCACAAATGAATGCGCTCAGATTGTCCAGTTCAGTCGCTTCTTCAACTACCACTATCTTGGAGGAGCAGAGAAGCAGGCAGAATTAGAGCAAAAACAACATTAGAACACTAATCAATCTAGATAGAGTCTCTACATAGATATACAAATACAGTCGCAGGAGTGTATAAAATATAATCCTAGTGAAAACATATCCTATCGCATTTGTTGCTGTTTTGCACAATGAAGTTCTTCTTCAATCCAAATATATAGCTATGCCAAACGAAATAACAGTCACCAAACTTGTGTATGTTGTACACCATGGTACAGTTTACCTTATTGCTTTGTAAAAGCATGAATGTGTTCCTTATTCTGTCTTTATAAATGCAAAGTTGCCAGTAAGAGAGGAAGTACACTTTTGACTCAAAGAATAAAATTAGAAATACTTAATATTTCATGTTTCAGAATCTTGCAGACGTACGGTATTGAAGTAAAATCTGGCATGGGCAATCTGCATTGGATGTATATTATTGAGCGCTTATTTTTTTTTTTTTAAATGTAGAAATTATTTAAATGTTACAACAAATTTTTTTCAGTCTGACAGCAATTATATACAAGCATAATTTGTAATTATTTAATAAATTCATACTTTGAATTATTAGTGAAACCCGTATCTACAATATACATACAGTCTTTGTCATATGTCTTCCAGAAGTTTTATATTCTGTTATAAGGGTAATGAAAATCTCACATTTTTCTGGGCCAAAAAGAATGAAAAGAAAAAGTCGCTTGAGATAGAAAGATATCTAGTTTAAGTTGTTCAGGTGGCTCTACTACACAATCATGCAAACTCTGTTATGGTATCTGAGGTTTCTCAACCTCAAGACCTGAATCCAAGGGTGATTGAGGTGTCTTGTACAAAATATAGAAAAATAATTTCTGAGAAAATGAACACAAATCAGAAGCATATTTTATTGGGCTTAATTGTTAAAGTACATATCTAAGTACATGTTTATTTTTAAGATTAAAGTCCAGAATCCTCTTTTTTTTACTGTAATGTAAGTTACCGGTATGAGTTAATTTTTTGTTTTTGTTTAAAAGTTTGTCCATGAATGGCTTGAAATTAGAAACACACAAAAGTAAGTTGTTTTCAAACAACAGGGGATAATTCCTGTGTTCAATTTTCAATAGTCCTATTTTCATGTAGGTAAATATCAAGGCTATATTTCTGTTTTCACTTTGCCAGAAAAAAAGTACCGGTAAGTTAAATCTGCAATGTAAACTGTAGTAATGTTTTATTAACTGATAATTTGATGAATTTATTGTGGGAAGCTCACAACTGCAATAATGTTTTTATGAAATTACTTTAATACCAGTACCCACATATTTTAGAAATCCTCATCATTTGAGAAATAAGTTAATCTACAGTTGAATTTACAACTCTCATAAATTAATCTTCATGCTCTCCATCATGTGGCCAATAAATGCTGTTTTGTTAATCCATATTTATTATTATTATTATTATTATTATGTTTATTGCATTGCAAAGTACTAATTTTATACATATGCTGGTTTGGGAAATGCTGTAGAACTGGTAGTTTATTTTGTTATAAACTCTTTGAAAAGAGTGAATACTACAAAATACAGCGTAATTATTTTTTTAGTCTCAGAGGTGTACCCCCTCAATTAAACTAAGTTGTGGAAGTAGTTGTATAGCTGCAAACACAGAAGGACTGACAGATGTGATTAGCACGCTATGTGTAAAAGTGATCGCAGCTGATTACTAGTGGAATTACCACCTTCTCTGAGATCAATTCCAGCTGTAGTTCTAATTTATGTAAAATAAATAACTATTTATACCCTTATTATTATTATTTATTTATTTATTGAATATACAATTACTTAAACCCTATTCCACCCGGAGGTATATTAGGGTTATAGTTACAAGACAATATATTTGCAATATTACTACTTATTATCCATAGGCTGGATGCAGGCCTTACTACTCTAAGAAAACAAGATAACTAATATATTATATTATAAAAGAAAACTATAACATCTTAAAAATAGAACACAAAAACTTTTGGAATTCTCTATAACAGCATTTTTTCCTAAAAATATCAAAGAGTGGTTTATCTAATTTCTTTTTACAATAATCTAAGTGTGTGTCCAATATTCTTCTTTTATGCTCTAGGACTGGGCAATGAAAAATTAAATGTTCAACAGTTTGTTGTTCAGTACATATACATTGATAACCGTTCTGTCTTTGGATCATGAAACGTTGAAAGTAAAAACCAAATTTGCCATGCCCAGACAGAAACTGAGTGAATATGAAGTCTGGTTTTACACTCGTACAGCGTAGGCGACACTCAACTGTTGGAAAGAAGATTTCTCTCGTAGTGGTCCCTTTGGAGCTGGACACCCAATGCTCATTCCAAGCAGTCCTAATATAATCTCTAAGTTTATTCTTAGCATAAGATAGGGGACACAATTTGTAGCTAAAATTTAAATTCGAGGTCGCAGCATTTTTTGCCAATTCATCAGCTCTTTCGTTCCCTAATGTGCCCATATGGCCTCGTACCCAGGATAAACAAACGTGTTTCTCGTATGATATTATCTTAGTTCTAATTTCTGCTGCCAAGGCATTTAAATTGAACTTGTTGTTTATAGCAGTAAGTGCAGTTTGTGAGTCACTGAAAATGCAACAGTCAGAATTTTGAGATTTAGACCATAAGACAGCCTCCTTTATAGCAAAGAGCTCTGCTTGTACAATTGAGCACTCTGTAGAGAGTCTGGCCATTTGTGAATACATTTCCCTACCACAACAGAACACCACGAAAGCACAACCGATTTTATCCACCATTCCTTCTCTGCAGAATTTTGAACCGTCTGTAAAAATCTCCAGATTGTGATTCCTGGTACATCCATTGTTATTAACGAAATTATTGAAGTAAGCAGGATGTCCGGCAGTAGTAAAGTGTGCTGGTCTTTCGATATCCAAACGCAAGATTGCGTCTTCATATGTGAAGCCTTTTCGGAGCAGCGTAGTTTCTGCTTTTGCAATACCAGACAAATATAAAGGCTCAATGCCCGCAATTACTAAAGCGGCATCTGTGGAAACAGTTCTATATGCTTTAATAATCCTCAGAATAAAGCCTCGTTGTATTTGTGCTAATTTATGCCGAGCCCAGCTCATATCAAAACATTTCCTAAACACCGAAGCACAATACAACACTAAAGGTTCAACTGCTGCTCTATAGATAATTTTCAGAACTTCTGCATTGAGACCCCACGTTGGTCGAGAAGCAAAAGCCAGTTTATTGAGTAGAGTGTTGGATTTGCTAGCAACATTGTCAAAGTGAGGTCTAAATGTCATTTGTTGATCCAAGATTACTCCTAAGTAGGACATCTGATCTACAATTCGAATGTGTTCCTGATTCATTTTAATTATTGGCTTATTATTAAGACCTCAATATTAGTGCATTTAAGTTACTATATTTTATGGTGTATAAGATGTACCCCAAATTTAATGCAATTTTTCAGGAAAAAACAAAATTGAAGGTAGAAGAATGGCAGTTTTCATTACTTGAACCATAATTTATTTATTATGGACACACAGTATACATTCACTCGTTAACTCAATTCGGGTTAGGTAATTTCACTGGCATTCCCTAACTTTGCAAGAAGTCACAAGAAGATTATGTATGCTGTTGCTTTATCTGGCTCATCAAAAGTTCTTGGAATATCAAATGGAGTGCTTGGAAATCTTAGTAGTAAAAAGAGAACATGCAAGGCTTTGGGAAATAAAACGCACAACAAATCTTTGCCTTGATTATATAAGGTTCACTCCATTTTTAAGACCTATTTTATGAGTAAATAAGAGTGTCTTACACACCGAAAAATATGGTGCTATAGTGATGTGCTCCACTGCCATATTTTTTTTGCTCATCATTAACTTTTTACGGTATGCAGGGTTTTATTGTTGTAAGTAAGCACAGAAAAAAGAACTAAATTCACTACAAGTGAGATATATGCATAGCAAAGAGCCAAGTTACACAATTTAGCACATATTAATGCCGAAGTCATAATTCTGTACCAAATGTAATTTTTAATAGGCAGTTCTCCCTTTCTGTCTTTCCAAAGAAGAAAGTAATGATTACTCTGTTTCATTTGTTATAATACTTTCACCTTATCTTTCTGCTTTCGGAATTGCACAGGTCTTCTGCAATGAGCAGGATATGAATTTCATATTGACTTCGTTACTATAAGATTGGTGTTGTCACCTCACAGGGAACCTCCTTCCATTATTAATTACCATATTTACTCATGGATAAACCCCACTCTTGTATTAGACCCCACAATTGTAAGGCTTTTTAAATAGCTGAAGCCCAAAGACAGAGCCAAAAATGTGTACACTTCTGGGGAGCCAGAGAGATTGTTGGCATATCTGTGTTCAACCCACTGATAGTGAAATGTTGACTTGCCGTTCTCTTTTGCTAATTCAGCAAAGCAGCACAGTAGAAAAATGACCTTCAGACCTTTTTGGCTCAGTAGGAGGGCATTACATTGCTTTCAGTTTCAATATCTCATGTAGAGGTTCCATCTTTTTCTTACGGAAAAATTTGGCAAAGAATGTGGATTATACTTGAATAAGTACTGTACTGTATGGCTCATTTTAAAATCTTTTGAGGTGCAGAATATGAAATTGCACTTAAAAGTGGCATAATTCTAACATTCTTATTGTCCCGTTTTTTTATTATTCATGCCTGTTACAATCCCAATTAACACTGATAATAATCGGCAGTTAGCTGTATGAGATTGGCACTTAATTTTCTTGCACTTGCACATAGCTTGAGCACCTAATTTTTTTTATGTGTCTATCTGTTGTTGAAGACCTATCTATACGTTAAGTTTGAGGGTTACTTTCAACATGATAATATGTAAGATTCTCCTTATCAGTCGGCAAAATGCTTGGTTAGTGGATATAAACATTTTCACATTCAAATTGGGTAAACTGGTTCTAAATTATCCTACAAATAGCTTTATCATAAGAATACAATGCAGGTTACTATTAACTACCCTGTGGTAATGTTGTGGAAAGCTTGGGTGTGCCACACAGCATATTGCAATTCTGATTAGCAAATTTCATTCATTACAATCTAGATGAGAGGTTGAGGGAAAGTTTTTCTTGCCTTCCAGTATTGTTTAAATTCATTAAATATGATTTGAAGTAAAGAACAGTATAAAAGAAAATAACACATGTAATGTAATTTCACATAAGTTTTTCAAAATTCACATAAAAGAATTCTCAAAATTCAAAGTACGGTAACAAATCTTTTGAAATTCAGAAGCAAGAATACATAAATTGACAAAAAGCTATTATTTACATTTTCATGTGTTTGCGTTATATTTCAAGCAATGAACCTCAGTTCTCAAGTCTTTAGTTTGTTCTGTTTTGCCATTGTCATTGTATAATTTTATTTATCTGGTTTAAAAACTGAAAAAGGAAAACAAAGGCATAACTTCTTTATCAGTTAATGCATTTTTTATGTAGTAGGAATGTTGCTTTGAACTCATAGTTGTAAAAAGTTTACTAAACAAATTATAATAAGCAATGCATTGGAGAAACCAGAATTGCATAATTATTATTATAAACTTAATGCCACTAATAGATAATAGTTTTCACTGTAATAGAACAAGTTCGGGAGTTAAAAGATCCATTGGGCTGCCCAGGATCTGACACGGATATATAGGCCTACAAGAGAACTGGAAAGTGTTCTTGCCTACCATATATATATACACACACAGATATATTTATATATATATACTGTACACAGGTTATATCGTAATCCCAAATCGAAATGGTTGAAAGTTTATGATAACAGAAGCAAAAATGTTCCAGCAAACATGGGTCCGCAAACAAGCCATGTGCAAGATTTATTATTATAAATGTGTGGTTATGAGCAGCCGCTGACTTCATTAAGAAACATTGTCCTAATTAGTACAAATGAATTTGAAAAGTAGACTTTTTGTGTAATGGCCATTCTAAGTTGTCTCATGATTCTCTCATAGCTTAACAAGGAATACAGTTCTACTTTAGTATGTTACTTTTATTAATACTTTACACTCTTCCTGTTAAAGGAGGTGTTCTGTGTGATTCTCGAGTCTTACAATAAATAACAATATATTTTCTGAACACATCGAAAGGGAAACTTCTTTTCTCTCTCCAAGCAATATTTATATTCTGAAAAGCTCCTTTTCACTTCATATGATGTCATGGGCACAAACAAAACTCCACGGTCTTTCCCTGCACATCATACGTCCTATAGTTGTTGTCATGTCAAGCGACTGTACTCACCCTTTTCACTCTACTCATGATACCGCATAATAGTCGACTTGGTTTCTTGCTATGAACATGTATGCCTCATCTCTAATTGTGGTTAATCATCAATCAAAGTTATCTGGAATTCAAAGTTATCCAACATAACCTCTCAGTTAACTGAGCCAAGAAGTTAAAAAGGAAATCGAAAATTTCAGATACTTTACACCTGGTCTCACTTGTGTCTTGTTATCTTGCTGTACTAGTTATTTGTTGTTTGTACAGTTCAATTTATTGTTATAACCACGTATTTGTAGCCATTATACATGACTATTTTGTAATTGATTATTTATTTTGATGTTACCGAAACTGGGCATCATGTAGTAATTGTTTTTATATTCAGTGGACATCTTGTTGTAAACCGACTGAGACTGTATTTGTATATTTATGTGTACATAGTTAAAAGTAGCTTGCCGGTGATCACAATTTAGTACCTGAAATATGTGCACAAGCTGCTGTTGGCAATATTGTTATGATGGGCAGGTCCCAGACAACTTGTTGATGCTATGTATACCCAGTGCACACAACAAACCTCTGGTGTCTTCAGTAGACATACACCATGGCTATGTAGTAAAAAAAATAATAATTTTCTCCCACATGATCACTATTGATAGAAATTCCCTAGGCGGATTATGTGACCATCATAAATGCTGGCTGAGGAGATTATCATATGTAATATAAAAAGTAGTTCTGAAACAGCAGATAATGAGCAATGCAGTTCAAAATACAATTTACATTTACAAATCATACCCTCATCACATTTATCTCTTGAGAGTGCAATTTACATTTACAAATCATACCCTCATTACATTTATCTCTTGAGAGTGAAAAAATCATACTTCTATTCAAAAGTACTTGACACACTGGAGGTTTGCTGTGCACTATGATAGCTTGTATGTGAATGAAGAGAGTATATTTTGATAGTTAGAAAGAAAGGAAAGTATATTGTACTTCATTGCAGATTGGTATACATTTGTTGATCCATGAAATGAACTTAAACGTGAGTTGATATACACGTTTTAATTTATAAAGAAAGGTTAGAAATGAAATGGTCTACAGTTGTTAATCTATCAGATAAAGTTCAAAGTGATTTGGTTTGTGCTTTTAATCAATGGGGTGAGATTAGAAGTGAGTGGCACAGAAAATGTTGGAATCCTGTATGCAACATGCATTGTCTGTATTTACAAAAGCAAGACCGCGCTCAATAAATCAATATGTTAATTTTAAAGAGTTTATGTATTCCCTTGAACAATTGGGGGTTTATATAGCTCATATCTGGATATTTTATCTTCATCTTTTCTTTAGGAAAAAGGCCAAATTTCATGTTACCTCATTCTTCAAAACCTGTAAAACATATATCATTGTAATAGTATTAAAATATATTATAATTAACTTTATTTACGATGGATACACTTTTAAGGCATAACTACACGACGTTTCGGTTCAGCCCTCGAACCTTCCTCAGCAGTGAGTCACCTGAGGAAGGTTCGAAGGCTGAACCGAAACATTGTGTAATTACGCCTTAAAAGTGTATCCATTGTAAATAAAGTTAATTATAATATATTTTAATACTATTATTGTATTATATACAGTGGATATCCGAGACCAACCATGATGAATTGTCATATATCATTCATTCATAGTGTTCTGCCCAAGGGCAGGTCTTTCACAGCAAACTCAACATATTCCACTCTTCCCTTCTCTCAGTCTTCCTTTTTGTATCTGCATATAGTCCATTTATTTTAATGTTGTCTATCATCTGGTATCTTCTTCTGCCTTGAACTTTCTTCCCATTTATCATCCCTTCTTTGGCATCCTTCAGCAGACAATTTCTTCTTAGCTAATGTCACATCCAATTTCTTTACCTGATGGTGTCCAATAAAACTCTTCTTTATCCTACTCTGTCTAGCACATCTTTATTTTTACTTTATCTGTCCATGGTGTATGCTCCATTCTTCTCCATACCCAAATCTCAAATGCTTCCAGTCGTTTTTCCTCATTCTGCCGTAATGTGTATATATGTACATACATATATGTATATAATTTCATGTTATCTCGTTCTTCAAAACCTATAAAACATATATATATGTAAGCACCTTCTTCTTGTAAGGAATATTCTAAACATAATTAAAATTGCTAAGATGTTCACACAGAATTCATCCTGTAAGTTATAGAAAATATTTGTGTCATCAGTATACAGAAGCATTTTACCAAACAATTTTAAATTAAACAAATAGTTCACACACACACACATACTTTTATTAGGAGATTTTTGCTCTATGGATTCAATTTTTCCTATTACAGCATGAAATCTCCCAGGGATTGGCCGCCACTGACTTCTAAGATTAGAAAAAAATTCAAAACAAAGGAACTTCGTTGTTAACACTGTAGTGAGTAGTTATGAATAAAAAAAGACTAATGCAGTGGCGACCAGTCATGTGATTAGTCTGTAAATTTTGCAGATTATGTAAACACTAAATTGTGATGTAGCTGTTGATGAATGATTAAAAATCAGGTTTTTATCGATCACTAAGAAGGCATGAAGTCAATTTAATGAAAATCTTAACCCCATTTCGCTTAATTATTGACTTATGAGCACCAAATTATAATGACTTTAATGCCCTGTAGCATACACATTTTACGTCATAGAGCAAAAATCTCCTAATAAAAGTTGCTTGTCTAAGTCCCCTCTATATACAGGTAGAATATTTCGGTGTTATTTATTAACACCCTGTATATATATATATCTTGAAGAAGAGTGGACTCAAGATAGATCCTTGCTGTACTCCACACTAAATAGAGATTTAGACAAACATATTGCTTCCACTTACTCAAATAACTTTTAAATCGTACTAACGATCATCCGCTTACCCCTTCACAATTCAATTTCTCTTGTAATATATCATATTCTACAGTGTCAAAAGCTTTTCTTAGGTTTAAGAATAAACCCGATGCTAAGCTATTTCCGTCAACTGATTTTTGTATTTGATCGAGAATGTCAAATAGAGTAGTGGCTGTACCCCTTTTTGATGTAAACCCATATTGCATAAGATCAAAGAATGTATTCTTATGTAAGAAATTTTCTTGTCTTATTTTAACAAAACTCAAAACCATAAGATACTATTTAGTTTAGAATTACTGGGGTACTTTTTATTTCCTCTATTTGAAATGGGCACCACTCGTGCAGTTTAACGTTTAGAAGGTTCAGTTTGTCAGCCTGTCATCTCTTGTCTAGCGGTATGACGTCACACCTCCAACATCCAATCACGAGTTTCTTCATAATACGAGGACAGAAGAATTCGCTAGATCGTGGTATAAAAGAAACTGCATCGGTGGGGGTGGGTGGGGCGGGATATACTCATCCGAAGGGGAGACTTATATTTGAATTTTCCCATGATGGTTTCCATGACCGGAGCCGCTTCTTCTTAATACAGTAGCTGTTCAGTTTATATCACGAGGCTGAGTGCACCCCGTTCCAGACGTCCGTACAAAGAAAAATCCGAGGAGGTACCGGGGATCGAATCCGGGCCTGCTGATCCGTAGCCAGCGACGCTAACCACGAGGCCACGCAGGTAGCCATCGATATTAACGATAACAATACCTACATTTTGCTTCCAATATCCCATCCCTACATGGTATAGACTACATCGCTCTCAAAATTAGTTTTCAGGGACGAATTATTTAGGTCTAAAGATTATAAGGGTAGATACGTACAGATTTTAAAGTAACGAAGTATGCAGATGTAAGACATCTTAATCATGAGAGGGGAATTAGTTATATTAATTATTCACTTCCACTGTACATCAAAATATTTTGCTTTATTTTCGTGGTTATTGATGAATACAAAGATAAGCTGTATTCTTGCAGCGTTAGAGTGGGAAATTGAAATTTGTTCATGTTATATTTTCTATTCTTGAAGTGTGGCTTTGGCGCCGAGTTCAAATCTGCATTGTAGCCGTCACGTCACAATTATCTACCTAAAATTTCGGCCGTTAAAATAACAAAATAATGTTACGGGTTCAGAATGTGAATATTCGTTTAAATTAAATGAAACATGAAAATGTATGTAATAATTTTGTGAAATTTTTATGCTACATTCTCAGATTTTGGTATATAGTAGAGCTATACTGACTCCACCGCCGTCTCGAGAATTACAGTTTAGAAGGCAGTGACTGACTCAGAATCACACCTACTTAGCATACCTTATGGCTTGCACTAATGAATGATTTAATGAATGATATTAGTTTTTAATAAAGAATAATGTTATATTTTAACCTAACACCTTGTTTGATTGTTTGTCATGTTTACTTTGGTATAAAACACACATGCGTAGTGCGCTCCAAGACAAAAGAATCCATGAAATGTGTATTTTATGGGAAGTTGTGTTATATCAAGAAGAATAAACTATCTTATGACCGAACATCACAAAGCAAAGCTGAAAATTGATATTTGGGTATGCATTGCTGAGGTAAGATTCGTGTCGTAGTGTTGTTATGACGTGGCATTGTTGCGTGGCGCACCCCCCGCGCCGGTCTCCACAATGGACTCGCCCGCTTGCTTTTGACCCGGCCGCTCCCATTACGTCGAGACGCATCGGGAGAGTCGGACGCGAGTGAGTGCAGATGTACACCAGGTAATAACGTGACGGGAGGGGCGGTGGACGAGATGACCCCATGTGTATCCTGACGACTGTCGTGCGTGTGTACAACATGGCTGCCATCAGCCTAAGGTTCGCTCAAAGGTGAGTCAGTGTCAGTTCTGTGTCTTCCACCCTGCCGCTGCTTTTCTGCATTTCACTTGCGTGTGTTTCCCCACTCACCCTCTTGCATCCCTTGTCGTTGCCCATCCCTGGGCCCAACCCATTCCCATGGTCCTATTTGGCCCTATTTCTGCAACAATGTAGCCCATAAAGGCTGATCCAGTGGCCCATGGAGGGGCGTGGCGAGTGTTTCACTTCTGTTGTCGTGTGTATCAACATATCGCACACTTGCTGCAAAAGTGACACAACTCAAAAATCGTAGTTTTTGAGTTATCTATATGAACAAGCTCCAGAAATGCTCCTTCACCGATCATAAAAAGCGTATCTATCTAACTTCGCAACTTGGCCGTCAGATGTCAGTTATGTCTCTTTTATTGCTTGAAGTTGTACCACGATTACATCTACAACAATGACTTATTTTTAGTTGAGCTGTAATTCTCGTAGTGAACGGATGACAGTAAGAAAATACAAAATAGTCTTATTTTGAGATGTGTCGCTTTTATGACTTGAAGTCACAAGGAAACCGTGTTGTATTTCAACTTGTGTCACTTTAATTGATCAAGGTAAAAACATAATACTAATTTATTTAGAGTTATGTCCATTTTGAAGAATTATTTTAGGATATTTCGAGTTACGCCATTTTTTATGACTGAACCTAAAAGCTCTACTTCTGTGCTTTGATGATAAAAATAAGGCTATTTTCTGTCGGAAGTATTTTCAGCTGTTCAACGTGAACAGTTCATTATTGATTACAATTTCAGCTGACTAATAATGACCAGATTATTTCTGGTATTTCTAGTTGTGTCACTTTAGAAGAAGTATTTAGTGTTGCCTCGAATTGTGTCGTTTTTCTTGAATTATATAAACATTGTTTGAGTAATGTCACTTTTAATGATTGTACTTAAGTGGGTTTTTTTCTCTCTCTTTTTCATAGAGAATAATTAAGTTTCTATCGATCCGTGCGGTGAAAATGTTATCTATGGCAGCTAAACAGTACAAGGAGAGTCAAGATTTTGATATTACTCTGAATAGGTATCGTCCTATGTGTACAGAATCAATAGTTATTGGAACCACCTTTGAACCAGATGGGAATAATGTTGATGTTGTTACCTAGTACAAGTAGGTCTGAAGGTCCTATTCGTATGCGTTTAAAAAAAATTTAATTGAAGAAGTACTGTGCTTCTCCAATCAATACACAGTAGTACGGACGATACTGATGAATTAGATGACGACTCTGTAGATGATCCAAATTTCAGTGCCAGTTCTGACAGCGCAAATGAAACTGGTGTTCAAACAGAAGCTGAAATGCAGAATTAAAAAGGGAAAAAAAGGAAACAGAGACCTGAAACTTGGCAGTCACAAAAGCAAAAGCTTTGAGAAATTCTGGAAAATCATACGTGTCATCCTCTAAAACGAGAAAGGAATTTCAAGAAAGAAAAGTGCGTCCACCATGTAGAGAGAATCGCAGATTACGCTGAATTTCGACAGTATTTTTTTTTTTAAGTAAAACTTCTTTAGGGGCGGTAGAGGGTAATTCGGGAAAATCAGTCACACTAAAACCTTCACGAAATCAGTCACAATCAGTCACACTAAAACCGTCACGAAATCAGTCACACTCAAAACCGAACGAAATTACTTACTTGTTTCGGTGCGGACTGCACAGAAAACAATCAACTCAATGATTAGGAGTAATCAAAGGAAATTTTTCCGACCTTACTTCCTCAATGGCAATAGACAATTCCTAAGCAATCTAAAGGTATATTATCTATTTTATAGGTTCATTACCGCGCAAATCCAAAATTAAGAAATACAAATTTCCAAAATTAAAAATAAAAACCAAATTAAAAATGATAAAATCCAAAATTTAATAAACAATAAAATTTAAAATTTAAAAATCCAAAGATAAAAAATTAAAAATAAAAAAATAAACAATTCAAAGATCGAAAATTAAAAAAATCCAAAATTAAAAAGTCCAAAATCCAAAATTAAAAAAGTCCAAAAACCCAATATTAAAAAGTCCAATAATGCAAAATTGAAAAATCCAATAATCAAAAATTGAAAAAATAAAATAAAATAAAGTTTTACTTCTGTCGCGTGGCGTTCCACGCACTCTTTTTTTTTTGTTAATAATTATTGAAGTATTGCAGATTTGCAGATGCAACGGGAATTTATAGTTGCACACACTCACCCTATCAAACCCCAGTATCGCTATTCAACCACGCAGGAGTTTAAAAATTTGAATTCAGCATTCTATTTTGAGGTAAATAAGTCACGAATCAGGGTTTGTAAGTCATTTTTAAGGCCTCTCCTGATATAACTTAAATGACAGACCTATTTGAACAGCTTTGAAAAAGATAAATGAAAGAGGATTCGTTGAGGGTGACAAGAGAGGAAAACATGGCAAACACCCCACGGTGGATCGTGAAATAAAAGACAGTGCAAGGAGGTTCATTGATGCTATCCCCAGAATTGAATCTCACTATTTAAGGGCTCAGACTACACGTGAGTTTATTGAGGGCGGAAAAAGTCTAGCAGATCTCAATCGGGATTATAAAGATTGTCGTGAGAAGCAATTCGATTATGTTTAATCGTACATTCAATGGGGAATATAAAATATCTTTCTATGTACCCCGGAAGGATCAATGCGACATATGCGATTCATTTTTAGTAATTCAATAGATATCTCCTATAAGAACAGTTTGTTTAATATGGAACTGCTCTAAAGCTGCTATTATTTTCTGTAGTGCAAAATAAGCACATTCGTAAGACACTGTAATCCCAATTTTGAGATTTCTTCAGTATATTTATCTCTAATTTCCAGAAACTGGTTGTGTAACCTATCCCGAGAAACAGAGTTATACATAGCGGCATAACTTTAAATAATACTATACTAAATCCTATAAGTCAAACATCAAAAGTGGCACATATCCAGCTTTAATTCTACAAAAATGTCATAATTCAAAATAAATGAACACCCTTTCTTTGATTATTGCACTAAAAGTGTCACAACTCAAAAGAAGGGTAGTTCTTTAGTTATGGAACTGAAAATTAGTAAAATAGCACTTGATCTTGGTTTTTTGAGCTGCAATCCTTTTGCTGACGTAGCTCATTGTCAAAATATATTCTTATTTCCTTCAGCATTAGTTTTTCGCGTTTACTGAAAAACTTACTTTTTTGGATTGTGTCACTTTTGCAGCAAGTGTGCGATATGCTTTATTGTTGTGGACCCGTCCAAGGCAGGGCGGATCAATGCTTAAAACCCTGCAACATCTCCTCCCGACATTCTTAAAATTTCAAGCTTTAAATTTATTGATTGGCCGGGAAATTATTGAGAATGTCCCACCCTCCCACACCCTTCATACAAAGAATCAGCCCACTCCCTTTAATGTGCAGTGGCGGCTCGTGTGACCCAGTGACACAGCTCTTTGTTCCGGACATGCTGTAGTGAAAACGAACGTTCCACACTCAGGCGGTGAAAAAGGGATATTTATCTCCTATTTGCACCCAAGCAGCTTGTTGAAACCACCAGAAGTGAAAATCCGAAGAAAAACTATTCAGTTTCAGAATTCAAAATAAGCTGGTTGCAACCTTTTCAATTTCATGTCTCGGTAACCATTAAAAGAAGGCTTCGCAGTCTCATAATTTTGCACGGACAATCTATTAAAAAGTGAGTAGTTAGTGTTTGATTGTGATGGAGGCCACATTTTAGTCAATGACCTTTTATTTAAATTTAATTATTTACAGGCCTTGCTCAAGTCAAAGATCTTCGTTGGGATAGCCATTGTTTACTAAAACTGTGGCGATGGTTACGTCGTAAAGAGATTTTCAGAATTGCTGGGATTTCACTGAAACATTCCACATGAAAGTTCAGGATTTTGTCTATTTCTTGTTATCTGAGTGCTTTTCCATTATAACAGCCAGGAAATGTTCTAAAGATTTCATATCTGGTTAAAATAATTGGAAATTGCTGTCTAGGCAATTGAACATATGAACAAGCAATGTGAATTTCATCCAAACAAATCGGTTTGTTTACTGACTGAATTCTGACTAGGACGACTGGCTAATGGTATGAGCAGAACGTAGCCTACAGTACAGTTCTGAACGAGTGTATTTTCTAACACCTTTCTGTACTAAACACTGTTGTTAATTGTTTAGACTTTAGACTAAAGTCCCAAGCTTTTATAATTATAATTATAATTATTTAGTTGCTCTACAAACAAAAGCTGTAGACTTGATAAGTTTAGATAGAACGATGTATTGATAACAAGTTAGGTTAGAATAGAGTGTAATGTTATTTGGGTTTTCCTTGCCAGTATTCCTGAAGTCTCTACAGGTTATATTTTGGCTATTTAAGCTATTTTCAGTTTATAAAACAAAGGAACAATTATTCTAGTGCTGTTCTCTTAATAAACTGTCATATCGTAGGATCTGATTAGGATGTTTTCTTGTCTGCTCACAATTCCGCATAGGCGTAACGAGGGGGGGGTTTTGGGGGTTTGAACCCCCCCCATTGACTAAAAAAAAGGAAAATTGTATAATTTTTTTAAGTCTGCCCATAAATTACTTAATGCGTAGGAAGCTTAAAACTCGTTATTTTGAGTCTTAATTTTTAAAATTTTCCGGGGAAGGACCCCCGAAAGCTTAAAACTCGTTATTTTGCATCTTAATTTTTAAAATTTTCCGGGGGAGGACCCCCGGACTCCCCTCTCCCACGGGGGTATTCCATACCCCCCAGATGTTATGACCCCCCAGATGTTATAACCCCCCCCCATATGGTCGGCCTGGTTACGCCTATGCAATTCCGGGATGTGATGATAATAATAATCACAAATCACATTCTACTCTTACAGGTTAAAACTGTTTCTCTTTTTAACATTGATTCGTTTCGTCACAGTTGATCTTTCTTTCTTTCTTTCTTTCTTATTATTCGCTGTACATATCGGTGTGGAAAGAAGTTAAGCTGATTCTTTCATACGTAAATTAATGGTGGGTGCAACAATGCCGGATAATCTTATACTGGAAAATCACATTCATTCCGGAGGGTTGGCTAGCCTACGTGAAGTAACTATGTAAACAGTGTTGGTTGGTTTTATTGTTATTTAACGACGGGAGTGTACTGCAACTCAGGCCTATGACCGTAGCCGGTTTCCCTGAATTTTACCCGCAGGAATTCTTTTACATGCCTGTACATCTACAATAATGGGTCGTCGCATTTTGTGCATAACATACTAGCCGGTTACCCGTCCCTCGTACGGGTGAAAAAGTATTTTACACTGTTTTTAGCTATATCCGAGAAACATCAAGACTTCGATTTTAGGGTGCTTGACTTTCTTCCAGAGTATAATCTGTTTATTTGTATACTTTTGCAGTATTGATTGACCTGTATGTATGCTATTATCAAATATTTGATCAAAAGCCAGAGCATTGTCGTATGTGTTAGAAAATGAGTCTGGCAACAGAGATTAGATTTAGATGCTGGAAGAAATATTGTCCAACGCTCTAGCGAGACTGAAAAAAGTTTTCAATTGCCGGTTCACATTCGTACTTTGAATGTATGTTTTTGTAAATTGAATATTTCGTTAAATAGGCCTATAATATCGACATTGAATTGGTGAATTAACATCCAAGGATATTCAGGACTTCAGACACCTTAGTTTGATGGTAGTAACTTATGAATATAATGAAAGGTTCCATGTAACCTTACTTAATTTCAACCAGCCACTTATGGCCATTTAACCATTTCTAGAGCGTAACATTTGAAGGTATATAAGGCTGTAATGCCAAAGGAGCAATTATAAATTGTTTTACATTAGTTAGGCGCTGTATCACAGCTTAGCTAACACGCTTTAATTGTACGGTGGAGTAACTTAAAACAAGCTTTTATACGAGGGCCGTCCACAAAGTAAGTTTGACTGGGTCGTTTACACAAACAAAACGACATTTCATGGAAATATTTATTGCAACAGATATAGTAAGTGTTCAGCTATTTTTCAACATGTCCGCCACAGGAATTGAGACATTTGTCATACCGTGGACCAAGTTTTTTAACAATTGTGTCGTAGAAATCTGACGCCTGGGGTTTAAACCTCTATGTGACAACCATCTCCGCTTCTCTGTCATTTATTGAGGTGTAGGAAAAAATGGAAATCACTTTGAGCGAGGTCCGGGCTGTAGGGTGGATGGACTTTTGCAGGAGACTTGCAGGGAGGTGTTTAAGCCTCCACCCTGCAGCTCGGACCGCTCACCCAGAGATTTTAATATTTTCTTACCCCTCAAGATATGACAGAGAATGGTAGAGATTGACAGAGAAACGGAGGTTATCACACAATGGTTCAAATCCCAGGCGGCAGATTTCTATGGCACATGTATTCAAAAGTTGGTCCCACGTCACAATTAATGTCTCAATTCCAGCGGCGAATATGTTAAAAAAATAGCCGAACACTTGCTGTATAGGCTATTTTGCAATAAATATTTCCATGAAATTGTGTTTTGTTTCCGTTAATGGCCTGTGGGAAAGTTAATGGACGCGCCTCGTATTTGAACAAATAGTATCCCATACATACATAACATAATCGTAAAAGTAACCATACATAGGCCTATTGGTACAGTTTAATCACATATTTCTTCCGCGTTCCCTTCTTCAAATTTTTCGTAATAAAAGCTCAAAATAGCTTTTTCTCACAACACAAACCTAGCTTTTATTAAACCTGCCCTATTGTCCGTTTCAGATGTCTTAAGAAATGAAGTAAACAGTGTTTGAATCGGGACAAAAACATGGTTCACCAGCTAGCAAAACTAGCGTTGATATTTATAGAAATAAAAAGCACTAAAGTGCTATTTTCGAAATGAATTAGGGTAATACTGAACGTATAATGTACAAAGTACTTTCAAAAGTATGTTTGCGTGAGTTTGATCTTTAAGACGTTCACAAATTACAAGGAAATTGTCGACGTGTGAAGCGAAATAATGTGAATTGGGCTTAGGGTTGCAAGGGCGTGGGCTGAACAAGGTTGGCCACTCGCTTCCCAATAGGATATGAGCATTCAAACCGAGGTCGCATACCTCCGTTATAGTTCCGCATCCTTTTCTCTCAAGACATCTGGTATGGACAGTAGAGAGAGAAAAAAAAATCTTTGGTTTTACCAGTAGCCGTGAAATATTGGTGTGCATCGGTTTATTATGCCATTGTTTGTGTTCATTTTAACTGATACTGAATGTTAATGATTATGTTGGTGGAGGTGAGTGAACCACTGTAGTCCTGTAACCTTTACGGGTGTAAAAACTACGTTCATGCAGAAGTTCAGCTCTTTCAGTTTATTACCTCTTGTGACAACTAGGAACAGACAGATAAACCATCACATTTTTATACAGGTATACTATTAAGATATAAATATAATCGAACCCGCGACCTTGGGCATAGAAGCCAGCACCGTACAGACTGCGCCACCCAGGCCGACGTAAGCATTGCTATTTATATCAGTTGGGTGTGGTAGGAGAAAGTCTAAAGAGGCTACATCTGAATCACATTGCACGGGATATCAAAGACAGCAGCGGTGCTTAGCGACCTGTCAATATATCAATAAGCATATGTGTTATTGTTCAAGAGTCTGGACGTGTACAAGGTCTCACTAATTGACTGAATCCAAAAGCATTCCCTACATTGATCTTTTTGTGTGAAAGATCTTACATGTACATTTATCCTTTCAGTGGACAGAACTCTTCTGGAAGGAAATTTAATGCATTAGGTTATTCTTGTTATAGGTAAAATATTACAACGATATAGCCTATTAATATTTCCGGGAAATTATTGTTTATTAAGCTCTGTAGCAAGGTAAAGTATTTTTTTTATTCCTGGCACTGGTGAAATGAGGGTGAGGGGAAGGGCATTCAGAGGTGGGAGTTGTAAAATCAGAGAGACAAACCATCTTCCCCTCCTGCCAGTCATGAGAGCCGTACCTATAGTAAAATAATTTCTTACTCTTCTTTTCAACAGACCTATATCCAATATATTTACCATCACAAACCTGTAACTAGAGACCTGTAGATTATCATAATCATAAGTAATCCCACGAGAGATTACGAGTTTATCGAAATATTTGCGAGAACGAAGTTCGAGAAAATTTGTAAGATTTATTAAGACTATTCCATGAATAAAATGTAATATCGAATAAGATCTATTAAGACTATTCCATGAATCAAATGTAACGGAATTTCTAAATAATAATTATTTTCTTAAGATCACGGCATAATAAATAAACCTTGAATCCATTCGATGAATCGATCCCAATTCCCAATGCTACCAATAGTGCGAACCACAACATGGAAACTGTCGCCGTAGTTCCTTACGTCAAAACGCTATAAACGCACACGAACTGGCTTGCGCCGAATTAAAATTGTGTTTTTAATCAATGGACAACAATCAATTTCAAACAAGTTATGTTGAATAAAATAATGTGTTTTTATTCTGTTCACTGGCAGAATGTGACTATATTCACCGCACGTTGATGTCTTACTTGTTCAGTAACGAGCTGGCGTTTTATCAGATAAAATTGCCTTCTTGCGACCCTACGAAGCATATTACCCTAACCCTAGTCTGTGGTAACTCCAACCATTCCTTGCAAATCCTAATTCCCCTAAAAAAATATCCTAATATTGTCCTTCCACCTACAACTAGGTCTTCCAAGTGGTCTTTTTCCCTTCGGTCTGCCAGTCAATATCTTTTTAGATATGTCTTTCCTCCCCCATGCTCGCAACATGTCCAGCCCATCGTGATTGGTTTATATCCGAGGATTTTCTAAACGTTGTTGATTAGTATGAAACAAGCGACATATAAATGGAGTTGTCCAAGTAATCCCAATAGTACAAAAAAATTTCACCATTAGTAAAATAACTTCTTCCTCTTCCTCTCTACAGACCAACATCAAATGTATTTACCATCAAAAACCTGAAACTTAGAGAGCTGTAGATTATCATAGTAATACCAATAGTACAAAAAATATTTTACCAATAGTAAAATAACTTCTTCCTCTTCTTCTCTGCAGACCAATATCCAATATATTTACTATCACAAACCTGTAACTAAAGACCTGTAGATTATCATAGTCATAGTTTAAAAGTTTCCCTAGCACATACTGAAGAAATGAGTGCTTAATTTTATTTCCTCGTTCTTCTTCTTCTTCTTTCGTTTCACCCTCTTTGGGGTACGTTGAATCAGTCATTTCTTTGTGTGTTGTTCCTTCCTAAGTGCCCAGTATTTCTTCATTCTTTCTGATCTTCTCTTCCTCTCTTCTTCAGAGATAATAGGTTTGGACTTCAGTGACGACCTGTCTTGGAACCTTGTATTTTCGTCTTTAGTTATTATTTTAGCCGTTCGATCTAATAGTGATTTTTCTGTAATTTTTAACTCGACTAGGTCTTTTTCAGTTTCTTTAAACCAGTTGGGTTTTGTTTTGCGGTTGCGGAAGAAGTCAAAGATTTGTTTGGTTAATCTAACAGAGTCCATTCTAAGAAGATGACCATAGAAATTTATCCTCCTTTTTCGCATAGTGTCTGAAAGTTTTTCAATTTTCTTGTAGAGGGTTTCATTCTTGATGTATATCATCTTATTATCCTGAAATTTAGGTCCTATGATTTTTCTTAAAATCTTCCTTTCCTTTAGTTCAAGTTTCTCCATCTGACCTTTGAAATTCATGTTTAGCGTTTCTGCCGCGTACAGTGCTTCTGGTTTAATTACTGATCTGTAATGTTTAATTTTTGACCCCCATGAAAGGGATTTCTTGTTGTATGTATCTTTTGTTAGTTGAAAGGCCATTTCAAGTTTGTTTTTTCTGGATTCCATTGTTTTGCATTCCACCGCATTCCAACTGATCCATTCTCCGAGATACTTGAATTCTTTTACTATTTCTATTTTTTGTTCTTGGATTTTGAGGTATTGACGTGGGTGTTTGTTGTTTGTCATGATTTTGGTTTTTTCAAAGGAAATGTGAAGACCTATTTTAGCTGCTTGTTTAGCTAGTTCAAGTATTTGTTCTCTTGCTTCCTCCATCGTTTCAGCAACTAAGGCCATATCATCCGCAAAGGCAATACAATTTATTTTAAGGTTCTTCTTTTTGCAACCCAGTCTTATTCCACTCTTTATATTTTTGTTCCATTCTCTTACTACTTTCTCAAGTGCACAATTGAACAACAACGGTGACAGCCCATCTCCCTGTCGCACTCCTGTTCTTATTTCGAATGGATCTGATAGTTCACCCATGAATTTAACTTTTGAAAACGTCTTCGTGAATAAATTAATCTAATACAGACGCACTGTTTGTTACTTATTTGTATTTGTTTAAATTATACCTACGACCCCCGGTCCGTAGTTTGGCAAGAATTGCTATATATTGATGGTTGAATACTTTGGTCAGAGTCTTCTGAGATAGTGGAGTGGGTAGATATTGCCTGCTCTAGAACCCGCCCTAAAGGGAACAAGTAAACCCGTCTCACTCTTAAGTAGATAGGAGTAATGCGGTAGAGTGAAACAGGCGTAGGCCTACTTGTTAAACTGGTACTACTTGTGCTGGGCCGATTCTAGGTTGGATAATATCTACCCATGCCTCTGTCTCAAAAGACTCTGACAAAAGTATAATTAGACTATAGTACGTTCTGCAAGTTAACACACTGTCTCAAACTCCACCTGGAATCAAAGCTTAAGCGTCAAAAATTAAGGAGTGCTTCCTATTTGGTTGCGAACGAAATTCTATTGCCTGTAAAGCAAGTTCAGTGCCTACGAAACAAGTTGAAGACCCAAATTATAGACTAGAGTAGGATTACTTCCACAAAGTCTCTGGGGTTTTACGTATATACCTTAGGAGCGAGTCTCACCGTTCCTAGAGTTCCTGCCTAGCGAAGGTAGCTGCACCCTGATTGGCTCAGCTCTCCTACCCCACTCCACGTGTTGTCTGTCTCTCTCGCCCCTCCACTCAACTATTATAGTATTTTCTACGACTGGCGACATGCTGCATGATCTTCACTCTGTGCTCAACAGTAGCTCACTGGTCTTACGCTCAGCGAATCCGCGCAAGCTGGTAACGAGACGTAACGAGAAGCTCGCTGACTGGGTTAGTCTTCAAGGCCAAAGATTTTGTGGAAGTAATCCTACTCTACCATCTTATTATCCTAGGCACCCTCCGGTTCAAGATATTTATGGCGGTCTGTTGGCCGGCCTTCGATGTTAGTGGTCAACGTGACTTTAGAACGCACTATACCTTCAGGAATGAAAGTGACAAGACTTAAGTTTGTATTTTATTTTCATTTAGGAGTATTTAAATTGCTGAATAAAATATATATTCACGAATCTTGGTGGATCCATGTAGAATTTGTGGTGGAAAAATGGTGCCGGGCAGGTTTTCTCGGTGTGCTTCTATTTCCTGTGCCATATACCATTCCCCGTTGCTCCATTCTCCATATTATGACCAATTGGCTGCAATAAAGGAATTATAAAATGTAGATCCAGCCATCTATATTCTTAACTGAATGATAATATGTTATATTATTTTGCCTGCAAGAAATGTTTTATGTTGGCCTTGTCTATGACTGCCTAAGTTCAATGAAAATAAAATAAAATCCAATAAACTGATGTACAAATGTGCCAGAATGCTTTTCTTTAATATAATCAGTGATAAATTTATCTTTCCGAGTTAAGCTCCAGATCGATTCGTTAGGCAGGGCTTACGGAAGAACTAAGGTCTAAAGTTTGTAAGCATTGACTTGCTTACTTACTCAATGGCAATAGACAATTCCTAAGCAAGCTAAAGGAACATTATCTATTTGATGGAACTCGGAGGTTCATTACCGCGCTTACCTATACCCGCCATTCAACCCTATTCTGTGCTAACTCCAACCATCCCTCGCAAATCCTAATTCCCTTTAAAAATAGGCTATCATAATATTGTCCTCTCACCTACAACTAGGTCTTCCAAGTGGTCTTTTTCCCTTCGGTCTCCCAGTAAATATTTGTCTTTCTTCCCCCATGCTCGCAATATGTCCGGCCCATTTCTTCCTCCGTGATTTAATTACCCGTACTATATTCGGTGACGAGTACATGTTATGAAGCTCGTCGTTATGCAGTTTTCTCCAGTCCCCATTTTCATCTCTCTTAGGCCCAAATATTTTCCCCTAAGCACGCTGTTTTCGAATATTCTCAGATTATGTTCTTCACGAAGAGTAGGTTAAGCGACCTGGTCTCACATCCATATAATACAACCGGCAGGATAATTGACTTATACGATACATTTTTATTTTTAGATTTCTGAACAGAAGACGAGAAGATAAGAGTTTCTGAACTGCATATAGCAAGCATTTCCTGATTTTAGTCGATACTTAACTTCCACCTTAATACATGTTTTATTTGTATCTGTAATTATTGCTCCCAGATATACGAATTTCTTCACTTATTCGAACGATTTACCAGCTATTCTTATATTTTGTAACGCATTACTTTGACGTTTCATGACCATATAGGCCTCTTAGTTTTTCTGTATTAATTTCCTATCCAACATTTCTGCAGACATCGAAAAGACTTTCTTCATTTCTCTCGATTGTGTTTAGCCTATGTATACCATTCTCATATTTATATCCCACAGTAATTTTCTGCACACTTGTCAGTGGAACTGTAAAGAGAATGTGTATTTTCGAAATTAAATCTAGATTTTCAAAAATGTATGAATTGCATTATAATGGATATTATTTTCACCGAAGAAATAATTAAAGCTGGTAATGCAGAAAGGGTGCATGATCAAAATCTTGCATCTAGCAGTTTCAGCGCATTTATTCTAAATATTTTGGAATGAGTTCTGTGTATACTTAAATGATCATCGGAGTTTTAAGTGGTTCTTATGCTTACCTCCATAGGTGGTATATCGAGTTTTATACGACAGGACGTGAGTTCCGAACGGCCGCGTGTATCAGACGAGACTGTGGAACACATCAAGAAAATGTTAATGGAATTTTAGATCAAGACATGCTACAAAACGGGCTCTATCTTCAATTGTGATGAAAACAACAATAAATCATTTGACAACACTTTCATAACGAAGTGCGAAAATGGCTGAATGAAGTTTTCCCCCATCGCTGGTTCGGTCGTCATGGTGCAGACGACTTGAATATTTTCCAGTGGCCTTCAAGGTGTCCTGACCTCTCCCTCGCGACTTCTTTTTTTTTTTTTATTTCGGATTTGTAAAAAATCGTGTCTATGTATCACTGGTACCTAACAAGTCCATCTGAATTGAGACGCAGGATTGTTGCAGCGGTAGAGTCAATAAAACCATATAAGCGTATTTCAGTGTGCCAAAAAAATGGACTACCGACTGGATGTGTGCCGCATCTCGAATGGCGCCCACATTGGACACTACTTGTATTATGTTATGAAAACTTAGTTAATTCCTCTTTCGTTTCAGGTGTGGTGTATTATTGTAATCTATACAGAATAGAAAATATAAAAGTTAAAACTAAAATTATCATTTAAGTACACCCGGTATATGAGACTAGTGATGGGAGTTCTCGAATAAAAAAAAAAATCTGAATTCTATTCTTGAAAGTACTCGAGTTATCAACAATCATATAAAAAGTATTCGAATTATCATTCTTATGATTCAATGCTATGAGAAGGCAGAAGTGGGTACGAGTTCTCAGAAATGTATCGCTTCCGTTAACTTCGACAAACGCGATATAAGTTTCGCAGGCAAGAAAGGCATGTATATGATTGCACAGCTACCATGCGCAGAGATAAGTTCAGTGTTCCCAGACTTGCGATTCTTAACAGAACATCGCAAGTCAGACGAGACAGGGTACTTATCCGGTGGATCTTTACTCTGTGAATGCTAGTTGTAGAATGCCGGTAACGCATTATCTGACAGCGCTGCGTGAAACTAACTCCTATTGATTTGTGGTTTGCAGTATAGGCAAGCCTCGCTCGTTGTGGGAACCAATAGCAATCTAGGCTAGATCTTCTAACAAGATGAAATTGCCGAAGTGTAGGCCTACATTCAAAATAATGGTTGAGTTATCATCAATCCAGTCGGTTTTCAGTATTTCTCGGCTAACGAGTTCTTACATCTCGCATAGCTAGTTCTCGGACTCTTGATTAATCTGAGAACTTTGTCATTCGAATAATCATTCTATTCTTTATATTACTCGACAACAGATTACTCGAATTCTAAAATCATTCGATTCTGCCCATCACTATGGACATATTTCATATTTTTGTAACAAAGAGTCTTTAATCCTGTTGTTCAGATTGTCAAATATTAGACAATTTAAGGTGAAGACACTGGATGTTCTAATAATTCACATAAAACTAAGCTCAGTGGCGCTACGTCCCTGAAGGGATAAAGCCTATCACCCGACCGCTGCGTCATCTACCATAAGCAGATGGCAGGATTGGGGACATATGGTCAGCATGCCGAATCCACGGCCGTTAATGGTGGTTTCCATGACCGGAGCCGCTACTTCTCTATCAAGTAGCTCCTCAGTTTGAATCACGTGGCTGAGTGCACCCCGTTCCAGACCTCCCTACCTCAGAAAAATCCGAAGAGGTACCGGTACCGGGGATCGATCCCGGGCCGACGGATCTGTAGTCAGCGATGCTAACTGCAAGACCACGCCGGTGGTCTTAACAATTCACATAGTTTCTGATAGTTTCAGGATTGTGATTTTTCTTTCGTCCTGTAACCTCAAAAGAGTCTGACTTGGACATTACTGGTTCTATAATTTTACTATGTGTTTCTATTGGTATCTTCACTGATGCTCTTCATCTTGCTGTTTTCTTTCTGAAAGTACTATCTGGTTGTACTTCGTGAATGCCTTGTAGGGTCTCTGCATGCAGAAAGTTATTTCCGGAGCCCATGGTTCTCCTGCCATTTCAGCTGTATCCTTCAAGATCTTCCTTGTCTCTCTGTGTCTGGCACAAGTTTAGAGTACCTGGTACATCGTCTCCTCCTAACTGTCTTTGCAGCAGCAAAAGAAGTCCTCAGCCAGACCGAATTTCACCAGATTCATTCCAAAATTTCCATAACCCGTAAGAAATTGAGACGTTGAGTAATCCGGAAGGATCTAAGTCATATTCATCCGGCATGAGACATCCAGAAAAAAAAAAAGATCCTTTGTTGCGAGTCCATTTGTTGCTTGTTGCAACCTACTCTCCAAGTTTCTGATGGTTTGTTGCTACTACTGAAATACCGGTACAATGAAAATCGATTCACAGTAATCTAAATCTAGCACCGTTTATGGCGATCATTACAGTTTCGCAGCTTTTATTAAAACGTAATAATCCGAGCTGTAGGCTAGGCATAATAGGCATTTCGAAATGGTCGTAACAATTGGATTCACATTTGTCTGGGCTGTGTAGAATTAAGTTCAGAAACTTGATTATAACTAACATGCCAGAATCCCTGTATTTTCGCTGAATTATAAAACAAGAACACAGTTTTAGTTACAGGAAAGATTATCATTCCATAATTCAAATTCAGTTTAAATTTTTACTCAAAAGGAGTTAATGATGATAGTATCTTGGGGTGCTCCTGTTTCCCCTGCCATATATCATTCCACCGTTGCTCCATTCATTATAGTATGACCATTTGGTTGCAATAAAGATTTATTAATACTTATTTCTCCTTGTTCCAAATACCTTCTTATTATTATAATAATGGGATTACAAGTGGTGCCATAAAAGCACTAATAACGCTTCTGAGTACTTAACAACTGCAATGACATTTGTCCGTCCGTTGTGTCTAGTGCTTAAACTGTAAATGCAATGTGGCGAATAGGGTCATAATGACAAAAAGCACATTAATATTTTAAGGGGGGAATACACCATTAGCTAGTGCGAAGTTACTGTTTTTAGAAAAATTCCTCTGGATCTGTAAGTCCAATGGGAATAAAAATCGGCATGCACAATATAAACTATCTGTACAACACTAAGCAAATTTAAAGGTTTTGAAAATTCGAATATGTGTGTGTATATATGGGCTTTATATAATTAAAATTTGTGAAGTTTTGGTTCAGCCGAGCAGCGTTTACAAGATAATTCAAATATTTAAAAATTTGTACAGTTCTGGTTTTGAAAAGTTTTAAATAAACATATCTACAACATACACTAAAATATTTAAAATAGGACTTCAAAAATGTTTATTTTCTTTTCTCAAACATGTACATTAAAATTATCACGAATTTTGTGATACAGATGATTAAAAAAGAGGAAAACTTGACATGCTACATCAAAGGTTTTGGTGTATGTTGTTGAAGTAAAGGAACTGTACAAGCGTGCAGAGTTTCAACAAAATGCCCTAAATACTTTTGGAGTTATCATGCAAACCGTTTGCAAAAACTAAACTTTCGGTAACTTTGAAAATATTAATCCTACGACAAAAATGAATAGGACCTTTTTTGTTGGAAATTGTATCTACTTTAATTTTGCTTTTGAAATGAGCGAAGTGCATAAGTTTCGCTCGGATTTACTAGTCAGTTATATACAATTTATAAAGTGTAATGTTTCTTCCTTTGTTTTGACGAAGGAACCTTTAAAGAGAGAGTGGCGACTCATTGTAAAAATTTACTGTTCACGATATCATCTCTTAATTGCTTAACTAGTTGGGAAAATAACATTCAAATTGAACATTATGACTGCCGTCTGACCGAGTGCTGAGTCCCGTGGCATCTGAATGGAGGAAGACATAAGAGAAAGTCTTGTGAGGGAGATCAATAGCCGCATGCGGAGGACCTCGCCCCAGTGTGTTGGGGCTACTCAACGTCTTGAGTGAGTTTCCGTTGCCATGGATACCACATCGATCAGCGCGCGCCTCAGAGCTGGGTCAAACGAGGTCACCACCCTTACATGGTGCGGGGTTCGAATCCAGATACTGACAATACCAATCTTATTACTAGGGCAAGGCATTTGATGATTTTGCATCTTTTTTATATGAAGGTTAAAAGATAGCTCCAATGTATATAAATGTATATCATTAAATAATGAATTAAATAAGGGCAATTTGTTTTTGCATTATTTTGCATATTTCGTCATTTTTAAAGAGATAGGTAATTTTTTGGCAATGTTTAGGTCATTTTCAGCATTTTTAGGTCATTTTCAGCATTTTATATCATTTTTGGCATTTTAGGTAATTTTCGGCATTTTAGCAATAGCTTAAATATTTTTTTCTTTCTTTTCAAATGCACATATTTGCTAGGGGCAATTTGATGGGCATGCCAGTTCAGAAAGAATTTATTTTTTGCTAAGGGTGTCCAAGTACTGCAGTATAAATTTACTGATTTCTTTAGTGTGTTTTATATTGTAAATTCATATATAAAGCATCGTCATAAACTGTATTTAACAATTCATTACTTAAAAAAAAACTAATTATAAGTAATAATGGTAGATTTATTGGTCATTATTTTAAGATTTTGGGTCATTTTTTCACTATTTTTAGGTCATGAATGCATTTTTTATTTTGCATTTTTTCACTATTTTATGGTCATTAAATGCCTTGCCCTACTTATTACAATACATCCAGGTATTAATAATAGGAACAAGAAAATAATATTATGTATCTGATGTCATTACACTTCTAACAGTTCCCTAAATATTTGGTAGGTCTACGTGCTCCTATTATTATCAATTATTAATGGCCTCCGGACCGAACACTTCATCATCATCATCAATCTGATACGTTATACTCACAGAACTTTCTTTATCCTAAGCATGGGGATTTTCAATTTCAACTTAATATTATAATAGCCTATAGAGTAAGAGACCTATTGCAGGGAATGCGTATTCATTCGTTTAGCCTCATGCAAATGTCTATTGTTCACCACTTAAGACGAAGCCCTAGTTTGAACAAACGATCGTTGGCCAGTAACTACCCTTCAGATAATGATGGTGGAAAGAAGTTTTAAATAAAAATCCTAGCTCTATAAGCACTTCGAATACGAAATTCAAACAAAACCGTTAGAGCAGTTTTCAAGAAAATTGCGACAGATGAAATTTCTTCATGTAAAGAGGGAGTAAGAGTATGAGGAAGTCGCCGCCAAACTTCTTGCCGCATCTCTAGAAAATATGTAACCCAAATATATTTTTTAATACGATTTTTTATTTTGGAGACTTTATGGTGTTCACAGACACAAACATACACAGACAGGTTTTTAAAATTATATTTTTGAGTTCAGGACCTTGAAACGTGTATTAATTCTGAAAAATCGACATCGTATTTGAGGTTAGAACACTGCATTTTTCGAGTACTGTGTTACGAGTGGGTTCAAACTTTGCCGAGGTCGATGAATTTTTCAGTACGTAAAAGTCCTGACCATGAAGTCCCCCCATGTGGGAGACTAAACCGTGGGTCCCCTGTCGTTTGTTCAAGGCACGTGAAATAACTCCAAGCTTATATCAGAACCCATGGACCGAATTACCCTGCCCTTTCACGCCCAATTAACTCAATAGGCATACCTTCGTTTTCTCTTCTTGATTGCCTCGCTGTTCTCTGTGGCAAAATAAGCGTAACTAAATTAGTCCGGTAACGAAACCTCCATTTGGAGGCCCTGTAGTTCATAAACAAGAGATAGAATGCCATCCATTTCCTCCTAGACCTTAGTGGAACTTTGTATTTAATTTTTCTTTTTAATTCTATCTTATTCTGTTTCAGAATAACACGTAGAACTCCAACAAATATTTAAAAATCTGATCACATCGTATAGCAAGAAAGTAGTGAATCCTGCATGACACTTTAGATTTTAGTGGCAACAGATCCGAGTTTTCTATATGGTTGAATTAATAATTATTAAATATAACATTTCAGTAGAATACTTAACTCAAACTCCGTGGCATTACATCCCATGTTGAGTTAGGGCTTACCATCCGACCACTGCGACATTTACATCTATCTTTCAACATCATTTGGCAGATGGGAGAAGTGGGGCATGTGTTAAACATAATAACACCTTTGACTTTTATTAATTATGGTCTTCTTGTCTAAAACAGCTGCTTCTTTATAAACCAAATCCTCAGTTGTCCTCACGAGGCTGAGTGCACTCTTTTTGGATCTCCTTCAGAAAAAAAAAAAAAAAAAAAAAAAAAACAGAGAGAAACCAGGTATCAAGCCCATGCTAATCACTAGACCTTGCAGGAAGTCAATACAATATAACAAAATGTTTTTCTTTAAATATATTTTTATAAAAACAATATTATGCCGTTGAACGTTTTTTAGACCCATAGTTCTGTTTGTCCTATTATTGTGTCTCCAGTATATCTTTGGTTTATACGTTATGCCGGAATTATTAAAAGGTGATTGGGAATGTAATAGCTGAAATACTCTTGAGGTGGTAGTTCAACTCCTGAAGGGAGTGCTAGTGGTAAATGATTAAATTCATTTTCTTGCATTTTTCCAAGTGCATTCTGAGATGTGACCTAAATCTTAATTTTGGTTCTGATTTCTTAGCAAAGTTCTTGCTGGAGTCTGAGAAGACCCTGAGAATCTAGGAGAAGTTGAGTAAATAGTTGAGGACGTATCCTTTGATAATGGGTGTAAATTGATCCTAACGAATAGATATCGTGGATATATTTGTATTGATTCCAGAAGATGGTGAAGCAACATCCTGAGGGACAAACGGTGGATTCTCCAGAACCTTATTAGAGAAATGGAAATCTGAGATAATATGAGTGCCGTCCGCCAGGTAAGTTTCCCTAGGGCCGTTTACACAAACAAAACAGAATTTCGTGGAAATATTTATTGCAACAGATTCAGCAAGTGTTCAGCTATTTTTCAACATATTCGCCACAGGAATCGAGACATTTGTCATACCGTGGGACCAAATTTTGAACACTTGTGTCGTAGAAGTCTGCCGCCTGGGGGTTGAACCGCTGTGTGACAACCATCTCCGCTTCTCTATCATTCTCTGTTATTTATTGAGGCGTAGGAAAAGATGGAAATCACTGGGAGCGAGGCCCGGGCTGTAGGGTAGATGTTGAAACATCTCCTAGCTGAACTTTTGCAGGAGACTTGCAGGGAGGTGTTTAAGCCTCCACCCTGCAGCTCGGACCGCTCACCCAGAGATTTTCATATTTTCTTATCCCTCAAGAAATGCCAGAGAATGGTAGAGATTGACAAAGAAACGGAGGAAGTTTTCACACAATGGTTCAAATCCCAGGCGGCAGACTATTATGACACAGCGATACAAAAGTTGGTCCCACGGTATGACAAATGTCTGAATTCCGGTGGTGAATATGTTTAAAATAGCTCAACACATCCTGTATCTGTTACAATAAATGTTTCCATTAAATTGTGTTTTGTTTCCGTTAATGACCTGTGGGAAACCTACTTTATTGACGCGCCTCGTATTTAGTGAAACGATTGAAATGGGGATCATCTCTATTGGGTAGTATAAATTAGGATTCAAACTAAATTCGTTTTACAGCTGAATAGAATATTGTTTTTGTTGAAAATTGCACGAGACTATTTTAGGGAAAAAATTGCTCTGAGACCGGGACTCGAACCCATGACTTTCTACTTTCCTTGTCGATGCTTTCCCAACAGAGTTCGATATATGACGGCAGATGGAATTTATCTCCAAAGGAATTTTTCTCGTAAAATATTATCAGATAATTTATTAATTTCATGTTTCCAGTGATGCAGTACAGTAATGTCAAAATTGTTAATAACCACTTCTAGATTGTCAAATTCCGGCTGAACAACGATGGAAGGGCGTATAAGGAATACGTAGCACTTATTCTGGTTATGCCTGTTAATATAGTATGTAATTTATAAGATGGGGTTATTCCTATAAGACCCGTTTTTAACGGGATTGTCCCTTATTTATTAATTGGTCCCGTTGTCCCGACCAAATTTAACTGAACGCAAAATATCTTTTTTTTTCTTCTTCTTCTTTCTTTTCTTAATGCCCGGTTTTCTTGAAATAGTTTCTAGTATGTTGTCAGATGAGAAGAAGAGGTTTATTGTTGAAACGGTTAAGACTAAGTTATGGTCAAAACATGTTTTCTTGGTGAATCTTGCATAAGTTTCTGTAATATTTGTTACAACAGCCAATTTTTTTTGCGGAAAATATTAAAGAAAGACTGGTTCAGATCCCGGATGCATTGAAGTGTAAATAAGATCTTGCCTAAGAAACTTCAATACTAAGACCTATAAGCAAGGATTTAATAAGCTAAAAGTATTTTTGGAATCTATTTATGTGGTTGCCGTATACACTTTTAGAATAAATTTGACAGTGAGTGACTGTAGTGTTGATGTATTTTAAAGTTAAGAGTTGTTCACTTTATTAGTTTAAATTAAATATTTAGAAGTTACCTAATTATGGATTCTGTTTTCTCTATAATTCGCAAAGTCCCTTGGTGTCTTTTTTTTTTTTTTTTTTTTTTTTTTTTTTTTTTATCAATTTCAAAATTTGGTCACCCTATTGTACGATGTTTGCACATAGCACAGTGATATGTTTGTAACGTTTGCATGTTTGTTTGGCAGGTGAACTGAGGTGTCCCTGGCCTTTACTTCGCCTCCCGGACACGGCAAGGACACAGACGATATGGTGAGTAGCGTCAATTAGACACCGAGTAGACTTTACCTTATTTCTAATGCTTGGTCTGTTGCTATCAGTCTCTTTGCAGTGTAACGACCACTCTAATTGAGGCATCCTTCACTATCACAATCTCTGTTATTTTCTCTGGAAGTCTAGTGACTTGCGCTGTGCAGACCGAGATTCGATTCCCGGTGGTGTCGAAATTATTTAAGCTCTTCGTGGTTTTCCTGGAATTATTAAAGCGGATTCGGCTAGCATGCGAGCAATGCTTCATTACGTAATAAAATTATGCCCTGTGTTATATATCTAATTCTATCGTTACAATGTTACCTCTAATTTTTTAAGTAAAACTTCTTTAGCCGCGGTAGGAGTAAATCGAGAGCTTGTGTAACGCTGAAAATCGTCACGAAAATAGTGTAACGCTCAAAATAGTCCCGAAAATAGTGTTACGCTCAAAATCATCACGAAATTAGTGGGTGTAACGGAACGGACTGCACAGAAAACAATCAACTCAATGATTAGGCTTATCCAAATTTAAAAAAATCCAAAATCCAAATTTTAAAAAATCTAAAAATTAAAAATTAAAAAATCGAAAATAAAAAATAAAAAATCCAAAAATTTAAAAATCCAAAGTTTAAAAAATCCAAAATTTCAAAATTAAAAAAATCAAAGATCCAATATTAAAAAGTCAAAAAATCCAAAATTTTAAAAATTAAAAAATCCAAGTATCCAAAATTTTAAAAATAAAAAAATTAAAATAAAAAAATCCAAAATTTTAAAAAATATGAAATCCAAAATTTAAAATTTAAAAATAAAAAAATCGAAAATTCCAAAGTTAAAAAATTTAAAAAGTCCAAAAACTCAATATTAAAAAGTTAAACAATCCAAAAGTGAAAAAATCCAATAATCCAAAATTGAAAAAATCCAAAAATTAAAACAAGTTTCACTTCTGTCGCTTGGCGTTCCACGCACACTTTTTTTAATGCAAAGTGTAAAAACAAAATGGAGATGAAAAACTAAATCTTTCTGGATTTATACAAGATAGCCTATATAATCTTGTAATGCTTCATGCTAATAGTTGTAGATCTCTTACCTTCCTCGCTATATAGTAACTCTCAACATAATGTAACAAATAAGTTATAATGATTAAATTTAATAAATAAATAAAGCATTTAAATAAATATAATATATTTTTTAATTAGCCTGCTTTAGCTTTGCGCATTTGGCCTGCGGCTACAGTGTTTATCAGCGAGTTCAATAATGTTTGTTATGTTGGTTTCTTGCAATAATTATGTTTGTCTTAAGCCCGTATCTTACCCGCAATTTAACTAATGCATATAATTAGCATAGATATAATTATATATAATTATATACAGTGCGCTTTACGTACGAGTTGGCCAATCATGCGGGTTTCTGCGTCGCGGCGGCCACAGCTCTAACTCCCGAGCGATCGGTTGAAATGTCTACGCAAATAAAGACGCTAACGGGGTAATGATTCAGGTTGTCACAATTACAATGAAAATAACCACGCATCTCATCATAAGATATGTTGGAAATGCCCTCCTCTTGCATCCACACAACACTGACACCGTTTTAGGAAATTTTATTTCACACGCATAAGTTCAGCTTCCGAGATAGAGATAATTTCTCTTGTGATATTGTCTTTAAGTTCTTCTAATACATGGGGATTTGACCTATAAGAACTTAGACAGTGTCACAAGAGAAATTAACTATATCTCGGAAACTGTACTTATGCGCTTGAAAGAATATTTCCTTAAAGGTACCAGTGTTGTGTGGATGCAAAAAAGACATTTCCAGCATCTCTTGTGATTAGGTACGTGGCTATTTTCACTGTAAAGTTATCTGCAGTTGTGAGAACCTGAACTCCGTTAGCGGCTTTATTTGCGTAGATATTTCACCCGTTCGATCGGGAGGTAAAGCTGTGGCCGCCGCGAAGCAGAACCATGCATTATTGGCCAACTCGTACGTGAAACGCACTGTATTATGCACTATAATTCTCATTAATCTCACTATCGAAATACACGCTGCCGACGGAAAAGACAGTAGATATGGTGGAAGACTGTATCACGTGACAGTTAATGCAATACCACTGGGAAACAACTCGAATGCGAGGTCTGCTGTTCTAACCCACCCGGCGAAAAAGTGCAGTTTTCAGGCGAGGACGCTAATGGGCGTTTCTATGTTTACTACCTAAAGGTTAAGAGACGTAATGCAGTGTCCTGCACATTTCGGAGGCACTCTTTACATAGGCCTGCCTATATTTTATAAGTATAAAATTGGTAAACTTTAACATTACAATATCTTTTCTGGTTAATAGAACATTAAATTAAAACCTTGGATGAGGAATCAATCTTAGAAGAGTAATAGGGAATATGATTTTCGAAAAGAGTAATTTAAAAATAAAATTGAATAACTCACAAACTATTCAACTTACCTCCGTAAACGATCGGTAATTGCATAGGTTGTTAAAGAGAACTTCGATGTGAATGACTTAAAATAAGTACTTTTGAAAATTTGTAAAATGTACTTTTCACTATAGAGCTACTTTAAAAGACGTTTTATATTATTCCTTTGGGTTCATATCCGCTAAATTTATCCCGTATGTTTTTCTTTTTCTTTTTACTACGACTAAATTCATACGCTGTGTGTTTGATATTGACCAATGAGGTTTCGCAATGCCTCGGATATCGACCAATCACAATCGTTTATCAGTATGCTTCCAAAGGTCGCAAGGATGCAGTATCTGTAGGCCTATTGCTGCCAGTGAACAGGATAAAGACACATTATTTTATGCAATATAACTTGGAAAATTAAATGTGCATTGTTTGAAAATACTTTTTCGATTCGATGCATCCAGTGTTTATCTTTGTGTTTTTATTCTGTTCTGATTTTAGCTTTCCTCATTTGGTTAATATTTCTCATTCGCACTGTTGATAGCATTGGTTAGTAATCTGGTAATACATTCGATAATCGATTGTTCATTCTTTTAGCATGCCGTAATCTCACAGCTGACAAAAATAGTGATTTAATTTTAAGCAACATAAATAAGAAAGTAATTATTATTTGTATAATCTGATATATGTTATTCGTAGAATAGTTTTAATAAATCCCATCCGGGATTTTGAGTTTCATTAGATAAATTCTTGTGGAAATGACTATGAAAATAATTTATCCCGAAATTGACTCCGGGGCATATTTATTTGATATTTTCTTTAATGAAATAACATGCTGTTCTGAGTTTGGAGTTATGTAATGTAGGCTAGTGTTTAATATTAACTTTCGACATGTAAACCCTATCTGTTTGGTTTGCTTCTAAAATAACTGTAATAATGAGAGATTTTAATTCATCAGCAGTTTGTAGATATAATTATACTATACTAATACCGAGTTCTCAGCATTATATACTGTTGCCAAAGACACTCGATTCCCATGCCCCTAGCGATCTCGCTCCACATGTATGTATTTATTAATGTAGGCATATGTATTTATTCACACTGCAAAAATTGTAAGCACCTTAACTATGCAGCTTGGCTGCATCTAATTCTGATGCTAATATATTTTCCAGGGTGGGAATCGGGATTTCAGTTCTTTATCGAAGTCGCTAGGGGTGTAGAGGAACAAGTAGCCTAGAATATGCGTGTCAATCGAGTGATTTCGGTTTCAGCGTACCAAGCTGAAATTCTGCGCTATATTCCCGCCCAGGACAAAATCCCCTTTACATAATTTAATACAGATCTCGTAAAATCTCTTCTGTGGGATAAGATTGAAGCCTGTACTACAGAATAGGTTTTGTCATGGGAGCTAGATCATTTAGATCAATGAACAGCATAGGTCCCAAGATAGACCCTTGAGGAACTCCGCATGTGAAAATCATTGTGGAAACCTAGCATTTCTATAGTTACCGGTACTGACGTGTATGGGAATGGGAGTGTCTTGAGAAATTAGGTCAGCGTGTGAATAGGGCGTGTACGGGTGTGGCCATGTGGGTCTTGCAATTCACACTCTGTCCACCAGGTGGTGTCGAAGCCGTTGCTGATGACACCGCCTCTCGTGGGAAGCTGTGGAACTAGGTGACTGAGGGTTTCTATTGATCTTTCTCAGATTGACATCCATGCGGTCCTGGCTTCATACCCTGCCTTTGTGTTGGAATGCATTAACATCATCCAAGTTGCTACATTACCAGTTCCCGTACTTGATGTTCGCTTGCGAATCGATAAATAAAGAAACAGTCTATTCTCATCCCTATTTCAATATAGATTTAGTAGAAAACTTGTCCCACCATAGAAGCTAACCGAAGATCGTCTGATAAATGTTCTGCTTAGCTTCAATACGGAAACTAAGCTGTTAGCTCCTCAAGATATTGGTAATATTCCAGCGGTTTTGAGGAATATCATTCCCATCTGGTGCAGATTATCACAGGATTTACACTATAGACTTCACAGGCAAAATTTTATCGTTTCCTTTGCCCAGAGTGTATCATAGCATTATATTAAATTAGTGATTGGCAATCTTCGGTTCTTGAAATGTTGGCTAGGGTAACTTACATCATAATATTAACCACGGTTTCATTATAACCACGTAGACTGATGTACTGAGTTTAGTAGAGGATAATATCATGATTTCATGTCATGCCATTACATTGAAATTAGGCTAAGTAGAGGTGCACCTTCTCCATGCTAATTCAAACGCATTACTTAAAGGGATTTATTTTTTTAAAATTTATTTTAAATAATTACAATTGTATTACAGGCTGAAAGTGATTTTTTAAAAGGATTTTAATAATTTCTTTCTTTTCCTTTTCTTCTGTTAATGTTTCCTTTTCTTCTATTAATGTTAGAGTTTTAATATTCTAATAACGAAGCTATGAAGTACTGTGCTTGATAAAAATTATAAATAGTTCCCAGGTTTTTAGGATAGGCCCCTATGATCGGCCATGAGGTCTAGTCATCAGAGAGCTTCTGATGATTAATTTGAGATTTTAGGTTCGATTCTCGGTCCGGCCGAAGGAATTTTATATTTCATGGTTCGGTTAGTTAATTAGGGTAGGCTATAATTATTATGCTAAAGGACTCCGTACCTATTTATAAAACACCCCTCCCATCTCGTTTTATCAGGATAACTTGGCCATGTCTGTTACGAAATCCCAGCTGGAAAAAAGAGGCTATACTTCCATCACGTCAGGTAGGAAGAAATACCACAAAACTCCAACAAAGAAGTGATGGTGCAATTTAAGAAGTGACATATTATGCATAACAAAATGAAGGTGACTGATTAGCCACTTTACTTGGTACAGAATGGTATTAAACTCACGCTATAGGTAACTTCAAGACGATAAAATAGTAAAATTAATACTGCAGTTTTATGTATAAAACCTCTTTTAATTTAAATTCTTAAAATGCAGTAAATTGGATATTAATGTTTAGCCTCATACCCAGTTCTATTGTCTTTATAACTCTTATCTTTGAGACCCCAAATACGTCAGAGCAACGGGGTTGGTATTAGATACACACAAGTTTCTCTTTGAGAAAAACCTATGTTTCCATAGAGTGATTGGGCTATTACTTATTAGACATCTTGCGTGTTCGGGTAGATAGCATTGCTGTTTGTTTATTGTGTTAGTCACAGTCACACCTTATTCTAACTAAGGCAAGGACATTGAAGCTGCTGAGTCACAGAGCAAAATTAAATTTTCTTGCTTTCCCTCTATTCGAAAATGTATCATGCGTCATTATCTTATCTTATTGGCACGGGGGCTGAGTCCTTGCGGACTGGCGCAAGGTGGGCCCATTGTACACCCCTTAGGAGACGGAATGATGTGCATCATGCATCATTTCAATCACTGATCGCTTTGATGCTGTGGCGGACAGAGATTGATCAGCTGTTAGTAGCTAAGCTATGTGTTCATGCCAGCTTGAGCCGCATAGGCAAATATTCAATGTTAGGCTGAATTTTGTATACACTTAGACAAAGCAGAAACAGCGTTTTTGTTTCACGATTCGCCTTTCGCATTTCATGAGTCAGGATATACATATGAGCAATATTAAACTGTATACTTTCAATAAATTAAAATTCACTAATGTGCAACGTATTAGCATGTCTTAATATTTTGAGGGGCCGGGGGCAGTAACCCCCTCAATCCCCTCTGAATGTGCCCCTGAAATGCTTGATAGTAAATGTCACTTGGGTAGTGCTTGATTTGACCGAATCAACTTATGAAGTTAATTCATGACCCAGAAAACGAGAAAAAATAGTTGAAGTCACATTTTACATGTTGAAAATTTATAACCTTGCTGTTAAATAGCTACCCTTGGTGACGAATCCCTAGAAAATTATACCAGTTAATTTCACACATACCTGTAGGCTATAATGCAATTATTGTTTTAGAATTCTTTCTTATGAGAGAACGTAGGTAAAATGTCAGTAATTTCGTGAAGATGTAATTTTTGTTTTATGTAAAAATTAAACAACGAACCGTAATTAACATCTTGAAAACTGTTAGAGCCCTATGACGGAAATTACATCATATTTAAAAGACTTCAGTCAGACCTATTTTTAAAACTCATCCCATTCGACATTTCTATTTGCTAGAAAATTCGCGTATTCTGTACAAATAAAGTCTGATTTTACAAAGTACGTAGAATTTATGTTATTCACTAAGTCATTGTATTCGTTTCTATACAGTTTTTTAATCGGTAGATGGCAAATTTATTCACAAAACTTTGATTTTCGTTCAAATTGAAAGCTAACGTTTAAATGCTTTTCTTCCACTTTTCTTTTGTAATTTTCTTCAAATTCAAAATACTAGACTATTACTTCCTTAAATTTTAACCAGGAAGCTATAAGTTTTATTGTATGGTCCTTAAAGTATTCTTAATTAACTTCTCTGTTTAGTATTTTGAAACAAAAAGAAGGAAATGTTATTTTAATTAAAAGATAAAAATGTTCTTAACAGAGTACAGTCTTGTAAATTTAAGTCCAACTGGTTATAACTTGTTGTATTTTTCAGAATTGACGAAATTTTAAATCCGCCTTATTATTTTTTCTAATTAGATCGTATCTACAACGAACAAAACTGGATACAAATGAAGATCTAAGATAAATGATCTCTCTCTCTCTCTCTCTCTCTCTCTCTCTCTCTCTCTCTCTCTCTCTCTCTCTCTGTGTGTGTGTGTGAAAGTTGAGATTGTTGCACTATTTATATTTTTTCTTGGTCACTATTTATTTCAATGTTTCCGAGCATATACTAATTCTGTCAATAAGTCTTGTTACTAATATAATTTGTACAAAAAAAATGATTCGCAGGTTTGAGCAAACTATAAAAATGTAATATCTCAAAATAGGTTTGTATGGGTTAGCACTATCTTCCTACGACCCCTTCAAATAACTCGAAATTTGCATGAGTAGTAGGTGTTTTGAATGTATAAAAATATCAAATTTTAAAATTTAAATAATCCAATTAATTAATTAAGTGGTGATAGAATAAAATATAACATTATCTTTCTTAATAGAAGTATGTGTACCACAAATTAAGTATCTAAGAATAATATGTAGTTCATGAAAGCATATATATCTATTAAGTATCTAAGTTACATGGAAAAATCCCATATTGAGGCATTTTTGACTGGACCGCTTTTATGACATTCGCTTGCGCATATAAAGCCAAAACTGTTACGAGTTAACTCCTCGCTAAAAATTAAAAATGAATGTTATATAGCCCTACATGTGCAGCAAGCGCAGGTTTATTTCCAACTTATAAGACTATAAAATGTTACTTTCCTATTTGAACAGTTAAGCGCCCTGCGTTGACCAACACTACTTCTCTAACACACGTGTACTGCGTGGTGCATATTCACTGTTTCCTAGGCTCTAAATCCAAATACCAGTATTGGGGATCTGGGACTGACTGAGATCCTTCATCTCCTCCAACTCTTCGTTCTTTTTCTTCCTCCTTGTTCTTATTCTTAATATTCTACTCCTCATCTATTTTTTTTCTACGTGTTCTTCTTCTTCACCTGCAGTTTCTCATTACTTTTTTTTTCTTTTTAATCTTCTAATTTATTCTACGCCATCTATGCTCCATTATTTATGTTCCTCTGTTCATTTCTCCTAAGTATACCTACAGTTTTCTTCCTCCATATCCATTACTATCTTCTCCAATTCTTTTTCCTCATCCTTACCCTCCTCTTCCCGCAAATCCTTCTCTTTCTTAAATTTCTTCACAATCATATCTTTTTCTACATTCTCTTCCTTATTCTGATTTTCTCCTTCCTCCTTCCCCTCTTTTTCCATCTTCTTCTCTGCCTCCTCCCCATCTTCTTTCCTGCTCATGCGACACTAATTTCCATACTGCTTTGACATAAGATCTGCTCCTTGACGAACTTCTTCAAACCCCGACTGTTCAAGATTATCGATGCGTAGACGACTCTCGTTGTGGGTCTAGAGGTGGCTCATTTTCACCCACACCACTCTCTCAATATTAGAAGTTACAAAGAGCACCGATAAGAATATTTTGGATCATAAGGCCAATAAGTCTGCTGTCATTATAAAAGAATGAATGCTTGCGTCTAAAATTGCACTGATTATTCCTCTTTAGACAGTAGCATTGCAAATCGCTCTTAGTTTCGTAATAATGCTAAAGCTTTGTCTAAAATGCATTGTTTCTAATGCAGCATTCTTAATACATAATTTTCCAGTGCCCGCCGTTGGTGATGGGTATTAGTAAGCCATTTTTAGATTAAATAGTTCCATTACTCAACTATAGAAATAGTTGTGGAAATATAGAAAAGGACGGGTAGTGCGTACCTATAAGTACTAGCTCAAATTAACCCCTGCATAATAATAATAATAATAATAACAATAATAATAGTTTTAGTAATAATATATTATTTGTTGCAGGACACAGTATGGCACCAGCATACTGGCACAACTCAGGGAGAAGTCTGGTTCTGTCGCTCCACTGCTTGCTCGCCATTTTGCTTCAAGTTACTACTGGTGAGTATAGCTAGCATATCACATTATAGAAGTAGTATTGCTGTGGCAGGACACAGTATGGTACCAGCACAACTTAGAAGGCTGGTTCCGCTGATTGCTCGCTGTTTTGCTTCAGATTACTACTGGTAAGCAGTGCTGAAGTTGGAATTTTTTCTGGGGGGAATCCATAAATTTTTATGCAAGTATTTATTAAGTGACAGAATGGTAGGCCTACTTTATGAGATTGTGTGGTGGACGGGAAATGTCTGTACGCGCCATAACTCAAATACGCTTTTTCGGTTTTAATTAAACTTGGTATACGCATTTATAACGTCCATGGAACGAAGCCCATTCATTCTGAGCCAAATCGGTAGACTGGTATTGTAGTAAGGCCCAATTTAATGCCTATTTTATGGTGATATATTAGACAGGATTTATCAAACGCAAATCAGTTATCATGAGAACATATTGTTTACAGTGTTCATATACAGCTTTGGAAGTTGCAATACAGTTAGCTTTGACAAATAACACTACCCACATATTCCTTCACATTTGCTTATCAAACTTTAGACCTTTGTTCTTCCGTAAGCCCTGTTTAATGAATCGATCTGGAGCTTAACTCGGAAATCGATTACAAAAATAACTTATTTTCTGTACATCATAATTGCAATTATCGTATTACTGACTAAACAAAAGCATTCTGGCAGTTTCAGTTTACCCGATTTTACTATTTTTTTCTATGATACCACACATTGTAGTCAAATTACCTTTTTATATGAATAGAAATTACATTACAATAACCAATGCAACCAACTTCGTCACGTACGGATTGAATCTACGGCAACCGCCCAGGCAAGGCAACTGTCGCGACAAGAACAGGATAACATGAGCCTAATAATGGCTCTTTATTGAAGTGAAACTTCTTTAGCCGCGGTAGGGGTAAATCCAGAGCTTGTGCCACGCTCAAAAATCTTCACGAAATTAGTGTCACACTTAAAATCGGAATCGAATTGAGAATATCTGCGACGTACTTTTATACGTGGCTCCTTCCTCTTTTATGCCCACTACTATGTAGTAGGCAATGGGTACCTAGGCTACAAACCCGTCACGAAATTAGTGAGGTGTGACGGAACGGACTGCACAGAAAACAATCAACTCATTGATTAGGAGTAATGAACTGTTATACGATTTAAAGGAAGATCCGAAATTTTAAAAATCCTAAAATCCAAAATTTAAAAAATTTAAAATTAAAAAATCCAAATTACCAAAATTTAAAAAACAAATAATTAAAAAGTCAAAATTTAAAATATAATAAAATCCAAAATTTTAAAATCCAAAAATCCAAAATTTAAAAAATTCAAAGATCGAAAATTTAAAAAATCCAACATTAAAGAATTCAAAGATCCAAAATTTAAAAATCCAAATTCCAAAATTTAAAGAGTTTAAAACCCCAATAATGCAAAATTGAAAAAATCCAATCATGAAAATTGAAAAAATAAAAATTAAAACAAGTTTCACTTCTGCCGCGTGGCGTTCCACGCACACTTTTTTTTTTTAATGTTGCCAAAATGTACGCCTATTTCATGCATACTTTTTCCTCCGTTATGCCTGAGCGATGAAGAGTAGATTTTTACATTACCGGAGCGCCGTTCCGGTCCAACTTCAGCACTACTGGTAAGTATAGCATGCCACAACATAGAGGTTGTGTCGTTGTAGCAGGACACGGTAATGCATAGAAACAATGTTTTATTACATTGACGATTACCTTGGATTTCTAAACACAATCTGCTGCATTGACAATTTATTATTGTGATTTGGTAGCACTGAAGATATTGCATGTTTTTTTTAGCTATTAGCTTTCCGCAACCTTAACGTCCTTCGATATGTAGATTTCTTTTAAAAGTTGGGACTAATTATTATAATGTTGAGACATTTAATTTTTATTGCGATTTATATTATTTTACTGTCGCGTACCGCTGTGGCTCGGGGGATGCGTTCAATCCTCTCACGCAGCGGGCCCGGGTTCGATTCCTGGTCGGGACAAGTTACCTAGGAGAGGTTTTTCCAGGGTTTTCCCTCACCTGTGAGACAAATTTCGGGTAACTTTAGGTCCTTGTGGTCCCCGGATATCATCTGGCCGTCATTATCATCTTCATCCCCATCCTCGCCTTGTTCTGAGTGAGTGTGTGTGTGTGAATGGTGTGTATTGTCTCGGAGGTGGCCCCGGCATTGGGCTGATCACTCATCCAGAGAGGCCCTCCATGTCCTTGTCTGGTCAAAAAGTATGTATGTGATCCAAAGATAATCCTTCTCCCGACAGATTGCGGCCCTGTAAAGCCCGGGCGGCTTGGGTCGCTTAAATCCTAAAAGGGAGAGGTAAAAGTACGAGAAAGAAGGAAAGAAAGAAAGATATTTACTGTCGTAGGTATTAGCTTTAGTTTGTATTATGGCTATATTCAATGGGTGTGTGTACAGTTATTAAAGTATGAGAGACTGTATTTAGATTTATATAATCATCGGTTCCTTGAAGTGTGATCACAACCGAAATCTTTGAACAATAGATTTCTTAGAAGTAGATATATCAAGTTATTCATGTAGTAGTAATTCATCTTAATAAAATAACTATTTAACAGTCGATACTTGAAAACATTCAACCCCATTCATTGTCGAGTCAGTTAAATTTCCGCCGTTTGAGGCTACTTTTGTAATTTCCTGGGGGAGGAGTTTCTCTCTTATTATGCAGTGGCATAGAGTGCGAAACAAATATGGAAGCTGAAAACACAGATACGAAAACTGACTAGTCTTACCTTATTTTTGTAAGTCATTTCCATTTGCATTCCACAGAGTATGAGCTTTCAAACATGGCATGATCTGAAAACTAAAATCTCTCAGCTGAGGAAACTTTAATCTTAAAGAAGTCTGAAAAAGGTATTTCATTTTCTGTTCTGGTTTTGAAGAAACTAATCAGCTTGAAAATCATTTAATTCAAGTTAAAACTTTGGTAGTTGGTGATAGGTGTTCACTTTCAAGGTCTTGATAAGAAGGGACAGTTTGTCCTTTATGTTTCCAAAATCAGGAAATCTTGAAGAAATTTTTTTAATAACCATTTCAATATCCTCACAAAATTTTTAAAAACTCATATCTTTTATTTGATAACTCTTTACAAGATGAAAAACGTTCAAAGTATTCTAAATTTGACCTTAACAGATCTGCAAATTGTACCTGCGGTAATTAGGGCGCTGTACTACACTTCGTACTATAACATTTATATACTAGTTTTCTTATTTTCTTTTTTTTTTTTTTTTTTTTTTTTGTTCTCCGGGCCGCAATAACAACTTCCCAAGACAGACAGGCCTGATTTAGAGGTAGTCTCGAGAGCCGCCATTCTGTAATCAACTAATATGTGCGAGTCCATAATAATCACATGCATCTCGGTGTTGCCGATTATCAGTGAAGTCGAAATTTGGACCTAGGTTATGCTGTCATATCACGTAAAATATGAAGGTTGGTTTGAAACTGACGAACATTAAGTACGGTAATACAATTGTCGATTTCAAGAGTACTGTACAATGCTTGCACTGTGGAACACTCCCAAGTTTATAATCGTCAAAAAACTTAGGAATTCAAGTACTTTATTTTTTACATTAACTTGAAAGCTCATTTTCTACATTCCTCACGTGAAAAAATTTAGGCTTATATGAGACTCTGTAGTATTTATGAAGGGGGTATGATACGTTCAAGGGCCCATCGCAAGCGCATGACGCCATTGAAGAACTTAAACATAAGCAGTTTTGTCCGAAGTACTGTGAAAGTAGTGAATTCGGTATATATTTTTCCTCATTGCTTAGAACCTTCCCCGAAAACATGCCTCCCATTCAAAACACCACATCGGTTCAATAGTTTTAGAATTTGTCATATACAAGTTTGCATGTTAATTGCGGTAAGCGAATTGCATAAAACCAATTGAACCCTTGCTGTATAGCTTATAGTTTCATTTAGAGGACAAAGAGGCTGAGAGAGTTCAGACTGATACAAAGACAAAGAATGCTCTGTGAATATTAGGCCATTTCAAGGCAAGTTCTCGCTCCACGGATTGAGAACCATGAGGTGTGACTAGTGATCAATATTTGATGCACAGCAAGTAAAGTGGGTACTCGCGCCACGGTTTGGAAAGTGCGAGGCGGGATAGGTGGCAGCACTGGTTGATCAATATATTACGTCAGTTTCACGCGGGCTGTGCTCCAGAAGAGAGCGCGAAGCTGGGGGACCACATGATGGTAGCGGTGGCTATATGCTGCCTAATGGTGTTGCTACTAGTGTTCATAGTGCTTATCATAGTGGTGGGGCAAACCGTGGAGCAAAGCTAGCACAACGCCACTGCTTTAGATTAAAGCAAATGTCACGCAAGTGCTTTTGGGCAGCATGCGAGTGCTTTGGGCCAACACAGGAGTGCTTTGGGGTAAAGCTATTGCCACACAAGTGCTTTAGGGCACCACGCGAAAGCTTTGGGGCACCACGCGAGAGCTTTGGGGCAAAGCTAGCACCACGCAAGAGCTTTAGGGCAAAGTTAGCACCACGCAAGAGCTTTGGGGCAAAGCTTGCACCATGCTTATATTTTGGAGTAAAACTAGTGCCAAGTGAGTGTTTAAGGGCAAAGCTAGCACCATCCAAATGCTTTGGGATAAAGCTGTGTCATCGGAGGGCTTTGGGGGAAATATGGTACCACTCTAGAACTTTTGGTTAGAGAAATGTTTTGGGTAAAGGCATGAGAAAGGATAATACCACAGGAATTTTTCCGCGCCCCCAAAGCGAGTACTTTAGGGCAAATAAAAGAACTTGAACTTTGCGATTTGTTTCTTTGTTTGCTTTTTTTGGCCAACCGAAGGTTTTCAGTGATTCAAGAAGTGATTTGGGGCCAAGCAGGAATTTTAGAAACAAGATATCGTAGTGCCTTAGGCAAATATTAATTTAGTGCCTTGATGTTGTATCAGATCTTATTCTTTGGAGAAAAATGGAAGCTAGAATTCAGTGGTTCCATTCTTTTTACGGCAGACCAGGAGCTAAATGATTTCTGTGCCTTTTGGCAAAACAGATACTATAAATGAGTCATTCTTCGCTGAGGCAAAATCTAAAAACTCATAGTGTTCTAGAGCAAATCGGGACTAAAAGTGTACGGTATTTGTCTCTTTGGGACAAAATTTGAACTTTAAGTAATATATTCTAGAGCATTAAGATAAAGATTGGGTAAGAACTAAGTGATTAAACTGCTTTGGGAAAATATAGGCGCTGGTAATTATTACAGTGTATTTGCGATTAATCTGGATATAGAACTGTGTTTATAGTGCTTTAGGGTTTGTCACGATAAAAAAATAATTCGTCAATTTAGAAACTAGAACTGCGAGATTAAATTGGTTTGCGAGGCAGATTTAAAGCTTAAACTATTTGTAGTGTGGCTAATGAGGAACTAGAACTATGATCTTTTAGTGCTGTGGGGCAACTTATGGGCAAGAACTGGAAGCTAGAATATCGTGGTCTGGATCTGAGTGTTTCTTGTGGAGGCAGGTGAGTAGATAACATCTGATAAACATAACAAAGGCTGGCTATTGTCTTTAGCGGTATTGTCTCAACTTCCCTGTTCCCGATCTCTACTCAAACCTTCAGTAAAATTTCTCTTATTCGCCAGACAATACACAAAGCGGATAAACTCTTGAGGCATAAGTTACAGTTGTATGACTGAAGTAATGATGTTTGAGTACTACGAGTATACTGTAGGCTACGTTGTTACCTTAGCTATAATTATCAAGAGATAATATCCTTGTAAGTAAAATATGGTGAATGGTGTCCCACAAGGTTCAGTTTTGGGTATCTTATGACTCCATTCAAGCTTATGTGCACATGTCTTAGGCTTGTGTTCAACAGGTGATAACTGTGACTACCGGTATGTTAAAAATCTTGGTATACATTTGAAGATCCAACGAAAGAAAAACATTTTAATTTTCTGTTCTAGTGTAGCCTAATGGTGAAAGAGGGTATTATGTTGTAAGATTTTAGCACCATAGAGGGGAAGAAAATGTATTGTCTTGGTTAAGAGGGGGAAATGTTTTTTTTTTTTTCATTTTTTTTGTTATTCAGTGATAGCATGAAAAAATAAAGAATAGTGTTACACATGCGTCATATTAGTTCAGACCATCGTCTATAGATTAGTTGGTATATGGTTGTGTAACGACGGGCCTGTATTGCAACTTAGGCCTGTGACCGTCACCGGTGTGCCGGACTTTTGTCCCGCAGGAGTTCTTTTACATGCCAGTAAATCTACTGACATGGGTCTGTCGAACCCGCAACCTTGGGCACAGAAATCCAGCGCGATAGGCCTACTAACTGCGCTACCCAGGCTTTCGACTAATGAATTCATAAAGTAACGAGGAAGAGTATTTCAGTCAGTCCAAAGAAGTAATCGTAATTAAATTTTATTTCGCCATCACTTATTCGCCATTTTGGATCTCATCCAAGGTTCTTCATATTTTCTAGACTATATGGATCCCGCCCTGAAGCACCGTATTCCAGAACTGGTCGAACTAATGACTTGTACGCTATACTGAAAACAAATAGATTAAATTTATATACTGGTGTAAATAGTATTTTCTGTGTATACTAAGCAGAATTTATTCAATCATGTTTCACAAAATAGTATCGTTCTGCGTTGCTTAGTCTACGCGACAAATCCTCTTCTTAGCGATGTGACATTGTTAGATAACCCTTCCAGAGCTGAATTTATACCAATATAAACATTCCTCCCGTGATATGAGGAAGTTTATAAGTTTGAAATCAATGAAGTAAATTTTGATGGAATAACTGGTTTTCACGAACGGCAGTCATGATGCGGGGATAAAATTCCTCATATTCAACATAAAGCTTTACTCATTTTATACATCTGCTTTTATGCGATTTTTCAGTGGTGCTAATATATGTCAGCACCAGTGAAAAGGTTATGGTAAATGTATTTTATCAAAGTATGGTAAATCTATTGTTTAGTGCACGTTCCGAAAAAACAGCTGCGTGTCGTGTCAACACTCCGAAAAGTTGCGTTTTACCAACCTAGGCCGGTAAAGTACTTTTTATCGTACTAGGCCGGTAAAGTACTTTTTATCGTACTAGGCCGGTAAAGTACTTTTTATCGTACTACGCCGATAAAGTACTTTTTATCGTACTAGGCCGGTAAAGTACTTTTTATCGTACTACGCCGATAAAGTTGTCATGGCAACTGAAAAATCCAGATGGCTGTGACCAGTCGTACCAACCGTAGTAGGGTTTGAAACAAAATACTTCACCATAGAACAATATAAGGCAACATTGTTTCTTTACGTTAATCCGAAACTTGACCAGGTTTCTTGTTTACAAAACACGTAAAAATATAACAATAAATATAGGCCTAAGACAAAACAGCTATGTTATTCATAAGAAACCCGCACTGCCATCTCGCCTACATCTGCATTTCTAATTGATTCATAGCATAGGATTCAGGCAGCTGTGAGAATGTGGCGTCAACAAATGGCTGACAATGCCTTTTATAATTAATGATGCGATATTTTTATTTCATTTAATATAATCTACAGAGCTTTTACTAAAAATATTGTATGCACCAAGTACCAAAAGCTTTAGCGAACTCATCCAATATTTCGGCCTCGGCTTGCGCCTCGGCCGCAGTCAAAGTCCCCTGCGCCTGATACACGAAAAACATGTATATCATTGTGTATCCACACAAGTAGACCTCCGTTGTGTTAGATACAGATGACTGTATTAGTGATTAATTATACGTTAGTTCAATTGTTTCATATGGAAGCAATTTGGAACCTCACTTGCTCACTTACTGACTCGGATACAATGTTGGGATATTTTACGTTTTAACGCATGTAGAATCACGTCGTAAAACCTGTCTTACTGGGTTGACTACAGGCCAAGAAATTGTCATCAGGAGTTTTATTCAGAACGGGTTATTTCCGATTTTGCCATTATAAATTTTATCCTAATTAGACTTAGGCCTACTTGTTTGGTACCTGAAATAGGTTACATTACATCGGATATAAACGCTTATAAATTGCCAAGATTTACTTGAAAGTTGAAGAGTTAACGTCTAATACTTTTCTTTGTGATTTTCTAATATTAAGAAAAAGTTAATTCAACTATTTAAAAGCTCTTGGATTTTAAAAATTCGTTTTTTAAGCTAAAAATTTATTTTCAGTAAGTAATATTGGTAAAATAGTGGTAGTTGAAATGGAAATTTTAAACTGTGGAAATTACTGTAAACAGTGCTCGAAGTGAGCCGATATGCACGGGTTGGAAAAATGATTAGTAGTAGCCTATAAGATCCCTGGAGTTGTTTTCGGTTGGCATAGTAATTATTCTCACAATGCATTTTTGGCTAACATTGAGCCAAACTAACTAATGCTGAAGTTATAGATTTTTTCTTTTTATTTGACACTAGTAGCACTAGAGTTTAAATATAATTTTTTGCACAACGTAACTAATAATTAGTGGTACTTACGAATATTGTTGCCGTGAATCGTAACTTGGCATTCCCGCACGCAATCTGGTTGCTATGAAAACAAAATAAATCTCCGTGTGGTAAAAATTACAAAAAGTACAAGTGCCCTAAGTTAAACCATCATTAATACAAGCCTTTATGGATGACCGGAACCAAGGCCCCCCAGTTCGTGGCGACTTTAACAGGACAAATATTCGGTCCCCATAACAACCAACATATGCGAATCACTTTCTGAAATATAACATCCATCTTCAATAGTGTATAAACATAATAATTTCTGCTAATATCTCAATTAATATAAATAAATTGATAAAAATAATCATCGTGCAAAAAATAGCATGCAATACTCGATTCGCAAGCGCATAACGGATCTCGGAAATTGAAAAAACTCGGCGCAAGCGCCTCGTTTTTTCAAACTCTTTCCTCGATCCGTATGCACCGCTTACGGCACTTGTATCGCAATATACTATTTCCGAATTGATTACTCTTGAGAGCTGTGTAACTTCTGCTGGGAGATCAGCCATACCAGCTTGGCCGCATCGCGTCATATTAATTTATAATTATATCAACTGCAGAATGTGAAATAGCATTTAGTGGAATGAAAATTGTTCTACCACCTTCCAGGAAATAAATTGAAGCCGGAGAAATATATTAATTTATGGCTAGGCAAGGTTCACAGCAGTGCTGATGAAACAGAAGCATAAAAATCAAAACACAAAATACTGGAACGAAGTCAATATGGGAACTTTCTTAGACTTGAGTTGGTGAATTATATTTCAATACTAGATGTAGGCCTAATTGTAGAACTAAATTGCCTATCATAGAATATGATTTCAGTTTTTTTTAATGCTTTGACACATTTGCTTATGTCAGGGACGCTTGTATAAAATTGTGGAGAAACGTACCACCTCTGTTTTTTCTCACTTCGAACACTGACTATAAACACACTCGCACATAAGAGCAATCTGCCTCTGTGTACTGAAATGACATCTTGTGGCATAGGAAACAAGATAACGACTTAACCGGAACTGTAGAAACACATGCATAACAAACCATCTACTATATTCATTTAATAGTATATTGCGATACAAGTGTCGTAAGCGATGCATACGGATCGAGGAAAGAGTTTGAAAAAACGAGGCTCTCGTGCCTAGTTTTTTCAATTTTCCGAGATCTATTATGCGCTTACGGCACGAGTATTGCATGCTATTTTTTGCACGATGATTATTTATATCAATTTAATTATATTAGTTGTGATATTACCTGAAAATATTATGTATATACATTCTTGAAGATAGATGTTTATTTCAGAAAGTGATTCGCATGTGTTTGTTGTTATGGGAACCGAATATTTGTCCTGGGGGGCCTTGTCCATAAAGGCTTGTATTATGATGTGCCGTAAGTAAATTCTTACCGCACGGAAACTCTTACCGCACATAGCAACAAGATTGCGTGCGGGAATGTCAACTTACGATCCACGGCAACAACATTCGCAAGTACCACTAAATAGTTAAGTCGTGCAAAAAATAATTATAGCTAGTTTGAATAATTCTGATCAATCGCGAAGGAGAGTGCGTAGGAATGTGACTGAGGTAAAAGGGTTTTGACTTGATACCTAGAAAAGGATATCTTCATGACGTGTAAAATACGCATCCTTAATGTAATAAACGTAAATTACGTAAAAATCTTGTACGAATTTTAACTTTGTTCCTTTTATAAATCTTGCATACAATTCAAAAACCAGAATTGCAACCCGCTGAAGCAGAATTCTAAATTTTAGTTATTTGGAGTTTGCTCGTAGAAACTCAATTTCCACACCCTCAGCTACCATTTCATTTCATACACGTGAACCGGAAAGAATAGCTACTGTTGATGGCACTGTCGACGAACAGATAATTTCCTCCACATCATAAAGTGTGCATTCATTGGTCCTTCTTGCCATCAACATTAAAAATTAGACCTACAAGCTTATGAAACTAAAACAGAAAGATTATTATATAAAATACATAGATGTCTTCCTATGGTGAAGAATGAGTAGCAGAACTACTGCATTCGGTAATTTAACAGATGCAAGAAGTTAAAAGTAAGCAGTATAAAGTTATAATTAGTCTACTTATGAATTGACGTGGCAGATCACTGCACACTTACATGTGCTCTATTAATGATTAATAAATACAGCGAGTCCCACGCAAGAGTTGGCCAATCATGCGGGTTGTGTATGGGAAATTGACCTATACACTTTATTTTTCAAGTTTCCCCATAAATAATAGTCACATACTGTTAGAAGAACTTGAAGACAATATCACAAGAGAAATTAACTATATCTCGGAAGGTGAACTTATGTGCGTGAAAGTAAATTTCCTAAAAAAGGTGCCAGTGTTGTGTGGATGCAAGAGGAGGACATTTTCAACATCTCTTGTGATGAGGTACCGTACGTGGTTATTTTCATTGTAATCCCAACTGTAAATGTGAGAACCTGAACCATTACACCGTTCGCGGCTTTATTTGCGTAGATATTTCACCCGATCGCTCGGGAGTTAGAGCAGGGGCTGCCGCGACGCAGAAACACAACTCTTGCGTGGGACTCAATATAGTTGTGACTTTAACTCAATTCAAGAGTAGTGATAATGTGACTGAATTCAATTTTCAATTGGGTCATTCCATGCAAAACAGTAGTCAAAAACCCTCTTGGACTCATTTTTTTTTTATGTTAGTATGGCCCGTATTCAAGAACGCGACTTTGGAAGACTACTTTCTAAAGTAGACTTTCAAAGCAAAGTTCAACTTTGGTTAAAGTCGAATTCATAGACGTTAGTTGCGAGACTTTGACCGTGACTTTGGAAAGTCGAGATTTGACGATGTTGTTGTAACGTTGGCAATCGTATCCACTGCCTTTTAAATGAATTATGTGTACAAACTGTTGAAATTGCTGTACGTCTAGGAGGCGGTGGGCAAATCTCGAACAAAATAACATCGATGTGCGCATCACACTCAGCCATTTTGCAAAAGCGTAATTGTATTGTGATGATGATAATAACAATAATAATAATTCTTTATTAGCTGTCAGGATACAATGTCCATTATCTTCTTAATTCTTTGAGCATATTTTTGGTTATTACAATACAAATAGCGACTGAATAATTAAAATACACATTTATAAATTTCTTAAAATGAAGTATTAATATGTTCATTGTCAGTATTTTGTAAGAATGTCATGTAGGGTTCTGATTAAATTTCCACAGAGTTAAGGAATTCTTGTACATCGTAAAATAAATAATATTTTAGAAGTAGAGTTTTAACTTGTTTTTTAAAATGTTGAATCTTTGGAATTTTAAGATTGTTAAGTATATCATACATAATAAAACCTATATGAGAAATTATGTTCAAGCTCCTGGTAGTTCTAGACAATATAAATGAATATTGTTAGCTGTTCTTGTCTGGTAGTGATGTATTTGTGAATTCTTCATGAATAGGTTCCTAATTTTGTGTATAAATGTCACAGCTTCTAATATATAGAGGGATAGTAGGGGCAAGATTTTTAATGTTTCGTATATCGGTTTACTTGGTGTCCTGACTGGTAATTGGAGCATAACTTTTAGTAGACCTATTCTTTTTGCAGTTTGAATATTTGCTTAGCTTTTGTTGAATGTCCCCCAAAAGAAATGCTTAACTTAATACTGATTGGACACAGCTGAAATATGTCTTTAATAGCCTACATCTATTGTTGATACCTGAGTATATGAATAGCATAACATAACTGGCTAAGTTTGTTACTTAAATTTGCTATATTTGGTTCCCATGTAAGATCCTGGTCAATCCATAGCCCAAGAAATGTTGTAGTATTTATTTGGCCCAGTGTTGTGTTATTAAGTCTAACTTGCAGGTTGCCTATAAGATTTTGTGAATGAAAGAGCATAGGCCTATGTATTGTCTTATCGGTATTTAGAAAGGGTTTTTTCTCTTTCAGCCAAAGTTCTAGGCTACTATTTGTTTCATTTACCTTTTGCTGAAGTGAATGGAGATCGCTGTCACAAAACTGGAGTTTCAGTTCTCTTGTCATGAAATATTGTGAATTATTCTGAATCATGAAAGTCTCGAAGATGCCACCAATGACTGACTGTGAACAGTGATCGAAGTGGCTCCATCCGGCATTGAGATTCAAGGTGCACAGAGGAATGAGCAGGTGGGCCTGTTTTCTTAAAAGAATAGGCCTACTGTCCAGAAGCTACGCGAGGTGGCTTCACAGTATTTAGAAGAGAGGAAACAAATTGAAATAGAGCAGCTGAGAGAGTTCCATGCTGCAATGATGAAGCAGTAACAAGAAATACATGATCTCACTTTGCAGAACATGAAGGAATTGCACCAAAAAGCAATGAGAGATTGATTTCCTTTGCCAGTAGTTTCCAATTTTATTTAATTGTCCACACACACATTATATACCATACATAGCCTACATAAAATCAAAATATTACATACAGCTTTCCAATTCTGGATTATGCCACCCTGAAACTGCTCTTTTAAGTAGCACTAAAGAGGCTCTGGTGATTGTTTTTAATTGCACTTTTTAATAGGGCAGTATAACATGCAGCACAACAGTGGACTGCATTACCTACGTTGAGCAGCTTGCTAGGGGAAAGGTTACAGGCAGGCGGGAAGCAGCCATCACCATAGCAATGTGCAGCGGTGAGTGGAAGGAGGGCCAGAGTGCAGCAGGTATTTGGGCATAAGCTCACAAGCTCCCCTTCCACCCAATAAAATCTCACTCAGTTTCTACTGTTGTTGAAGATTCTGTTATCATGGGTGGAACCAGGCCATCCAGTAATGAAATCAATAAATTTCCTCTCGTGGTTGACGACAGCCTACAACAAAATACAATTAACATGAGCATGATAGGCTATATGATTTGGGTAATACACATCAAAGAAAAAAGAAGTAAAACATTGTGTTCCACAAGGATGTCTTATTTAAATTACTCTTCTTACTTTCTTCTTACTTTACTTTACTTCTCAATGATCTTCCAATAAATACCAGATATTATTCTGTTTGCAGTTGACACAAATGTTTTAGTTTCAGGAGAAACAGAAAAATAATCCAACAAAGAAGTGATAGGCCTATGTTGTTAAATGACTTGTATAAGTGGTATTGCATTTTTCATCAAATTTAAGAATTCCTTGACCAACTCAGGCAGGCAGCACCGATAGGGATAAATACGTCCTCACTATTACAGATTTAATTACATGCAGACTGAACTCAACAGATGGTCGAATAGACTACAGATTATAAATGACAGGCTGATGTGTTCTTTCATATGGGATAATATGATGGTACATAAAGAATGATGAATATCATCTTGTTCATAGGAGTTACTGACATTTTTAACTTGTAGGCCTATGCTAGGTTAAAGAAATGTACCGTACCATAAGCAAGTGTGTGGATGTTTTCCTGAATGTGTGAGAATAAGTGAAAATATAGGCTAGGTAATACTTAGCATTTAAGATCTTATGTGTCCAAATAACTTGTATACTGTAGGCTACATGTATATAAAGTATTGGATGAATAAAAATTAGGCAAAAGACAAATTTAGGTTGTGCACCAGCGAAATTCCACCTCCATAGGATGGGATTGCATGGCACTGCAGCTCACTAGTGTACCCTTTATCATATACGAATAAAAATACACAAAATCACAGCGTTATGAAAATGACCCTTGCAACATATCAAAAGTATGGCATTAATAGGCCTAAATATTTCAGGATGAAGCCACATATGCATCATAATATGAAATATTATTACAGGAAATGGGACCAAAGCAGGGAAAGAAGAAGTAAGAGGTCGTGTTATGGTATTGTCCAGCGAAGAGTTTCAGACTTGATTGGTATGCCACCCGCTAGATGACTTAATTAATGCTGCAAAAACAACCCTTGCACCAAAACAGCTCTTTCTAGAGCCAACATAACATTTCACAATGATAAAAATTAGTACACGAAAGCGGCTATTTCTCATGTGTTAAAGCTCTCTAAACTTAAACAGAAGAATTTTCCCTTCACCGCTCAGCAATTGCAATAGTGAAGTGGTTAAGGCTGCTGGTCACGGTTTCATATACCAGTCGATGTGAAATTTATGGTTAGGAATATGTCCCACATAGGCAGGTAGGGCAAAGAGAAAGCGAATGAAAGTAAAGATAAATTGTTTAATTTTTCCCAGTTCCCCTTTTGCATAACAGATGGCGTAGCTAGTAGTTAAAATGGTGAGACATCTAGAAGGTGACATTTGAATCCTAAACCCCAGTTTCCCCTTTGGCACAATAGATGGCATAGCTAGTAGTTAAAATGGTGATATATGTAGGAGGTGACATTTGAACCCTAAACCCCTCCTACCCTGGCGGACCCCATTAGAGTTGGTGGGAGGAGCCTAGTGCGCAACCTAAAATTGCTTTTCACATAAATTATTTGGCTACTCACTTGGCAATTGAGACTGAAGATACTTTCCGGTTACGGAATATTTCAGCATGTTCACCATCAGGATTCATTATAGGAACATCGATGGCTCCCACAACCCCAAGAAACCTGAACCTTTCATACACACGCTAGCTGACACTCAGCTTGATCCAGGAACTTGACAAATTGTGACCTTTTCCCAGCAATTAGTTCAGATATCTTTCTTATAATCCTGCTCACAGTTGGCTGGCTTTTTCCATGCATGTCTGCAGAAACTAATTGAAAATTACCTGTAAACAATTAAGGAAAACAATAACTATTAGGGTCAATTTATATCATAACCTTAAATGTTTGTAAGACCATGTAACATAACCTCTATAAAATGAAATACACTATAATATAAATATGGCCTTTTATCCTTACCTGTAGCATAATATCGTAACGATACTAGTAGTTGTATTACTGGCGGGGGAAACAGGTAATTATTCGACTAAAATTATTCAGTCCATCTTCAAACATGGTTACGAGGATATCCAACACCGTCTGCTTATCAAACCTAGGCATCTAGCTTTGAATTCGCTATCCAAATTCAATTGGGTTTTGCGCTTCTCTAATAATACGCCGAGGAACAGGTGCAGCGTCGATAATTTCCTGGATGCCACCAATATTCTCAGCAAATTCAACAACTCTCAAAATGCCAGCCATATTTATTGACGTGAATACGCGAAAGTCAAAGTCAAAGTCTAGATTGCCGGTGACTTCGAAGTAAAGTCACAATCGAAGTTTACTTTCATCAAAGTCTCGACTATGAATACGAAAATGGCGACTTTGTTCTTTGTAAAGTCGACTTTCATCCAAAGTCTTGTTTATGAATACCAGCCTAAATCAAATCAAGCAGCACAGGCTAAAAAAATCGAAGCGCCGTAATTATTGTTTGACCGTGTTCCCGGGATCCTTGGTTATTGTCTCTTTAGACCGAGAATAGCGCATAAAGTCATTTGCTTTCTATAATTCCGTTGAAAAAAATAAAGCACTGGACATTAGTTAACAAATTTGTGTCTTTACTCTTTCCATTAACAGTTGCTCAACAGCCAACAATGGCAAAAATAAATTAACTACCGTATTTTACGGACCATAAGACGCTCCGGACCGTAAGACGCGTCTTGATTTTAGGATGGACATTTAAAGGAAAAGAAATTTAATGTGATTCTGAACGAAAAATAATATACCTCATTATATACCAAATAAACTATAACCTTGTACAAAGAATCAGTATAAATTGCTTCTAAATTAAAACCTGCGTTGTAAGAAAATCTCTTCTTTACAGATGGCAACGCGTAAATTTTAACAACTGAACTAATTTCTCATGCAAGACTGAAAATATTTTTACACTCCCTACCCTCAATTCAGCATACCGTAAGTGTAACGGGACAAGTCTGTTTAGGTGTCACTGCCTTCATTTAATCCACCGGCGGAGACAACTCCTTTTGTATAAAATAACTCAACATTCCTTTCTTTTCGCATTGTATACCTTATTTTACGATTGTGACAAGTACACTGATGTACAGTTTATGCCAAAATTTGTAACTATCTTATCGTTGTTTATAGCTATGATATTTCGACAATATTTACCATAATTTAAAAATTTTAGTGTACTTCGGACCATTAGACGCACCCAACTTTGAAGCTCTATTTTCAAGGTAAAAAAGCGCGTCTTATAGTCTGTAAAATACGGTAATTTAAAACATAATATTTCTGAATATGTGGGAAGGGAAGGATACGTAAATATTCCAACATAACGAAATCCTAGCAACAGGGATCCAGGTTTTCAGTCCGAGGCACCCGGTGCAGACTCTTCACTCGAGAGGGCGCACTTGAGCATCACACAATGAAATCTGAAGGGATCCAGCTATCGCGTCGCGTTGCTCTCTTGTTCTGCTGACTCATGCAATTAGACACAAAAATGGCGGCCACAAACCAGGTCCGGTTTCTGCCACGTTACACGCTATCAGAGCAGCCAACTGTGCATCGCTCAGATAACGACAACACTAGAACTTTTTATATCGCTCAAGTTGTGGTATCTAATCAGTCAATCCATTTTGAGATATATATTTATTCCTTTTCTGTGGTACCGGGTTGGATTCCCAGTTCAGCTTTTGGAATTCCGTCTTTCATAGATTAATTAATTGATAGATGGCGGTGCTCTGGGTAGTAAGGAAGGGTTTAAGGATCTCCTGGAAACTACATATTTTTATTACATGGCCTCACGCCTTATCTTATTCGCATGTCCCAAACTCAATATAGGCTTAAGTCTGCTTTGCAGTAATACTGATATTTTTAGTGCATGCAATGCGAACTAACCCAAAATATGGAAAGGAAAGGTGGCCACACACGGCCAGTGTGAAATAATTATCATTCCATCATACCCAAAATATGATTTACAGAAAGAAGTTTCGCGAAACATTTTAGGGGTCAGTCATTGCGTACTTCTAATTACAATACTAAAAGACTCAAGGAAATTATGAAAGCCTTCGTGTCACAACTAGGCAATGGTAAAACCATCAAATAATCATTCTTGCCAATCCCGGAGGAAAGATCAGTATGAGCGTGAGTGGCCCGATCGAATGTTGGTCGGGAGTCGCACTCATGTCAAGTATTCGTCCGATCGATGATTTATGTTATACTAGTGGAGGCGCTTACTTCATACAGCGAAGATATTTTTGTGTTTGAACGTGAAGACTTCTCTTCTTAGAATGACTTTTTTTCGTGCCCTGTGGTCCGCGGACAGGAATGTCCAAGTACATACGAGCGACGTCAGCCAGTCACTGTGCCACTTGCAAGTATGTCGATATAAAGATTCGAATTATTTAAGAGGAAAAGGCATCTCTAAATGCATTACAATAATATTATATCAGATAAAATGTAGTTTATTCTTTTATCTGAAATAGAGATTGACGTGATTATGCAGTATGCGGACAAGAAGTAAGATAGTTCTTTCACTATTCGAAGTAAATCTATGGATATCGATGGGGTGGGTTCAATCGGTACTGGCTGTCTGCACTCAAGATCGCGGGTTCGATCCTAGCTCAGGTTCATGCCATTTATGTGTTTGTAGATTTATAGGCATGTAAAAGAACTTCTGCGGGACAAAATTCCGGCACACAGCCCACGATGACAGGCCTAAGTCGCAGTACATTTCCGTCGTTAAATAACCATATAACGAACCAGTAAGTTATAAATAATATAGCCTATCACGGACATGTATTAATGTAATTGTGCTTACTTGTGAAGTTTCCTACAAGTGACTGCTGTATTCCGTGTGATAAAAAACCTCTATTAGGCCTAATAATGTTGACCCACTGCAGAATATTTACGGATGTCACATCTAAGAGAAACACTGGAGAAGCATGCCCTATGGCAGGTATACTTTCATATTATATTTTTACCATGGACATGAATAGAGAGGAGGTTGGCTGAGATTTTCTGCCTCAATGTTGGAGGAGTCCCTTGTAATGTTTGTTGCTTCAGGTTCTAAATCCAGAGCTTCGCGACTTGTGAAAACAAATGCTACTTATGTACTGACTGCGTGCATGGCATACGTTGGGTGCCAACATCATAAGCGTGTAATATTATTAATAGAATAATTCACTGATAATAGGGCTACTTACTTATTCAATGACAAGCAAGCTAAAGGAATGTTGTAGGCCTACTATATTTTACGGAACTCGGAGATTCATTGCCGCGCTTATAGGCTATGAGCCCGCCATTAAACCGTATTCTGTGCTAACTCCAACCATTTCTCGCAAATCTACTTCCCTTAAATCTATTCTAATCTAATCTAATAGTCCTCCTATCCATGTCTAGGTCTTCCAAGTGGTCTCTTCTCTTCCGGTCTCCCAGTCAATATTTTTTATATAAGTATTTTCCCCCACTCGCGCAACATGTCCAGCCCACTTCATCCTTCGTGATTTGATTACCCTTATTATATCCGGTGAAGAGTACAGGTTATAAAGCTCGTCATTATGCTCCCAGTCAATATTTTTTATATAAGTATTTTCCCCCACTCGCGCAACATGTCCAGCCCACTTCATCCTTCGTGATTTGATTACCCTTATTATATCCGGTGAAGTACAGGTTATAAAGCTCGTCATTATGCGGTTTTCTCCAGTCCCCGTTTTCATCTCTCTTAGGTCCGAATAATTTCCTAAGCACCCTGTTTTCAAGCACTCAGATTATGTTCTTCCCGAAGGGCCTAAGGGACGTTACCTCACTTCCCTATAATACAACCGGCAGTATAATTGTTTTATAATTTTTTTTATTTTTAGAATTCTGGATACAAGACGAGAAGATAGTTCCTGAATTTCATAAAAACAAGCATTTCCTGATTTTAGTCAGCACTTAAACTTCTGTATTATTATTTGTATCTGTAATTATTGATCCCAGATATTTTGAATTTCTCCACTTCTTCGAAAGCTTTGTCGGCTATTCTAATATATTGTAGCGCATTATGTTGACGTTACATGACCATATACTTACTTTTTTCTGTATTAATTTCCAATCCAATATTCCTGCAGGCGTCGAGACTTTTTTCATTTCTCTCAATTGAATATAGAAATAATAATATTAATAACAATAATAACAATATTATCCATTAATCTTGTATCTGTTTGTATCCGCCATTGCTTACAAAGCCAAGCCATCAGCAATCAGCTAAGTTACGCATGCCGAAAAAATGTTGGTTCGTAGCCACAAAATTAACAATCCCCTAACTCTACTGGGAAAGGGACAACTATTACCACCTAAAGTAATTAAAGGAAGAAATGTCCCTCTCAGCTCTAAGTCCCTCTAAGTTATTTTGCGCTTGCGGCAGATGTGTTATATCAATACAAACATCCGATCGTAATTTTTAGCCCACTCTGTACAGGCTTGAGCCGTCACATTTCTGCACACATAATCTAAATGCAAACCATATGGGGCGAGATCGAACTGCGGCCATGGGCATAGAAAGACAACCCCATACTGACTTCGTGAGTCAGGCCGATATAATATATTACTGATATGAAAGTGAAATGTGTTTCTCTAGATCCGAAGGTTTCTAATTTTATAGGGATGCTTGCGTAAATATTGTGAAGTGCTGTATTTTTAGATATCTTCCTTGTAACTTAGTAAATTGTGTCCAGGTATATTTTCATGCTGAGAGTAAAACATCTGAAGCAGTTCTTCATCAGTTGATTATAGAAGCAGGCAAGCAGTGCTACCTGGGGTGTAGGCTATTGATTCGTGTTTTCCATTTAAAGGATTGCACAATTCCCGGATTTTCGCTTGTATAACAAACATTCCAGACAGAGGCGTCGCCAGGAATTTTATTAAGGGGGTAGCAAACTCAACATAATTCCAAACACAACGATTCTTATTTATTACGCACACTATACAGTAATCTATAATAACAACTAATTTAGTATCTTGAATAATTAGTGATCTCTCTCTCTCTCTCTCTCTCTCTCTTTCTCTCTCTCTCTCTCTCGGTCGTAGTTTTACCTCTACCTTTTTTTTAGGATTTAAGCGACCCAAGCCGACCGGGCCTTACAGGGCCGCGACCTGTCGGGAGAGGGATTATCTTTGGATCACATACATACTTTTTTGACCTGACAAGGACATGGAGGGCCACCCCGGATGAGTGATCAGCCCAACGCGGGGCCACCTCCGAGACAACACGAACACAAAGGACGATACACACCATTCACACACACACTCAGAACAAGGCGAGGATGGGGATGAAGATGATAATGACGGCCAAATGATATCCGGGGACCACAAGGGCCTAAAGTTACCTGACATTTGTCTCACAGGTGAGGGAAAACCCCGGAAAAAAACACCTAGGTAACTTGTCCCGACCAGGAATCGAACCCGGGCCCGCTGCGTGAGAGGATTGAACGCATCCACAGCGGTGGACAATTAGTGATATTACGACAATAATTTAAATAAGTGTACTGTGAGCTGATTCCTAATTGAAGTTAATCCACGTTCAAGTGATACGAATTATAATTATTATGATCGACTGAAAATCAATTTTGAACCTAAATATCAAATGATTAGGCTAAATACAATAATAGGTCTATTAACATAACTTCCCGGCTCCCAGCTGAATTCCACGAGTTTTTAAATTAACAGATTGCGTTCTTTTAAGCAACAGCCTTGGTGACGGATAGTTATAAATACACTGGGGCAGTTATAATTATAAAATAAATAAATAAATGATACTTGCTAAACTCATAAGATATTTATATTTTTGTATCCTCCCCGTAACAATTACAGGTTGACAAAGAGTACCTGAAAATAAATTAATCCTTAAGGCATTCCAGAGGGGGGCAGTTGCCCCTTATGCTGACTGCCATGATTTCAGAAACGTTATAGTGTCTGTCTAAATCGGAATTTAAGTCAGGTAAAATGAGTTTCTATAAAAGTTAGGTTATAGGCAATGTTAAACAGTGATTTGCTTTCTAGCGCCTATTTAACATGTTTTCTATTAACGAAGTCTGCAATCTTCAAGGAAAACAGAAAACTGGGCTCAAAAAATGAAATGGCACACGTGATAATGTGATGATACTTTGTTTGAGGACTTGAATTACTGAGCCTTGGTTTCGCAAATTCCTCTAGTCTCAGTTTATTTTTTTGAAAGCTCACTTTCGTCATTTGTATTGTAAATAGCTGGTTTAATTATTTTTCAATAAAACTAAAATCCTAAAAGGGGTTTTATCGTGCCCCGATACTGAATCCTATGAGGATTGAGGAATTGCGTACTAGTATGGATCTTAGTTCGGGATTGGTGTGACCAAGGGCAGCTGGACTTGTCGAGAGCGCTGTTTGCTAATTGAGTAACGTCTCTCATATCCGTCAAATTTCCGCTGCACAGTTTCCTTCACAACTCGAGGTCCGCGACACGCAACACACGCAAACGCACGCATGACGACAAAGGTGTCTTAAAACGGTTTTTGCAACTCTTATAACGTGTGGAGCCAGGGGCGTAGGGAATGGGGTGGCCCACCCCCCCCTCCGAAATCAAAACCTAAAATTATATTTTTGTATTAGATTAGTGAGAGGTATTTAAGCTCCATTTTGTCAAATATTTAATTATTCTATTTAATAATAAAATACTGAATTTGTAAATGTAGGCCTACTATTTCCACTGTTCCATGCGTTATTTAACTTTTCTTGTAAATAGTAATAAGTAGACTTCGGACTTTTAGGTCGCTAAAAATGCTGTTTTTGGTACGGTACCTAAAATAGGCTCTAAAAATGGAAAATAGGTTCTAAACATCGTAAAATAGTCTCTTATAAAATCGATAAGTTGCCAATTTTCTGAAATATCTCAATTGCAATGTAGAATATTATATGTATTGAAGTCACCAGTAATCAATAATCATGACAAAACACATATATAGGCCTATGGTACACAGAATTATATAGACCTATTACTAGGGCCTGTTTTGCTACCATAACGGTGAACACCTAATCCCTGCGCCCAGAAGCTACGCATATCATATTAGCATATTCAACCCCTTGTATCCCTCAGTGATTCAGAGTACTACTTTTTTTTCTTCTCTACTCTACTTTACTTTACTTTACTTTACTTTACTTTACTTTACTTTACTGCATTTTATCCAAGAAGAAAATTATTATTTTTTGACATACACAGACATCTGTGTGATATTTTAAAACAATTGACAAGTATTAGAATATTTTATCAGTTTAAATTTCATATATATTAATTTTAATTCATATTTTAAATATTGTGACAAGTTAACTTCATAATTTTATTACTAATTATTGTAAATAGCTAATTTGACAACACATTGAGCTCAATGTTATTTTAATATTTTATATGATTATGTGATAGACTAAATCTAATATAATAAAAATACGTTTAGAAGAACACAACAAAAATCAAATTCAATAACACGTGTTGTTAATTAATTGCTCCTTACCTCATGTAGACTTCAGCTGAGTGTTGTAATATATAGTGGTATATAGGCGGAACATATCAATAACATTCAATCTATAATTATACCACTGGAAAATATGAAGCTAATTAACTATTAGGTAACCATTGCTTAAATTGGCATGTCTAAGAGTAAAATAAAAAATTTGCTAACTAGTTTTTCGGTGCTAAAATACCCACTAAACCCCGGCATTTGCGACCCTCCCCGAAATTATTTTCTGGCTACGCCACTGTTATTAGCCTATTCTAAGAAAATACGACGCTTCGCCAGTGGTTTTGAGGTACCCTGAATCCAAAAATGTTATTTTCCAGGGGTGCCCACAGGGGGGGGGGTTAAGACGCAGACTGCGTCATTGAAATTTCTGGGGGGGGGGCAAAATATTATCGTTTTATGAATTATCTGGGGGGGTTGAAAATTGTTGCAAAATTAGCGTTTTATATGTTAAAAATAAAAACGGCCAAGTTCTATAACTTCAGAAGGTCTCTTCTAATTTTTATAAAGATAAAGATGAAGAATTTTGACAGCCGTGGGCGCCGATACCCTGGGGCGGGGGGGGGGCGCAAGGGAAAAAAATTATATTAATAATTATTATAGCAAGGTGTTTTTTTTTTAAGACAATTATTTGAAAGTCAGTTAAGACATAAAAAGTTTGCAGAAGTTTTACCAAATCGACAACATGGCCACAGTGGATTAGGAAAAGGGGTCCAGGGGGTTTTGACCCCCAAAAGTCAACCTAAAATTTTATATTTGTATTTAAAAAATAAAATATTTATTTAATTAAACGAGATTTGTTGGTGTGTCAAATATGATATTGCAGTTATTTTCTTTTCATAACATAATGAGTAGGCCTATTATGTCCACTGTTCCATGTGTTATTCAACTTTTCTTATAAATAGTAATAAGTATTATAACTTAGGTAACAGTTTTTTGTTTAAGTTGCCATGTCTTAGAGTATAGTAAACAAATTTCCTAAGTAGTTTTTGAGTGCTAAAATAGTGTAAAATGTTATTTTCATTAGTTCAACATTTAAAAATTTTCTGGGGAAGGACCCCCCACTTAAGTAATGAATTCTTATTTTGCATTGCATTTCTTAGAGTATGGTAAACAAATTTCCTAACTAGTTTTTCAGTGCTAAAATATCGTAAAATGTGATTTTCATTAAGTTAGTTCAACATTTAAAAATTTTCCGGGGTGGACTCCTGACTTAGGTAACATTTTCTTGTTTACATTGACATGCCTTTAGAGTATGGCAAACAAATTTCCTAACTAGTTTTTCAGTGCTAAAATAGTGTAAAATGTGATTTTCGTTAGTTCAACATTTAAAAATTTTCTGGGGATGGACCCCCACTTAGGTAATGATTTCTTATTTTGCATTGGCATGTCTTAGAGTATGGTAAACAAATTTCCTAACTAGTTTTTCAGTGCTAAAGTAGCGTAAAATGAGATTTTCATTAGTTCAACATTTAAGAATTTTCCGGGGTGGACACCCGACTTAGGTAACATTTTCTTGTTTACATTGGCATGTCTTAGAGTATGGTAAACAAATTTTCTAACTAGTTTTTGTGTGCTAAAATAGCGTAAAATGTTATTTTCATTTGTTCAGTATTTAAAAATTTGTGGGGATGGACCCGTGACCCCCTTTTTGGGGGGTATTCCAAACCCCCCGGCACTTTCGACCCTCCCCGCAATTATTTTCTGGCTATGTCATTGTTGCACTTATTATATTATTAATATAATGTTACAAAGTGACCCAAAAAGTTAAAGCGAAAAAAGAAATCAATTAATTTAAAAAATTGCCCCCCTAGAAAATATCATATGGGCACCCTTGTCGACAGCCAATTAGGTTGGGGGTGAGCAATGAAGTTTGGGGGAGGGGTGAGTCATGAAGTTTGGGGGGTGTGGGCACCCCTGTATTTTCAGAAACATGTCTGGCGTTTGTATATGTTAACAACCTAACTTGAGAACGGAATATCATATAAAACAAAATTTTAAATTCGGGATAGGTATCTTCTGAGAACATGAAATGAAGATGGCCGAAGGATTTGTCTTACTTTTAATGCCACTTTACATAAGGAAAAATTTAGTTTTTCGCGATTTTCTCAAAAACTGCTCTAACGATTTTGTTGAAATTTCCTCCACAAATTCCACACTATGCATTGTATAATTATTATAAAGTATATTATGTATTATTTTATACTAAGAGCTCTTATTTTGGTGTTTCACATCATATTTTTTCTTCATAATGCAACAATTGGAACACAACCAAGCAAGTAAAAGTAAAGTGCTCTTTATTGTAGGCCTTGAGTTCTTGGAGTCTGAGCTCATGGATGTGATAAGGTAGTACATCTTAATTTCTGGCCGCCTTATCCCCCAGGATTTCTCATCTAATTTCTGTTAAAGGTTGGGTTAACCCAGAATCCTAGTGCTATCAGAATGATCAGGCCAATTAGTAAATTCCATTTACTCATCAGCATTAGTAGCCATGACCTTCCAGTTTGAATTGCTGTTCGCTCCAATTCTGGATTTTGTAGTTGTATTAAAAACTGTTCTAGTATTTTTTAAACATTTTTTTAATTTTAAACAACTACATGGGTTAGAGGAAGATTGTGCATGTGCATGGAATATATCAAAGGTTATCTTCTGTAAGTTATGTAAGGCCAAGACTCAAGTGACAGGCTCTCAAGTTAAAGGTCATAACACCCATAACTTTATAAGTAGGTTATTAGAGATATCTACTATGCACTCTTTTCAAAGACGTGAAATGAAAGTCCGTTCTTAAAGCAAACAAAAAGTAATTAAAAATCTCTTCTTTTTTACCATCAGTTGTGTTTGTCTTCCTTAATTCTTCACAATGGCCGTTGCCTGGGGAGGGGAGAACGGTCTTAATTCCTGATCATAATTATTATGATTGTGTTTACTTTTCTATAGCTACCCATTTCAAATACAACGGTGGCTTGCCAGTTGGGTAGGTAGCTACTCATCCTAAGAAAGCGTTCGATTTGAAGAGAAGAATTCCATATTTTAATCATATAGACCCAGTCAGTTTCTTATGTGGTTATGATTAATTTCACAAACATTTGATAACCAGTACAAGAGACATTTCAGGCATTGACTGCCTGCAATTTCTGTTAGTAATGCAAATAAAATTTCCATTCTTTGCCATGCAGCTATTCAGGTAATCTGGTCACCTACCAATAGCAATAGCGTGGATGTAGAAAGCTTTTTCAGCAAATACGATTTAATTGTCACAGATAGCCGAAGCAGGTTAAAGGAGAGTACCGGTATTACTGAAATTTCTTCTGTGTTAAATTTCTAATGTGTGTGCTGAATACTGATTTTAAATGCATATATTTAGACGTGTGTTTTAGTGCTCACAATTTCACTACAAGTTTATGTCGCATAATGGGTACTCATATGCTTGAAATTATTGTAACTGAAAAATCAATAAAATGCACTTGATAATGCACTGAATTTGTTAAACCTTATTTTCCAATAACAAAATTTTCCACCCCAAATTGCTACAAAATGCTAAATTTTAATGTTAAATTTGCTATAAAATGCTACATTTTATTTTTAAAATGCTAAATCTTTACTTTTTAATTGCTAATATCTGCCATTGCTAATGATACTGAAAATTCTGATCAGTCTAACATTGCGGTTACTGGTAGTTTTGTGAACAGTAGACTTCCCATCCAAAACAAAACTAATATAAAATAAAAGTTCTGCTCTTCGTGAGATAAAACAGCCACCACCTTCAAGTGGAATCAATAAATAAAAACCCTTACGTATACCTCGTTTTTTAACTACTTCAAGGAACATTAATGCCAAATTTGAAAAAAATCGGACATGGCTGCATAACAAACAAATTCGCTGAGAAGCAGATAAAATGTCGTCAAAAATGTTCTGGAACAAAGTTGTAGACCAGTCTTCAAATTGTTATAGCATGAACCAAGTAGCTAGAATCGTTGAAAGAAGCTGAACATTACATGAAACTGAAATATTTAAACAGCTTCCATCTTGAAACGGAATTAAAAAATTAAAATCCTTACACATACATCGTTTTTATTTACTTCAAAGAACAATAATGCCAAACTGGAAGAAAACTGAAAAAAATTCCGAACAGTCATGTTAAATCAAGACCTTCCTCTGCTTAGTCAATTATAATGTTACTAAGTTTTATAATTGCATTTACGCTTCTATGAAATTTTTTCTTAATTTTTTATTTTTATTTTTCCACATGTAATACATTAATCTTGTATGAAAAGAAAGAAAGAATTACAGTTACTCTTAGCTTTTATGTAGAACAGATTTGGGGTTACTTTTACTGTGGTAATCTTCCCCTCCCTCCTGCATTTTCCCACCCCTTTCTATTTCTGTTTCCCTCTCCATGCCGGTTTGGTGGTGTATAGTGGTGTATAGTGCTGATATCTGTGGCACACAATGCAGAATTAATTGAGTTGGATTCTATACCATTCACCATATACAAAAACAAGTTGTAGCTTTTTGTTCTGCTAAAGCGTTTTCAAAATAACTCATCCAATGCTGCACAAACTAACTCAGTAGATTAGGTAGGACAGAGTACTGTACTTCCACAGAAAGTACTTACTTGGAGGGAACATGGATGACTACACACATGTCTAATGTACAGTCTGAAATATTGGCATGCCATTAAGGAAACTGTACCAACCAATTATTGAGTTTGTTATAACGATTAGTATAACTTTTATTACTTTTCCACCAAACAGTGACAATTAAGGAATCCACGTATGTGGAGCATTGAATTAAAGTGATCAACATTCCATGCAGAAGTTCTTTCTCTGGAAAGTTAGTAAGCTGGATGTAACTTCCTCAGATGGTCTCTACTTTTAATATTAAATTTTGGACAAGATGGTAATACGGCTGTTTTCCCCGCCTGGCTGCTACCCCTCACGCCTTCCCCCCCTGGTCGCTCTGCCAGCCGCTGCTCAACACTGGTAATGCAGCTTAATATTTCACATTTAAAAGAAAAATTACCCTTTCATCAATGCCAACATAATATTTCACTATTATAAAAACTATTTCACCGCCGCTAGATGTATACACTGTTTTAAGTTTCTCCCCACCCAAAATCCCTACTTTCCAGGCAGGTCCCGTTAGAGAGTTGGAGTGGGATTCGGTTGTGGCATGTACTACTGTTCTCCCAAATTTTGTTTTGATACAAAGTTTCATTATCAAGCTTTGCTGTTTACAAACACATGCAGATACATACCCCAAAATGGTTTTGTGATGGCTATTCCACTCATATGCCCCGTGTTTGATATTGACCAATAATTTTTAGCAATTCATTGGATATAGACCAATCACAGCCGTTTATCTTACAATATTCTTGTAGGAATCGTGAGGATGGCAGTTTGTCGGGTAAAACCATCTGCTCATTACTGGACATGAAAGCATCAGTGTAGGCTACAATGATTAATACGTCATATGTTGCCATTAAACAGCACAAAAAGATATTACTTTATACAACATAACTTGTTTGAAAATTGAAATAATAGACATGTACATTGATTAAAAACACATTTTCGATTTGGTGCAAGCCAAGTTCGTATGCTTTTATTCTGTTCTGCTGTTAGCTTACTTGAATGAAGTTAACCGTGTCTTATATGGACTATTGGTAGCCATGGTTACAACATGGCAACTCGAATCAATTCATGGATGGTTGATTCATAGTAGGCCATGACTCGCAGCTGTTAGTTTTGTTTTTATAGAACAAAGCTGCACAGTCGCGAATTTATCGATAAACTCGTCAACTGTCATGGGATTATCAATGAATATTGAACATGGAATTTCAGGTCCAAATATACTTCTGTTGCAGGAAACACTGCTAGAGATTAAATTATATGTTTATATTTGTTGTTTTGGTTCCTTTTCAGTTAGGGCAATAAGTAATTCATTAAGAAGTAAAATCTGCTTCAATAATGCATAATTACATAAGTAATTCATTAAGAGATGAAATTTGCTTCAATAATGCATAATTAGGCCCTACACTCAGAGCGATGTATTCTCTTGTCAACTTGCTTTTGAGTAACTCGATGAATTTTATTCTTTCTTCTCAGTTTTAGTTTGGGTAGCATGACACAAAACAGTAAAGGAAAAGTATCAATATTTGCTGATGTTTGAAGATGAAAATGTAGAGTTACTGGCAGAAATACATTCCATAAAATTAATGCTACAACTTTGAGTTAACTCAGTTGGTTCACCAAAACACATTGGTTGTGTTGCTTAAAAGATTATACAAAGAGAAAATGAATAGATAACTGTTCCAAAAAATGTGAATGCCTTAAAAATAACCCAGATGAATGAGACAAACACCTATTTTGGCTAAAGTACTTAAACCAAGAGAGTTCCATACAACTGTCATGTGATGCTAGTGAACGAGTGAATTCAGTATATTATTTAAAGATTGTACCATGAAGATTTCTGATTGAGGATTCTGGGTTTATAGACAAATCAGTACATGAGGATGATATGGTTGTTAGCCTTTGCCCCCAAAGATTATTCATAATATTGATTTTTGATAAAGGCTGAGTCAACCAAAGGCCATAGTGCCATAAGAAGGATCAGGCTAATTGAAAATGTGTATGGCTTCATCAGGGAAATCAAAGGAGCAACTTCGTAGTTTGTAGTATATACCTCAACCTTGATTTCTACTAGAGGCTGATCGACCAAATACTATAATGCCATAAGAAGAATTAAGCCAGTTGAATATTTGTGTGTAAGGCTTTACCAGAGATATCAAACCAGCAACTTTCCAGTTTATAGTGTATGCCTCAAACTTGATTTTCGTTATAGACTGATTAGACTAAAAGCCAAAAGAAGGATCAGGTCAGTTGAAAAATGTATGTGACTTTATTAGGAAAATCAAACCAGCAACCTCCCAGTTTGTAGTGTATGCCTCAACCAACTGCACTATAACATATCCCTAATTGTTTAAAGCCCAATTCGAAAGAAAAATCATGCAGCATTAGTAACAATTTCAAAATGAAAACAAGCAACGGTTAATACTTTTAGGTAAACGTTCAAACTAAGTACTTTGGAGTGACTGGAGAATTCTACAGCCAGTTCAGCCATTGCCTTCCCTCATGACTATATGCTGTGCAATGCAAAGCCACAAGAAGAAAAAGATAAACAATGATCTGAATAGTAAATTTCCCAAATATTATTCTCAGAAGATAAGTTGCGCTTCTGCAATGTAGTAAAATGGACGACCTGAAAGAAAGACATAATTATACAATATGAAAACTAATTTTAGGAGAAATATAAATTTTGGCAGATCTATAGATCTACAATTCGAGAAGATGGTTAACCCACCAACTATGCCTACTTTGTTTAAGGCAATCAGTAACTCAAAGACACCAAGGGTTAATTTGAGGTTCCGCAGTAGATAATGCTTCTTTAAGTCAATTCTTCACATATGATTTCTTATTACCATTTATTATTCCAGCATAAGTTTTTGGTATACCTATCTAATCAATCGTACGTAACCTAAAGTCACAAAATGTACATTATTTTGTTAAAAATTACACTGGCATTTCATGTGTAAGTTGCTATTTAATTTAATTTGTACATCACTCTGCCATCTGCTGTATAAAGTAAGCAGTTTTTGTAGAATTTGGAGCTGCATGTCTGACACATGGCTGTTGAACTGTCTAATGTAGCGAATAATTCAAAGCAGGACTGAAATTTGGCAAGGATTCATTTACATCCAGCACCTAATATAGCTTCACTTGTAAAGTTACATCTTAAAACAGTTGACACATCACCCCAAACATAAACATTGTATGCAACAACTTTGACTGATGTCTTGTTAAATCATAAATTTAATGGAATCAAATGTTGTCCAGAATTACAAACGCACAGGAATACAATGCAGTTATTTAGTAGAGAATCATTGTATTCCTCACTAATAGTGATATTTTCACAAAATGGTGGTTTAAATAGAGAAAAAGTAAACTCGAATATAATTAAAACAACACACTTATTTTTATCACTCAACTTCACTTATTAAGTAGATAATTACCCATAACGCGTTTCACAAGCTATAGCTATAGCTTGTGAAACGCGTTATGGGTAATTATCTACTTAATAAGTGAAGTTGAGTGATAAAAATAAGTGTGTCGTTTTAATTTAACCACTTCACTGTGTATTCCCGCAAGGATTATCGTATATCGAATATAATTATTTATGTTTTTTTTTTCTTGCACTGCAAGTGGGTCAACAACCCGGTGGCAGTGGTGCAATAAATACCAGCCATACATATATACAAAAATGACACTAGACATTAAATAAATACCAGCCATAAATATATACAAAAATGACACACTACACACACACTTACACATTAAATATCGCAACAGCTATCCACATACCTGATAATTAAAAAAATATATATATTTCCAATAAAACTATAACATATAAAAATTGCATACTGAGAATATTATAGGAAAAAAATTATACATTATCATATACCCTATTCAATATATTTTTTAAAATTTTGGCGTTAGCAGGAATCGTTTCGAAGATTTCTGCAGGTAAATCATTCCAATCCTGAATCCCTCTATTTAAAAATGGAAAATTAATGCGAGTTATCATTAAGTTACTTAGCTTGCAATTTTTTTATGGCAGCAAGTGATTCGTTGTTTCTAAGCTAAATGTAATTATTCGCTATATTTTACATGAAATAATAAAATCTGTGTTGTGACTAATGTGGCTGTTTCTGTTGCATGCAGTGGTCTGCCGAGCTGAGTTAGACTCCACACCCGGGCCTGCTCCAGGGGGGCTTGTCCCCTTCCCTACCAAAGCTCCAAGTACGTGACTAGCTGTTGTCGCTGTGTTGTGCATGCTTCCTAACACCCTCCATGTCATACACACTTCCTGTAAAGCAGTCACAACTCTCATGCATGCGAATAATGCTACCTGCCCTGGAACTTTCATCTCCAGGAGCTGTTCTAACCTAACCTGTCTGCATGAACCGCTCCACCTAATAATGCAATATAGTATGTGATTCATCCATATGGAAAAATAATGCTAATTGTTTTTACACTTTCAGAGCCAGTATTATACAAGTTAATTTATACATTAAATTAAACATCTTCCATTCAACTGTATACTCTGCTTTATAATATTGCTGTAAAATTAATTTATATTATATGTTAGTAGTTAGTATTACATCAAGAACCCAGCAAAGCAGGATACTGATTGTTTGTGAAAATAACTATAGAGGAATTTAAACAATATGCAAATTAATTGCTGGAAACTAGATTAGTAAATACTTATTATCTTGCTTGCAATGTAATTGAAAAGTAATGAAGTTTAGACATAAAATATAAACTAATGCAACTGACTATATTCTATTAGATGAACCGAAGCCATTATTAACAGCCATGGGAGTCGGCATGTTGACCACATGCCCCCAATCCTGCCATCTGCCTATGGTAGATGACCCAGCAGTCATATGGCAGGCCTGGTCCCTCAAAGGGATATAGTGCCATGGCATATAGTTTAATTTAGTGCTAGTTTCTGTAATGTTTGGCATTAAGACACTTAATTAGACACAGCATATTTCTACAGTGTTTGGTGTAGTACAAAATATTTTCTCCTCGCATATTTCATAGGACAGGTACGGTACATGCAGGTTTTTTATTTTTTTTATTTTTTATTTATTTATTTTATCTATTGGGTAGTCAGATGCAGTGGCGGATGCAGAATTTTTTTTCGGGGGGGGGGATTTGAATATGTAGAAAGAATACTTTAAAAAATTAATTAACTTACATATATAATTAGTTTATAAAACTGGCCACTTAGAGTGCATATATAGCTTTTTCTCAAATTTCGGGGGCCCCCCCTATCCCCTCCTGCGTCCGCCACTGGTCAGATACTCTTTAGTACCAATATACATCCAAGCAAAATGTAGGCTATGCTCTCGAGAAGAATTGATTCCATGCTTATCCTGTGTGTTTGAAAATGATGCACCCTAATTCTGTACATTATTAATCTACTACATGGTATTTATTTAGCTCATTGAAATTATCTATATATGTGTACAGAAACATCTTCCTGCTGCTTCATCTGCAATTATTATTCTACTTCTAGATGTTTAATATAAACAATTTATCTAATAGGAAAATAATTATAATATATTTATTAACACTTATATCGTTTATACATAAATTCCATGATTTTATTCCTAATTATATTGTTTTTCCTTAACAGACTCAAATAATTCAATGAATAGAACAAATCTTGTGCTTCCATAAGGGTATAAAAATTTGAAATGAAATGATTAAAACGTACCACATACTTACAAACTTTACTCAAATCATGCTTAAACAATTAAAACAAAATCACAGTTTCAATGTGCATTTCAGAATTAAAGTGCGATGCCCGTGGAAAAAACTACCTCAGATTCGAGTTTCCTAGCTCAAAAAACCCCCGCATAGCGAGTTTTATCAAAGTCATTCAGTGTTATTTTTTTTCCAGTTGCTATGGCAATTAATCTCGTAATTGAATCTGTTTTGTTAATAGGTGGCGTTGACTGTGCATTCTTAAGAAATTTGCTTTTTATATAGTACATACATTGTTATTGTTTTGTTTTATTATTATTATTATTATTATTATTATATGTATTATATATTATTATAAAAGTGTGTATATTGTTAATACTTGATGTTCTAGCTAGCTTAACCAACCCCTACAGATTTTGCCTACCGTAGTGTTAAAGGACATCCAAGACAAGTCTTACAAAAAATGATTCATATAATCTGCATCAATTAAACTTTTTCAGATTTTAGTATAAAAAGTGACATTTTATAAAAAAAATTGCTGCTTCACTGTTTGTTCTTGTAGACCAACTAAATAAACCAAATATGTAAATATGACCAATTTAAACCATGACAATTCCTTGTGCTTGTGTTAGGTCCATGCAATGTATAGCAGCTTACACTCCTTCAATGTGTTGTTTGTAACATGCATCTCACATAGTGTAGCTGTGTAACGGATAGCGAAATTATGTTGACCACTGCATTAGATTTAGATCAATGACACTATAAGAGTTTGTATCAAATCAACCAATCGTATTGCTCTGTTTACAATGAATATGTTCCTATTTCCTCTGAGCTCTTGTCACAGCTTCCTCTTTGGATTATCACTTCTATTCCAAACCTTATAGTTACCCAAATGTCAATATGACCAGGGGATACTCCAATGTTAGGTGGTTAATAGGGTACAAGGGGTTACACCAGTAGTAGGTACCGTATTTTACGGACTATAAGACGCTCCGGACCATATGACGCACCTTGGTTTTAGGAAGGAAATTTAAAGGAAAAGAAATTTAATGTGATTCTAAACGAAAAATTTCAAAAGGGAATAATATACTTCATTGCATAAAAAAATTATAACCTTGTAGAATGAAATCAGTGTAAATCACTTCTAACTTAAAAACCTGCATTGTACGAAAATCTCTTCTGTACAGGTGGCATCGCATAAATTTTAACAACTGAACTCATTTCTCATAAAATACTGAAAATACTTTTACACCCTCAGTTAAGCATATGGTAAATGTAACGGGACAAGGCTGTTTAGAGGTAATTGCCTTCATTTAAACCACCCGGCAGAGACAACTCCTTTTATATAAAAATACTCAACATTCCTTTTTTCTGTGCCAAAATTTGTAAATATCTTATCGTTTACAACACCTTCTTTATAACTATGGAATTCCGGCAATATTTACCATAATTTAATTTTTTTAATGTACTTCGGACCATTAGACGCATCCAACATTCAAGGCTCTGTTTTCAAAGTAAAAAAGTGTGTCTTATGGTCAGTAAAATACGATAGTTAATATAGCGCCAAAGTGAAGATAAAGTTGAATGGGTAGGTCAAAATACAAGGTATGAGAAAACCATCGAAATTTGCAGTTAGGACTGCCTCAAACCTGGACCTCGTGAGTAAAATTGTGTAAGCCAACTTGCTCTCTGTGAATTTTGAAAGTACTATGTTCACAAATAAGATGCAACCTAAGCTTAAGTTCCAAGGGGAACAATCTAGATTTAAGTTCTCTTGCATCCTGTAAAACCAGCCTGAGAGATTAGAATTCAAAAATATTCGTCTTTGATTTTTAAAATGTAATGTTTAACAATCTTACCTATATTTGATATACCAGTAGTTATATTAGATAAGATATTAAAATATACCACTTCAGATAGTTTCAACACATCTTGAATTGCCATTTTTTATGTAATGTGTTTTCTTAGTTTTGTTGTAATTAAGACAGATTCTAGGATCAAATTACATGATACAAGAATTATTCGAGTTTTAAGTTATTAAGTGCAATACGATGTATTTGTAAAAAATATATCATCCTAATGGAGCTGTATTGTCTGGTATTGCAAAAGCAGAAACTACACTGCTCCGAAAAGGCTTCACATATGAAGATGCAATCTTGCGTTTGGATATCGAAAGACCAGCACACTTTACTACTGCCGGACATCCTGCTTACTTCAATAATTTTGTTAATAACAATGGATGTACCAGGAATCACAATCTGGAGATTTTTACAGACGGTTCAAAATTCTGCAGAGAAGGAATGGTGGATAAAATCGGTTGTGCTTTCGTGGTGTTCTGTTGTGGTAGGGAAATGTATTCACAAATGGCCAGACTCTCTACAGAGTGCTCAATTGTACAAGCAGAGCTCTTTGCTATAAAGGAGGCTGTCTTATGGTCTAAATCTCAAAATTCTGACTGTTGCATTTTCAGTGACTCACAAACTGCACTTACTGCTATAAACAACAAGTTCAATTTAAATGCCTTGGCAGCAGAAATTAGAACTAAGATAATATCATACGAGAAACACATTTGTTTATCCTGGGTACGAGGCCATATGGGCACATTAGGGAACGAAAGAGCTGATGAATTGGCAAAAAATGCTGCGACCTCAAATTTAAATTTTAGCTACAAATTGTGTCCCCTATCTTATGCTAAGAATAAACTTAGAGATTATATTAGGACTGCTTGGAATGAGCATTGGGTGTCCAGCTCCAAAGGGACCACTACGAGAGAAATCTTCTTTCCAACAGTTGAGTGTCGCCTATGCTGTACGAGTGTAAAACCGGACTTCATATTCACTCAGTTTCTGTCTGGGCATGGCAAATTTGGTTTTTACTTTCAACGTTTCATGATCCAAAGACAGAATGGTTATCAATGTATATGTACTGAACAACAAACTGTTGAACATTTAATTTTTCATTGCCCAGTCCTAGAGCATAAAAGAAGAATATTGGACGCACACTTAGATTATTGTAAAAAGAAATTAGATAAACCACTCTTTGATATTTTTAGGAAAAAATGCTGTTATAGAGAATTCCAAAAGTTTTTGTGTTCTATTTTTAAGATGTTATAGTTTTCTTTTATAATATAATATATTAGTTATCTTGTTTTCTTAGAGTAGTAAGGCCTGCATCCAGCCTATGGATAAGAAGTAGTAATATTGCAAATATATTGTCTTGTAACTATAACCCTAATATACCTCCGGGTGGAATAGGGTTTAAGTAATTGTATATTCAATAAATAAATAAATAATGGAGCTGTATATTCAAATTTTGAATTCAATCAGGTGACCAAATGTCTCCAGTGCAGTTGTGGGGTCTTAGCTTGTTATCATTCACAAACAACTTACTGACTATTTATATACACTAGTTAAAACCTCCTCAATCCACTCCAATCTGGTATCAGAACTTATTGTAGTACCTGTTTTGAATCTGGTGACTTGACATGTGGGCATTTCTTTGACCTCAAAAAAGCATTCGACACAATCTCTCATGAAATTCTGATGAGTAAGCTTGTTTTTTATGGTTTTCACTCTAAAAGCATTAACATTTTGTGTTCATATCTATCTGATAGGCAGCAATCAGTGTATCAGAAACATTCTCATTTTAGACGTGTGAAGTATGGTGTCCCACAGGGATCTGTACTTGGACCAGTGTTACTTTTTATTTATATCAGTGATCTTCCTGATAGCATAAGGGATGGATGCATAGAAAACTTATCTATTTGCGGATGATCTAGCCTTTAAATATCTGTAGTGCAAGCAACGAAAATCTAGACAGTAAACTTGAAACGATTTCTTTACAAATACAGAATTGATGTGATTCTAATAAACTTAGTCTCAATCAAAATAACACAGTTAGTATCAAATTTAGCTTATGCAGATCTTCATACCGTATTGATTCTTCTTTTAAGTTCCTAGGTAAATCTCTACCCTGATTTAGGATGGAAGTCCCATATCAAATATATAGCAAGTAAAATTAGCAAAGGTCTGTTTATGCTAAGAGTTCTTAGTCACAGTATTAGTAAAACAACTTTGACAACTGTTTATTAGTCATATATACAGTCATCTAAGCTATGAGTCATCTAAGAGTCCTGCTGTGGGGCAACCATGCTTATTCAAACAAACTTCTACTACGTGAAAAGAGGGCAGTGATGATAATATATGGAGCTCCCCTGAAAACACACTGTAAACCACTTTATATCAAACTTGGTATTCTTACCCTTCCATGTATATATGTTTTTAATTGTCTTCTTCATGTAAAGAAGAACTTATCTGAATATAATCGTTGCACATGTCTTCATAACTATCCTACTCGAAGCCGTATTTATGTATAAATAAATGTAAGTATATCAAAACTCAGAGCAGTTATGAGGTGATATCATTGAATTTAATCAATAGTCTCAGAAAACATGAAGAGAATGCCTTGAAGTAATTTTAAAAGAATAATCAGAAGATTTTTATCAGCTGATCTTCTCTACAGTGTTGAGGAATATTATTAGGATTCGGATGTTTATGACATGTCATATTTTTATCCCCATTTCCGTTCTCGCCACAAATACAAATTAAATACAAACTGCATGCTTGTTTTCCTAATTGGACTGTTTTTATTTTGCATACAAAGTCATATTTTGGTCATTTTTGTGATCTTGGTCATATTTTGGCCATATTTGTAATTAAAGTCATATTTCAGTTATAAATTCGGTAAAGGAGCACAATTGTACACTTTATGTATTACATGGTCGAGTTAAATTCGAAATTTAGCTAATTAATTAAATTTTTATGCCACTTAATTGGTAACTTAAATGTCAAAATAATGCAACTGTTCATATTTTATAGGGACACACATCAACCAGGAGAAAATTCTTTAAAGATAGAAGTTCATTTCAAATAAATCTGTAAATCGCCAAAATTGTTGTAAACTGATTATCCAATTGATGTAAAAATTTAGTGTCTTTAAACGTTTTAAATTGGGACATTTATTTTTGTGAAAATACGTTATTTAGTTAGGCCATATTTACGATTTTTGTGTCCTATTTAGTCATTTTTAAGGGCATATATGTAGGTTTATTTTCCACTTTTTAAGGTCATAAACATCCGAACCCTAATTATATTAATTATATATTAATTATAGTTGTAAGTTGTATTTTTGTTGTTGATGTCACTATACAGTGAACTCTCGATAATTCAGACCTCAATATGCCGGACTTTGGATAACTCGGACAGATTCTTGACGATTTAGACCCAGATCTACAGTCATTCTACGGCCATTTCAGGATTGCAAGAGAAGTAATTGTTCAAAAGCAACAGAAAAAAGTGTACACAGAAGAACATTTACAGTGTCTCTCGGCCGAAATCTCCTCTGAAAAATATGCTCAAATTGCCCACATCAGCCATCATCGTGTTCTAGTAATGTAATAGTGTGTATTTCAGAGTCTGACTAGTAATTTTATTATAGTACTGAAGTGTTATTTGTTTTTGTTCCAAATGTAAGTTGCCTACATTCTGCCTGATACATTTTTCTTGTGGCTTAAACACGAAATTTCATTACAGTCAACTCCCGATTATCCGGGTGCGGATTAACCGTTGAGCCATTCCTTTAAAAAATGTTAAAACATCTTAATTTATTATTATTATTATTATTTTATTTTTATTATTACTTACATGGAGTAGCCCTTGAACATCTTGAGTGTTTGTTGGACTATTTAGAAGAGGAGGAGGATAGTTCACTTAGTGATAAGTTCATATTACGCAGGCTCCGTTCCTATATTCGTAAGAAGGGAAATGTGGTAAAAAAAAACAAAAAGTGTTAACAGACTATTTCAGCAAAGTGTAAAAATTCCTTGTAAGTGCCAAAACCAAACTGTTAATACAGTAGCGTAGTCTTAGTGTTTTACTGTTATGCTGAAACAGTTTATGACCTCTGATGGCGAATGATTCTAGCACTGCAAGACGTTTCCACATAGGCCTATGTAAGTTTTAAATAATTTTTCAATTACAGTATGTTTAGGTATAATTTTGTTTTAACCATGTTTTCGTTTATCCGTGAAGTGGCTACCACCCATTATCCCGGATAATCGGGAATTGACTGTACTTACATACCATTTCCTAATTTCCCCTCCATAAGCCGGACATTTCATAACTCGGACAGACACCTGCCCACTTTAGTCCGGTTTATCGAGAGTTCACTGTACATTGAATGTCTCTCCAGCAATAAATCAATATCTTTCTATTTATTTAAAATCTTTGAAGATGATTGAGGTTCTGGACAGATGTGAAGTAACTGCATTATCTCTTTCTTACTTTTCTTGTGCAATCAATACTGTCAACACCAAAATGCTAACTGCAAAGTTGAAATATCTGCATTTGTCTGACACTGAAATCTCATGGGTGAAATCCTGTCTTCATGATCGCCAACAGATACAGATACAGCTTGTACAGGTAACAAGCACTTTTCACTCTGACTATGTGTGAAGCAGGCATCCCCCAGGGATCTGTATTAGGACACTTTTATCCTCCACCTTTATGCAGATGACATTCAGATTTATTTTAATTCACGAATGGATTCACTTAATGACCCTTTAACATTCCTTAACAAAGACTAACAGTCAATCAGGAGCTGGTTTACCCACTCAAAACCCAAATTATTGGTATTAGAACAGCAAAATCTAGTATTAGTATCATCCTTCAGCAAGACTACACTATTACCAGTGACATTAAACAGTACGCTTTCCCCATTCATGGAAATAGTAAACAATCGTGGTGTTTATCTTGATTCAAACATGAATTAGAACTCTGAAATCCAACACGAATGTAAAAAGGCTTTCTCCATCATTCACACTCTAAACTGGAAGGCAAACTTCCTTCCTACTATATTAAAGCGAACTCGAGTGCAGACCCTAGGGATGCCTAATTTTGGCTACTGTGACAACTTTTGTGGCGATCTGATCTCATAAACTCGTGTAGAAAATCTTCTCGGGTTTGCAGCCAGGTGAGAAGTTTGTTGTGGTCCAACGTTTCCGAGGCTGACGCTGACTCCATCCTCAGGGAATCTGAAGTGTCGAGTTTTAATATATATATATATATATATATATCCCCTACATATTAAAACTCGATACTTCAGATTCCCTGAGGATGGAGGCAGCGTCAGCCTCGGAAACGTTGGACCACAACAAACTTCTCACCTGGCTGCAAACCTGAGAAGATTTTCTACATAAGATTCGCCAGGAAAGCCTCAAATCTTACCTCATCAACTCGTGTTTCTTGCACTATGTTTACCTAATTTAAAATCACCACACCATCTTATCAAATGTAAAGTAAAATTGCAAATGCTGATAACTTAGTTTCATATTTCTTTGTTTGGTAGGTAATAAATACTCTTTTTTATTTCTTTTTCCATCATATTTTCACATTTAAAATTACACTTCACTTTCGCTATAAATTAATTTTAGATATCTCTGTCAATCAGGACAAAGCTTCTTATATATATAGAGATTGCAATATGAGTCTTAAGTTGATGGTTAGAGAATCAAGGAAAAGCTTGAAAAGACTAGCCAAAACCTTTTACTGGTATGTTTTTGCTTACTATTTTTTTATAGCAATTTATTAAAACAGTAAAATTATTTATTATTATTATTGTCATTGTTGTTATCATTATCATCATCATTACAACGAAACATATACATAAAAAGAGAGGATGTATATACTGTACTTACATGAAAGTGAATTGTAGGTTATCAAACTGTAGAGGCAAAGGTAAAAGTGAATACAAAACATTTGAAATAATTGAACTGAAACTCATTGTTTTTTTCATTTATTTATATAATCTATAATTCTTGTATCTTGTTTCAGAGTGCGACCGCACTTTCGTGAGTCGTCCGGGTGGTCCACAGAACGGAACTTTTGCAGCGCCCAGTTTCTTGAACCCCGCAGGCCACTCTCACCAGTGTATCTACACGTTCCTCGCAGGGCAACACCAGCGCGTCGAGCTGGTCTTCACATCATTCAACCTGCGAGGAACTCCTCCCGAGTGAGTACCTTGTCCTCAATCACACAGGGACACCACAAACAAACATCAATACAAACAGAAAAAAATAAAAATATGATTAGAAAGTAACTTGCCAGCTCAAATGACCAAAATATAACCTAAACAAAAAATAAAATTGACATCAGTTTTTATTTTATTGTAGAATAGTTTTTTAAGTAATGTAAAAAATTAAAATTATATATTTCAATATGCAGTAGGTTTTACGTAGGATATTAGTGGTTACCAATGACACAGTGTTACATATAGGATATAACTGATTGACTATGACATAGCATTAGGTACATGGTGTGATCAGGTTGACTGTAGCACAGCATTACACATATGGGGTGACCAGGTTGGCTGTGGCTAAGATTTTTTGGGGGTTATGTGTCTATACACATAGAACAAAGTCAAAGAAGAACTGTGCTTATAATAAAATTCACTTTTTATCTCACAGAGTTAAATTAATCTTCACGTTGTAATAAAGGAATACTTGCTTCATATTTAATTCAAAAATGTGAAATCACAGTAACAAAGATAACTGCCTGTCATATTTCTATGAACAAAGTACAAGCATATTAAGCCAGTGTCCCAATGTATTATTATATCACCAAGTTTCTGTACTTCCACATTTATATTACCATATATTTCCGCAGATAAGACGACCACTAAACTTTCAACAGCCTATGAATTTATGTTTACGAAACAACTTTAAAAAGTTTCGTTTTTGTTTCGGTTTTCTGGTTGATCGCAAAAATGTAACCAATCATCACACTATTATAATCCATAGGGTGGGCAGTAGAAGTTAGGGAAAAATAACTACAGTTAGTTAAAAAGACTTGGCTACCCTTAACGGAACAAAGCTTCCTCGATCTTCCTTTTTTCAAAATGGCATCAGTCGCACCACAGTGGAACAGAACAATATACACATTGTGCATGAGCCATGTGATACACATACCGCTATATAGGGAAAAATGAAGAAAATGCCAAGAATAGGTTTTATTTTGCGGATTATGGTTTTTATGGTTTTATATACAAAATTTGTGTTATTTTGGGGCTTACATTAGCCCACAAATAACATCTTAATGTATCAAGAAAATATAATCTTGACATCAAAATAATCCTTTTATAATTGTTTTAATTTAAGTAAATTTCAGTCTTTTTTTTATCTGTTCTATAAGAACACCCCAGATTTTTGTGGGCTTTTTTTTGTGAATCACTATCGTCTTATCTGCAGAAATATATGGTATATGAAATTCTTTAAGCAGTTTTTGTCCTTAGTTAGACAATGCATCACATTGTACTTGCCACACTTGACTTGGGTATTTCCAACACAAAGGAATTAGATTAGGTATTCTATTAACATTTTCTAGAATTATCATATTATTACTTAATGCTATCCTCATAAGAACCAGTAGGCTAATAATAATAATAATAATAATAATAATAATAATAATAATAATAATAATAATAATAATATCAGAATGTCAGAGTTTAATCAAAGGTGGTTAAATGGAAAGAGAGTTCCAATTTCATTGACATCAACAATGGAACTAGATCGTTGATTAAATTTTAGCGTTTGTTCTCAATGTTATTCATTTCTATTTCATTGTGCGTTACATTAGTTTACTATTTTGAAGAGTTATGAATAACATTTTTAATATATTAAAAAAAACAGTAACAGCTTAAAAGCCACCCCTTCAAATCTGCCGCCCTAGGCAGCTGCCTAGTCTGCCTAGGCTTAAATACGGCACTGTATGTAATGTAAAATTTTAATTGTTTTGAACGATTTTAAAGATTTTAATAGGTTTATAAACAGTGTGTAAATATTGACAGTTAAGGATTTTACTTATAACTAGTGTCAAATCGACATGTATCTCATTTATAAATAGATAACCATGAATGTTTACAGCAGTTGAATACAATAAAATTAGCAGCATTGTATCAGGATAAAAAACTCTCTACATATATGATTTGTGGTAGTACATTTTGGATGTAAATCATTGTGTATAAATTTTTAATAATAATGTAAGAATAAAGAATAAATTTCAGTAAAAGTTAAATTGTACTTTCCTGTAAGTAAATTTCTCAATATTGAGCATATAAACATATTGAAAAGCTATGTGTGCAGCTCACAAAGAAATAAGGAACTCTATTAAATAGGTTCTAATGTGATATAGAAATTTCTTCCATTTGAAAAGAAGAAAACCATGTTACAGTACCATATGCATCATCAGGAAAATTATGGGATACTGATGCAAAGTTAATGAATGATTCCAAGAGGAATAAAATCAAGTAAACTGACGTAACAAAGTTCCAGATGGAGTTAATGGGCCATATTTAAGAAACTATTGAGCTTTAGACCATGGTTTCTTCAGAAAGTTTGATAAGCATATGTGAAGGAATAAATGAGATAACTAGAATATTAACAGAACAAATTTACAACAAATTCCTCAAATCAACAACAGGCCTATTCCTTTATTTTTTTCAAAGCATCTGAAACCTTACAAATATGCTATCAAAAAACTCAACAAATTTCAAAGTTTGTTTCGGAGGGAAAAAATTAAAATTCAGAACTTTTTTTAAAGATTTCGATCAGTTTCAGCTATAAGCTAGAAGCATGCCAAACTTCACGTTTCTGGCTAATCTGGAAGTGGGCAAACAATTATGTCGGTGAGTGAGCTGGCCACGCGGGTTTATATTATCCTTCGGATGTCTTATGCGTTAAAAATAAGACTTGTTTATTTGTTTATTTCATTGAAGTTGAAATGAGTTCTACATGAATACTGTTATAAACAGAAGGCATATTACTGTGAAATAATTACGCCTACGTACATTAATTGGAGTTCTCTGGCAGTGGTACAACTCCCATATCCAAATCATCTGACACTGGCTTCACTTCCATATTGGAACCAGCATTTGAACTTTCACCTAAATTGATTATTAATCCGTTGACTACATACTCAATCAAAAACCCACATCTTATTTTCCTCTGTCACTATATGCTTGATTTCGAATAGCACTTTTCATAAAGTCGTCAAGGTTATCTAAAACTAGGTGTGGCTTTAGAATCTTTCTTGGAGGAGTTCTCACTGCATTAGAGTCTCTGTATTCATAATGTACTTTCCAGATAGGCCTACTTCTGGTAGATAAAGCGGCGAATTCCAATGTCAGTTTCCTGTATTTCCAACTTCCAAAGCCATATATGTACACTGCAAATAATTGTCATGAGAACTGAATTGCATTTGATTAATAATTATGTAATATTTTCAAACATTAGGCCCCTAATTGGGCATCACTCTGGTACTGCTGAACTGATTTGGTCCAATAGGCTTCATTCCATGGACGTTATAAGTGTGTTTACCAAGTTTCATGAAAATCTGATAAAGCGTATTTGAGTTATCGTGCATACAGGCACACAGACAGATAGACGGACAGACATTTTTCCTTTCCACCATACAATCTTAGAAAGTACCATTCTGGCACTTAATAACATTTTAATACTTTAAAGGGAAAATTAAATAAAATTCTGCCTTAGAAGATAACTTTCTGTAAACAAATTCTGCTCTGGAATATAATTTAATCTAGTGTACATGATTTGTCATTTTATTTTTCTTGTCTTTGTAGTTTGTAATTTATTTTATTTTTAAATGGGTGTAGCATCTTCTCGATGCTCACAGAAAATTAAATTGAAGTTAAAAAAAATAACAACATGTAAATTATGTAGACTTACACGCTAAAAACTGATATTTCACATAACAAAAGGACTGCATGGGTAAGCCTGAAAACTAGTGATATTAGTTATTTAGATACAAAACTAAATGTTCTCATAGTTTAGACCATGGGTCTCCAAATTACAGCCCCCGGGCCTTATCCAGCCCGTTAAGAAGTTGAATCCGGTTCGCACCTGCAGCATATGCCATTAGAATATTCCAAAATCTTTGGAAAATTGAAGATGTTCAACCAGAACTGCAAATGGAAATCGTTGATCTCCAAGTTAATGATTTCATGAATAAGTTCAAAGAAGGAAGCCTTGCTCGTTTTACAACTTCCTTCCAGAAGAAAGCTATCCCAAGATCAAAGACTTTGCATGCAGTTTCTTACTGTATCTAAGACTACATATAAGTGGTGAACAAACATTTTCTCAAAATATAGAGGTAATTTATGTGACTAATATTTCCGAGATTTTTACTTATTCAACAGACCAAATGATTAGAGCCATAGTTTGACAAAATTCTGGATTCAAAAAGCCAGTGTCATACCTCTCACTGAAGTGTACTAGTGTTTTATTTAAACTATAAACTGTCTAGTTTTTATTACAATGATCAGTTCCTTTTTTTCTATAAAAAAAAATTTAAGGGGTATTCTCGCTTTTGACTTGGAAGAACACTGCCAGGCTTACCCACTTACTTAAAATGAAAGTGGAATCACACAATATGCATAAGGTTATACGAATTTAAGTCCTTTGAGGTGGATTCATTTCATACACATCAATTCTACCTGTAAACTGCAATTTAATCTACGATATGCCCACAGGGTTCCAGAAGGTACTAAATTTAAAATGAATAGTATCTGTACCCCTATTTTCGAGAGTTGGGACCTGACAGGTTTGTGACCAACCTCAGAGCTACTGTGGGATATTGCTGATCATCTGATATATATATATATATAGCGGAGTCATTTTCACAAGGATACATAACCTATAACACATGGTAACAACTACAGAATAGCCAGATACAGAACATGTGCAGCAACATTAATGCAAATAAATGCAATTTGAAGCCAAAAGAAAAGGGATACAACAATTCTAATGTTGAATCAGTAACGTTGACAACATAGTCTTGGTTACTGTTACAGCGGTGCTGTAGCGCTCACTTTTTCCCCGATCGCAGTGCTAATGTCAGACCCCACCTCTCGAAAATCATGGGATAGTTAACAAACATGTCACTAAAAACACCTACTTTAAAGCAAACAATGCATATTATAAACACTTTCATTATTTTGTTTGGCGCAAATTTCTCCAGATTTAAAAAGTGTGGAAATTGATGATTTTCTGCTATATGAAAGTGGAAAAATCTTTAAGGAGAATGCATACCTCCAGAAAATAAGCACTGTAATAATAATAATAATAATAATAATAATAATATAAATATCAGTATCAATATAACAAAGTAACAATATATCAGTAATCATTATCAATAACAATAATATAATTACTTTTTTGTATTTCTGATAAAATGTATTCATCCGGTCCCCATTGAGACTCAACACTCCAAATGTGGCCCTGATGTTCCAGTAATTTGGAGACCCCTGGTCTAAACTGAAAGAATATAGGTATGATATCTCTATCTGTCAGCATGGTGTTTATTAAATGTTTCTATTGTAATCCACTTCTTACCCTGTCAAACAAATGGCAGCTACATCATGTTATAAGGAACCCTGTTACGTGTTCTCGTGTACTAGAATACTGAGACTGTAAGTCTATCTGGTTCATTCTATATCAGTTGAACTGCTGTAAATATGGTTACTATTGTCACTTATTCTCTATCTTTACTTATGCATTCTTTATAATTTTTAAAATAATATTTAGCGTTTATGTTTACCGGTAATTACATGTGTCAGAGGATTATTTGTAATGGGACTGGTTAACTTCCTGAGGATTGGAGTTAGATGTATTCTTGCTGCATTGTAGATGTGCTAAGTCTGTAGTGAGATCTATAAGAGTCTACGTGAATATCTGATATGGAAGTACAGTCTTGGGAGGCCGAGTGGTCTCGGTTTAAGCATACCAACTTGGAAGCTAGAGTTTGAATCCCGCTCATATTACTGATAGCTTCCTCCTATTTGTACCTCATTCTCACAGACGTAGCAAAGCTGCCTTCAAGTTCCACGACTTTGCAGACTGCAACCAGTCAGTAGTAAAGCACATAGCATTAGAGATGAAATGTACAAGATGGCATTATATTAACCTGTTAAATTGTGTATCTCTATGAAGACCTCAAAATTCTGTTCCTTGCCAGCCAAGATAGATCCTTTAGCATTGGAATTTAGAAGATACCACTTTTTAAAAGGCAAGAAAATCATTGGTTTTTGTTTTTGCCATCTTCCTGGTGAGGAACGAAATTGTGAGGTTTTATCACAAATGATACAGCATCAGACACAGAATGTCTGTGTGGTGGATATCTGTGTTGTGTCTCACTGTTGTTGTGCACACTGTCTCTGTGTCTGTCCATGCACGTACTGTCAATTCAAGTTTTTTCATTTTTTGTGGTTTGTTTTTTTTTTTCGCTTTTCCAGTGGAACTACAGCGGGAGTTTTGCCTGCGTGAGTACTGACCTCTATAACCTCAACACTTGCTGCCCAGCCTTGACTTGCTCACTAGGGCTACCACACAAGTAGCATGTTGTCTTCTCTCCAACTGGTTTGTTCCACTGACAAAGTGCTTGAAATGAAAGCTACAGTCTAAAATGCTCTTCACAAAGTCTAGAAGACAGAAGATATCTGCTTTATGAGATGTCATTTGTAGATCTCACGTTTTGCTGATTTATAATTTCAGTGTACATATAAAACAATAATTCAAGAAGTTTCTCTCATATTTTGCATGCAGAAGCCATTTTAAGTTATGTACCTGCACTAGCATTGTAATCACATGTCAGTGGAACGCTAGTATGGTGTCAAGCAGTGTTGCCAGTGTCTCGTAACGCATTTGCATTAAATGTCCCGTGTCCTGCAAGTTCCTATCCAGGACGTGAGTTTTTCCCATAATTTAGATCTCAAAGGAACTAATCAACACTTGTAACTGCTGAGAATTATGGTTTCTTTTTCTGCTATAAGAGTGTGCTTCTCATGTAATTTATTAAAATTTTTGAGTTTGACCAGCCTGATAGATGTAACACATATTCTCAGCCAACCACCATTCCTTCTCATTTGGACTATTTTTATCCCTGAATTAGGTTTGCTTTTGTGGCCTGCAACTTTTGAGAATGTGGTTATAAATTGAAATAATGGAAAGATTTAAAAGCATTCACTAGATCAAAACAAAACTCTAAAGATTTTAAGTAGGGCTGTGCCGATTAATCGAGCCGATTAATCAATTAAATATTTAATCGTCGATCAATTACTTTTTCCGACTAATCGGTTTAGTCGAATTCATAAAAACTTTTTCGAGAAATGGGTCAAATGACCAAACTCCTTTCTCTCGCTTCTCCGGCCTTGGCACATCATGTGTCATTCAGCCTATTGTGTCCAAACAATTCCCGTTATTCAGAAACCTGAGGGGTTGTTTAGTCAACAAACTCGTGTGTCTCAAGTCTTGGCTGAAAAAGTAACTGGAAATGTAAGTTTTGTAGCCTATACATTTTTTCACTAGTTAACTAATAATGGTATTCATTAATTCAGGACTTCTTCTGATTATACGTATAAAACAATATTAAATGTACACCACTTTGGTTTCGTTTAAAATACCGACCTGTTTGTCGATTAATCAGTCGATTAATCGACTAAAGTCAAGCGTTAACTCGATTAGAAATTTTAATCGATTTTCAGCCCTAATTTTAAGTTTTTTTATAAGGAACGGCAAAAATAAAGCTGTTTTAAAGGTGATTATTAAGTGATGCCAAAATCAAAACAAGACATTTTGTTAATATTCTAAAAAGTCATTACATGAGAATATAATCTGAGACGATAATTTGCAGTTCATGAATGCATATATCCATTCTAAAAAGAGTTTCTCGATCGCACTTGAAAATGGTGCCTTAGGAAGTGAGCACAAGGAAAATAAACATAACATGTAAAGTATGAATTAAATTTAATTCCTGCATTGTGTAAATAAAATGTTAATGCTAAATAATGCACAGTGATCATAATTATAATAATTGTTAATTTTTTACTGATACACAATAAATTCTTAGGATGCCTCAACCATCCCTTTGTCCCTTATTTTGAGCAACTCTGGTTGAACTGCACAATATCATGTGCATGGAGGTCAAAATAACATAGTGGGAAATAAAACTTTTACATAATTTTCCACACAAGTTTCTCAAGCTAGTGCTGTCACCTTACTCGAAGTTTGTCAAAATAAGTATTGCATTGTTATAAAATGATGAAATCATGTGTTATATGTTAAACACCTAAAGATTCGTAATGAGCAAGAATACAAAGAACATTATATCCAAGACGTACAACAAACTAATAAACAGCTGTTTAAAAAAATATTCAAACATAACAGCTGTTTAAAAAAATATTCAAACATAACTTCACGTCTACTTTACATAAGGAAGCTAGTAACGGGATAATGTTACTAGATTCTGTTAGTTGTCAAAGCAATCTACAAATCTTATGCATTATGTTATAAATTATTGAGTCATTGTAATTGATAGCACAAACGATACTCAAATAACACTACCAGTTTCACCAGCTACAGTACAGTAAGAGTCGCAGCATATTGTCATGGTGTATTGAGGAGTGAGTTAATACTACCCGCTTTACCAACAGTCATAGCATAGTGACAGGGTGGATAGAGACTACCACCTGCAATAACAGTCGCTGCATAGTGGGAATGTGAATAAAAGAGTGAGCTAGGTACTAACAGACCACCGGTGTGGTCTTGTGGTTAGCGTTGCTGACTACGGATCCGTCGACCCGGGTTCGATCCCTGGTACCTTCTCGGATTTTTCTGAGGTAGGGCGGTCTGGTGGGGTGCACTCAGCCTCGTGATTCAAATTGAGGAGCTACTTGACAGAGAAGTAGTGGCTCCGGTCATGGAAACCACCATTAACGGCCATGGGTGTCGGCATGCTGACCACATGCTCCCAATCCTGCCATCTGCCTATAGGTAGATGATGCAGCGGTCGGGTGCTAGGCCTTGTCCCTTCAGGGATGTCGTGCCACGGAGTTTAGTTTAGGTACTAACAGCTTCAACAGCCGAGATAAGAGAAACAGGATACTGGCAGGGTGAAAATTGAAATACTATAAGCTTCAACAAATAACATTCACAGGATAAGGTCAAGGCGGATTGAGGAATGAACTAGAGATTACATGCTTTATCAGTTATAACAGTCACAAGAAACTGGCAAGGTGGAGTGTGGAGAGAGCTAAAAACTACCAGGCTTCACCAGCTACTGTATCTGTCATAGCGTACAGGCAAAGTGAATTATGAAGTGACTTAAGTACTACAAGCTTCAACAACTACAATAATATTCACAGGATACTGGCCAGGTGGACTGTGAAGTGAACTAGAGCCACCAGCTTCACCAGCTACCATAACAGTCACAGCATACTGGCAAGGTTGATTGTGGAGTGAATAGAGAATACCAGCTTCACTAGCTATCATAACAGTCACAGGATACTGGCAAAATATATTGTGGAGTGAACAAAAGACTGTCAGCTTCAACAACTACCTTCACAGTCACAAGATACTGGCAAGGTGAATTTGGTGTAAACTATAGACTACCAGCTTCACTAACTACCATAACAGTCACACGATACTGGCAAGATGTATTGTGGAGCAAGCTGAAACTAATAGTTTCACCAGTTACAACAACAGTAATTTGTTGTTTTCTGGAATTGTAGATTGTGGGGTGATTAGAGATTTTCCAACTACATTAATAGATATAGCATACTGTCATAGTAGATTGAGGAGTAAGTTAGAACAAGCTTCAATCATTACAAAATATTCACAGGATACCGGCAGGAGTGAACTAGAGACTGCCAGCTTCACAAGTTAACATAACAGTCTCAGACACTGATATTGTGGATTGAAAATGAACTACAGTGTGTTTCTCTTACGAGTTGGCCAATCATGCGGGTTTCTGCATCGTGGCGGCCACAGTTCTAACTCCCAAGTGAACGGGTGAAATATCTATGCAAATAAAGCCACTAACGGTGTGATTCACAACTACAGTAGAAATTACAATGACAGTAACCACATACCTCATCACAAGATATGTTAGAAATGTCTTCCTCTTGCATCCACACACCACCTTTTAGGAAATTTTCTTTCATGCTCATAACTTCAGCTTCCGAGACACAGTTAATTTCTCTTGTGATATTGTCTTTAAGTTCTTCTAATGTATGGGGGTTTGACCTATACACTTTATTTTTCAAGTTCAAGTTCGGATGAAATATTTACGTAACTGCAAGAGAAATTAACTCTATCTTGGAATCTGAACTTATGTGTGTGAAAGAAAATTTCCTAACAAGGTGCCAGCATTGTGTGGATACAAGAAGAGGACATTTCCAACATCTCTTGTGATGAGGTATGTGGTTATTTTCATTTTAATTTTAACTGTAATCATGAGAACCTGAATCATTACACCGTTAGCAGCTTTATTTGTGTAGATATTTCACCCGATCACTTGGGAATTGGAGTTGTGGCTGCCATGATGCAAAAATCCGCATGATTGGCCAACTCGTACATGAAACACGCTATAGATACCAGCTTTACCAGCTAACATAACCAACACAGGTACAGGCACTGTGGATTGAATAGTGCAGTAGATACTACCAGTGTCACCAGCTAACATAACAGATACAGGAACTGGCATTGTGGATTAAAAAAGTAAACTAGACACTAACAGCTTCATCAGCTTACATTACAACCCCATACTGGTATGATGGATTGTTAAGACTCCACTGCTTCTGATGATGGAACTCTGCCACTTGTTATCCATTTCAATGATATCACTTTCATTAAGTCATAACGAGGAAGCTATATTACAGGTGTGTACAGTGTGGTAGCCCTGGTGCATGCCTCTGTAGCGTAGTCTTTGCTGTGCATGCCTGCTTGCCTCCCGTGCTGTATCATTTGTTCTGACGACATCGGGTTCTCAATATAAGCTTTGCAGTTTTATTTGCTACCTCTTCTCTTATTCATATTTTGATTTCAGGCAAGGTAAGACATGTTAATGCTCAGTCCCCCATGTTGGATACAGGCAGGGCTTCCTTGTGATGGTCCACAATACACTTGAATTTGCCATGTAGTATTAAATGTGGCAGCCGGGGACACAAGTAAAGTAATTCCTAGGCGTGTATATTAACTTGATCTTGAATTGATCCTATCTTGGAGAACTATAATACAAATATTAGCAAATATTATGATTATTATTCTTATTTCTAACATTCTAATTATATACAGATTGGGCATGATATAGCCAAGCTAAGTTCTAGAGTGAATTTGAGTTGTAATCCACCTGGGTTCAACAGTAAGTAAGACTTTGCTTTTTGTTCCCTAGCTTGTTGGTTTTATCCCACCCCAAATTGATGTCATTTATGGTGTGTAAATAAAATAGTACTGTGTATGGGTAGATTTACAGGTAGAATATATTTTGTGAGACAGCATTCCAGCCTTTCTGGCACAAACAAATTAATCCAAATATTGTACCAAATTGGTTAGATTCCTGAGAATAACCAAGCAAGGTAGTAGCAGTGAGGGAGGTGGAACAATATATACCGATGACAGTTAGATCAATGCCATTTAATTTTAATTTTCCATCTAATCTGGTTTATTGTGGACCATCTTGTTTCCTCCTGGCATGTTTTTACGTCATTCCGCTTTGCCGTGCGCAGTAACTGTGCGTCTTCTGCAGGTGCATCCACGAGTACATGGATGTGTATGCAGAAGTACAACAGCCAGATACGTCAGAGCTCATCAATTCTCCATTCGGGGGGCGCTACTGTGGGCCCATCCCACCGCGGCGAAGGATCTCCCTCTATAGAGCCCTGGCACTTGGCTTCTACACAGACAAGAACGAGAGCCATCAGGAGCTCTTTACTGGAAGATACACATTCATCAATGACTCACAATATGAGATTGGGACCCCTGTGCCCAACTCTCCTTGCAGCTTTACCGTGCATGCTGGCAGCAAGAAGCAGGGAATGATTGTATCTCCCACATATCCAGGTGCTTATCCCAAAGACCTTAGCTGCAGCTACCAGTTCCTGGGCCTTGCAGGGCAGCGCATTCGCATTGAGTTCCGAGACTTCGACCTCTTCTTCGGAGGACCTCAGTAAGTGCATAGTTCACAATTCCATATACTCGCTTGTTTTTATTTCACTTATAAAATTTCAATGTTAATTACATGTTTTCAAAACATGAAAGAGTTCATATTTAAAACGTACTTAAAATAAAATGAGCTATAAGTATTATATTTTTTAAATCATTTTAGTTGTTGCATCAGAATGAGAAACTTTCTTGTTCAGAGGCCAAAATTTAATTGATAATAGTTAATTATAATATTGTAATAGTTGATTCATCATATGAACTGTACAGGTAGGGAAAAAAAAAGCGAACCTACTAAAATATCTAAGTTGCCAATATGAGCCACTGCGCATGCCTAGAACTCACTAGACAAGCGCAGTGGCTCATATCGGCAACTTAGATATTTTAGTAGGTCTAAATTGCCGATATGAGCCACTGCACATGCCTAGACCCCACTAGACAAGCACAGTGGCTCATATTGGCAACTTAGATATTTTAATAGGTCTAAGTTGCCGATATGAGCCACTGCACATACTTAGAACCACTAGACAAGCGCAGTGGCTCCTATCGGCAACTTAGATATTTTAGTAGGTCTAAGTTGTCGATATGAGCCACTGCACATGCCTAGAACCCACTAGACAAGCGCAGTGGCTCATATCAGCAACTTAGATATTTTAGTAGGTTCGCTTTTTTTTCCCTGCCTGTAAATTTGAGGCCTCATCATAACTAAACTAACATAGGCCCTAGAAGTTAAAGCCTGCACCTAATAGTTTTAAGTTTTTAGCTGTATATTAGCTTAGATTCAATTTTATGGTCTAATCTAATATAATTGACATAATATAATAATTTATAATAAACTATAAGGAGTTTACTAATCCTAATAAAAATACTTTGTTGGTCCAGGAACATCATTAATGTACAGAGTACAAGTTGATATTGGACAGGTCAGAACATTAAGATAAACATACTAAAACTAAACTAAGCAAAAGATAACTAAGAATTCATAATGTCAAAACAATAAGTACATTATGTGTACGAAGATTATTTTGGTTTCTATGATCCTTCGAAATTTAAGGACAGGTATTCTTCAACGGAATAAATGAATATGCCTTAAGAGAGGATATAAAGAAGTCACGGGAAAGTGATATAGCTGAGGATGATTCAGTGAAAGTGTTATTATAAAGCTTTTAGAAATTTTGATTTTATAAATGTGACAAGACATAAGGCAATGCAGTTTTGGTCTTAATTATTGAGACATCCAAACCAGCAAAAGAAGATGCCCTGAAGATAGCGAAAATACACCGAAAGGCTTAGGCAAAAATTAAAATAAAATATTGTTGAGTTGCTGGTGTCAAGTCTATTTTATTTTATTGTACAGTTCTAAATTTACCCAGTACTGTATAAATCCATGCCATGAACCAAGGAGGGGCAGGAGTATGAAAATGTTTAAATCTTTGAGCCCACCCAATGTTTTTCAAAAGTTGGTGCCACTGATGAGTTACCCCAACAGATAATACTTGAACCTTAGGTTAACACCACCTGAATACAACCAGAGTAATATGTTTTCAGTATTCCCCTAGTCAGGGTGCTTCTTGGAATACAAAAACCATAGCACAGTAAAGTGATTTACCTTTTAGATAGGAGACATGATTGTCCAGGAGATATTTTTATTACAGTATAAAAAATATACCTAAATACCTAAAAATTTTATGTTGTCAGTTTCTGAGAGTGAGAAATAGATACATAGATTAACGTTTTCAATTTTGACAAACCTACAAATTTTCTTTATTAAAATATTTTCACAAACATCGTTCAAAATACATATCCAGTGATTATGTATACAGCAGTAGATGAAATACTTATTTACCTCTAATAAAACCCAATGTCTCACATCGGCAGGTTTAAATCATAGTATTAACTTTGGTACCCCCTTCTTTAATTCTGTGATCAGAATGTACCCTGAACTCTCAGCATACCTTTCTATTAAATTTAATAGATATGTAAAAATTTGTCTGTAATTTTAAATGTTAGCTGTGTAAGATAGTTTTTTCATTCTTTTAATAAGTTATATGACACATATATATATATTCATTCTGTCCTTTGTGTCTCCTCTTTTTTCACTCGGATTATTTTTGGAACTGCACCTGAGCACAAGCAGTCCTGCTTATTCGGGTGTATTTCTCAATTTATTTATATAATTTAGGCCTATTTTCTTGTACTAGAAAATGTAAGTTTTGTTGTGTTTTGTTTTCTTTTTTGAAATAGTAAATTTTGTAGTAATTTGTAAGTAAATAATAAATAAACATAAAATTATATATATATTTATATTTATATAGATGAGGAAAAGTAGGAGTTCCAGAATTGAGCCTAGAGGAACACCATAATCTATGTGATCACTTCAATTGAAGAAACGTCTCTTTTTCAATTTGTTGCCTTCTGCCTTCTTAATATGAGGTAAACAATTTGTTAGCATGACCCCTAATTCCGTATTTACCCAATTTCGATAATAAGATGTTATGATTAACTACGCCAAAGGCTTTCCAGATGCCAATAATTATTTCACTAGAATAAAATATGAGAACAAATATATATGATACACATAAAAATTGGTGAAGTTGAAGTGTGTGTAAGTATAAAAAGTGATAGTGAAACAGATTCAGTTTACGGTCTTGAACAGAACTTGTTAACATCGTAATATTTGTTAGTAATGAACTATATAACAGAGTACAAATTGTTAATTGTATTGAAACTTATGTTGCAGCTGTCCTTTTGACTATGTGAAGGTGTTCGATGGTGCTGATAACGAGTCAGCAGTGATTGGGACTTACTGTGGCCAGCAGCGCAATCTGGTATTGTACTCATCAGAGAATACACTACTTGTGCAGTTCGTAACACTGCAAAGAACTGCCAATACGCAAAACAGAGGCTTCAAGGGAATATTTGAATTCAGTGAGAGTTTTGTTAAGTTAGGTATGTACCACACTAAGCAGAACCATATCTCTCCCATGCTGTGCATAGACACATGTGTTCTAATATGGTTTCTCTTTTGCAGATTTCATTGTCAAAAACGACGGTGAGCACATCCGAGGCTCAGAGTGTGACCAGAAGATCCTAAGCAAGAAGGAGTCAAGTGGCACAGTGTACAGTCCGAACTGGCCGTTCCCATACATCCCCAAGATTGTGTGTCGTTATTTTGTGTATGGCATGCAGGACTCACAGCACCTTGAGCGTGTGCGCCTTGTGTTTGGCCTACTTGACATCTCCAAGGGAAATTCTGGGGGAAAGGAGGGATCAGAGTAAGCTTGGGCATGTCTTCATGATTCGTCATAACGCATGAGACCCATACGCATGCACTGATGTAATGTCTGATGTTACAGCTGTCCTGATGGCTACCTGAAGATATACCTCAAGGGCCAGGAGCAGACTGACTCTTACGACAAGTTCGACCATGAGATGTGTGGTGAGAAGAAGCAGCCATTTGTTGTGGTATCGGATGGGCCACGATTGGTGATGGTGTTCAGCAGCGGTGAACTGCAGGGGAGAGGGTTCAAGGCCAACTACACGTTCGAGACAGGTTGGTGTCTCAGTTTGTTTTGACCTATTTGATCTCACTTGTGTGGACGATGCACTCACTGTGGCACTGTGTTGTGATCGTGTGTTTAGAGTACCGCATACCAGGCACTGCGGCACCGGATGGCACCTGCAACTTCACTTACCGCAGCGGGAGCAGAAAGAAAGGGGATTTCAATTCCCCTCGCTATCCCTCCAACTATCCCAGTGATACCAACTGCACTTACTTGTTTGAGCCCACGCCTAATGAGCAGGTTACACTTGTGTTCGACCACTTCAAGGTTCGAGCAGACAATGCTAATGGCACATTTGGATCCTATGGGTGAGTACTGTTACTGTCTTGTACTTGGGATTATCATTTGCCAGTTACCTAATAATTCTCATCTAATATGGTGGCTAATGCTGTCTTTCAGACGTCAACTTCCAGACGTCAATAATTTTCGTTTTAAACTCAAATATCTCATCAAAAACAAAAAAGCCACTAATTGTATAATATTATAAATATTCACTGCAAAGGAAAAACGAAAGAAACACAGGTTGTTTACTCTGGTGTCTGCCACTGAAGTGAATAAGAGATATAGTCAGCAGTCCCAACTTTACTTGAAATAAAGAGGGATAAGTTTGGTGGGGAGATGGGTAAGGAAGGTGCCCACCCTGACACAGAGGTATAAGATAGAATTGACTAGCCAGAAGAAAATGTACTTAAAGACACCTGCACAAAGCATTGGTTATTCACCTCTGCTTACAAAGGGAAGCAGTAATGGTAGGCCTACTAATATTTGTGTTAAATTTTACTTAAACTTAAACCATGGGCCTTGAGAGCCTGAAATGTACATTAAGATATCACAGGTATGAGCAATATGGTATGATAAAGATTAATAAAAGTAAAATGTTCCTACAGACCCTCTTTCAATCTCTCAAGGCTCATGTCCCCTCCCCAGAGATCTGCGAACTACAGGGTGGGAAATGTTCCTCTACTGTATGTATAGGTATAGCGTTGGACTCAGCTGAACTCTTCTGGAATGTGGGGAAAGACCAATACATCCCCTTATATTTCCCCACATTCCAGAGGAGCTTAGCTGAGTCCCACACTATATGCGTAAACATTAATACTCTTATGGTCGGTAGAGTCCAGACAAAGCTAGGATCCAAAGTGCCATTACTTTTGCGAATTCTCAAGAATTTATTCAGAAAATCCATTCTTTGTTATTGTTTGCACTTGCTGATAAGGAAAACCCAGTACAGTCTCAGTTATTCATACTGCAGAAATGTATTATGCATGTGTACGCCCAACTTGTCTACCTACCTCGTGTTACTTTATAATAAATTAGTTCCTGAGTTGGTATGTAAAATAATGTCTGTAAATTCTGTACAATTTTATGTAAAACATTAATTCTCCACATTACCATTCCCAAATCTGCTAGTAACGGCAATTTTACAATAATTTCTGGCCATTTATCTTATTCTTTGTCGCGGGATCAAACCCAGCAGCGGTCAGTGAATTTTTTGAGGACGTAAAAATGCTGGTACTTTAAGGCTGGGGGGAGGGCCCATGTCTTAGATTTACAGCCCATAAAAGAACTTTAGGCCTAAATTAGACCCTCTGGACAAAATTCCTTGGCCCTGTTATATCCAAATAATACCTTAGTTTCTGGAGGGGATAGGCTTTCCACATATCCCTCTGTCCTCTCTCTCAGAAAATAAGTGTAACAAACTTATCTGGGTACTGAAACCTCCAATTGAAGGCCCTAAGCCCCACCATAGGGGTTACAGGAGAAAGTCACATATCTTATTCATTAGTTGGTAACCTGATTTCAGAAGATGACCAACACTAAAGAGTTGTTGAAATAACTTTAATGTCAGTACTTTCTCGCATGTAATTTTATAGCTCTGTATTAATGCAAATGAGATTTTATAACAAGAAATAAAAAAAGAAATCCTAACATTAATGTGTTAAGTTAAAATCAATCAGAAATAAAAACACTTGTTGCTCCACTTACATAATATTAGGCAGGACCGGTTTCAAGGAAGATCAGCTTCCTTATCTTCAGCTGGATGTCGACTGGTGTGGTGCTGGGAGATCCAAGTCTGTAGTTGGCGCTGTGCTGCCATCTGTCTTCCCCAGGATCAAACTAAAAATCTCGTCGGCCAATGGTATATCAAAATTCATTGCCCTGTCTTTATTTTTTAAAATGAAAATCTTCTCCCATGTCATTAATTCTAAAGGTCTTTTAACATGTTTTAACAATTTTATGTTGTTATTAATGTGATGGTCACATGTATATGCATGAAAAGCTATGGCCGATTTTTCCGTGTGCATCCATCTGACGTTGTTCAAATGTTCTTTCATTCTAGCTTCAAGGTTTCTTCTGGTTTGTCCGATATATATACTGTGGCAATCTTTACAGTCAACTTGGTAAATGCCTGATAATTTGAGTTTGGGAACACTATTTCTTAATGGGTGGTTAAGTAGGTTCCTAAGGTTGAATTTATTTTGTGGAGCCAGTTTTATATTCACGTCCTTGAATACTTTCTCAAACCTGTAAAATACTTTCGGGTGGAAGGTGAATTTCCTATATATCGGCTTCTCATTATCATTGTTTGCTAAGGTGCAATTGTCTCTGATCATTTTTCTTTTTCTATGTTTAGAAATCATCTTATCGATGAATTCCATATTGAAGCCATTCTGTACAGCGACCTTCTTTATATGTATATATTCTTTCCTATATTCCACTTCTGATAATGGGATATATATCAGTCTGTGTATTAAGCTGTGAAATATAGCGAACTGGTGTGATCTTGGGTTGTAAACATTATATTTAATGTAGTTGTCAACGTGCGTGTCTTTCCTGTAAATTCCGAAATCCAATCTCCCCTCGTTCCTCATAATCTTCAGATCCAGAAATGGTAAGCTATTGTTTTGTTCTGTTTCCATCGTGAATTGGATGGCCTGGTCTTGTAAATTCAACAATTTTATTGAGTCATTCAAGAATTTCCGTGGGACAATCGCAAAAATGTCGTCCACGTATCTGTACCAATATTTAAAAATGTGTGGAAATGCTCTGGTAACCAATACTTCAAGGTGGCTCATATATAAATCCGCTAACATAGGCGATAATGGATTCCCCATAGCTAATCCTGTGGCCTGTTTGTAATAGTTATTATTGAAACAAAAGCTGTTTTGGCTAATACATAGGCCTATCAATAAATTATAACCTTCCATTTGCTCTTTGGTGAATTGGTTGAGTGCAAACCATTTATTCAGTAAGTCTGGTAGTTTTTCAGTCGGAATGCTAGTAAATAAAGCGCAAACATCAAATGAAACTAACATTTCATCTGTCCCAATAGAAATGTTTTTGATTTTATCAATTAATTCATACGAGTTACTTATGCTCAGCGATTCAAATTTCGACAATCGGTCAAATTTGTGAGTCAACCATTTAGCCAGTAAATAAGTAGGGGCATCAATGTTATTTATTATAGGTCTCATACTATCGTCTTTCTTGTGAATTTTAGGCAAACAATAAAGTTTAGGTAGCTGGGGGTTGCTCACTATCAGCTGCCTTTCTTCTGTCTTTGAAATCAGAGGAGAGTCTTTAATTGCTTTCTTAGTTTGGGCTATGAAAGTATTCAACGGACTTTTCGTGAGTTTCTCGTATTCCGGTTTTTGAAGCATAGTTTCCGTCCTACGTATATAATCCTCTTGATTCATAATAACGATTTTATTGCCTTTATCTGCTTTCAGGTAGTAAACTGGTTTTTCATTCAATTTCTTAATCAGAAGTTTATTGTCTGCTGGTTTATTATTTCCTGGTATGTCCTTAAGAATTTGTAGACATTTTGTTTTGGTAAGATTCTTTTCCGTCTTGATCGTACTGGTGGCGATCTCGATATCAACTATGTAATCCTCAATCTTGTTGGAGTTGTCAATACACGTCTTTAGGCCTTTATTCAAAAAGTTTATCTCGTTTTTATCAAAAGTCAGGTTAGATAAATTTACTACATTATCCGGTGGATCTCCTGTACTTATTTCGTTAACTTCGGGTTCACGAGTGTTGGTATTACGTAATTTCATTACCTTCTTCTTGAGTCTTTGTGTTTTTGTTGACATACTTGAATTAAGTCTATTATATAAAATCTTGCAAAAATTGTCCCAAACCGCGTTTCCTAAATGTTTCTGTAATTTTAGGTGTAAATTGTAAAGGGTAAAGTCATTGTTTTCCAATGTGGCGTAATGTTTCGATCTTTCCATAATCAATGCCTTCCTTTCTAAAATCTTCTGATATTTGTTGTTGTCATTGAGTTTAATTATTCTTCTAAGAAAAATCGGAGATAGTTTTTCCTTCATACATATGTTTAAAAACTTAATGTCTGCCGCAATGTGCCTCCGCTTTTCATGCAGTTTACTAAAAAGCTTAATATCCTTTTTCTGATCATAAAATCTTGTATTGAAATGCGTTAAATTATCTAAAATCACCTGGTTAGTCATATGGTTGCAGTCTCCCATATTCCAGTCGAAAACCCCGTATTTGGCTTCAAGGGTTAGTACACCCGATAATACAATAAAACAAAATGAAGCAATTTGTATACAGTAGAGCATGTCAATAAGTTAAAATCAATCAGAAATAAAAACACTTGTTGCTCCACTTACATAATATTAGGCAGGACCGGTTTCAAGGAAGATCAGCTTCCTTATCAGAAAAAGGATATTAAGCTTTTTAGTAAACTGCATGAAAAGCGGAGGCACATTGCGGCAGACATTAAGTTTTTAAACATATGTATGAAGGAAAAACTATCTCCGATTTTTCTTAGAAGAATAATTAAACTCAATGACAACAACAAATATCAGAAGATTTTAGAAAGGAAGGCATTGATTATGGAAAGATCGAAACATTACGCCACATTGGAAAACAATGACTTTACCCTTTACAATTTACACCTAAAATTACAGAAACATTTAGGAAACGCGGTTTGGGACAATTTTTGCAAGATTTTATATAATAGACTTAATTCAAGTATGTCAACAAAAACACAAAGACTCAAGAAGAAGGTAATGAAATTACGTAATACCAACACTCGTGAACCCGAAGTTAACGAAATAAGTACAGGAGATCCACCAGATAATGTAGTAAATTTATCTAACCTGACTTTTGATAAAAACGAGATAAACTTTTTGAATAAAGGCCTAAAGACGTGTATTGACAACTCCAACAAGATTGAGGATTACATAGTTGATATCGAGATCGCCACCAGTACGATCAAGACGGAAAAGAATCTTACCAAAACAAAATGTCTACAAATTCTTAAGGACATACCAGGAAATAATAAACCAGCAGACAATAAACTTCTGATTAAGAAATTGAATGAAAAACCAGTTTACTACCTGAAAGCAGATAAAGGCAATAAAATCGTTATTATGAATCAAGAGGATTATATACGTAGGACGGAAACTATGCTTCAAAAACCGGAATACGAGAAACTCACGAAAAGTCCGTTGAATACTTTCATAGCCCAAACTAAGAAAGCAATTAAAGACTCTCCTCTGATTTCAAAGACAGAAGAAAGGCAGCTGATAGTGAGCAACCCCCAGCTACCTAAACTTTATTGTTTGCCTAAAATTCACAAGAAAGACGATAGTATGAGACCTATAATAAATAACATTGATGCCCCTACTTATTTACTGGCTAAATGGTTGACTCACAAATTTGACCGATTGTCGAAATTTGAATCGCTGAGCATAAGTAACTCGTATGAATTAATTGATAAAATCAAAAACATTTCTATTGGGACAGATGAAATGTTAGTTTCATTTGATGTTTGCGCTTTATTTACTAGCATTCCGACTGAAAAACTACCAGACTTACTGAATAAATGGTTTGCACTCAACCAATTCACCAAAGAGCAAATGGAAGGTTATAATTTATTGATAGGCCTATGTATTAGCCAAAACAGCTTTTGTTTCAATAATAACTATTACAAACAGGCCACAGGATTAGCTATGGGGAATCCATTATCGCCTATGTTAGCGGATTTATATATGAGCCACCTTGAAGTATTGGTTACCAGAGCATTTCCACACATTTTTAAATATTGGTACAGATACGTGGACGACATTTTTGCGATTGTCCCACGGAAATTCTTGAATGACTCAATAAAATTGTTGAATTTACAAGACCAGGCCATCCAATTCACGATGGAAACAGAACAAAACAATAGCTTACCATTTCTGGATCTGAAGATTATGAGGAACGAGGGGAGATTGGATTTCGGAATTTACAGGAAAGACACGCACGTTGACAACTACATTAAATATAATGTTTACAACCCAAGATCACACCAGTTCGCTATATTTCACAGCTTAATACACAGACTGATATATATCCCATTATCAGAAGTGGAATATAGGAAAGAATATATACATATAAAGAAGGTCGCTGTACAGAATGGCTTCAATATGGAATTCATCGATAAGATGATTTCTAAACATAGAAAAAGAAAAATGATCAGAGACAATTGCACCTTAGCAAACAATGATAATGAGAAGCCGATATATAGGAAATTCACCTTCCACCCGAAAGTATTTTACAGGTTTGAGAAAGTATTCAAGGACGTGAATATAAAACTGGCTCCACAAAATAAATTCAACCTTAGGAACCTACTTAACCACCCATTAAGAAATAGTGTTCCCAAACTCAAATTATCAGGCATTTACCAAGTTGACTGTAAAGATTGCCACAGTATATATATCGGACAAACCAGAAGAAACCTTGAAGCTAGAATGAAAGAACATTTGAACAACGTCAGATGGATGCACACGGAAAAATCGGCCATAGCTTTTCATGCATATACATGTGACCATCACATTAATAACAACATAAAATTGTTAAAACATGTTAAAAGACCTTTAGAATTAATGACATGGGAGAAGATTTTCATTTTAAAAAATAAAGACAGGGCAATGAATTTTGATATACCATTGGCCGACGAGATTTTTAGTTTGATCCTGGGGAAGACAGATGGCAGCACAGCGCCAACTACAGACTTGGATCTCCCAGCACCACACCAGTCGACATCCAGCTGAAGATAAGGAAGCTGATCTTCCTTGAAACCGGTCCTGCCTAATATTATGTAAGTGGAGCAACAAGTGTTTTTATTTCTGATTGATTTTAACTTATTGACATGCTCTACTGTATACAAATTGCTTCATTTTGTTTTATTTTATTAATGTGTTAGTTATATAGTTATGTTAGTTTGAGAGTTAAATAGGTCGGTGTGTCCAACAATGAAATTATTTTCATATTTATTAGGGCAAGACTGTTAAACTTCAGTGAATAGAAGAGATTTCAGTAGTGATATCTGACAGGTTATGTTTGCATGCACAGACGACAAGTGTGTCAGGAAGACTGGCTGGAGATGTACAACACGTATAAGGATGGCACAGAAAAGCTAGTGGGCCGGTACTGTGGCATGACAGCACCAGGACCCATTGAGTCGAACCGAGGTGCCATCGGCATGAAGATTATTCTGCACACAGACGGTGAAGGTGTCTTCAGTGGCTTCAAAGCACGCTACGCTTTTGAGGGTGTCAAGTCCATTTTTGGAGGTGAGAAATATAGATATTAGTGCCCTACTTTTTACATGGCATTAAGGTCAGTTTGGATCTGGTGCTATGTTTCACCCTACAAGTAGCTTCAAAGAGGGGTGTTAATAAGTCCTCTAGGTTTGGCTGCATGATCTAAGGCATTACTCATTTCTGGCCAGGATAAGCGACAGCCAGAACATTGCAGAATCGAGTCTCTGGTGAGTGCAGTGCTAATGTGTCTGTGGCAAAGGGTGGGGAGGGCCCATGTAAAATAATTGGTGTATAGCAAGCGTAGATGCTGATGGGGTACGTTAGCACTGCATTGGCAAAACAACCATTTCATGTAAACAATTATACATCTCAAAAAGTAATAGACTGACCAATTTGATTCCTAGAATATGCTGATAGCCAATTTAATCAATTTACTTTTAAAAAAGTCTTATTATATAATTATAATTAACATAAAAACTGAGCCACTTTCCATTGTCATACTTCATTTATTGCCTCAGTTTTTGTCTAAAAAAATTAGAATCAGTTGGGAATACATGGCAACAGTTGCAAATCTTGTGTGATTAGAATAGGAATTATTGTATAGAATAAAGAAGTGAGGTTATGTGTTGTGTGTTTACAGACTGTGGTAGCAATGTAAGTAGTGCAGAGTCTGGTGTCATCTCGAGTCCCAACTTCCCTCTTAACTATGATGGCCCACTGAGGGGACTTGCCAGCAAAACCTGCAACTGGTATATCATTGTCCGGCCCAAACACAAAATTCTGCTCAATTTCGAGTTCTTCGCTGTCGAGGGAGAGCCATCGGGTGAGTGTGACACACTGTAAAACTAAGGTAATACAGCATCAATAAAATCATTGTACAATTTCAACCTTGTGATTTAATGGACTTGTGTACTAGCATATTTTGTAATATTTTATGGCTTTAATTCAACAAGTGTATCAGATCTACAGCCAGCTTTAGAAAGTAAAGTTCTGTTTACAAAAGTATAAACGAACTTAGTCATTGATCTGTGATGTTCCTTCATTGGAAGTCGACCATTTACAATGTATTTAACCTCATGAAGTATTGTCTGGCGCAGTGCCTTCTGTAACATAAATTGCGAGTTTACTTCCTTATGGAATAACATTTTTCTGTTTGTCTATTTTAAATGCTTAATGACATCCATTAATAAACAAGGTTATGTTATAAAAACATTGTGATCAATCAGAACAAACCTTCTGCAGAAAAAGATCTGAAATAAATAAACAATTTCACTTTCCTTGAAACAGACACAAATAAATTTGTCAAGAAGAAAACGAAAAGAGGCCTGAGGTTGAGACTATAGTATCTAAGTCTGTCAGTCATGTGCATTGATAACTGTCCTTATGTGACATTCAGTAACAAGTTTCAGACTCTTAAACACACTGCAGCACCATTTCAATGGTTTATGTGTTACCTAGTGTATGCAGGCGATGATGAGACCAACAATCTGCATCTTAGGGGGAATAGTCATCTTTATTTTATCATTGCTCTGAGCTTCCTTTATTGATAACTAAGTATAATAATTGAGGGTGTGAGGTGGATTTATCCACATTCACTTAATGAGTATACTGTATCTTCATTCATTGCCAGCATCCATAGCATCCTTCTTGGATTTTCTATTGTTGGTTTCCCATAATTCTTTGATGTTTTCCCACTTTTCTCTTTGTCTGTTTTGCTGTTGCTTGTCTACAGGCTTCTTTGATTTCTTGTGATACAGGTTTCTTGATTGAGTTCACCACTAAGGGCATTTCACTAGTGTATAATTCATTGCCCTCTTAATCAGTCTATTAAAATATATATTGTAAAGTAGTGCTTTTGCCAATCTCACATTAAATAATATTAATAGCCAATGTATCAGCAATCTTGTTTTCTTAAACTCCACACCTTAGCTGTTATTTATTTTAGCTAATTGTGGTTGTTTGTTAAAAGATATTGCTTGTACAATGGCTTGAAAGTGTATTAGACACACTGATTTTTTAAAAGCAATCAGTTGATAATGTAGTTGTACACTAAGAGCTGTATCATCTGTATCATTACAAGTAGGTAATACAAGACAAGTAACATTCTGATCAGGTACAAAACCACAATGACTTAATCATTTTTGTTATAAAAACAAACAGGAATTTATGCAACACAGTGTAAATTTTATGATTTGTGTATTTTTAGCTCGGGGCTGTCCTGCAGCGGTGGTTCGACTGTGGCACACGATAGAAGGGCCACCCATTGAACTATGTGGGGAGAAACCCCCAAACGACAAGTGGCAGTACCTGTCTGAAGGCAACTCAATGCGTATTAGGTAAGTTTGCAAATTGTCATGTGCATGGGTATTAGTCACGTGACTTGTACTGACACAGACTGACCTCTGTTGCAGCTTTATCTCAGCCGACAAATCAGTGGGAGCGCAGGGATTCCGAGCAGTGTGGACAGAAGTTACGGAAGGAGCTACATGCGAGCAGTTCAGGTGTAAAAGCAGCAATTTCTGCATCTCCAACAATCTCAAGTGCAACAGGGTGCAGAACTGTGGTTTTGGAGACTCGTCCGATGAAATGACCTGTAAGTTCGCATCAGAGTTCTGAGCATGTAACCCTGTTTTTGAGTAGTCATTGTCACTTGTTGTGTCACGTTGCTATTTGGAAGTGAAGAGCTTGAGAATGCACCGTATATCTTTCTCTTTCTCTCACTCTTTCTTTCTCTCTATCTGTTTCTATTTATCTATAAAATAAACTATAAAATGGAACTCAAATTTGAGGGCACTGTGATAGGAGAAAACATGTAGTGTGTCTACACTGTTTTCAATCCATATATTGGAACATACTTATGTGTCAAAATGCTTACAAATAAGCATTTATCTCATGTTCTAGTGTTCAGGGTTTCTGACTACTAATCATGAGATCCTATGTTTGATTCCCATTCCACCATGGAGAATTTTATCTCTCATAGATAGGTTCCCATGGTGATCATCATCTAATTACAGTTATATCTAAGGATTTATGGTAAAGGATCCCTGTACTTATTCGCATTCATGAAACACCCCCTATCTCACCTCATCTTATCATAGGTAATCCCACGAGAGTTGACGAGTTTATCGATAGATACGCGACTGTGCAGCAGGAGCGAATTTATCTGATGCAACTCGTCAACTCAAGTTGGATTTATTAAGACTATTCCATGAATAAAATGTAACGAATTATATAAATAATAATTACTTTCGTGCTTTGTTGTATAAAAACAATACTAACAGTTGTGAATCAACTGCATACTGTGAATCAACCATCCATGAATCGATTCGAGCAACCGTGGTGTAATCAGTGGTATCAATAATGCATATATGGCATAGTTAACTTCATTCAGGTAAGCACCGTAAGCTAACAGCAGAACAGAATAAAACCACTCGAACTGTCTTGCACTGAATCGAAATTGTGTTCTTAATCAATGTACATTTCTATTATTTCAATTTTCAAACAAGTTATGTTATATAAAGTAATCTGTTTTCGTGCCGCTTAGTGGCACCATCTGACTATTAATCACTGCACACGGATACTTGCGTCTCCAGTAACGAGCAGATGGTTTTATCGCGAAAAACACCCTCCTCTCGATTCCTACAAGAATATTGCAAGATAAACGGCCGTGATTGGTCTATATCCAAGGAATTGCTAAATGTTATTGGTCAATATCAAACACTCTGCATATGAGTTGAATAGTCAGGATAACGTAGTTCTGCCTAATAATTGTCCCAGCTCTAAAAATGAGGGTACCCTTATACCAAGCTGAGAGTTAATATCTCAAAAATTAACAGGGTACCAGTGATTGGGGTAGATAAATAAATAATTGTAATAAAATAAAAAGAACTCCCATGTGCCTACATCAGAGATTTAAAAATAATTTTTTCCAAGGTTAGAGAAGTTAAAATGATTAAGTGTATATTAATGCAGGTTATAATCATATGGGTGTTTGGTGATTTTAATAATGCACTGCTGTGCTTAATAATTACAGTGACAGAATACTTTTGATAATAAAATATTTTCTTTGTGGTACTGTGTATTATGTACAAATTAAGTTTATAATAAAACAGAAATGAAGTACTCAACCCTTTCTAGTTTTCAATGAGTTAGTGAAAAGCTCCCAATTCCCAGAAACAGGGAATTAGAGTCACCAATCCAAACCATTTCAAGAATCTGTGATCGGAATTATTCAATTTATGTTCTAGTATATGATTGTGACACGTTATTGCACATCATAATAAATAACTTTTAAATATACAAAATATTTATGAAGAATCTCTAAATCCAATTCTCACCTCTTAAATCATGATTTCAAAGTACTATGTCCATGAAACTAAGTTTGTACCATAGTTGCATTCTTTAGGTAGACATTTCTTACTATCACACAGTAGTAATAATAATAATAATAATAATAATAATAATAATAATTTAACTTGATGTCACTATCTACACAAAGAATGCAGCTATTGTACCTTGAAGACTAAAATCTCCCCTGATAACGAACATAAAAGTTTAAGATAGGGTGGGGGAGGGGTTTCAACGCCATCTGATGCCGTGTGTTTGTATTTTTGTTATCAGGTGGTGCGTTTGCCCCGGGGCTCGTCAGGTGGCCCCTTCTGCCCTTGCTTCTCCTATCTCTGTGTTTTGCGCTGCGATGAGATCAGCGCGTGAGTGCTCTCATAAACACAAACACTAAACTCTCTTTCCTCCTTCTTGTTGTGCATGCTAGTCTACCCTCCAACCAGCGTGCCGAGGTGAGTGATAGTCCCTTTCCAACCAGTGCGTTCAGGTAAGTGACCCAAGCAAAATACTATTTATATTTATAATATTTTATGTTTATGGCAAAATGCCCTTAAATAAAAATGAACTCTACAGCTTAAACTCAAATGCACTTACAGAAATATACTAAAAGATTTATAAAAAGTAATTGAAATTTTTAAAAAGTTATTTTAAATAAAAACTTAATAACCCAAGCACTAATAAAATTGTCTTAAATTTTTCACATCAAGAAATAATGCAAATAATTCATTTTAAAAAACTAGTAAAAATTTAGAAAGAACTAAACTTCTGTGACATGTTACTGTTGTGTCTCTGAGCTATTTACTTTGTTAAAGGGAAGTTAATTCTCAAATTCATTTGGTTAAAATCCATTTTTTTAAATTATATTCTTACACTGAGTAAACCTAAAGTAATTGAACATAAAAATAAAACATTTAACTCTGTGCCTATCTCTTTGTACTTTTCACATCTGGATGTTTCACCCTTCAACTTCCACCTTCTGGTATAATGCACCTTTAGTGATCACCATTATTATAATTTGATGGCCAAACAAAACTACCGAGTGTATGAAACATAAGGGTGGAAACATTTGGCTTACCAGGACCAGAAGTGAGTAACCTTGAGAAGGGAAACTCTGATCTTGCTTCTGACCAATAGAAAACTACTGTTAGGCAAAGAAAACTAAATTTGACGAAATGAGCAGAATAATAGCACAGCACAACTTCTGCAAATCTGTGAATCTCTTCATGCTGTAAAGAAAGAAATGAAATTCTATATCACTGCAAATTATAAAGTAGAAGTGAAATAAATAATGCACAAAATGGTGTTATCATCCTGGGATCCAAATCTAAAGGAGAAAGAAGGCATGCATGAAAGCATTAAATAAAGAATTATAATTGTGCATGAAGATTGCCTGGATGGGTATGTATTACTTTCCCACTTTGCTTCAGAGGAGACTTAAGGTAAGGGACATTTGTACTCGCTGTTTATTGTGTTATAACGTTGACTACAGTGTTTAGAGCTGCTCATGAGTGCATAACTGTACAGGTCTGGTGGAAGTTCCCGTCAACACGTTTACACTGCTGGGTGTGGTCTTGAGTGTGGCTGGAACTTTACTTCTTGGCATCTGTGTTTGGTGCCATCGTAAACGTCGGCGCAGGCGGCGACAATTGGCACGTCTTCGACGCAGTGCTGTTGGATCAAGTCGTCGGACTTTGAGTACTAGTGGTTCCAGCAGAAGGCAGCACGTGTGTGATGAGCTGGGTGAACGCTTTGCTAGTGTCGACAGTGTCTGATAAACAGTGCAGTGAACGCTCACAAATAAGAAAACTAATGCAACTATGAAACAAAGAAAGCTCACTATGGTGAGGTTTTATACATGAAGTGGTGCCAAGCATTGGAAAATATGTTCCTGCGATCTCACCTCACATTTGTATTGGTTTCCAATGTTTGCATCACTGTGTATCCTCACGGCATGAATGTGTGCGAGCATGCGTGTGTGTTTTGATGTAATAGTCGCGTTATTTTAAACATGGTTTAGTGTGGAGACCGGTTAACATAATAATAATACCGCTAATAATAATAATATTAATAATAATATTAATTAATAATAAAAGGGAAAGTAGACTTGGTGTAAGTGATGTGATGGACGGTGGTGACGGAGAGTTTATTTTGTACTAGCAGCTAGTGTAGTCACGTAGCCAATATGTTTTGAACGCTGCGAGGACGCTTGAACACTCAACCAGAGACAAAGAACGAGGGTGAGGCGAGGCGAGGCGACAATCAGCACGGGCGAGTCTTTGTCTCTTGTTGGCAACAGACTAACATATTGTAACTAGATAGCGGTGTGTTGTGATGTACGTCTCATGTAGAACTGCAGCCTGTTGTCCCGGAGCACAGTTAAGTTTCCCCTCCTTGTTAGCGAGTTGAACTGTTTGTTATATAAATAACAACTCTGTAATAACTAAATCATTGTAAAAATAAGGACAAGACGGGTCGCATAATAATAATGAATGAAATGCTCATTGCGACTACTCAGTGTCATTCATTTCAGCCTGGGTGCGAGAGCAAATACGTCGCTACCCCGTTTCATACTATCCCATGGGACGGGATAGCTCCATGCTTTCAAACCCAGCAAACCCCATACATCTAACTTCAACACCTAATTCTGTTTTATCACAAACTAATAAAATAATAATAATAATAATAATTTGAATAACGAGTAATGTGCATATAACATTGTTGTTATCTTACTTAAATAAACCAGAAGTGCCAACCCAACTTGTCACACTGATTACATATTCTCAAGTTGGACGTAGTATTACCTGTTTCCTGTTGATACAGTAGCTGCTGTCCTGCCAAAGATATTTGGGTATAGACTTTCACAAACATAGGTCTCATTTGGTATAGTTATTTAAATTTATTTGCTATAAATGTATAACAAATCTTCCTCTTCTTCTTCTTCCTCTTGACAGTACATCTGACTGTGGAGTTGTGGATAGCTCATCACTAGAGAATGGAGAAGATCACACTTTATTGGGTAATGACTCCTGAAGTATAGGGGCCAGAACCTTAAATTTAATGCGAAATTTGAACCATAGCAACATTTTTAAATACTTTGCATGACTAAGGGTAGGTTGACTAAAGGTTTAAAAAACTTTTATTAATTCGTTAAGAAGTAATGGTCCAATAAATACTAAATAAGGGTTGCAAGAAACATCATTTGTGGCATATTCACTACGTTACCATCAGATTATTCTCCCCTAAATATTTGTTAGTTCACTAAATAGAATTAGAATTGAATTAATACCAATTAAGAGTTCTTTTGGACATCTGAGAATGTCATTTTCATTGATTGAGATAAGATAGAGAATATAAAATTTAGTGTAGTCCCATGTATTTTACTGCAGTAACTTAAGTTATTAATTTATCTTTATTATTTAACCTAATATTTCACCATCCGAAAAGGTTGTTTCTCTACTAGAATTACTAAGTCTTTGTTTATACTTTTAATACTGTCTCGTTATTGTACCATTATAATTTCTATATGAAGTGCTGGTTTAGATTGTCAAAGGAAATATATCTTTTGCATTTAATTGAACTTGAAATCAAAAAGCAAAAACTGCACACGGAACATCAATCTTAACACTAAATTAATTGCCAATACCCTTGTAATACTATAACATGTGGGAGGATTCCAAGGAATAAATTACCTCACATATATTCATATATTGTTATTTAATCAGGCAAGAGATGAATGTACCGTAATCCAGACCTCAGAAAAAAATATTTATTAAATACGTCATTTTCCTAAAATTGCTGGAGTTAGAGAATGTAGCCACATGAAAACCCATAGGCAGCACAAGTCAAAATAATGAATACCAACTGACACCAAAAGTTATATTTTTTAATTGTAGTTGAGTACTGTTTGCTTATTTTCTGTTAAAATAGTTAATGGGAAATGGAACATAAATAGAAACTAACGTCATACAATTCTTCAGTGATGCCCACTTTTATTTTATTCGCACTCTGTTGCATCACAGACCACTGTCTTCTTATTCTGAACATGTTGACTTTCTATATCTGGTTATAGCTGATGGTCACTAATAAAGTTTTAAGTTCTGTGATTAACTTTTGCTTCGTTATGTGTCTCATCTGCAATTCCAACACTTTTATTGATTCATTAATGTGAATCGTTCATTAACTAGTGATAGAATAAGTTATTTTTAGTACCGTTTTCTTGCAACCCACCCTATATAAAGGAGTAGGGATTTATTAGCCTGACAAATTAACACTGAGATTGACTAGAATTTTAATCCCAGACCCCACTATAGAGTTGTATTGTGAACTGGCACAAAAGCGTAGTGGTAACACATTGGCAGGTCTGAGCCTCTGTAGACAAAGCAAATGTCAATGACAGGACAGTGTGCAACCCAAGGGCTGTCCAGATAGTGTCATTTATATGTGTAAAATCCAGCTCTATATTCCAAGTGATGGTGTTATAGCATATTGGTGACTTGTATTCCAATATTCCTCAGTCTCATATTAAGTTAATGATCCTCCAAATATTGATTGGTTCAATGAGAGATCCCTTAGGTTTCCTGGGTGTAGGTCCTATCAGTGGCATAGCATAAGGGAAGACTTTGAGACTGATCTACCCAAATAAAGTGCTAAGAAAACAAGTAGATTCATAAACAAATAAATAAATAAAGACATTGTCGACCAAGTCAATAGTCATTATAAACCCATAGTACCACCATCAAAATGTATTTCACTGCTGCATACCCCAACCCTTATGCATCAACTTGTTGGGCCTCGAAATATCATGATGCAACAGTAGAGTTGAGTAGAGATTACATGATGGTCGAGCAAATTGGAAGTCACATAAAGAGCAAGTTATTTGGCATTTCCCACTAAATGTTGACCTACTCATTGAGAGATGACAGGCTAATCTGTTGCACAATAGCATCATAAAAACACCACAAGAGATTTGAAAGATTTTATGAGATTCTAGTCTCTTATAAGTACCTGCTCACTTGAAGAGCCCTGAAGTCGAGGGAGGTAAATATGATATTCCTCAATAATTGCTGACCCAGCATTGAGTGCAGAATTAGTTTATTTTAAACCATGTGATGCTGTTTTGGTGTTGCATGTTTTGGTCATTTTAGAAGTATGGAGAATTTCACTGATGCAGTTAAAAAAACTGATGCAGTTACTTATCACAGTCTTATGAAAAAGTGTTAAATAAAGGGTAAATGCCTGTCTCCTAAGCATGTCCATATCTTGCAAGAAGGGAACGAAAAACACAGACATTTCAAACATAAATTTAATTAGTTAACTGGTTGTTACATTCATAACAAATTGTATTTCTTTGTATTTTTACTAATTGGCAGGGGAAAGGACTGAAGTGTTAAAGGAATATAAAGTGTAAAAAACAAATAATAAAGATAATGATAATAATAATAATAATAGCCTGGGCGTCGACAAGGGGGCAGATGCCCCCTCTGGAATGCCTTATGTAGGGTTGCCAAACTATCCCTTAATTCCTGGGAAATCCCATATTTTCTCTTAATTTGGATGAAAATCCCAGGTCCCGTATTTTTCAAGATATATCCTGCATTTCTAGAATTCCTGCTATTCATTCTTTTAAATTTGTTTTGGTATGATATTTTCATAATTTTCGTATATGAAATACGATTGGTAGTTGTAATTGGTTGGATGCTCTTTGGCACTCCCTTTGTTTTCCTCTCTCCTCACCAATGTAACTTCCGTTTGGTCCGTCCATTTTTATTTTATTTTTGTATTGGCAGGTATGTTTGTATTGTTAACGTAGAGAGATATATAATATGTGTGTTTTTTTTTAAAGAGAATATTAATACAGTACTATAAGAGACCATTCGTTATGCTGCATGACTAGTAAACTTTGGGTCCTTTATTTTGGAATTTATCCCTTATTTTCACCTTTGTTACACACTATTACCCCTTACTTCCACCTTCTAGAGTTGGCAACCCTAGCCTTATGGCCTCATTAACTTTTTGATAGACCTACTCTGAATCTGTAACCTACAGTTGTTGCAGGGAGAATAAAAAATAAAAATATTTTATACAGAGTTTACAAGTACTGTATACAGTTATAACTGCATCATTGTATTTATAGTAATCTTTCACCAATGCTGTTGCTCAGAAGAACACAATCTGTTAATTCCAAAACTTTGCAGCCTCATCGAATTCAGCTGGTGTCCAAAACTAGGGATAGGGAAACTATGTGAATATTAATGTATACATTATTATTGTTCACAATAGTAAATTAATTCTCAACATTATAGACTACTGTATAGTGTAGCATAATAAGTAAGAAACATGTTTGGAATAATTAAGTTGAGTTCCCCCTCCCCCTTAAAAAATTTCTGGCGAAGCTCTGAAAAATACTAATACTTTGTATACGTTTAAGTTGTGAAATCGAATGCATGTTCAATATTCACATTATTTTATTATTTAAAATTCAAGTATCGTTTAAACAATAATTATTATAAATTCACTTTTTTTAAAGTCTGGGTTACTCAAAACACAGTCTCAAGCTATGCCACTGAGGCCTATCCAAACCTATGTAATCAATAATATAATTAGTTAATTACACATAGACATATGGTAACAAATTTTTTTACTTCATGTATTCAGGTTACTATTTCATCGTTTGAAGATGGAAATGATCCAAACAAGGCATCAACTCCATTGGAATTTCCTTGGTCTCCATACACTTTCTAAAAGCATGTATGTATCTCACCATGGCAGATATCCAAAGTAGAAGTGGAAGGCTGATTATTTTTTAACAGTACCTTCGAATAACTTTGTGCTTGAAATATCAAAGGGTCTAAGCCCCAAACACAAAAATTCTAGAATAATCAACAACCAACTACCTTTATGACTATGAGCCCATCTATCCATGCTGGTTTGAACTGCTTAAAAGGCTCAAGGCACTTGGCCCAATTTATATGTAACATGTGATGTTACTTGGCACTTATTTACATGGAAATATAATTTCCGGCAAAAATGGCACTTAGCCGCTTTGATATTTCATGCATATAGTTTTTGTAATTTTGTTATCTTTCTGAAACTGGTTCTTCGATGAGATGCTTGGTTCACAGCAACACAGAAAATATGATCATTGCAATGGTTACAATTTTCCTACAATACCTCTTCATCGTTTGACAGATTTGGCACACAGATAATTTTGTTACTGAAGGACAAAACATGTAAAAATATTAATATAAAATTGTACGAAGAATATATTTTCTGGAATGTCTTTTCTAAGCATTCCTGTTCAACCAAACCACTGGACTTACTGATGAGCCTTCAGTGTATGAGTGTATCACATTGGTTTATTATAAAGTACAGTAGATGGCTTTAGGCAATGAGCATAGAATTAAAACAATACAGATACAGAGGGATAAGAAAATGTATTTATGCAATTTTTTAATTCAAATTTAACCAAGGAGAAAGGTACACCTTTTACTGGCAGAAAATTTGATAACTTTGGTATACTAACATACAGAGTGGGGTCGTGGTCCGTGGACTTTTGTTCATTGTACACTGCCTCTTGATTCCCTCTGAACTCAAAACCCTTTACACCATATTAAATCTCTTAAATTGCTCTTTAAGGAGAAGACTTCTTCTCATTCCATGTCTAATGTTGAAAGATAGGTGTTGAGAACTCTAGCCACCAAGTTTTTAAATTAGTTTGCAGGATTTGTAGCTGGAGGCAATGAAATAATACAGATACAGAGGAATAAAAAATATATTTGTGCAAATTTTTTATTCAAATGTAACCAAGGAGGAAGATACATGGTCTGCGGACCATGACCCAACCCTGTAGGTTAGTTTACCAAAGTGCTCGAATTTTTTGCCAGTAAAAAGTTGTACTTCCTCCTTGGTAAATTTGAATAAAAAGTGTGCATAAATATATTTTCTTATCCATCTGTATCTGTTGCCTCCAGCAACAAATCCTGGCCACTAATTTAAAAACTTGGTGGCTAGAGTACTGCCAAAAAAACTTGAATATCTGAAGGTATCTCAGGATGTACAATTCCTGGATAAGGTTAAGTTCCTTATATATTATGCTATAAAATCATTTTATCAATAAAATTAACTTACATTTTCATCTGGGTTGTGTGGTACCTCAGTCATGTTTAATAGTTTTACACCATACACACTCAGAATGATCTCATTCTCGCTGTCATGGGATCATAATTATCCTCTGAGAAAAGTTACCCATCAAAATTAATAAAATTAAGGCAGAAGAAAGTCATTCTGCATGTTTCAGCAAAAGAACCATCATTTTTCGAGGAGATCCTGTTGTGACCCGCTGGACTGGAAGGTGCTGTAGAGTGAACAAGGAGGAAGGTGTTTGTGTGGTATTTAAAAAGTGGATTGTGTATATGCGTGGTATGTTTTTATTTTGGAATTGTATTGTGGTTTTGTATCAAGTTATTGAAATAATTTCATAACAAAATCATCCTTTTTTTTCCAGACTTTTAAAACCAGGCTTTGGTATTGATTATGGAATGCATATAGCATTGAAAGAATATTGATAGGAATATTCTATTTTTTCTTGCGGAAGGATTGTAGCAGAAGATTGGGATAAGTCCCCGGGTGTCAGGTTGGTAACATTTGCATTTTTTGTTAAATCTTCACTCTATTTTATCAAATCAATAATATATATAAATACCAATAATCAACCAACTCCACAAACCAATCTTCTTTGACAACACATAAAATAACAATAAGTGATGGCCCTGGTGCCTCAATGTTATAATCCCTTGTCTGTAAATTTACAGGCATGTAAAAGAACTTCTACTAACAAAACTCTGGCATGTTAGCAATGACAATAATCACCACAAACGAACTAATCTATTACAGTTATTCACTGAGAAGCTTTCTCATTTATGATGATAATCCTACTAGTTCCCACTCATTTGCAATTTATTCTCAGACTTGTTTGGTTGGTTTCACACAGTTCATGTTATACAAGGCACGTCCATAAAGTAACTTTCCCTGGGGCTGTTTACAGAAACAAAACACATTTTCAAGGAAATATTTATTGCAACAGACACAGCCAGTGTTTAGCTATTTTTTCATCATATTCCCCATCAGAATTGAAACATTTGTCTTATTACTGTGGCACCAACTTTTGAATACCTGTGCCGTAGAAGTGTGGGATTTGAACCACCATGTGACAACCACCTTCACCTCTTTGTTATTCTTTGTAATTTTGTGAGGTGTAGGAAAAGATGGAAATCACTAGGAACGAAGTCTGGATGTTTAAACACCTCCTAGCAAGTCTCCTGCAGAAGTTCGGCTATGAGGTGTTTAAACATTCACCCTACAGCCCAGACTTCCATCTTTTCCTACACCTCACGAATTGACAAAGAATGACAGAGAGGTGAAGGTGATTGTCACACTGTGGTTCAATTCCCAGACGGCACACTTCTACAACACAGGTATTCAAAAGTTTGTGCCACGGTAAGACAAATGTTTCAACTGGTGGCAAATGTGTTGAAAAATAGCTGAACACTGGCTGTTTCTGTAAATGGCCCTAGGGAAACTTACTTTATGGACGTGCCTCGTAGTTTGACCAAGACAGTCCTGAATTTTAGGTGTGACCCAATCGTCTTGACATTATTAAAAAAAAACACCAATTGTCCCCTTTTTTAAATTCTAGGAATAACTCGAGAATAGAACATACGTTTATTCTTACATCTGTAAGCCCTCTGGATTTCATAGATAGGTTTTTTATTTTAGCTACTATACTGTACGTTTAGTTGCTTAAATTTGTTGATGAGAATTTTCATTGTATCATGTTTTTTCATGGCTTTAATGTAGCAGCTGTGAACAGGAAGCTATTATTTATGTTCAATTTTTTTTTATGTTAAACTTTTAGGCTTGCTATTTAAAATTAGTTACTTTAAAAAGAGTATATTGTTATCCAGTTCGGCTATAATCTTTTTATTGTTTGTATTATGGTCTTTAAGTGTATAGGCTGTCAACAGCTATGATATGTCTTTCTCAACCAGTAATATTATAGTCTTAGCATTTTTGAGCTAAACATAACATCATACTAATTTCAAGTTCACTTTTATTTAAACAGCGTTGCAAAATCATGACATGAAGCACTCCTTGTCTCAGAAAATTCGTCATTGCTGCTTGTTAGTCCTCAATGTAGTGAAGGATGGATCAGAAGAGGGCAGAAAGCCTATGTAAGTTATATCATCATCTGATTTTTTAATATTTTATTAATTATTATGGTTTATATATTCTCCTGTTCTTAAAATGTGTTAGTTTGTTATTGATTAATAATGATATTATTATTATTAATGATGATGAAATATTATAGAATATATATTTTTGAGGGTTAAATTGCCTTGCTTCGGAAATCCCTTTTTCAGCTCAAAACATTACGTTCTGAATATACGTATGTGCATGAAAAATTAGTAACTCTCAGTTGCCAAAAGCATTGGAGGAATATGAAATTTCTGTTTGAACATAAATTAATTGTGCACACATGTGGTAACAAGTTAACTGTTCATATCATATTATAAACATGAGATACTGTTAAGTAGGGCTCGGAAGTTGATGAAATGTCATCTTTTCTGAGACATCACAGACAATGCAGGATGCAGTACAAATTTGTCTTGCCTCAAAACTAACAAAAATAGCCTACTTTTGTTTTGCATTTTTCAGCAAATTTAGGAAATTCTCATTTTTCTCTTTTTTGTCTGTAGAATGGACTTTTCCAAAATTACAGAGAAAGCAATCTCATAATTCCTTAGCTACGAGGAATTCATCAATAAAATTAGTAAACATAATAATAAATGAAGTAATATAAAATACTTAAATCTTGTCCTTTATTATTATTTATTATTATAATACTGTATATTCCATTTTTAAATACATACTTAGAAATATTAAATAATTTTTTTTCAATTTTTCTTATATTTTCATAAATTTAAGGTCATTTTATAGGTCATTTTTCAGTAATTTTTAGGTCATCAACTTCCGAGCCCTACTGATAAGTAAATAAGTATTTCACTGATATGCCTTGCCGGTTCTGGTGAAAGGGGCAAGCAACTTATCATTAAAATTTTTTAGATTTATTTAAATTTTAGACAAAATTGTCCTCGCCATTTTGGAGAAATCACAAATTTAAATAAATAAACTAATAGCTGGGAAGGGGAAAGTAAATAAGAAGTTTTGTACCAGATATGCTGTTGACTAACATACATACACAGCTTTAGCTTGGCAGGCTACCAGTAGAGTATGGGAAGTGAAAGTGAAAGTGGTAGAGAAAGCTGCAAGCTTCCAGTCTGAGTTCAGTTGACTCCATGGCTCCGATCAAGGTGTACTCTGTCTCTGACAGTCCCCCCACCCTCGCTGTGCGACTTGCTCTCAAAGCACTCGGTGTCCACCATGAGCTTGTCGATGTTGATTTTGCAGCAGGCGAACACCTTACCGAAGAGTATGCCAAGGTAAGACACAGTTATAAGGAAGCTGGGATGGGACTATAGACCAATGTGTTACCAATCTGGCTTCACTTTTCTCCGTTCTTTCTGTTTTGTATCTTTAAATCTCTCTTTCTCCTTTCTCCCCTTCTTTCTTACTTTCTTTCTTCCTTTCTTTCTCATATATCTTTAATTTTTTTTTTCTCAAAATATGACTCTTTCTTCTATCTTTAAGTCTTTAATTTTTTTCTATTTTCTTTCTTGAAATACCACTTTTCTATTTTTAAATATTTCTTTCTTCTTATCTTCAGATCTGTGTTTCTCACTTTTGTTCTTTCATTCATTTTCAGATCTCTTGCCTTCCCTGTACTTAACACTACCCTTGTAGCTATACAGATGGCATGTGTTGGATCATGAATCAGTGATCGATCCGGTATAAAAGTATGTGTAATTTCAACCAATCACAGCTGTCTATCATCAATTTTATTTGTCACTTTCATATTATTGAATCTTGTAAGTACAGATCTCAGTACCGAACAGTAATACAAAACAGAGCATAATGACATTGGCGGCTCTTGCCTTGGGTGTAAAATAGTGGCATTAAAGAAAAGTCAGAGTGAATCATCTCATTCCTTTGTCAATACAGCATGTTTAGTTCTAGCTGCTTATTCAGCAATATCATGTCATCATGTTAAGTCATTAGTGAATATTAATAGATATTGTCCTATTTTTAAAAAAAGTTTATCCTTCAGTTTTTTAACCCCCTAAAAATTAGTGTGGATGTCCCAAAAAATATGCGGGGTGGGGCTCAAAATTGTTAGCGCCGCCACTGGATGGTGATGTTGATGATGACCAAGATGTGTAATGTACCGGTACAAGTATTAAAGACGTCTGTTAACTGGATTTAAAGACTTGGTTCATGAGAGGCGTGAGTTTATATGGGTAAGGATCAACCAACGTTATAAATGCAGTTTTATTTGCCGCGGGCACTTGAAAGGGAGGGGCGGCCGATTATTGATTTATTTATGTTAACCCAGATCCCGTTTCCCAGAGAAAGTGACGCATCAAGTAAAGCAAGTATATCAGCAGATGTCACTAGCAATACAAGCAGTCTTGTGCTGCCCTCTATGTTGTCACAAGAAGCAATGCAGGCACATGTTGCCACCTATGCACTCTGTACGAAAAGGAAAATGGCGGCTTATTTGAAAGAAAATTTCCGAATGAACGCTTTTAGACGTTGTTATTGCGTGGCTTTTCTGTTTTACTGCTCCAACCTTTACGATTTTTTACCTAGATGTAAATCTTGGCAGATCTCTTACACTTTATGTGCTACAAGATTTCATTCCTGGCACTGATATTGTTTAGTTATGTATTTTTTTGGTGGGGGAGGGGAAATGTTAAAAAAAAAAAACTCTAGTTAATTGTGATGGTATAGTGTACAGTTTTTACTTTCTCCCATATACGTAGTATAGAGAAAGTATTGTGATCGTGACAAAAAATCGAAGTCGAGATAACACCGGGAAAGCATGTGTCATTAAGCCTAGAAACCGAAAAAAGTATTTTTGGAATGACGTCTGTCCGTCTGTCCGTCTGTCCGTGGACAAGCACAGCGGGTAGACGGTTCATTGTATTTACTTCATTTTTTGAATTAAGCACTTTTTCGAAATTTAGTTTTATAACTGAAATTTTAAGGGGACTTTTCATGAAAACTTTTTTTAAAAATTTGATTTTTTAAAAAATGGCTCTAACGATTTTAATAAAAATTGAAAATTGGAAACTCTTATCTATGACTAATAAAATGGCTATATCCATATTTCTGCAAAAATGACTTAAGGGGTACTTTACTCGTATCCATTTTCAATTTTTGTAGATTATATCCATTACAGTAGGCGATACACGAAAACCTACCACAGTAAAGTTGTAGAGAAAATTAAAATGAACATTTTTTGTTTAACACATTTCTTTATAAATTTAATAGATATCAAGATAAAAACGAAATAAGGACGGCTTAAATGCGAATTTCAGAACATACATGTCAATTGAAATATGAATGACATTTTGTTGCCCCTAGCAACAAGAAAACTATAGGCCTAATGTATTTATTGTTGTAAATGCAGTCAGTTTAGCTCAGTCGTAATGAACACGCCAAAACCAATTACAGCGAGGTGGTATAGGCTAACAGGGAAGAGGTCCTGAGTTCAAATCAAACCTCGTGGCTGCCCAAATTGACTTGGGTTTTTCATGGTCTCCTCGTTCGCAAAGGCAAACGCCGGGCTTGTAGGACTTGCTTATTTTCCATAACTCATCGCCGCTATGTCACTGGATATTATAATCATCTAAACTGAATACCACATAAGAACATATCACTAAACAATAGAAACAGATGACGCGAATGAGCTGTTACTATAGTCTAATGGTTCACGCAAACATACTAAACACGTTATATGACCTACATGCAGTTAAAGCGTGCAATATAACCTAAGTAGTAGCAGTAGTGGCGAAATTCAAATATAAGTCGCTCCTTAAGCTCGCCCATTCGATATTCACATTTGCACGGACTGTGTGATGTATTTTGTTTCTGAGCGAAGCAGAGTGGCCAACTGTCCTTGTATATTGTCGCAAGTGCCTTGTATCCCCATCTACATATAGCTAAATAATGCATAACACTAACCGCATAGTTAAGTGCGCGAAGTGGAGGCGGCAGCCGTAGCGAAGCGCCCTTGCATTTTCGAATAATGTACGATACACTGTTTGTAGGTTTCGAAAATGTGGCATATTATATCTCCCGCGAGGTTTGTCAGCCTGTCACCTCTCGTCTAGCGGTATGACGTCACACCTCCAACGTCCGATCACGAGTTTCTTCATAATACGAGGACAGAAGAATTTGCTAGATCGTGGTATAAAAGAAACTGCATCGGTGAGGGTGGGTTGGGTGGGACCGATTCTTCCCAAGGTGCGACTTATATTTGAATTTTCCCAGTAGTATTAGTACTAATAATATGCAGTTTTACTGCCATTGATTATTATTATTATTATTATTATTATTATTATTATTATTATTATTATTATTTCACAGTAAAAGCATTGAACATAAAGATCGACCCTGGTGCTTTCCGTTCTAGATATTTGTTAGTTTTTTATGAAAATGTAATAAGTAAAATTTAATTATCTCTGTAATTTACTTTTCTCTGTGCTAGCTTTTAACACGTATATGGGAGAAAGTTTGTGCAATATATTTTTGCACCATTTATTTCTTCTGTCGTAGATCTAGAGAAGCGCCAATGATTCATGTTTTGAAGCATAAAAAATAATCTTTTTATTATTGTACCTATTATTTACTAAGATTTGTTATTATTAAAAAAATAGCAGGTTTTTTTAAATGTGACACACTGCTTTGTTTCCACACAAAATGGAGCATGCAGAAAAAAATCAACTCGACAGTATGAAAGTAATTTACTGAATAATCTTGAAATTTTAAATATAATAGTGATAATTTAAAAAATCTACACTAAAAGTGATAATTAAAAAAAAAAACACTTTTATATTTTATTGATCACTTGATGTTTAAGTCATATCGCTCCTTAAGTGCCACATAGGTGGGAGGGGGTTTCATACCGAAACTTTCGATGGACTGTAGATTAGTTTTATGTAATGAAATGGAAAAACTGTTGTTAAAAAAGGTCAATTTTTCTTCACTGTTCTCCTTAAGCAGATTCCCTTGTTACTTAATCAGTATATAATTGCAGTTTATCTTCTCTTGGCCAATATAAAAGCTTAAAACTTTAAAATTGGCCATATCATACTATACTGATAGTAATTCCAGGTATGTAATATTTTCTGCTGCTTTCATATTCATTTTTTGTATCCTACTGTTCATAAATATGTTACAGGACATGTCAAACAAACTATATACAAATACATAGCAAATATAGAACAATAAATAAAATAAATTAAGTTAAATAATTGTTTTATGTCAAGCCAAGATCTCTTGGCTGCTATTGATTACTGTATTATCATCTCATTATTAAGTCATTAAACATGGCTAGATTTGTTAAAAAAAGCATTGCAAATACCAATTACGTTCAAATTAAAAAATAAGAATCATCTTAATCACTCCTTATACTGCAGGATAGTGATCAGGGTTATCTTTCTACAACCTAAGCTCCTGGTAAGATTTATTTAATTTTGGTTTCATCTGAAAATAATTTTGTAGCTCAACTCAATGTTGTTCTACTGAATATTTTCTTGGGCTTCTAAACAGATTGAAAAATTTGGACGTTTCAGGATTGAGTTGGGGCTCCATTGTGAAGGAAAATGAAGAGCTGGGACTGGATGTTGTTCTTTTTATTGAGCTGATGCTGCTAGGGGCAATCAGATTGGAGAGAAGAATTGCTGGGAACCAACCAATCCACAGTCTGATCCGACCAATCGATGGTGTGGTTCCTGATTCTCTCCAATCTGGTTGCCCCTAGCCGCATCAACTCTATAAAAAGAACACCATCTACCCCGTCACTTGATTCTCTATAATAACGGACTCTCACGTCAACCCCGAAACATCGGAATTTTTCAAAGTACCTGGTTAGAAGCCCAGGAAAATATTCTTTCTACCAGCATCAGAAAAAATTCAAAGTAATTTTACTAAAAGAGCTCCTAAATAATTTATTCATAATTCTTCTGTGGAACACTACTATACCACTTCCAAGTTATTCACCAAGCTAAGCAATGCTGGCTCAGAACACCCAAGGTGCGTGATCACTGCTTTTGGCTTTGACATTTAAATGAAGCGTACAGAGACCCATCTTGGTTGTGATTCTTTGTAAAATTATAGGTCCCAGCTGCTTTAATAAGAACTTCAGTAGTTGTTAGCCCTCATAACGGGATCTTCTCCCTTTTAACAAAGTGATCGACTAGCCAACCACCCCCGACAAAAGATGAAAATCGCTCATAAAGCACCATGATACTATGGCGAAATAAACAGGTCATAGTTCTATAAAAAGAGGAAGAAGAAGTTATTCATAATGTGACAATGATGCTTTCATTTCAGAAAAACCCGCAGCGTGAGGTGCCTTGTATTGACGATAATGGATTTCTCCTTAGTGAGAGGTAAGCAAGGAAGACAAATATTCATTAGTACAAGGATTATGTCAAAAGTCGTGGCAGCAATTCCGTGATAATTCATCTCTGATAAATTTTAACAAACAACATCTGTCCAAATAACACGTGTATTAATTCCTCTCATTACAACATTTTTAAGCTCAAACCACATACATATACTCATATGCATATGTATGGAATCTACAATTCTTTGAAGTAGTCTCTGAAACAGTCCACCAAAGGATGCCAAAGATGTGGAAACCGCCAAATACTCTCAGGTTTACTATGAGATAATCTTCTGTAATCCCACTTTGAAGTACGTACAGAAAATCTGTCAAGAAAACCAAGAATACCTTCTGGTTGTAAATGCTTGACACCCTCCATCATTCAGTGGTTAGCAGATCTGGAGTTCTGGGTTCAATCCAGGATACATCTGAAGTACAGGGTGGCGCAGGGAAACGGGAAATTTTGAAAGTTATGTTATTAACACTGTAGTGCCGGCAGGATTCCGGAACCGATGCATAATCGTTGTAAACGAGTTGCCATTTAGTAATCATGCAGCATTATAATTGTAAATAATGATAGTTCAATATAATACGATTAAGAAGGCGACATTCCATGGCCTGCAAGCTCATCAGAGCTTAGTGTTTGTGACTTCTTCCTGTGGGGAGATCTCAAAAGTAGTGTACCACTCACGTCCTGGAACTATCCACGAACTGAAACAGAACATTGAAGACTTATTCACTGCCATTCCCAGAGACATGCTAGCTAGCGTGAGCATTCGAGAGTTTCCATAACAGGTTATTACAATGTGAACTCCCTAAATGGAGCACATCTTTCCGATGTCACCTTTAAGAAGTAAAGTGACAATATGTGACAGTTTGTAATAAAAACATAAATGGCATACTGTAAACATGTGCTTTCGTCAATAGAAATAATTTTGCCTGTGTGTATTTGTGCAAATTACGTTACTTCATAATTTCCCATTTCCCTGCGCCACCCTGTAGAAAGGTCTGGAAAGGGGTGCACTCAGCCTCATGGGGACAATTCATTGGAAAGCTATTTAAATAAAAATTGCAGGTCATGGGAATCAGCATGTCCTCCAATTTAACATCTGTCAATGAAGTCACAAACAGAGGTAGATAGCAGGCAAAATTGAAAAGTCAGGTCAGAGGAACTTAATAGACAGGAATAGACCTTGATTCAGTGTTGATGTTTTGCAGCATAGCCATCCTCCAGTATCTGGCTGATCAATATGGGAAGGCCGATTCACTGTATCCCAAACATCCTCAGCAGAGGGCTCTAGTGAACCACAGACTGGCATTCAACGTCACCACATATTACCGCTACATATCTGAATATGTGGTGAGTTTTCCATTTTGAATTATTAATCAATAAAATCTTCCCTGAATTGTGGGAATCTATCCTAATTTTATAGGAAGGAGACTTATTAATTACTTTAAGCTTATAATAACAAGCTATTGGAATTATTTAAACAATTAGAAATCCATATTATTCTAAATGGTTTCAGCAAAATTCAGGTTAAGCACTGCATTGTTTTACTCAGTGCTTTAGTTGGAAAATATTTTATGGGGGTACGGTACTCACCTTACTTCAAAATTTTCCATATCGCCTCATACAAAAGAGTTTTAAAAAACCGAGCACCTTATCAGGATAGCAAACATGTAATCTAAAGCGAAAGTAATTATTGTAGGAATGCGCACGAAGGTGAAGATTAGAACGCATATCTATTGCGAATTTAATAGTGTTTGTCATTATTAACAAATACACTCTCTTATTGAATTGGACATTTAATAAGTATTTTAGGACAATATCGTTCCTGTACTGCCAGTACGACGTACCGGAGCACATCTTTTTCCCGGTATGGTAGAAGGAAAATAATTTTATACCGGTACGCAGTACCGGTGCGTACCGGCCCAACTAAAGCACTGGTTTTACTAACACTGTCTTGGTCCCACTATAACTACATATATGTGACCTATCTCATTGCTACAATATCTCTGTTAGTTGTTATTCCAAATGTCTAGGCTAATAATTAAGGACTGATAGGTAAGATAATAGCAAAAGCCCTGAATGTCATTTGTCGGAGTTGACTAAACAATACAAAAACTGAGAATATTTTAGGAGAAAAATTCCTCTGGCGTTGGAATTCGAATCCATGACCTTCAACTTTCCTTGCTGAAGTTCTATCAACTGAGCTAGCCAGAGTTCGCTTCACAGTGCCAGATGGAATTTATCTCCTGCGACTGATTATGCTTAATGGTCTACCTCACTGAAAGATATTTACGTCATAATATTGTGAGACACACTAATTTGGTGATTTAATGATTCCAGTATCAGAGAAATTTTTCAACAGAATCAACATTCAGTGGTTTTATAAATAGTGAAGGTTTAATAATATTATTGTGTATAATACTGTAGTATGTTAGATTTATCATAGACCCCACCCCAAAATATATAATATTGGATAGAATATACTGTTGCAGATGTTGTACCTTGGAGTTTAGTCTTAATGGGTATGCATATAACATGTTGTATTTGTAGTGCTTTGGAGTTTAATAGCATATTTCTTTCTGTCCTTACATATAATACATTTATTCAGTCTTAGTGCCTTGGAGTTTATTAGCATACTTCCTTCTGCACGTGCATATCATGTATTGTTCTAGTTGTAGCACCATGAAATTTTGTAGCATAGTTCCTAATACTCATGCTTATTACAATGTATTACAGATGGCTCCGATTTTCTTCGCTTATGAACGCACTCCTCTTGGCCTCAAGAAGATGAACATCGGTCTGTCTGTATTCAATACAATACTGGATAGACAAGTTACCAGGTTTGCTGCTGGCAATGACGTTACTATAGCTGACTTTGCATTGGTGTCGGCCACACTATGTTTGGAAGCCATTGGGTTCAGCCTGCAGGAGTACCCAAGGGTATCTGAATGGTATTCACGCTTCAAGCAGGAATATCCAAATCTGTGGGCAGAGGTTGAGCCAGGAATGAAGGAGATCCGAGAGTTTGACAAGAACCCACCTGATCTGTCCTCCATGATCCACCCATACCATCCCACTAGCAAAGCAAGCAAGTGACTTCCAAACCTCCATGATCCATCCTTACCATCCCAATAGCAATCCAAGTGAGTGACTTCCAATCCTCCATGATCCACCCCTACCATCCTACTGGCAAACCAATTGAGTGACTTCCATTCCTCCATGATCCATCCCTACCATCCCATTAACAAAGCAAGCAATTGACTTTGAATCTATCGTTATTTCAGTTTTGCTAATTTAACATAAAACTGAAGGGGACATTTTACTACAAATGAAAAAGTTTTTGTACTACATTTATTCTGACACAATGTTTATTATTATGGTAAGTAAATAAGTAACAAATCTAGAAGTTTGTAGTCAAGAGCTTAATTGGTTTGATTTTTAAAATACTGAAAATTAGCTTTACCTTTTTTTTTTTATTTAAAATCCAGTGGATTTCAGACTTTCAAAGGTCGCTACGTTTCGACCTGAACCCCCAGGTCTTCTTCAGGCGAAATTTCTATAAATATAAAAAGGTAAAGCCCATTTTTCTTAAGATTTTTACTCAGTGGAAAGCTTAGGACCATTCATCTAACATGATAAGCCAAAAAAACTTGGTCCAGCAGTTCCTGGATAACAGAAAGAAAGGGTATTTGCCTGAGGAAGACCTGGGGGTTCAGGTCGAAACGTAGCGACCTTTGAAAGTCTGACATCCACTGGATTTTAAATAAAAAAAAAAGTAAAGCCCATTTTTCTTAAGACTATACACAGTGGAAAGCTTAGGACCATTCATCTAACATGTTAATACTGAAAATTATTTTCAGAGATCCTTCTGTAATCAAGTTTACTACCAAGAGTCAAACGTTGTGGTTTTTATTCTGTATATTTATTCAGACAGTAGAGCTCAACAGTTTCATCCATACATTTGATGAAAATATTATTTAAGTTATTACTTCTAATACACATTTTTCATAAATTTCTATAAATGCAAGTAAAGTATAGTGTCAGCGTATTTAATGGAAACATTACTAGCGGTTATGTATTTTGTTGAAATTGGTTAATATTTTTAATTGAAATATTGGTTTGTAAAAATACACATTCTCTGCATAAGATTATGATATATCTTACTGCTCTAAAACAACTTATTTGAAAGGATGGTTTTCATACATAATGTAACAATAAATAAACAAATAAATAAAATCTAAACTAATTACAGTTCCAGTTCTTAAATAAATTTAGTTGTGCTACAATATTTTGTATTGTGTCATGCAGAACTGCTTGAACTAGAATTATAAACATCATCCATGGTTCAATGACTTCAAGTTCAGAAACTGGACAATAAGGATGAGTTCAAAGTTCAAAGTGATCATACATTCGATTGACACCAAATTTTAAACATAAGTGTTTGATGGCGCACAATTTTTTATTTTCTAAAAGGGCACACAAAATTAAATCATCATCATCATCATCATCATCATCATCATTAGCATTACAGCCCTTTTAGTTTGGCCTTAGCTTCCTTCAAAATGGATGCCCACTTTTGTCGATCCACAGCCTTCTTCCTCCATCTTTTCACTCTCATTTCTCTCAGATCAGCTTCTACATCATCCAGCTATCATAGTCTTGGTCTACCCATCCTCCTTCTCCCTTCTGGTTTTCCCTCCAAGATCTTCTTAGTCATCTTTAACTCTTTTAAGTGCTCCAGCTCTATTAAGACTTAAAATATTCCATGTAGCCAAATTCATGTCCATAGTTCGTTTGCTTGGTCATTTCCGTTTATCCATCCAGCATCCATCTTTATAAGGCTTCTTAACTGGATTCATTTTTAACAAAGATGAGGTCGTCAGCCTCAAGCTCAACCCCCAACCTGGGGGACCAGGGTATCCCCTTTGTCTGGTTCTTCACTCAAGACCTGTCCGGCAAGGGAGGCCCTACAAGTAGCTACGCCACCGCTGGCATAGCTCTCAAGATCACCAGAAAAAACAAACCCCACCTCCACGATAAGGCGAGGATACCTTTTGGGGGACAAAATTAAAACATCACCCCATAATGAGTGTATGGAGAACTGGTTTCACTTCTATTTTAATTATAGATTTGCACCCAACCCACCTAGTTTATGATACAAATTTCTAATGTGTGATTTTTTTGGAATAAGTATAGAGTTAACAACAACAAATATTGATTCAGGAACATATATTATGTATTGTTTTTTTCTTTGGTAGGTTAAATTTACAATAAATGAATAAACAAACCAAATAAATATTTTGAAATAGAGAGGTTAGGCCTATAAGATGATTTCAATCTGCAAGTCATCAGTTGCATTTTAGGTCCCATACAGATCGAACCTCTGAACGTCTGAAACTTTCATGAAATAAAAGCCACATGCCGCTCACGATCTTTGTAAGCAAGGTAATGCCATGATGGTTTTCCTTTGCCTTCCACATTAAGTTGAGGTCACCACCAGGATTTGAAGCCAGGACCACTTGCACAATAAGCACATGCGCTAGTTGTGAGCTGATCGGAGGCTTTTAATTTCTTTAGGAACAATTTTTTAAAGTTAATAATATTAAAAATTAAACTTCAGAATAACGTGACCCCCATCTCAGCCGGGCTGAACTGAGTGGGACCAAGTCTACAATGTCGCCAATATTACAACATGACTACATGCCGATTTAATTCAGCAGATTAAACAACATGATACATCATGCCAGTGTATTATTTCATATTCTCACATGAAATAACACACCCATAATATGATGGTAAGCGACAAGTTGTTAGATTAGGAACAGTTATAATAGTTTAGCAGCAGTATTCTCAATAGCACTAGGTTATTCATATGCCATGTAATGATGTTTTACCAAAGGTGTGGGAGCGTAAAAAACCTTCTACATTAAGGTAATTTCTGACAGCTAAATTCTAGGTCAGTGACAGGTTATGTTAGGTTAGGAACAGTTATATTAGTTTAGGAGCAATATACTGAATAGCGCAGGATTTATTATGTCCCATATTGAATCTCTTCTGCGATGGGAAATTTTACCCTTGCACAAGTCGTTGCTCTTTTGTTTTCCATGGCTCAAAGGGGCACAGTCACCAATGTCGGAGCATACCTCACTGTTAGCTGGCTACACTATTCTGAAGGCGATCCAAAGGAAGTAAAGACATGTGTGGGATTGAAATGATAAAATCCAACTAGCAAATATAATTATATTCCAGGTGTGCAATCAGTCTATGTATCAAAAGTTACAGAGTTTGATATAAGATTAGATTAAATGTTATGGGCTGCAAATAAGGTAAAAGATGTAGGTAGGTAGGTAGATTACCGGCAGGGGTGCAAGAAGTTAGGTTTCCTCCATGATAGCATGAATGGGAGGAGGCAGGGGATGCGAAAGATACGAGCGTTGGCTGCTTACTAGGTAAAGAATATATGCCATAACGTTTCCACTGTATCCGTCAGAAAAAAAAATTACGTTAATGATAGTATAATTATGTATTATCAATTATTGTTATTATCACGCAATTATTCTTGCTTGTTAGGTTCGAGGGATTATTCATATGCCTGAAAGGGATTTTTGTATCCTATAGGCTGGCAACACTGGTCTGTGTAATGCGGTGCCAGTCAAGGGAAAGGAGCTTTCATCATAAAGTGCAGGCTAAATAATTAATTTAAAGTGCTGGTATTATCGTATGATGCAGTTAATTTATAAGTACCGGATGAAAAAGTGATATTTAAGTTCGTTCCGTGAAGAATGGCCGAGGTTTATGTTCAGGGGAACTTAAAGATGACCTGGCGGTATTTGTACAAAACAAATGGAGGGAACAGGACTCTTCTGGACACAGCAAGGAGCTCCAAATTATATAGATAAGGTAGGCGTCTATATTATCACTAATGTATTATTTGTTTGTGTAAATGTTTGGTAGTAATAAGATAACTCGTGAGAGCTCATGCCATCCTCTTGTTTTATGAACGTCTGAAAATCGAATATCATTGCATTAGCTATTCCCCCATGTGTTCACGTAATTGAGAGGCAGGTTATTGTATATCGTTACTTGTAAAAATTACAAATATATTAGATCTAAATTAGTCACTGCATAACGAAGTACAAAAATATCCACTTGAAAGTTTCATTGAGGTTCATATGGATCCACTGGGAAGAAGAATCTTGAGCTTTAACCTGTCGTACATTCGGCCTCGGAAAAAACTTGACTTGTCGACAGTGATGTTAAATTCGGGGAAAACATTACTATGCCGGTATTTGTAAACAGTGAGGTTATATTCATGGCAAAACATTACTTGTAAATAGTGATGTTATATTAACAGAAAACATTAACAGTGATGTTAGTTTGGCTAGTGACAGTAGCATAGGAAAGGTGGTTCAGTGGCCCGGACCTCCTCCGAAATCAAAACCTAAAATTCTATTCAAGTTTTTTAAGCTTTATTTTGTCTAATGTTTAATTATTTTATTTAGTAATTAAATACTGAGCTTGTAAATGTAGCCCTATTATTTCAACTGTTCCATGTGTTATTTAACTTTTCTTATAAATACCAAGATGGGCATATAGAGCAACCATGTGGGACCCGAGAGTTGGAAAGCGAAACGTAGGAAGGCAAAGAACCAGGTGGGCAGACGTTTTCAAGAAAGTGGCAGGCGATCAATGGTCGAGGAGAGCACGAGACCGCCAGGAGTGGAAAAAACTCACAAGTGGAATCAGTGAAGTGCGAAAAGAGTAGTGCGAAAGTGATCTATGTAGAAACTGCGAGACGACCTAACACCCTCCTTAGGAATAGCACCCCTAAGGAGCTTCCCTAGCTATCCCTGCACTGCAGGAGGCCTTGGCCCTTAATGGGATGTTACAGGCTAATTTTATTTATTTATTTATTTATTTATAAATACCAATAAGTGTTATAACTTAGGTAACGATTTCTTGTTGAAGTTGGCGTCTTACAGTACAGTAAACAAATTTGCTAACTAGTTTTTTAGTGCTAAAATAGCGTAAAATGCGATGTTTATTATTTCAATTAACTTATTTAAAAAAGTTCCGGGGTGAACCCTCCCAGAGATTATTTTCTGGCTTCGCCACTGGCTAGAAATAATCTTAGGTTGGTGGCAACCTACTGCACATTATAGGGAAGACTCAGTTAGATGAAGAACTTTGACATTGGTTCTACGAATTCATAACTTTAGGTCATTCAACCATATTAATAGATCGTTTCCATGTTGGTCATTTCGGGGGTGCTGTGACGTAGTACCGGTACCACGTGAGCTGAAATGTCCAATCATGTGTTTCTTGTTGGATCTCGAAACTAAATATGGCTGAAACATCCCATTTTTTGCTTGCGATACGAAGTCCAAAGTTGTTCTATAAAAGAGACTCCGTTGTACATTTAATGCTCGTGTATTGCATACTATTTTTTTGACGATAGTGTAAAATATTACTTATATGAAAATAATTGAAGGCACGTAAATAACCGCTAACAACTGGTCATGTTACTGAGGTACCAACCTTAAAAGTGTTGAATTTTTTAATCTGGGTGGTGATCGATAAATAGTCTATATTATTTTCGCGTAGTCAGAACTAGTCGCATGGTACTTTGTTACTAGGCTTAAATGAACTAAAACCAATACGAAAAATTAAAAAGGAGGTAAGGACGCGTAAATACGATTGAATGGTAAAATTCAACAAACATAATTATATTTAGCGTAATCAGTAATGAATAGTTTAAATATCGAAAATTAGTGAGTTTTATATGCCCGCCCTTCTTCCCCGGAGTACCTTAACCTAATGGGCTACATCTCCGGTCACCTTTGCCGAAAGTTGAAGTTAATGCCCGTATCTACTATTGTAGCTCCTCGGGAATGTAAGAATGTCGTTTATTACTGTTTAAAATAAGTTCTTCCATCCCGTTTTGTTCTTATGAGCTTTTAATTCTAAGTTCTACTTGATCTAGTTAGATATTTTCGAACTACATTTATACAGGAAAAAGTAATATGCTTCATAAGCAATTGCAGGGAATGAGACCAATCCGGCATTTGCCATGAGGGAAACATTACCATCGTGATAGCACAAATGGGAAATTCATGAAAAACACTCTTCGAAAGAAAGAAGAAGAAAAAAAGTAATTTTCGCTAAAATGCCGAATTTTTTGACTGCCGTCTCAGTTGGATTGCACCTATTGGAACCAAGCATAGAATATCGCCAATATCACACACACGTCATGTCTACGTGCGGACTAAACTCAGCAGATGGTCCAGTATAAACGAAACTCCGATATGTTATTTTGATGGGATAACACGTTGGTAAATGCAGAATGGTGAATAACGTCAGTGTTAGTAGCAGGTAGCCTACTTTAGGAAATTATTAGAAACAAAGCCATTAGACTTCTTATTGTAAAGAAGTCTTACGAATAATGTGGAAGGGTAACAAAGCTGCTGCATTAAAGCAAGTAAGTTCTAGGTTCTAGGTCAGTGGACAGTGACATGTAACTTACTGCCAGTGATAGGTTAGGTTAGGTCAGGTTAAGTTAAGAACAGTTAAGCTATGGTTTGTCTACGGCGTTCATCGCCGGGGTCAGCGATCATCGTCATCGTCGTAGGGGTGGTTTGTCTACCGGCGTTCATCGTCCATGATACTGTTGCTATCCACAGTTGTAGTTGGCCATGTCAAACAGCTCGATGTGGTGGGGGGACATGGAATTTGGAAATTTGTTAGCATCCATAACCTCAACATAGCCTGTAATATTTTACTCACTCAAGATAAAACGCTTTGCTAATTACTGTAGAAATAAAATAACTACAAAACTGTAATGTATTATATACAATAAAGTTACCAAATATTTAAAAAATAATAGTCTAATAAAAAAATAAAAATAAAACGCTGACAGGAACAAAGGAGTCACTTTTTAAATGGTTCAATGAATAATAACATAATAAAACCGGTAATAATATATCGAAAATACTTTTACTAATAAATGAGCTGGTAATTTTACTGTAAGCTACATAAATTTTAATTACAGATAATAGTGTTTTCTAACAATTTATCTACCATTTGCAACATATTTTCTTTTGTGTAGCTATCTTTATGGTCATTTAAGCTCATGTCATACAGGGCAATGTGTTTAGACACGAAATCTATAAGATTTCGTCTGCAGCTAATGGCAGTACTTTGTGCAAAATGGCTGTCTTCTGCTTTTCTTGACCTACTATATACATGATAATCTGCGGCGTTCATCGCCCTGAATTTGCCTCAGAAGCAACTGCTGGCGATCACCGCCGACCTCGACGGTCATCGCCAGCGTTCATCGTCGTAGACAAACCGGGTGCATTGATTTACATGGAGAGCAATAGGCAGCGATCACCGCCGGCGATGAACGCCGTAGACAAACCGCAGCTTAAAGCTGCAGTAGTTCAGCAGCATACTGAATAGCGCGCGTATCGTTGTTTGACCTATTTAATCTCTTCCTGCGCAGGGAAATTTCATCACTGCGACAATCACTCATTTTCCGAGGCACAAACTTTAGTGGCTGAGCTTAACTCACCGTCGTGTGTATCTGTTCCGTGTTTTAACAATGATAATAGGCTCCAATGAATATACAAGTGGAAACCAATTGCCAATAGAAGATTGGGGAGACCAAAAACTAGATGGGAGGACGATGTAATAAGTGACTTGAAAATGATGAAGGTGAACAACTGGAATAGGATAATTGAAAACCGGAAAGAATGGAAGAAGGTGGTTGAGAAGGCCAAAACTTTCATTGGAGAGTTGTAGTGCTTGATTAAGAAGTAAGAATAGGCTCCAATATTCCGCTACTATAGCCTATACGGTACTGATATATTATAATGGTAAATTATTCTGATAGATGGGAGGGCAATATTGTTACTGCTTCTTGGAGATTGTAACACGCGGTAAGCATGACGTGTTCAATAAAACTTGGAACCGGAAAACTGCGTATGCTACCCACACCAACAGCAGAAAGAACTGAGGGTTTTATATCCTATATAATTAGCAGGTGCCCGCAGCTTCGCCCGCAGTGATTAATTCAGAAATTAAAAATTAAGAGCAACATAATTAAAATATTATATTCATTAACACTTGCACGCGAATCATTCATAGACTAAACGATTAATAATACTATAAAAAGCTAAAAATCCGGCTTTAGAATATATTCCACGATTAAAAATGCCGCCGGGGAAAGACGACCAAAGATTCGAGTTCTTGGGCCTAGAAACCTAGGCACATTGAGTTTTGACCAAATTGATCAATGTTTATCCATTTAAGCCTATATTCATTAGCCTATCTTTCTTCCGACTACGTTGAAAATTTCAGATGTCTGCGGGCCTTGGCATTATGGCAAAGTGGGCTTATAAAATGAAGCGATTCTTTTATTTCCAAAACGGCAAAACCACCTGCAATTGATTTGACAAATGAAACGTATTACCGAAAACTGATGCTTGGATAGCGAAAATAATGCACGTTTTCTGACAGTTTTTTTGCTTATAACTCGCGAACGAAAGCGAAAATAAAAAATCCGGCTTCTAGGTGCATTCGCCCACCCTTCAGTCCATCTACGTTTAAAATTTCAGATCTCTGCGTTCAGTACATTTCGCTGGGCATCGTGCATAGACAGACAGACAAAAAGATAAGCATTTTCTTTTATTATTATAGATAACAGCTCTTGTCATTTTTTTTCAAAAATAAGATTTCGATGTCATCCAGTAGATAGCAATTTCTTCTATAGTCTCATTATATCATGTAGATGAAAATCAGCCTATGTCAAGCGTCAACAAATATATGGTGGTTTTATAAAAAATAACCCATGCCATTCGTAGTTTCGACCAAAACTGCCTTTGTCCATTGAAATACCTAAGGAATGGAATGATAATCTATATTATCTTCCTGTATGTCCCATCCAAGTCCATTCAAAGTCACGGCAATGGTTCACCAAGTTTTTCATAGACTAATGTTAAAGAGGCAGTGCAGACATAGGCCTACGCTAGGCAGGAATTAATGCAACGAATCTTAAGGGTCTTGAGGATGTATAGAATAGATCGAGGATCACCTTTCATCGGGGTAAGGGACTCCTATTCAGGTCCATGGAGATCAATTAATATACGTTGTAGTTGTTGTTGTTGCGGCTCAGTAAATAGGCCTACTTCAATTCAGAAATCTCAAAGACAAGAAAATTCCACACTATTAGGAGATCGCAAAACCTGTACATAAGTTAATCAGTAAAGATATTCGGACAGGGCATATAGGCATTACTTAACATAGGCCTATATGTAGATCGTATTTATTTTTTAACATTAAGTTTAGGGAGTGCTTATGGTGTATATTAATTTTTAACTAGAAACTAGGGTAATCACCCTATTTAAACAAAAAAAAAAATCCCTTTAGGCAAGCCTACAGGCTGAGGTAGATTTCGAAGTGCTTTTGGTTTAATTTATTGTCGCTGTGCAGCACTCTTCTTCTTTAGCCTTGGCAGGACAAACCCGCAATAATAACTGCAAGAAATAGGAAAGAGCACTTTTTCAAACATTCAAATCTCGCCTTATATGAGAACTATCAGGAAACTAGTTATTGATTTCTAGAGTACTCATCAAGAGCTTTTCAACGATACCCCACAAGACGTAGTTAAAAAAAATTCTAATTTTCATCCCCCTACCCCCACTCGTACCCCCAAAACCCCCGAATCGTTGGTGTCACTGTGAACTCCACAGGGAGTACTGTAATTTATTCAAACAAAGTTTCCCTCTATACTTCATAGGGGCCGAGATATGAATGTTTTAAAATTTCAACCCCCTCCCCGACCACCCCCTTGGGCCAATTTTGCTCTTTAACGAACTTACCCGAACTATTTGGCCTAGAAATAACATAATAAAATTTGGTTCAAATATCTTCAAAATTACGGCCGCTATCGTGTAAAGATATAAATATAAATATAGGCTATATATAAATATCACAATTTTTTTTTTTTTTTTTTTTGGACAAGCGATGGTTTCGTATTAGGGAGGCATGAAACGTAAAGATATGAAAGAATTTTTCGAAAGTCATGACATGGTATCGATTGCAATAGGTAGATTTTTCTTCGAAATCTACCTAAAAAACAAAAACAAAAAACTTTGTTTTGTTAATCACATTTTAGTACCGGTACATTCACTAAATATTTTAAAATTACAGCATTAAAATAAATTGTAGAGGTTTTGAACATTTGAAAATGTTCTGAAAATTAAAACCTGAGAAATGGCTTTAGGCCTAATCATGTAGGCTATCATGCATGGCCATTTAAAGAATGAATCCGTCCAGATATGACGTTAATTAATAACATTCTGAGCTGTTACACAACTCTAACCCCTGATCAGTAGGGTTCGGATATTTGTACCTAAATAAGTGGAAAATTTTATTGCAAATATGACCTTAAAATGACTAAACATGACCCAAAAATCCTAAATATGACCTCACAAAGAAACGTATTAAAAAAATAAATAAATAAAATAATAATAATAAATGTTCCAATTTAATACGTTTAATGACACTAAATTATTACATCACATTAATTCTATCAGATAATCACTTTTAACCGAGATTTACAGTTTTACTTGTAAAGAACTTCTAATCTGTGACTGAAAATATTTTTAAGACATGTCTATTGGGAGTTGTTAACAAGAAAGAGGAAGAGGTAATTGTGCTATTAGTCTACTTGTTACTGTCCTTCACATTTCAGTTAGAGTAAAACCAAAATATTCGTGACTCTTTTTCGGACAAAATTCAAGTCTACAATTTAGTGCACACAACTTACCGCATAATTGTGCTCTCTTACGGATTCTATAACTGAAATATGACGTTAAATTACAAATATGACCGAAATATGACCAAGACTATGAAAATGACGAAAGTGTGACTTTATATGCACAGTAAAAACGGTCCAATTAGGATAACAAATGTGCAGTTCATGTTTATTTTGTGTTTTTGGCGAGAATGGAGGTCAGGATAAAAAATTTAATATGACATGTCATAAACATCCGAACCTTACTGATCAGTTTGTTTACTGTCACTCGCAATCGGTACGATTTGAAAGTTTTGACTCAACGTGAACAATATTCTATAGTAAGGCTTCCTCCACTCATACTCCTGTTCGGAAGAGACAGCAAATAAAGACCCATGGAATTGCGACACGGGCCGTGGTCAGTTCATTACAAACGCGTGCGTGGAGTATCATGCACGTTTTTGTCACTACCCGCCTTCACGCAGACGCGGGTCAGAGGTCAGCAGGTGGGATTAGCCACGCCTGGGGGCGGTGTCGGGCAGGAGTGGGGGGTACTTACTTACCATGCATTGCAGCGGCGTGAAAGCTCTATCAAGACCTTTTCACCAGCATGCTTCTATTCATTCGCCTCCTCTATGCCCTTAGTGATGAAATATCAACATAATGAAATGATTGATTATAGATGTAACGGTCGATAATTTTTCCCAGGGCCCAGCACTTTCATAGTATTTGTCTTAATGTGTCGTAAATCTACAAAAGGTTACAAAACACTATTTCACTTCTGAACAAAGAAACATCACACATAAGTTACGCAAATGAGTAGGATAACGTGGAGGCATAATTATCCTCAGGTTCTTACGATCCTAATCAGCCATTTGGAATAGTTATGTTTAGCTTGAATCTTCGAGGGTGGTGTTAAAGGGGCTATAGGGCTACATTTTACACGAATTACGGAGCTGTCCGAGACATTCTCGTACACGTCCCACATTGGGGAGTTCGCCAATACTGTTTTACTATATTGCTTCTACAGTATTTCAGTATTTCTAGGTTTTCCTTATTTGTAAAGGCAAATGGTAGATTGAATTTTACCTATACTTAGCTGCCTCAAAAGTTCGCTGAAATAGTAAGAGTTGTGGTAACTTATATGTAAGTTATGTGATTCACAGTTTTAATCCACATGATAGTACAATCTAAAGCGGGCTTCTTGTGATCGGCTAATAGTAGCCTATACGAGTTTGCCTATACGAGTTTGCCTATACGTGGAGAAGAGAACATTTTCCTATGGCTGATACTTGGTTGTATTCATAGGCGTAGCGAGGGGGGGGTTTTGGGGGTTTGAACCCCCCCCCATTGAATAAAAAATGGAAAATTGTATATTTTTTTTAAGTCTGCCCATAAATTGCTTAATACAAGTATAAAGCGTGGGAAGCTTAAAACTCGTTATTTTGCGTCTTAATTTTTAAAATTTTCCGGGGAAAGACCCCCGGAAGCTTAAAACTTGTTATTTTGCATCTTAATTTTTAAAATTTTCCGTGGGAGAACCCCCGGAAGCTTAAAACTCGTTATTTTGCATCTTAATTTTTAAAATTTTTCGGGGGAGGGCCCCCGGACTCCCCTCTCCTTCCATACTCGCCAGACCCCGCGGATGTTATAACCCCCCGGATGTTATAACCCCCCCCATATGGTCGGCCTGGCTACGCCTATGGTTGTATTAATTAAATTGAAGCCAAGAAAGTAGAAAACGCAGACTTATAGATAGCCTACAGCAGAGTTCCGGTAATTCGAACTGAATGAGGCTGAAGACTTCCTCGAATGACCAAAAAAATAAATAAATAAATACACGAAAATAAGAACAAAGAAAAGTATAATGCATGAATTAATGTGTAATAAATTGCACGTAAGAAATCACATATTAAATCAACAGAACCTTCAAAATGTAACATCTACAGCAGGCTACTGTAGACGAAAGTGCGAAAGTAGACGACATGTACTGTAACTTACTGTAGACGAAAGTGTACAAAGTCCGAAAAACGTACGCGTGAGAAACGTATGGACGTGGTTTTATTGACAAAGCGAAGCGCAGTTACGACCAAAGGCGTTGTCCAATTTTCTTTCAGTTTGGTAAAATGTTCCTTGCAGTCATTACAAACAACTTAGATGCTATGTGTAAGAATTGGTATTTTTTTATTCCTTCTAAAAATGGTTCCATTTTGATGTAATATTCATCCTCTTTCAACGATTCTAGCCAAACTGTTCATGCTATAAAAATTTGACACTACTTTCAATATCAAATGTAAAATTTTCTACAGTATGTAGAGTACACTTTTTGTTGTGTAGCTAATGGTTTACCTGCATTTCATGAACAAAATTTCCAATATAATTTACACCAACATAACACTAGGAATAATTACCTCATAGTGACACAAAGTAGGCTACAAGATTAACTAAAACAAAGAAGTGGTGCAATAATTTGGGTATTAAGTTGTTTAATAGTTTACCCAAAACTGCACATTCAGTTAAATTAAACAGGTTTAGGACTGTTCTGAGAGACTGGCTTGCGAATAATCCATTTTATTCTATTAGTGAGTTTTTTGAAATTAATATTGATGTTGTTTTCTAAATTTATACACTATACTGCTATTCGACATAATTCTGTTGTCCATTTTCATTCTCTCTCTTAATTTATGTATGTTGATAGCCGCATTTTGACGTGGTTCAAAAACAAATCAAAATCAAATCATATGTTTGTCAATTTGTTTGTAACGTGGTTGAGATCAAATGCGTCGTTCGGTTTTCTTCCAATTTAGTTTGAATGCTCCTTGAAATCATTAAAAACGACGTATGTGTAAGTATTTTCATTTCTTATTCCCATTTCAAGATAAAGAGCAGATCTTAATTTTTACTTTCTCGCATAACTTATACGTAGTATAGAGAAAGTATTGTGATCGTGACAAAAAAAATCGGAATCGAGATAACACCGGGAAAGCATGTTTCACGATGCCTAGAAACCGAAAAAAGTGTTTTTGGAATGACGTCTGTCCGTCTGTCCGTCCGTCTGTGGACAAGCACAGCGGATAAACGGTCCAATGTATTTATTTCATTTTTTGAATCAAGAACTTTTCGAAATGTTATCGAACCGCCCAGAATTTGGGTTTTATAACTGAAATATTAAGGGGACTTTAAAAAAAAATTATTTTTGAAAAATTGGCTTTACGATTTTAATAAAAATTTTAAATTTTAAACTCTTAGACTATATATGACTAATGAAATGGCTATATCCGTTTCTCTGCAAAAATTACTTAGGGGGTACTTTACTCGCATCCATTTTCAATTTTTCTAGATTATCTCCATTTCAGTAGGCGATACATGAAAACCTACCACAGTAAAGTTGTAGAGAAAATTAAAGAGAACATTTTTTGTTAAATAGGCTACATTTCTTTATAAAATTAATAGGTACCAAGATAAAAACGAAATAACATGACTCAAATGCGAATTTTAGAACATACACTTTGATTAAAATATGAATATTCTTTTGTTGCCCATAGTAACAAGAATACTATAATCTAGATATTGTTGTGACATAATTGTAGTCAGTTCACCACAGTCGTAAAGAACACGCCAAAATCAGTTAGAGCAAGGTGTTATAGGGTAATACAGAAAATGTCCTGGGTTCAAACCAAACCTCGTGGCCACCCAAATTTACCAGTAGGCTCTTTGTAATAACTCATTAGTGCAGCATTTGCTATAGCCTATCTCAATGTATTTTGCATTTTTGCCTTTGAGATTGAGGAAACCATGCAAACCCCAAGTTATTTTTCTTCTTATTGTTATTATTATTAATTTTATTATTATTATTATTATTTCACGGTAAAAGCACTGAATATAAAGACCGACCCTGATGCTTTCCGTTCTAGATACTTATTATTTTTCTGAAAATGCAATAAATAAAATTTAATTGTCCCTATAATTTACTTTTTTCTGTGCTAGCCTTTAACACGTATAGGCTATTCGAGAAAGTTTGTGCAACATGTTTTTGCACCATTTATTTTTACATGTTCTACTGTTCACAGAACTACTAGTGCATTTTTTTAAAGTAATTTTTCCTAAGACCCTCTCGAATTGCACGGGACCTCGAAATACTAGGGCTCTAATTATCGAGTAGGCCTACATAGAAGTGTTTCGGATAAAGATTTCTACAGAAAAGTTTCCTTTTTGGATTGAAAGAATCTATTTATTGAACGAAAATGTTCCACGCGATGGAGTTTTTATACAGCCTCTTTGAAAATGTTCATAATGAGGGGAACTAATATTTTTGAAATAAAAAATCTTCTACTGGTTTTAATTAAACTTTTTGAGATAATTCTAGTTTATTTCTTAACAGTAGACTTTGTATATGCTTAATAGATTTCATAGGAGAATTTATAGAAATTACAATTAAAATAAGGTTAATTTTAAAAGACATTCTAAGCGAAAAACGAATGGAATCAAATTGGTGTATTCAGTTTTTATTTTTATAATAGCATTTCATGTGTGGTTATAGATTTCCTGTACGTATATTTAGTTAATAACTAAAAATGTTACATCAGAATGAATTTATCAAAGCCTTTCAAAAATTTCCATTGAAATATGATAGATAAACCTAAGAAAAATTACAATTAAATTATAATTACAGCTAATTGGCTGAAATATATAAAATTCGGGTTTATCAACTTTTTCATAGCTTTATTAAGATAGACATGTATATATTTTTAAGGTTCGACAAGTTTTTAAACATATTTTGGGTGTAATAATTTTCCGCAATTCTTTGCTATGTGTTCAATAATTAATGCATAACCTTGCTTCCATTATGGGTATTTTGTAAATAAAATAATATTAATAATAATAATAATAATAATAATAATAATAATAATAATAATAATAATAATAATAATAATAAACACAAGCACAAACATATTTTGTTTCAACCCAGTTTCTAAATAGGTTAGAAAATTATCTCTATTATCCATATTGTCACTTCACAATAATTTATGTTAGCCTTAACGAAAAAGATCCAGTTACAGAAGGAGGCTGTATGAAGTGGTGTTGTTATACTTGACTTATTGTTGAGACGGTAGAGTTGTTACCCATGGTTACCAATACGTAATAATAATTGGCGTTTTTACTGATGGGGGCGTGGCCAGAAGATGCTGGCCTTCTTATTGGCTGGACGGCACGCGAGTGCGGGGTTAAGAGCTCATCGCGTGTTGCATCTGTTTCAGTGGTCGCTATGGTCGCCATGGCTACAGACATGTTCCGTTTCGTATACGCGCATTCTGACGGTTGTCACACGCCGAGTCCGGATAGCTTCCGGTCGGCCAGTCCCACGTACGCACCCCTGCTGCCGCCCCCGCAACACAGTGACGACTGTGACGAGTTCGATGACGAGAGCAGTGACGATCAGCAGGACCAGCAGCAACAGAGACAGAGCAAGAGGCGCGCCAGCAGCAAGCCTGTGAGCCCCATTGTCATGAAGAAGAGGCGGCTTGCGGCCAATGCCAGGGAGCGGCGTCGCATGCAGAACCTCAACAAGGCATTCGACCGCCTCCGCACCCACCTGCCCTCCTTGGGGAACGATCGCCAGCTATCCAAGTTCGAGACACTCCAGATGGCACAGACTTATATTACGGCCCTCAACGACCTCCTTCAATGATTCCAGTAACAGCTATCTCATCTGACAAGAATCAAAAGCGCCGGTAGTATCCATGAACTCAAGTGACTCCGGTAAGATTAGTTTATTCCGATAAGATCCAGTGAGTCCAACAAGTTTCTGTGAAGTCTCCAACTTTTAGCGGTCTTATTAAATTCATGAAATCCGATATGAGAGAGCGACTCTTAAAAAAGAGGGTGACTTTGACAAGGGACAGTGACAGTGACTCCGGCAATGCACAGTGACTCGTGAAGAGAGGGTGACTCCGGCAATAAACAGTGACTCGTAAAGAGAGGGTGACTCCGGCAATAAACAGTGACTCGTGAAGAGAGGGTTACTCCGGCAAGAAACAGGTGACTCGTGAAGAGAGTGTAACTCCGGCAATATTCAGTGACTCGTGAAGAGAGGGTAACTCCGGCAAGAGACTGTGGTTTGTGAAGAGAGGGTAACTCCGGCAATATACAGTGACTCGTGAAGAGAGGGTGACTCCGGCAAGAGACTGTGACCCCATGCTTAATGTGGCGAGATCAGTGCCATATTGTAAATAATGTTAAGTTGTGCAAAGTTCTATGCTTGTAAATAAACAACAGTATTATTTTCATGAAGTCATTCCATTTCCATATGCATCTCATAAGCAAAAGTGATTAAATTTAATCTATTCTTTAATAGATTGGAAAAATTAAGTGTAACTGCGTAACTATGTTTTAGCTGGCAAGCCTGGAGCTTCAACTAGTGAAGATTAGAAATAATAACCCGTTAGCCGAGTTAATCTTTAAGAATTTGTTAGCTGTTGCAAATAAGGATAATACTGGCAGTTTGTTTTAATCATGTCAAAAATGGAGTTACCGGTAAGCTACTTAGTCACTTTTGCTTCTGAGGGCACATTATAACAGTCCTGTAGGGCGTTTGTTCGACATTCTTTAACTCAAGAAAAATAATTATAGGGGTAACTCATTTGAATTTAATAATCATCATAATGCATGACTTTGAAAAGCAATTTTACTGTTATAATTCCATTAAATTAAAGTGATACATTGGTAATTCTGCATATATTCGTCGTGAATTAAACAGACTTAGCCTATAATGACTGCAAAGTAGCAATGTAGATGTAGATATTTTATTCAGGAAATTAACATTACCGTACCAACAAAAATCCTTAGGCCTATGTCTAGCGGCACCATTTGAGATTTAAGGCAATGAATTAGTTAAATGCCGTATAATAAAACATAAATTAATAGTTGGCTCTAATTGGAAAATAATTTATTTACTGTTAATTAGGCCTATTATTCCGATTTCACCTTCTGGTTATTTTTTAATTCACGACATAGGCAATGTCTGCTTATAGAAAGCTATCTCATATTTTGAAACATGGTGTTTAATTGAAATACATTATTGTGATTTCTACAACATTTGTCTACCCTAATCACTATTGCCTTTTTCATTTACGGTTAGCCTTTCTCGTAAGAAGAAAGTAGCTAAGAATTTTCGTAATAGACTATGGGTGTATGTGGTGGTGTAAACCATATGGTTCAGAATGTAATTGGAAGAATGCAATTATTCGGTTAGCGACCGTTTCCGGGTGGTGCTAAAAACTGTGAACTCGACAGTGATTGCTTAGGCCTAATTAGTGTTATCCCCTAGATATAGAAAGACCCAAACCCGTGGAACAAAATCCCTTGCAAAAGGAAAGGAACTTGCCAGTTGACCTGAGTACAGGTTCGCTACATTAAAAGAGATAGGCCTACAAACTACCCGAAATCCCTTCTAGGAATAGGCCTGCCGTGGGTCTGAAATCAAATTATCTCGCGTATCAATGGAAACCAAGGAAATGTAACAAATTCTTGATGTGAAGAAAATAGGCTAACAAGCTGCATTTTAGAACAAAATTAGGGCCTATGATGCACTTTATTTTAGTTGGTAGGCCTACTTACAATATTGCACTACAAACCGGAAGGTCGCGGGTTCGATTCCCGATGAGGTCATGGAGCTTTTCAATTGGCCTAATCCTTCTGGTGGCACTATGACCCTGGGGTCGACTCAGCCTCCAACAGAAATGAGTACCAGGAGCAATCCTGGGGGTAAAGGCGGCTGCTGCGTAAGGCCGACAACCTTACCACCTCCACGTGCTGAATGTTTAAAATCTGGAAGCCTCAACCTCCTGGAATCCTCTGGGCTTCCATGGCCTGTATAGGGAACACTTTACTTTACTTAATTATTAATTAAGATAGATCACATTTTACGGAGAATAGAAATGTTACATTTCCTACAAAATTTGAGTTAAATAGGCTATTGAAAATTTCTGCAGAACACATCATTAAAAGGATTTTAAGCCTTAATTTGGAAATTTTCACAATTCTTACTTGCTGTCTATTAAAATTTGTCTGTATTGAATAGTCTATAAATTGGTTAACACAACCTCCCTGACCTACATACTGATGTGCGTCTAACTAAGATAAATTACTGGGCACCAGAAGTTAATGCAGCCTTGGTGGCGGTATCAGTATCGTCAGTATCACGCTGGCTTTCCGTGCCCAAGATTGCTTGGGTCGATCCCGGCACAGGTCGATGGCATTTATGTGTAATGATCTTATATTAAAGCAAACACTGACATGACTGCAAACTCAACATTCAAGTGGTTTCATTGAATCTTTATTTGCAGTCTATTAATGTGTGGTCTACTTCGAATAATCATATTTTCAATCTATTTATAAAAAAGAGACATTTCTATTGAAAATTAAGATTTTTTTTTTAAAAGAAATTCGCACCGAGGAGAAATTATGCAAAAACACAAAATTTCGTGTTTATTCGCTTGTATAAAACGACAATTCTAGACTGTTAATGCAAAATAGTACGAGTCAAAGAATATTATTTTTCAGGAGAGACTTTTATGTGTTCATTATATCATTTTTTTTTTTTACTTATACTCTTTTGCCTTGCCAATCTTCTTCTGGATTGTTAAGGCAAAAGAGTAGGTCTATAAGTCAAAAAATTTATTTTCGGAAGAGACTTTTTTTTACACATTCTAATTTACTTATCTCATTTTCACAATTTTTTACTTATACTCTTTTGCTTTGACAGTTTAGAATTGTTCGGCGTAAAAGAATTTGGAAGGGAATATTTCCACTTAATTAATGGTAACTCTGTAAGCCTCACAACAATAGGCCTAATTCGTGAATTCGTCACCCACTAAAACTAGATATCTGCATTATTGACATATTTCACTTGAATGTCTAAAATGTTACGTGATTCTCAGTGCATTCTGTATTTCCCACCTCTCACGTGCAAAATGTTAATAGCTTATTACTAGGGATGGGTCGATACCAGATTTTCTCGATACTCGATACCGATAGGCCTACATGGTTTTTTCTTCGATACTCGATACTTCGATACTTGATACCTTCAACATTTCCAGTTTCAATAAATAGGTACATTAAAAATTAAAATTTGAGAGAACTAAATTAATTAAGTCTGCATATTTAATGACACAAAATTTAATATCATCAATAGCCTATAATTATTTTTAAACTCTACATTAAAACTAAAATTCGTTTTTTAAACAGTTCACTTGCAAGTTTTTGTTAAAAAATACTAGCATTCTCACTTAATTGCAGAATTACAAAAGTATCGAAAAAGTATCGAGCGAGTTTTCTGAAGTATCGTTCGATGTCGATACCATGCAAGTATCGAGAGTATCGAGGTATCGAAAGTATCGAGGACCCAGCCCTACTTATTACATATTCTAACTATAGGCTCCCATAGGTGCTTTAGGTAGAGAGAGTATTGTGTTCCTCTCGGGTGTTATAATAGCTTATGTCGAGTTACACTTTTGAAGGTCCGGAATCCAAAATTACAACTTTCATAAATATTTAGGTAGACTATAACTTACGTGTGTGTGAACGGCATAGCTCAGGAACGAAATATCCTATCATATAAAAACGAAATTTTATTTGGGTTCAGTATAGGTCTAATGCGTCTATAGGTCACGATGCATGGGGTCGAGATTCTCTTGCGTAAATTTTGTACACAAATTGGTCTAAAACTTTTTTTGAAACTTTTTTTTAATTTCGAATTTATTTGATGAAACTTGTAATTTCGTGTGGGATTTATTAAGTTTTTTTCATGAATAAAATGTATCAGATTTTAGTATAAATAATAGGCTAATTACTTTCTTGTTTCTGTTGTTTAAAATCAAATCATCATTGTGTCAGCTGTGAGATAAGGCATAGGCTACTAAAGAATAGAATGAACAATCGAATGTGAACACGTACTGGCTTGCACAGAATCGAAATTGTTTTTAATCAATGGACATTTAATTTCAAATAAGTTATGTTGTATAAAATAATTTCTTTTTCCTTGTTCACTATCAGCAATACAGGTGAACTTATTAATCACTGCATATTGATACCTTGACGTATCCTGTAATGAGCTGACGTTTTATCAGATAAATTTGCATCCTTGCGATCTTTGCAAGCATATTAAGAAGATAAACGACTATATTGGTCGGTATCCGATTGCCAAACCTACTGGTCAGTATCAGATATGCATGGTATTAATGGAATAGTCGAAATAAATCATCTGAAGGATAGCTATAAGCTACTTATCTCTTCAACTCGGATTTTTAAATCTTGCCTCGTCCTGACCTCTTCCATGGGCGTCCGCAGAAATTTTGTCAAGGGGGGGCCAATGAACGAATTACTGCTGACGCCACCACCATCACTATGCTACTACAACCACTTTATTATTATTATTATTATTATTATTATTATTATTATTATTATTATTATTATTATTTCTATTACTATTCATATTATTAATGCTATTGTTATTACTATTCACATTATTTCTATTATTATTATTATTATTATTATTATTATTATTATTATTTTTATTATATAACCAACATCCTTCATTTACTGTAGCTGAACTATGACCATAGATACAAAGAAAACATCTGATGTACACACTCAAATGACTTTTCTTACTCCTTACAATTTCTACTATTCATATAAAATATAAAATGCCTTCAACTTCATTGTAGTAAAATGTTTGAGTATAAAGGGTTTCAAGTTTAGAGGAAGTAATTCTTCCTACAAGCTCATATCTAGTCAGCTGTTACAACTCGTTTTCATCCAAACAACGAGAACATAGATACAACAATATTTGGAGACTTAAACCTCACTTCACATTAGTTGCTTACAGTCATTTAATTTAGGGGTTTATGTCTAAACAAAATTTCCAGGGAGGGGCAGCGGCCCCACCCTGCCCCCCCTTTCGGACGGCCATGACCTCTTCCTGACCTCAATTAGCTTTTGATATTTTTTTGTTCTCGAGTAATAATTCCATTTTGATGTTTTATTATGACATCTATGGGAAACTGATTTGATGGATTTAACTCGCTCGTTAAGACACAACATTTATAAAAATCCCTGCTCCACCTGTCTCTTCATATTAAGTATGGTATATTATTAATAAATTTCATATTGAACTAGCCTTACTCTAATAGATGTGTATGGAGCATCAGAAGAAACAACCCACAGTAGGCCTATAGAAGGAAAGGAATTGCCCGGAGCAACTTTATTTTCTACAATTTATTTGGACCTACACTCGTGCACTTTTTAAATTATTGTAGATCTTTGGAAATATCGAACCTGTGCGCTTTTGATGCATATCCCACGTTAATGCCTTGTTCATAGTTTTCGCTTAGGCCTTCGGGATTAATTGTGAATGCCTTCATAACTTTACGCTTAATTTTCATTATAGACCTTTAGACAATTGAATGGGATTCCGGCAATGGACAGCTTCCTCTATGTTCCAATATAAAGGGTAAAAAAATGTTATGCATGTGTTACAGGGCGGGTTTTTTAATTCTTGTGTTTCCCAGTATTATGAAATATCTTAGATTTAACCTTCCAATTAAAATTAGCCTTAACAATTTTAAAATGCTATTTTTAAACATTTAGAACCCATTTCAATCATATAAAACACGTCTGGCTATGAGTAATGGCGAGGGCTGACCCACTACCTGCGTGTTATTGCTATATTGCTAATTTATTGCTAGGATGGAGACGTATCCAGCCGGCTGGCCAGGTAAGCTAATAGCATTCCTAGCAGAGTCATTACCACCGTGGTATTCAAGTACATCACCTGATCATCACAACTCAATAAAATATCGTGGGACGTAAACTCCAAATTCTGTAACTTTCGTTACCAGGGTAGGATTTTTAGGTGCAATCTTCATTTGGAAAAAGGAAGGGAAACAGTGCTAAAAATAAGGCAAAAGAGCGGACAAAAAAGTGCTTCTAAAATCGTTATACAACAAACTTACATTGACAAACAGCAGGCTACTAATTACAGTGAAATAAAAAATGAAGTATGCAAATAAGTATTTTCCATTCTTGATGATTTGCAGGCTAATTGTTTTGGTAAAATTAAAAGGATAGAATTGAACACAATTATTTTTCACTGTTGTAGATGTACCTTTAATCAGCTGCGTTTACTGAAAGCAGATATGCTCAGTAATTCCATGTTTATTGGAAGCTGATGAAAAGTTCATTGGAAGTTCCCTAAGTTCTTAGATAGGCCTATTGTTACAAAAATATATATATAATAGGCCTAACAAAAAAGCAGTTAAACTCAAAAGTTATAGGTTATAAACAATGCGCTTCAGAAGTTTGTTTAAACCCTGCATTAGAAAAGGGATAATGGGCACGGTGGAGAAAAAATGGATAAAGGCCCTAAAAGGGGAAAAAGGAGCTAGAAAGTTTCCTCCATTCTCAACTGTAGAGTCAACGTATCACACTGTGTGTGTGTGTGTGTTCCCCCCCCCCCCACTGAATCTCTAATTTTCGCTACGAAAAAAAGGTGTGGGCCTAAAATTCCTAACCCTGTTCATTACATTTGTTATTTTAGCAAGAATATCTATCCCTGCTGCACCTGTCTCTTCATATTAAGTATGGTCTATTATTGATAAATTTAATATTGAACTAAACGGGGAAGTATATAGGATTTACCTAAAATGTCCCTCCTTATACCCCTTTATAAAGTAAGGAAAGAAAACAGAATGGTAGGCTTTGTGGAAATAGTTACAAGATTTATAAGTAAGCAACATTCATTACCAACAACACAATTAGGACCTTTTAAAGATACCTACAGTGATTATAAAAATATAATAAACAAATTGGCAGTGTATGAAGTTTTAATGCTAATGAATAGGCCTACTTTAGACTTCAACACAATTAATTGAATTTTGAACTCCTATAATCTTATGTACAGTAGCCTAAAGTAATTAAAACATATTCGTATAATCAAAAAACTGAGTTAGAAAGAATAAAAGGTGCGATAGCTAATAAAAATCTGTATACTGTACTGATATATATAAGATAAATGTGATATTAAAATTAAGATTAAAAACTGTCAGTTAATCATAAAAGCATATCAAATGTGGTATAAATTGTGAAGTTTAGTTAGAAAGTTGATTGGTACCTATATAACTAGAGAATTTCCATGAAGAAGTGTTTCAAATATAAGTTTTAGCTCTTAGTAAAAGTGTCTCGTTTGCAATTTTTTTTAATCGCTATGGACACGAGTAAACCATTCCCTAAGTATTTTTTAGAGAAAAACAAATATGTCCATTTTATTAGTTGTAGATAGAAGTTTCTAAATTTACATTTTTATTAAAATCATTAGAGTAGCATATTTTTAATCAAAATTTTGAAAAATGTTTTCGTGAAAAGTCTGCTTAATATTTCAGTTCTAGAAACTAAATTTTAGGGGGGACGATATAAGTCCAACAAAGTTAATAATAATAATAAAAAAAAGTAATTAGGCTACGATGAACCGTTTATCCGCAAGGGATGTACACGTACAGACGTAATTTCGAAAACACTTTTGTCGGTTTTCCCGTGTTAACTCGATTTCGATTTTTTACACGATCACAATAGGCCTACTTTTTTTCTATAGACTTACTACGTGTGTACGAAAAATTAAAAGGATATCGGTTAATTATTTGCCAAAGATCCCGGAGACTTATGCCATATTTAATGTTCAGAATGCAATTCAAGTCAAATATAAGTAATAAATTTAACTTAAGTCTTTATAGTTCAAACAATCGACATAAAGCAGGGGTGTGGGGGCTGCAAAGCGAAGTTTCTGTGTTTTAACAGAAGGCCTATCAGTATGTCAATATGACTTCGTTTTATGCACAACGTATTAGTTTAGTAGTGGATCGGATCTGTAAAAAGAGTCCAACAAAAGTTAGATATATAAAAAGAATTCGACTTTGGCGATTGAAACAGATTAAAATAAAATGCACCTAGGCCTAACGAAAGGACCAGGTAGCAGAATTTCCGGATGGAGATTGCCCGTGGACCGTGACATTAGGGGTGAGCGAAAGCCCTGAAGGGCCGCAATTTCCTTGCAGATTCTCCTCGCCGTGGGCTTCCGTAACGGAATCCCTGCCAGGTACAGCCATGCGGATGGTAATTATGTTTCTAAAATCCAATATACGCCATAGAGCGAGGAATAAAGACTGTGCGGATTTCGTAAAGTAGTTCCACTGTAGATCACATTTCCACAAATTTGATTGTTAAAATTACATTGTTGGTTACTTTTGTTTATTCATTTATTATTTGTTTATATTCATTTTAGTTGGCAGAGTGATGCCATAAATGTTCTTCCCCTCAACCAGGATAAAATGCAACAAATGTGTGCTATGTAATGATGAATATAAACAGAAATTGTAGCCAATAGTCTAATAAATGTGTGCTAGAATGAGTTACTATTCTAGGAATAGGAATAAGTAACACAAAAAAAAACTGATACTAGGATTATCAAATCAATTTTTACAATATCTAATCACTTTTCTACAAGTGGTAAGTTATTGGTGTGTTAGAGATTTTCCGTATTTGAATATTCTAGAGAAGATAACGCACAGAAAAAATGTTTTATGGAGAAAATACCGGACATGACGTCAAGTGATGTGCTAGGATACAATGCACCCACGCTTTTTTTTATATTGCGGTTTTGGAAAGTCCAGCCTGATTGTAAAGAGGGTATAGTTTTCGAGTTACAGGAAATAATCATTAAATAATTTTTATATCACACAGCAAAGTAAAATAAAGTAGGCCTACAACAAAGACAAAATCATTATAACTTTTATTTTATTTTATTTTATTTAGTGAGAAAACAGCGACTTTGGCGCAAACACATTGCAGCCGAAAAACGATAGAATCAAAATCCAACAACAATAAATCAGGTCTTCTGATATAACCACGGATTCTACTTGCAGCGATGAAAGGATTTGCCGATTGTAAAGGACAACCGGAAGAGCCCGAAAATATTCGATTACACTTTTTTTTTTTTTAGATTTTCAGGAAGATGCCTGCATGATGTAAGCTTATAAACTAAATTACATTAGGTCTACATAATAAAATATCACATTGATAATTTCAAGTTTGTTACGAGAAAGAGTTCCATTATTCCTTCTGATAATTATTTGTAGGAGCCAGTACAACTTCATAATGCGTGAACCGCGTGGTGAGCTATTTCTTCTGCTCGTGAACTTACGAAGCAATAGCTCATGCAGACATGTGTCAAAAACTGTCTGATGATGACACTCTTCTGTAATTTTATCAACTGTAATACGTAACACGAGAGGTTGTGATCTTACCAATAAGTTTACGAGCAACGCAATTTATTTAGAGAAAATCATATCTTTAAGTTGTAGCCTATTTAAACGGGCTATTTTCTAATGGTAAACAAAAACATTCAATAATTACACTGAAGAACTTAGAATTATTTTGTTTACCATGTCCGCCATGATTTTGATTTAGAACAACTCGGTCGTTTCGCTGCTCAGATTTAATCAGTTGAATTACGTCTATGGTAAAAATGAATTCTAATACGTAACATTGAATGGGGTGGCGATAAAACCAGATAAAGAGTCCGAAAACATTCGATTACACAGTTTTTAAGATTTTCACGCAAATGCCTGCATGATGAAAGCATGATGGTCTTTTATCAAAAGGCCAAACATAATTGGCTGACATTTGAAATTTCATTACACTTCATTCGTCGAAAGTGGAATGACGTCATATGAATGGAATAGTAATTGTAACTAACTTACTAATAAAATCAGGTAAACTGATGTAAAAAAGTGCCAGTATGTTTTTGTTTAATCAGTTATGACTGCAATTATGATATGCAGAATATGTTTTTTTTAAATTAATTTCCAAGTTAAGCTCCAGATTTATTCATTAAGCAGTGCTTGCGGAAGAACAAAGGTCTAGTTTTTTTTAATCAGATTAAAATCTTCCAGCATCAGCTGAACTGTACAGATTTGTGATATCTTGACAATCGCACACTCACATAAAAATACGAAAAAGAAAGTGAAATTGGCTCGTTTCGGGATTTGAACCATGGAACTCCATAATGTGAGACCAAAACGTTACCATCTCGGTCAACTGGGTCAGTTTAACGGTCTAGTTGGATAAGCGCATGTATAACAATAGTGCTTTTGGTCATAGCTATCTCTATTTTAATTTCCAAAGCCGTATAATATAAAATCAGGTAAACTGATGTAAAAAAGTGACAGTATGTTTTTTTAATCAGTTATGACTGCAATTATGATATGCAGAATATGTTTTTTTAATTGATTTACAAGTTAAGCTCCAGATTTATTCATTAAGCAGGGCTTAGGAAAGAACAAAGGTCTAATTTTCTTTTTAATCAGATTAAAATCTTCCAGCATCAGCTGAACTGTACAGATTTTTGATATCTTGACAATCGCACACTCACATAAAAATACGAAAAAGAAAGTGAAATTGGCTGGTTTCGGGATTTGAACCATGGAACTCCATAACGTGAGGCCAAAACGTTACCATCTCCGTCACCTGGGTCAGTTTAACGGACTAGTTGTAAGTTATAAGCGCATGTAAAACAATAGTGTTTTTGGTCATAGCTATCTCTATTTTAATTTCCAAAGCCGTAAAATATCACAGTAAAACAATTGACTATGTTGTCATGATAAATGATTTGCTTTTTTTTTTTTTATATAAATTCTTTCGAATACGTATATTATCATAAAATAGGCACCAAATTGAGCATTACTCCGAAACAGGTGAACCGATTTCATCCAGTATCAGTAGACCTCTTCCCATGAACACTATAAATGTGTATACCAAATTCCATAAAAATCCGGTAAAGCGTATTTGAGTTACCGCGTTTTTAAAATAGACACTAAATTGGGTTTTACTCCGGTACCGGACAACCGATTTGGTCCAATATCGGTAGACGTCTTCCCATGTACATTATAAATGGGTATACAAAGTTTCAGGAAAATCCAATAAAGCATATTTGAGTTATCGCGACTTCTCATATATTAACATAAAAGGCAATAAATTGGGCATCATTCCGGTACTGGCAAACCGATTTGGTTGAACATCAACAGACATCTTTCCATGGATAGTATAAATGCGTATACGAAGTTTCATAAATATCCGATAAGGCGTATTTGAGCTATTGCGCCTTTAAAATATACACTAAATTGGGTTTTACTCCGGTACCGGTCAACAGATTAGGTTCAAATTTAACAGAGTACTTTTCATGGATGTCATAAATGCGTATACCAAGTTTAATGGAAATCCGATACAGCGTATTTGAATTATGGCGCCTTTCTATTAGAAAGGCGCCATAAGCTATTAAAATAGGCACTAAATTGGGCATTACTCCGGTACCGGTGAACCGATTTGGTTCAATATCAATAGGGTTCTTCCCATTGACATTATAAATGTGTTTTCCAAGTTTCATGAAAATCCGAAAAAGCGTATTTGAGTTAGAGCGCGTACAGACACACGGACGGACGGACGGACAGACAGACAGACAGACAGACGGACAGACATTTTTCGTCCCCCACACAATCTCATAAAGTACCATACTGGCACTTAATAACAGTAAAACAATTGACTATGTTATCATGATAACTGATTCTCTTTTTTTTATATAAATTCTTTCGAATACGTATATTATAATAAAATAGGCACCAAATTGAGCATTACTCCGAAACAGGTGAACCGATTTCATCCAATATCAATAGACGTCTTCCCATGAACACTATAAATGTGTATACCAAATTTCATAAAAATCCGGTAAAGCGTATTTGAGTTACCGCGTCTTTAAAATAGACACTAAATTGGGTTTTACTCCGTACCGGTCAACAGATTAGGTTCAAATTTAACAGAGTACTTTTTATGGACGTCATAAATGCGTATACCAAGTTTAATGGAAATCCGATACAGCGTGTTTGAATTATGGCGCCTTTCTATTAGAAAGGCGCCATAATCTATTAAAATAGGCACTAAATTGGGCATTACTCCAGTACCGCTGAACCGATTTGGTTCAATATCAATAGGGTTCTTCCCATTGACATTATAAATGTGTTTTCCAAGTTTCATGAAAATCCGAAAAAGCGTATTTGAGTTAGAGCGCGTACAGACATACGGACGGACGGACGGACGGACAGACAGACGGACAGACATTTTTCGTCCCCCACACAATCTCATAAAGTACCATACTGGCACTTAATAACATAAGTCATTCAGCAACGTAATTAAACTCACATGACATTAGCGTACATTGCATTGTTACAGCTTAGACCTGAGGGCGATAAGTGAAAACCAAATTCCCTATAATTTTTTGATATCGTCCACCTCACCGCTCACCATCATTGTCGTCTTGCGGAAGGCAAAAGAAAACTACATCATAGCCTTACTGCTTATTAACGTACTCTAGTGATAGATTATCTTAAGAAGAGTTCTATTTTCAATAAAATCTTCTTGGCTTCCGGGTATCTGCCGCGTCATACTTGAGAAATCCGTTGCAATACGATTACAGCTTCTATTGTACCTATTTCACTGTTTGGAAAGGCTAAGGAATGTATGTAAGGCTTACGGTAGTAGTTCGCATAACTTGAAACCATATCCGAGGCTTAAGTATGTAAATATTTATAAATGTTGTTTTGTCATTTTGAGTAATGGGGGAATAAAATAGAACTCTAATATAAGATCGTAGGCTTCCGCGGCCCGAGTTCACAATAAAATCTTCTTGGCTTCCGGGTATCTGCCGCGTCATACTTGAGAAATCTGCCGACGTTTCGACCATCTTGCCGTGGTCTTTATCAAGGCAGTAGCCTTGCCGTGGTCTTTATCAAGGCAGTAGCCTTGATAAAGACCACGGCAAGATGGTCGAAACGTCGGCAGATTTCTTAAGTATGACGCGGCAGATACCCGGAAGCCAAGAAGATTTTATTGTGAACTCGGGCCGCGGAAGCCTACGATCTTATATTAGAGTTCTATTTTATTCCCCCATTACTCAAAATGACAAAACAACATTTATAAATATTTACATACTTAAGCCTCGGATATGGTTTCAAGTTATGCGAACTACTACCGTAAGCCTTACATACATTCCTTAGCCTTTCCAAACAGTGAAATAGGTACAATAGAAGCTGTAATCGTATTGCAACGGAATTTGTGCTGTGCACAATACATGTTGGTTCTGATATAAAAAGTGTCCCCCTATCGTCTTTTAATTCCACCCAAAATAATTCAAATATTTTTATAGTCTAATATTCAGGTCCGCTTTCACGAACAAATGAAACCATCATCTTTTTGTTTGTTTATTGAGACGATATTGATTGGTCTTCTTTTGATACATGTAGTAGCATGTGCTTCACTTGTTTAAAAATAAAGGGAGGCTTTTTCTAAAATAAGTTATAGGCCTACTCTGTGCACGTCTTTAGCAGGCCTACCTGGGGAATGAGTCAGCAATGAGGACAGAGTACTACATTAATTATTAACATTTTGTTTCGCAATGTTACTTAGAGGTACTACTAAAGCTTCAAAGCAGCTTCTGCTGACATATTACTGTACCTCACATTCTAAGCTGTAAATCTATTTGTGATTTCTTTGTGATTTCCATGAAAAACCCGCTTTTGTTTTCTGAAGCAAATCCGCCATGTAAAGGACAACTCTGGTGTTTTTGTTATTGTTATTATTATTATTATTATTATTATTATTATTATTACTGTTTTATTATTATTAATTATTTCCGTTAGATTCTCGTGCCTGCACCCAATATGGAAAACAGTCTCGTGCCCCTAGGTAGCGGATCTTCTCTAGCAGCTAACAAGGGCCCCTGGGGGACGGCCCATTTTCATGAATTACTCGAATTTAATACATGCACAGTAGTGCCCCCCAGGGGCTCGGCCGCGCCCCCACGCAGAGAATATGCTTCTGTGCTCGTCAGAATTATGAATGTTATATTGTGTAGGTTAGGATAATTTATTATAATGCAGTCGGTGCCTTGTTGGCTGCCATGGTGCTGATGTCTAATTTATTTCAATCTTGTTGTCATGACTGTATCATTCTTGCAAGAGTGGTCAGTTCAGTCCACGTTCACCTAATCGCTCCCTTTTGTCACTGTAGGATTGTCCCAGAGAAGTATTCAAGAAGCGCTGTTAGGGACATCGTTGTAATTTTTTTACATTCTTATATCAGGCTCGGGTTTTCTTTAATTGTTGACTAACATGTATTTAAAAGGTTTTTTTTTTTTACAATTTATACACTTTATTATACAATGTAGGCCTATATACCCATTTTCTTGTATGGTATGCAGTCATTCATGTTTTAATAAGTATTTCGTATAGGCTTCTGTCTTTGTACAACTTCTTCACAATACATCGTGATTATCATGCTCCTCCCCAGTTTTTGGAACATCTTTTGTGTCTGTTGATCCATCTCCAACTTCATCATCTTCGTCCTCATCCTCACACTTTAGACTTTAGATGCTTTGCTTCCTTCTCGATTTTTCCTCTCATCTTCATCTTGTGCTTACTTAATTTTCTTTTCACCTTCGAAAGATGGCCTTTATATATCCTGAGTAGGCTGCAGCCTCAGAAAGCATGATCACAGGGGATCTTGTCCACTGCTTCTCACTTTTGGATTCTTTGCCTGTACACGTTTGCAATACACGTTTTGAGAATCATGAATTCAGTAGTAACTTCCAATTTGCAGAAAAAAAAAAACTATTTGTAGCCTTGATAAAGACTACGGCAAGATGGTTGAAACGTCGACAGACTTCTTAAATATGGCATGTCAGATACCCGGAAGCCAAGAAGAGTTTATTGTCAACTCGGGCCGCGGAAGCCTACGATTACATAATAAAATACGTGTCTGTATCTGTCTAGACTAGAGCATTGCTCAAAAACGAAAAAATTGTATAAAAATAAAATTATAAAATATATAGAACATTATTTGGCAATGAAAATTTTTAGTCTGTGGTAAAAGATAAAACATAATTACTCACAATAGCCTATGCCTTATGAGATATTTTTTAAAATTTTCGATAATTATATCTGTGATTTTTTTTTCAGTTTAACCCAAGTTTTGTTGTTTGTATCACTTTGTCCATGTGGCATTCCATTTTTATTAATAATAACAAAATAGCCAGTTTGAAATAGAAGTATCAGCCACAGTAAACATTCCATGAAATACTGAATCTTTGAATACGACATAATTAGCAGTAATTTATGCAATCGATCATTATTTGTAGGCCTAACTTTTCGGCAGTCATAGAGATAACATAAAAGGTACTAAGATTTTGAGAAAAAACTGCAAATGTTAATAATTACGATTTTAAAATTTTTTATTACACATTAATCAATTTTCGTATTTCGCGCTTAATTACGTATTTCGTTAAATTCAACAAATTTCCAGATATTTCGTGGATATAATTTGCTTAATAGTGCTATTTTAAGCACACATAAAGCTAAATATAGCTAAGGAAAGCTGTTTTATAAATTTCGCTCTTATCGCTGTAAACAAAAAATAAGGTCTCTAATGATTTTCCTTAGGCTCATAGCTAATAAGTAGGGGGCGGATTTCTATGATATGTCATATTTTTCCCCTTTGGATTATTTCAGGTTTCCGGCTAATTTAAACCCGATTCCAAGCATCCTGGTGGAAATGGAACGGCTTTTATTGTGCATATAACTGCATATTTAGGAAATTTTCAACTATTGTGGCATATTTAGTATGAATATGCATATTTTGGTCATATTTTTGGCATATTTGTGTGCATATTAAAGAAATTTTGAAGTTTCATGTCATATTTTGTACATTTTGCATTATAATGATACTTTTTGAGAACTTACAGATATTTTAAATAATTAACATTATATTTTAATAAAATGAATTGTAATGAAACTTAAAAAATTGTCTGCGCAATGTGTAAGTGCAAAAGTCATATTTTAAATTTGATTGGTCATATTTTAATGTTTTTTAGGTCATAAATGCATGCATATATATCCTATATTTTAGGTCATAGAAATCCGCCCCCTACTAATAAGTTACAATGACGAACAGATATCCGTAACATGATAAACCAGGACAAATTTCCAGTATTTTATATATTGTAAATATCTTAGGTCAGGTGTAATTGCATTATTTTGCAGGTAGCACATGACACGGCGTTCGCTTAGCGTGTCGTGCGCATGACGGGTGGGTGGGACGTGTGGTTTTGCAGGTGTGCGGCACGCGACAGACGGGCCGATCTGGTACCAGATGGGTAGCGATGCGATGCCATATGTGAAGCTACCTGCCCCGGGCTATTGTCTTCTATTGTCTCCCATCTTCCATCATCTCTATCTCACTCTTTCTTTCTTTTCCTTTTCGTTTATTTCTTATTTATTTTATAACATGTCTTATTTTCTGCCTTTCGTATAACGTTGAACATAGGCACCCGTTTGGGAAGAAAATCCATAACAGCAACAATAACCAATGCGTGCTGTAATCCAGAAACGAGGAGCCACCTGAGAAAACCAGGCACCCAGGATTTTGGTTTGGAAGCGGCTCGCCCGATTTTTGTTCTTGTTTGTTTGTTTGTTTGTTTTTTTAATTAAACCTTCAAATTTTATTTTAACGTCATTTTTAGTTACAAACAAAACAGTTTCTTTAATCGTATAACTTGGCACATTTTACTGTTCCAAAATAATGACTTTTCTTTTAAAAAATCATTAACATGAAATTGGAAGGCTTAATTTTACAAGTACTAAGAGTCTAATATAAAATAACATAAGGGAAATAAAACACTTTGTTTTGAGAATACTAAATGAGAAATAGGCCTACACTTTAATTCAATGAAATCTTCGTAAGTTTTTTATTTTTTTTTTATTTTTTATTTTTTTTATTTTTTTTATTGTTTTTTTTTTATTTTTTATTATTATTATTATTATTATTATTTTTTTATTTTTTATTTTATCTCGGGGTTCCTCGGGCTACGTCACTGACCCAAACACGTTGGAACTCTGGCATATTGTTATAAATAGAGATTCAAAACAGTTTATTGAAAGTACAAAAATCCACATTTTAAACGATGGGAAATAATGTGTCACAATCTCAATAAGGTATTTTAAAATAGATAGGCCTACAAGGGAAAAAGCTATAAAGGTGAATAGGCCTACTAGTAATCAGTATGAAGGATCTTTTATTTAGATTTTGTCTTGAAAATTTGGTTTAATAATGCTTGTATTCTCATATCAGGAGTGGCATCCCGCTTCTTTAGTTTTGTTATTGTTGTAGTGTACATTGAAATGCACTTCACATAGATATGTGGGCAACAAGCAGCTAATTGCTGAAAACATGTTCTGATATCCCTCCAGAACAACCTATATTGTAAACGTATACTTTTGCCTCTCTGTGTATCGGTTTCTATTCAGATGCGGATATATCAAAAATATTAATTGAAATTTCACTCAGCATTCTTTCAAATGTGTTTTAAACTACTTACTAGAAGAATCTTGAAAATTAATTTTATTGCGAACACCAAATGTCACAGACGGAATCATTGCTCCAATCAAACAATCTCTTTTACTTCAACATGGCCTGTTATAATTTTTCTAAATAGAGGATCGTGATGATTAAAATATAATCCTATCACAATTATTCACAGTCACTTAAACGTTCCACGCAATTAATAATTGTTTTTTCTAATTTGCTGTGGGTTTATTCCTTCGGCTCCTTATGTCTTCTTCATATTCTAGGCTATATGCATCTGTTATTTCACCTTTGTTCCATCTGATCCAATTTTTTCTTCGTTCAAGAACTAACTTGTCCTTCTTTCGAATTTTTTCTTTATTCTTCTTATTCGTATCACTGACATGCACATCTGGAGTTATAATCACATGTGGCTTTGTGCTTATTGAACAACAGAATGTCATTCCATTCTTCATGGTATAATGCATAGGATTCCAAATATGAAGAATGGATCGCCATGCATGGCAGTGAAAACAAAATGTGTGCCTCATTCCATGAAAGAAAAGTGTTTAGAGCTGAATGCTGTGTTAACGACTTCCATTTTTAGACTTCAATCATAGAAGGCAGTATTGGAGACAGTGGTTAACATGACGACTCCTACGCCCGTTAGGGATGGTTTTCTTGATCGGCACCGTGTTTTCTTATCTATTTTTCGCCTTCTGTACTGATGAGGCTGAGAGTACCCCGCAGTACAAAATTGAATCGTTCTTAGTCCCCACTGGACCGCGCAGACCATCCATCAAAGACCGTATCGTTAAGATGAAAGCCCAATATTGTGGAAGATAGCTTATAAAGTTATGTAACTATCTTTCAGGCATTTTCTATGAAAATTTTTCAAGTTAAAGATTAGGCCTTGGTACTAGCGTTTACTGCAAAACTGAAACAGCATTAGAGCTATTTTCAAGAAAATTATTAAAAATTACAATTTCTCCATGCAATATGGTGGCAGGAGCAAAAGAATGTCTTCTACATACTTCATGAAATATTCTTTAAATTTATTTAACCCTATTTTAAAACTTAATGTTTCATTTTCCAGCTACGATATGTACGTAGAGAAACGCACGAGTAGTTTAAAAAAAACACCCTGGTATTTTTTTAATTGAAGGACCCTTAAACTCTGTATTAAAAGTGAAAAAGTGAAAACTGAGTAAGCCTAGGGAAAAGTGATACGGTACTTCCTCTAGCTATGCTACGGCATCAGAAATAAGAAAGAAAATACTGAACGCTGCCACTCGTGTCTGCATATTTTGGTAATTATGAAAGAAAATCATAATTACCACAATTCGTGAATGAAGAAAAATAGGCACTAATAATAATAATAATAATAATAATAATAATAATAATAATAATAATAATAATTATTATTATTATTATTATTATAGTAACAATAAAAAGCATTATTAGCAATAATAAAACAAATTTTATAATAGTAATTATAATAACAATAAAATTAAAACAATAATAATAACATAATAATGTCCAGTACAAGTAGGCCTATGAAGAACAAACTCATTATTGACTTTTATGTTTATGTCATCAGTTCCCCATTGAAGAACCCGTCGCAGAATTCAATATACAGACCATGTCCTCCTCCATAAGCTTTGTGTCACCTGATTTATTGGCTTTACGCACCTGCGCTGCGCATTTGTCACTGATAATTGCTGCAATTGTGTGGCGTGGGAACGCGGGCCGCGCACTGCAAACCCCTGTCTCATAAATCTTATCCCACTTGACAATGAAACAAAACGCATTAACCAAGATGTTGGATTCTCCCACTAGATGTCATCCAATTCAATTTCGCGATCCTTGTTAAAAAGAGATTTGGCAGGCCGGTCTGCAATTAGGGGCGGATTCAACAATCAATTGATTCCTATTTCAAAGTAGGTCAGTCCGCCCACAGACCCACCAGTAAGCATCCCTTTCTAACCACTGTACCGCTATTTTAAAAAAAAATCTAAAACTGCCGAATTATAATAATATAACTTTCATAATAATAATAATGACAATATTAATAATAATTCTATTTTACGGTTAATAAAATGTAATGGTAAATTTCTGTACAAAAATCAGGTAATTACAGTGTTGGTCGGTTTCGCATAAAATAATACAATTTCCTTGCCATTCTTCATTAAAACCAACTAGTCTTACGGCTCATATGGTGCAAAATATTGCATAGGATATTTCTACAAAAACACTTCAAACTAGGATTTTTTTTGTGAATTTTAAGAATTTTATACAGTATTTTATGTACTATACATAAACCAGTGGCACACTATCTCCTTGATACATACGGAACATAGGCTATAAACTCATGGGCACCAAAATATAGCTCTTCATTGAAATAAATTATTAAATAAATTCAGGAGTTGTAGGGTTTAGTTCTAAATTGAAATCTGCTATAGAGCAAAATTCATTTTCTACTTGAACTATTCCACACATAAGAATATTTTTATTTTTATTTCATTTAATTTTTATTTTTTGTTTGTTCCTTAGACTTAGGTTATATTGTAGGCCTATCAACTGCCATCTCATTAATTTACCGGTACTTAGTATACATTGAATATTTATAAATACCGATATTTATTGTATTAATGCTCACATGATACACTTATGCCACTATATGACTTAGGCCTACGTGTATTTAATAAAGTGCACGAAGACTAAACAGTTATTATTGCTATTATTAATATTATTATTAAATTTAAATTTGAATTTGAATAATCCCATGGAGAACTAGGCAGCGTCTTCCTTTGTGTCCATATTGCTTCTATTCTTTCGCTATGTGCTTTTATTCTCTCTTCCGTCAAAGTTGTTACGCTCTATTTTTTCAGTGTTTCCTCTTGGTCAACTTATCATTTGCGAAGTGTAGGTCTACAGACGTGAAAAGCATTTATGCTAATGACTGCTACGTTTATATTTATTAATATGATCTTGAAATAAATTTGTACGTATTTTATATCCGGGGTCCTCCTAGGGCCCCAGCCGTTTATTTTAATGTACATACCGGTTTGTGCCTGAACCCCGGCCTAATAGGAGGCGTAATGAGATGTTGAGCGCATTCATTATAAATATATATATATACATACATACATACATACACAGACACAATACAAAACTAGAATATTATGAAAAGAAAATATTACAAGAGGAAATGTTATAAGGAAATGTTATAAGGAAACTATATGCATGCAACATATCTAATAACACTTATATTCAGGGGTAGGCCTACCCGCCTACTTATAATTACTGACAGTATTATGCAGAGAGAGTAGGCGCAGCCATTAATTAATTTTTATAAAGAAAACTTAAAAACGTTTAATTAAATTACGTAAGAATATATTATAGTCTAAGAGTGTTTATAATAGAAAGCTTTTTAATCCTCCATTCTCAATAATAATAATAATAATAATAATAATAATAATAATTAGCTACCAGTGATAAATTTAGATTTGTTATGTAATGAGCTACTGTATCTAGAAATCCCTTCAATTTTAAATATAAATTTTACCATACAGTTATTATACAAATCTATATTTTAAGGTAGGTAATATTTCTGACCAAAATTTAATGTTTTATGGAAGCAGTCTGCAAACATTTCCTCAGAAAACTCTTAACATGTGTATTCCTTCTGGTATCACCATTATGTCAATATGATGTATTATGTTAAGTCAATATATGCTAAAATTATTCTTATTTATATGAAGATAACATAACGAAGACATGGGGAAATAACGATTAATGACAAATTTTCACTATTCCAAAATATTTCAATTGTTAATTGTTAAGTTTGAAACTCTGTAGTGTCCTTGTCTGGACCAGGGAACCAGAACTTATTGAACGGAGGAGCAGACATAAATGAAAGTTCGTAATTGCTGGGGGGTAGTAGAGGTACGGAATATCTTTTAAAAAAAAGGGGGGCTGTCTGGGGATCCTTCCTCGGAAATTAAAAAAGTGCGAAATGATTATTTTTATATCCTCTAGATGATTCCTCCAAATTTCTTAGCAGACTCGCTTTTTGCCCAGAGTTTTAGCTATATTGAGAAATTTGGTGCTTTAATAACTTATATGACATAGCCTAGGCCTAGGCCCGGGCGGCTTGGGTCGCTTAAATCCTAAAAGGGAGAGGTAAAACTACGAGAAAGAAAGAAAGAAAGAAAGAAAGAAAGAAAGAAAGAAAGAACATATGACATAAAAATTAAAACCATTAATCAAATATCAAACTTTTTACCTTTAACTCAAAGGAAGTGCTGGTCTGATATAGTACACAAGGAATCAGTTAATCGTTTATATCATAATAACAATTAAAGATAAGGAACTGGAACAACTGCTGTCTCATTGGTTGTCAGGGCTAGTATATGCATTTGACACAAGGCGTCTAGAATATAAATAGGCCTACCATTCAACTTGCATTTTACAATTCTCTTGTTGAAACAGAGCGATTACAACATTGCTTTAATCTTATTTTGTTCCGCAATCAAATTAAATTTGAGCGTTATTTTATTAGGTACGGTAATTACTTTCGACGAATAAGAAAACCCAAGGAGGACGGCCCCTACGATCCCTCCCCTGGATCCGCTACTGGCTTGGGCACATAATAAACACAATAGGCCTACTTTCTTGAAGAAACTTATCCATATTCTGACAATGTTTCATTCATGTCTCCTCAATAATATTCAGAAAAGAAAATAACCATTTAATGTAAAGGCATAAGTGGGAACAATGGTGAATGCAGGCCTGTGTCCAGTTTTTAACTCTAAAAGACTCTTTAAGCAATTAGACTTAAATCAAAACACTTTGAAACGTCAGTAAACACTATATTATCACTTGATGTTGCTGTACTCATGTTATGTGTTGAATGACAGTCATTGAAGGTATTCTAGTATTCAGCTTCGCAATCTATAGGAATATATATAAAAGATAATGTTAGTATTTGTGTCCTTTATAGACTAAAAAACTACTTGACCGATTTGCATGCGGTTTTTTTGCGAAATTTCCCGCGTTGTTGGGAGAAGGTTTAAAACTACTGAAATGCTTGATGTAATCAGTAAAAAGAAAGTTAGGGGCCTAAATGTTTTATTTAAATATAACACATCAAATGCATTTCAGTTCTCATGACAACAATATTGTTTGCAGTTGCATTTTATTGGGCTTTGACAAATAATTATCCTATAATTACATAGAAAGAGACTATCGATATAACTCGTTTTTGTAAATCAATAATGGAGAATAGCTATTTAGGTATCAAATACGCAAAGTAAGTCTTTAGCGGACGAATCTAATATTGCGGCCGAGGTGTAAGCTGAGGCTGTTATATTGGATGAGTATATCGTACTAGTACGGTAAAATGCTACTTTCCGGCGTGTTAGCAGTTCGAGAAACAGCCACTTGCGGAGCGTGTACTAAAAAATAAATATCTTCTAATGTTCGGGAAATTGACCTATACACTTTATTTTTCAAGTTTCCCCATAAATAATAGGCACATACTGTTAGAAGAACTTAAAGACAATTTCACAAAAGAAATTAACTGCCTCGGAAGCTGAACTTATCGCTCGGGAGTTGAGCTGTGCCCGCCGCGACGCAGAAACCCGCGTCATTGGCCAACTCTTTCGTGGGACTCACTGTATATCAGAAATCTGTAAACAATTCTGTCCACGTTAGTAATCGCTGTAGGCTTTGTTTTAGTTGATAAATAGGTATGTTTATTGGAAACATTTAATGAGACAAAAAAAAAAGGATGGAACATTTTTAGTCTTATATGCGCAGTAAATGTCTCAGATCTTGGTGGATGAATGTGTGAAAGTGATATAGATTTTCTCTTGATTTTAACCCTGAAATGGTTGTATGGCAACATGAAAATGGGAAATAAAATATCCCGGCAGTAAAATGTTTTGTTACCGAAATTTCTGTTTCTTCTAATTTCAACCCCTACGAGGCATGGTGTGTAAAAGCAATGGGTTGCAAAATTCTAAGTCCTGTATGAGCGATACAAGTCATATCTAGCGCTTTCTGAGGGAATAGTTTAAGTGTGATAAGTCACTCTTCTTCGCTTCAAATTCTAGATAGGCTACCTATGTAAAGACTTAGGCATAGGCCTACACCTTGAAAATAAAAACTCATCCTTAATTTAATCTTGAATGCTCACGAAAGATCTTCACAAGTTGCTTTAAGAAATGTTTCTAAAACCTAAATTCAGAAAAAATCTGCACTTTCATCGTTATTTCCCCATCTTCATATGTTGAAAGTGTATAGTAGTATTATCTGTTCTAACTTGAAAACACTAAGTTTCCGGGATATATCTTGCTTTGTTATAGGAAGTGGTGTATAGACTACGTCGTATACTCTCAGCGTTACGTTATTCGTTAGCGTATATCTTCTGTTTTTTATTGCGGATGTCTTCTGCTTTGGCTATAATTAGTTTTTTATTTGTTTGCGTATTTGGCAATTCTACCTTTGACTCCAGAAACCAATGCGAGGGTAGCCTTGTAGAAAGGTTCTGGCCACCCATCAAAAGAGGTTCCGTGAAGTGCTTTTATTACATAACCGGATCCAAATCATGAAGATTTCATTTCCGAAACAAAATTATTTTCAATCTAATTTTTATTATAGTCCTTGTGTAGAAATGTGTTCTATAAAATTTATTTTATCTTTTGAAATCCCAATACTCCATAACTATTGTGATATGCTAACTTATGGGCATAAGTGCGTTGTTACTCCCTCATTTTGAAATCAGCGAACTATGTTTCACTTTTATATACATAAAATAATAATAATAATATTAACCTAATAAATAATAATAATAATAATAATAATAATAATCGTATTAACAGTTTCTGTGCAGTTCAAGAATTTAGATAAATTATTTATGACTTTCATGAAAATATCCCCAAACTTTACAGTAGACCTATACCTAGGGAAAAATTTGGGACTACAGCTCTGGTAAACCTAATAGGCTACCTAAATTTCTGAAAAAACCCATCACTTAGGTTCTCGTTAACACGTTACAACATAGCTTCGAGACTTGTGACTGCCTGTTTTTTTTTCTGGTAAAATAATATGGTAGATTATTTTCCCAAAATTCAAGTAATGTTCTCGAAAGCGTTTTCTGAATGTAACTTATACGAACCAAACCTGAACTTTCCCGTCATCCAGATTGGAAAGGTAGACTATACAACTCTGACCTCTCCAATTACAACAAACACCAGTCAGGAAGAGTTGGAATTTATCTCAGTAATTACACCAGATCTAATAGACGTATTCTCCAGTAGGCTGATCCGTATGGGGTAATATCTGCCGGGCTATGTGAGTGTGTGTGATAGCAATTATCGCCTCAGATTCGCAAACGAGATGATTGTGGGAAAGTATAGCCGTGGGTTCAAGTGACTGGCAGCAAAGTATTGGTTTTCACATGTAAGCGGTGATTATGGAGCCGTGGCGTATGGGTGTGCGTGCAGGCCGAGTGATTGCTCAAGACATCGGTTACGCACTGCAGACTTCGCTCCCATTGCAAGTGTTGAATAACGACCTAGCCTGTTAAATAAAAATCGCAAACAGCTTTCACAACCAAAGCTGATATTCCCAAAGAGATAATGTCTGCAAGCTTTCTTGCAAGTGATTATTATAAGTCTTAATCAATAGACACTACAGATTTAAAAATAGGCTGCATAAAGAGCACTAAAATTCATAAAATTGGCAGCAAAATTGGTAGCAAAAGAGGCTCTAACAGGTGAAATAGGCATTAAAAAGTAATCAAACATCCATTTAAGACAGTTTAATTGGATGTAATAAACAGGCATTATACAGCAGACATTCTTTTCTTCGACCATACTATAATAAGATTGTTACATACCTCGATACTCTCGATACTTGCATGGTATCGGCATCGAACGATACTTCAGAAAACTCGCTCGATACTTTTTCGATACTTTTCTGCAATTAAGTGAGAATGCTGGTATTTTTTTAACAAAAACTTGTAAGTGGACTGTTTAAAAAACTAATTTTAGTTTTAATGTAGAGTTTAAAAATAATTATAGGCTACTGATGATATTAAATTTTGTCTCATTAAATATGCAGACTTAATTAATTTAGTTGGTATTAAGCAGTTCTCTCTAATTTTAATTTTTAATGTACCTATTTATTGAAACTGCTTTTATTGAAGGTATCGAGTACCGAAGTATCGAGTATCGAGGAAAAAGTCATGTATCGGTATCGAGTATCGAGAAAATCTGGTATCGACCCATCCCTAATAATTATCATCGGATACTGTACGATCTTGAAACCTTGAGATGAGCAAATGAAACTGCGTAATAAACAGCTTTTATTTCAATTAAATTCAATTCTGTTCATATTAATATTATACTAAACTGAGTTCATATCGCCTTGTAAACTCCGTTTCAAGAAAACTGCCAAGAACAAGCCTCGACTTGACCACATGCAATTAGCTTCCATCTGTCGCAGAAGACATGAACTATGAGAACTTACTAAAAGCTGATTGCCGTGGTCAGTCGATTTTTTAATGAATCTAAAATATCAGAACTTAAACACTTAATTATGGTAGAATAAAACAGTTGTATGCAACTTGCCTATAGGCCTAATGGTAATTAAGATACTCGTTTTGCTTCTTTTTATAGGTATACTCGTGTCCCAAGAAATACCATTATAACATCGTTGCATAATGTAGGTATACTATTATAAATGCAATATTATCATTGTCAAATTACGTAAATTCTTCGCAAGGCTGTTCGTTGTCATGAACGACGTCATGGTTTAAGTGACAGTAAGCATAACATTTTTACCCTAAGTTCACTGAAATGAAGCAACATCGTTCTTCACCGAGGTTGTTTTCTGGCATGAAAGCTTCACTACATGAGCACTACTGTCTACTCTGTGCCCATATAGGCTAGTGAAGCTTCAGTTCAGAGCTGGCCATGTAAGTAACGTAGGCCTAAGCCCTTATCATATTACTTACTTACTTACTTACTTACTTACTCAATGACAATAGACAATACCTCAGCAAGCTGAAGGAGTATTATCTATTTTATGGAACCCGAAGGTTTATTGCCGCGCTTACCTGAGCCCGCCATTCAACCCTATTCTGTGCTAACTCCAATCCCTTGCAAATCCTTAAATCCATTATAATATTGTCCTCCCACCTATGCCTAGGTCTTTTCCCTTTGGGTCTCCCAGTCAATACTTTTGAGATATGTCTTTCCTCCCCCATGCGTGCAACATGTCCAGCACATTTCATCCTTCGCATTTTAATTACCCTTACTATATCCGGTGAAGAGTACAGGTCCTGAAGTTCGTCGTTATGCATTCTTCTCCAATCCCCATTTTCATCTCTCTTCGGCCCAAATATTTTTCTAAGCACCCTGTTTTCGAACACTCTCAAACTATGTTCTTCCCGATCAGTAAGCGGCCATGTCTCACATCACATGCCTACATCGTATTATGTAACAAAAATGTTATCACTGAGGATGACTACAAGTTGGTCGAGATAAATCTGATTTCCACAGGGCTTTAATATTGACAAGACGGAGTTACTGCATTTTTAATTAAAATATTACCAATGAAAACTGTTGTATTATTTTGTATTGTACATAGACCTATTATAGCAGCGAGTGAGCTAGTACATATGAGATAATGGCTTTCCCTTTATTATCAACACCAGTGCATAAAAATTAGGTTACGCATCTTTGATTTCTTTAGAATCTCTCTTATCTTCATGACAGTGACACTGAACTATCCAGATTCATTGTTGAACAAGCTGGCTGCTTTCTTTTATCTATTTTACTTTGGTAACTTTCTTTTGATATTGAGAGTCACTAAGCTGCTTTTCTTACATTAACTCGTTATACAATTTGCTAACGATGTGCAGATGTTTCAATTTTAACTGATATAATATTGTTATTTTAATAATTGTGTCATTAGGTGAAGTAGGATTGGTGTGCGGTGCAATCCAACATTTGCCTTTGCGACTGGGGAAACCACTAAAACTCATAAAATGATCAAATCACGGGATTTGAACTCGGGACTTACCGAATGCGAGCTGCCACCTCAGCCACCTCGCTCGGTCTATTATGTGCATTAAAACACGGCTAGGCTGTATTATATTTTTTGCTGATATGATTCCATAACCTCAACATGCTCTCACCCTAGCTCCTGCAAAATGCATGATAAAAACTTTGTTGTAGTTCTTTAACGACGGTTGAGTACTGTTACTTAGGCCCATGGCGAGAATTTTGTTTCTCAGGGATTCCTTTTTGTGCCTGTAAATCTACAGATACTGGATTGGCGCAATAAATGCGACTTGGACCCAGATCGAAGCCGCGAATTTGGGAACAGAGTGCCTTATCCAGTGCTCCTCCGAGGCCGGCATTATGAATCTAATCTTCAATCCCTTGCTCCTCGAATTTCCATCCTCAGTTTTTGCATTTATTCCTTTCTTCAAAATTTCTGAGCACCTAGCTTGTATAACCGTAGTCTTGTTGTGTTTCCAAGAGCTTGCTACGCAGTGTGGACAGACAGCTTAATTGGTATTGGCTGCTGTAACCTTTATCAAGAAGAGTTCTCTGCCGCTGTCAGTCAAGCAGTCCGAACTGACCCCCGACCTCAGCACGGGCGTGCATGGGAATCTGGAACAGAACCCGGGACTCGGACAGTAGTCGGCCCTGCAGGTATAACACATGTGTAGCATGTGCACGCGTCAGATGGCGTCTCACACGAACATATTGTGTCGGGTTTTACAAAATTGCTCCTTACAGGTTCTCCCAGAGCTTGTGAATACAATTCCCTTACTGCATGTCTGTACTGTAATAGGTAATTCCCTAATTGTTTATAATTATTCTGCAATTCATGAAATACAAAGAGATGTTTTACAAATGGTTATATAAGGCAAATAGGCCTATATCTCCTTTGAATATTATTCCCCCAGATTAGATTTGATTTAAGGCTTGAATTAAATATAGCTGGCGTATAAATAGGCAGTTCTTGACAGAGTCTGTTGAAACAACATTTGTGGGTTTATTAATTGATGAAGACTTGAACTGGAAAAGCCTTATTAGAAACATGATATATTATCTAAATTAAGTAGCGAATGTTGCTCAATCACAATACCGGGATAAATAAAATTCCGTTGTTACTGTACTTGCTAAAAATGAAGCCTAAATATTTATCATTGTTTTGCTCTGATGTTTTATGAAAAACTAAATAAATTCTATGCTACTTATTAATTTAATTTCTTTACATTACTTATTTTAAAGCACATACGAAGTACTGTGCCGTCAATAATAGTATCTTCGCAGCTCTGGTTATGTTCGCCATTCTTGATGACGTTGGTATTTCTCCCTATCTTCCTTTCTGACTCCTAGCAAGTAAAGGCCTACTAGAGTAATTTTAAGTTATAGAATTGGTTTGGTAGAAAATACATTTTTCACACGGTGCATACCAGATATAGGCCTACGCAAAAAGAATTAGGCTAAAGAACATGGGTTAAACAGAATTTTATTAAATTGAAAATTAATTAAGCAATTCATTTTTATTTAAATAAAATTTATTATGTTTAGGTCTATAATATTGTGGAATTTCCATAATCTTCACAAAAACTGATACTGAGTTATGAGAATATTACAGGATAAAAATTCCTCCAGCGCCGAAGCTCCGGCGCGAATAGCCAAAGGTCCTGGGTTCAAGTCCCAGTGTCGGAGGAATTTTTCTCCTATAATATTCTCAACCAATGTCCAACAGAGACAATAGTCTGTTGTTCATGAATGCTTGTTAATGTAATATAATGAAACTGTATGCGAGATATTTGTTACTTAATTCCTAGACATAATATTATTCCAATACTACTAGTTCCTTGGCCCTATAACCTTTCTGAAACTTAAATACCTCAACATTCAAAATTTTGAAATAATATCAAAATAATTATACATTTAATACGTCGTTAACCAAATGAACTAAATTGAAAATATAAAAATGTAGATTTTTGGGAAATACACATTTCTTTAGTGAAAGAAATATACACCAGAAAGGAAGTGTTAAAAAGAACCTTTCTGATAACAGTTGCAGGGATTTATATTCTTTCGGAAATATATACAAAACCATTACAGTGCAGGAAATACAATAAATAAAGAACTAAACTTTTTTTTTCTTCAAAAAACAGTATTCGCTAGAGTAGCATTACATGGCCGACATGAAACTACCCGCTGTGTTGCACGCGCCCCGCACACTTATCTTGAGACAGTTGGCGAGCGAGCCCACTCAAGCGGAACCCTCACACTTGTTGCCACCGACGTCTTTTGACGTCATGTCTTGAAGGGGCGTCCCTAGTGTAAGCACCCGGGTTCTAGTCCTGCGCAGTAGATCGGGTGACTGGGCGGAAATGAAGGACTCCCTACAGGGCTTCCACTTCCGGTTCCCCTAACTCATCGATATTTACCGATTACTCTTGTCATCTTAGATTATATCGGTTCAGATCATAAAGAGACAGGAGCTTCCTGATAGGAGCCACGCCTCATTTCCTCTCTTCAAGTAAACATTTTGGTTTGGTGCCTTGCTGCGAAACTAACTCCATGAATATTAGGATCCGTCGTGTTTCGGATTCTAGCCTCAGCGCCATGTATTGCCGTGCGTCTGCACAAGTAGAATAGAATAGAATAGAATTTATTAACACATGCTTTTACATACATAGTTATCTACATCCACTTTAAACATCTCTAAAAGTCTAGCGCTACCCATTAAGAATCCCTTCATACTATACCCCCTGGGTTTAGTGTATGAATGGGGATTCTGGTTAACTTACCACACCTTTCTTGATTATTTTACTCTTGACCTATTTCCTTATTTTTCTCATCCACTTCTCTCTCATTTTTCCTAAATACTCCCCAATTTTCTTTGTCTTTTCTTCTCCTCTGAATTTCAACATCTTGATGGTTATTATCTCATTATGAAGTTTATCCCACTTTGTCTCCCAGATTTCTTCCCTGCACCGTCTTACCCCTTCACATTCCGTTAAGTAGTGTGATATTCCTTCCTCTTTATTACATAGTACACAACCTTTCTCTCTGTCCTTCCTTAACCCTTTCAGATATATCACCCCTGTTCTCATCCATGCATATCCCTCTCTTCCTTGCTTATCACAACAATCGACATATTTCTCCCTTCCCCACTCTGTTTTAATTACTCTGTATAATCTTAAGGAACTTTGTCTGCACAAGTATGAAGGCTGGAGGTTTGATATGTGATATGACAAGAAAAGCAAGTATTCGCTTTCACCTTGAAATTCTATGTACAGTTACCAGTTGAAGTCGTGTGAAAGGGCCCAGGTTCTGACTCCTGGTCGGGACAAGTTACCTAGTTGGGGGTTTTTCGAGTTTTTTCCTCACCTAGGAGACAAATGTCAAGTAACTTTAGGCCCTGTGGTCCCCGGATATCATCTGATCGTCATTATCAACTTCATCCGATCCTCGCCTTGTTCAGAGTGAATGTTGTATCTCGTCCTATGTGTTCGTGTTGTCTCGGAAGTGGCCCCGGTATTGGGCTGATCACTCATCCTGGGAGGCCCTCCATGTCTTTGTCTGGTCAGAAAAGCACGTATGTGATCCATAGATAATCCCTCTACTGACAGGTCGCGGTCCAGTAAGGCCCGGGCGGCGTGGGTAGCTTAATTGTCCCTAGATGGGAGATGTAAAACTAAGGTAAAGAAAGAAACGTCGTGTGAATCAAAAATCATTTTTAAATAAAGCTGTATGCATAATATCTTTAATATCTTTCGAAAAAGAAAATGTGTCCCAAACTAATTTTTCATTTAGGCGAGACAAATTCTGCAATATCCTCATTGAGTTTGGAATACCAAAGAAGTTAGACTGATCAAAATGTGTCTAAATGAAACCTAATAACAGAGTCAGGGTAGGAAAATCTATTTCAGATAGGTTTGCCATTAAAAACGGCTTGAAGCAAGGAGATGCATGATCGCTTTTACTTCTTAATTTCGCTTTGGAATATGCCATTAGAGAAGTTAGGGAAAACAAGGTAGGCCTAGAATAAATGGCAGTCACCCGATTTTAGCTTATGCAGTTGACGTTTGTCTGCTGGGCGTTGACGTAAACACAATCGAGAGAAATGCAAGAATGTTGTATTGGAAACTAATACAGAAAAAAACTAAATATATGAGCAAAATATCGAAATAATGCGCTACAAAATATTAGAATAGCCGGTAATTCATTTGAACAATTGGAGAAATTCAAATATCTGGGAACAGTAATTACAGATACAGTACAGATAATGTTGAGGTAGAAGTTAAGTGTAGACTCAAATAAGGAAATGCCTGTTTTTATGCAGTTCAGAAACTCTTATCTTCTCGTCATCTATCCAGAAATCTAAAAATAAAACTGTATAAGATAATTATCCTGCCGGTTGTACTATATAATATGGATGCGTGACATAGTCGCTTACTCTTCGGAAAGAACATAATCTGAGTGTTCGAAAACAGGGTGCTTAGGAAAATATATACATGGCTCATCCTCGCTATTTCATCATGTATTGTGTTAGTTGGAATATAATATCAGACGGAATTTGCTGACGTCATAAAACACACCAACAATTGAAAATAGCTGGTTTACACACAGAACCTGAACTCCAGATATGGTCTCGATGTTCAAAGGAGTATAAATAAAGCTTAATAACAATATCAGCACACGCGAAGCAAGCAGTAAATACCAAGTTTGGAATTACTTTTACCACTGTATTATTTTGTTATTTATAAAGGAAAAAACATTTGATTTTAGTTTACTACTAAACTAGGATCAAGATTGTTTCAAGGATATTTCCAAGACGTAATTACGTTCTGGTAATTTATTCCCAAAATTCCATTTCTTACGTTAGCACTACTGGAATTTAAAAATAATACCCATACCAGTATTATTTTCGCTGTATAGCCAAATAACTGCCATCATCAATCTTCTTTCTTTTATGAGAATTTTAAGGAAGTATACAAAATTCCAGTTTTAAAAATTCAAGATAATTAAATATGACCGAGCGAGGTGGCCGAGATGGTACGTCTTGGACTCGCATTCGGTAGGTTCCAGGTTCAAATCTCGTGGCCTGTCAATTTGACATCAGTTTATTTTCATGGTTTCCCCAGTCGTAAATGCAAATGCCGAAATGAATATTTACATACCATAACATCCTCACCATTTCATCCTGTAACATATCCATTAATATTAACGTAAGTTAAAATTTACTCCACAAAATACACCAACAAGAAACAATTGACAAGCAATAATTTCAATGCCTACCCTACTGTATAGACACAGATCCCGAACTTCTGATATGGCCTCACAGCTAGGGTGAAATAAAAAAAAAAGTAATAATAATAATAATAATAATAATAAAAATAGGTCTATGAGATAAAACTGGAAAGTTTCGTATCTATTATCCTAGGCAATGTTTTAAACTAAATTTCCGTTATCCAAGATAAAGATAAACATTATCTGCGTTGGTGAACGCAGTTTTTTAGTCCTGTTGGTGATATTACTGCTCCGCAAGATATAATTTAGCATATCTACAAGTCGTGTAGTTGATTATATTCAACATTATTGGACACATTTCTAACTAAAATTCTTTTCGATTCTGAAAATAACCAGCCCAAACATGTGAAATAGTATCGTTTTTTTAACGAAGATTTTAATGAATAGTCCCTTAAAGTAAGGATCGTCAGTTTATTTTATAAATCTCTGTTGCAAGTAAATCCTATTTAATGACATGGAATTAACATAAATTTCATTTATTATAACTTAAATACTGCCTGTATCTATATTACTGTGTGATGAGGGCTCACCTTGAGAAGATGAGACTACAGACGTTTTTATTCTGTGTAATGACGGCCATACTTAATGGGCTGTGTCCTTTCCTAGCATCACTATACCCTTCATTTCAAGTTGAGGTGTATCGTCAGCATTCTAATAAAAAGGAAGCTTACATCCCTAATAGGCCTACAAATACAAAGCACATTATGAAACAAACTTTTCCCTGCGGTGCACGAGAATTTAAAATGTAATATTAAATTATCTTTATTTCCCATAATTTGAAGTTCACTTTCTGGGCTACATCAAAGTATTTCAAGGTGTGTAGTTTGTAGGTCTACCTGTGTCAACTATGATAATTAGTAACTTATTGTAGGTATAGGCCTATTCAGAGTATGGGAATGAAAGGCAATCAATAATAATTATATTCGTTATTTTGAAAACCAGTATGAATGAGTTGAAAATTATCTTCTGTGGGACATATGGTGCAAATTTGAAAACGATTGTTCACACAGGAAGTAAGTTGTCTCAGGCTAAAGGGATGTTGGGAGTGAGGGAATGACAGATATTAGTTGGAGAAATAAGATGATTGAATTATATTTTCTTCAGCTTCAGTTGTGAAAGCAGTGGGATGCCCCTCGCGAGTTATATTAGAACCCCCAACAGATAAGAGCTGCTGTTCACTTCACATATGAATATGACTTGGAATTGAATGGGACGTGATCCTGTGGCGTTATTTGTGTTCCAGTGCTGGTTATTAAAATGCCATTTCAATGACATGCACACGTAAGAGCGGATCAAGTACAGGCTCTTGTGCCACTGCGTCACGGCGTTGTGGGTTTTTGTGACAGGACTAATGCGACTTTAATTCACTTTGCGGCCACCCAACCTCTTGTTAATAAAAAGGATTTCATGCTCTTTGCTGCCGACCCTCAAATTGATTTCAGCGACAGTTATCCGAGTAATTGCTATTCATGGACGACACAGACTACTTAGTCTGCTGTTCATCTCCGTCTTATGCAAGAACTTCAAACCTTACTGTCCAACCAACATTGACATGTACGCTCACTCTCCCTTTTCTAATTAACTTCGAGTCACATGTGATGCTGTCCGAAATATTGCATAATTTATGTAACTTCATGAAATTTAGCACATTTAAGAGGATATTCCGAATTCAGGAACCACTACTCGTTAGTCACTGTGTCGTGCCGAGCAGCGATAAATAAATCTGAAACGATTATTTGAGTAATGAAATTTCGCTATTATTATTCTCAATTGAGTAGTGAAGAAGTCGCGTTTCTGCCGCATGACAAAACAGATGACTCTAAGGACATATTAATTCAGCTATATCAAAACGCACTGAAGGAAATATTAGGTATGCCGGGACCATTCAACAGATCTGCAATTGATCTTCAGTTGAAGACCTATGACTACTAGAACCGATTTTATTCGTCACCTTTCCACTGAAACCAGAAGTGTATTTTATTAGTATCAGGGTTATTTTATCGTACTAAATTTATTTCTTTACCGGCGTTTCATTTAGCCTATAATTTGCCGCGTTGTGTAATCCTGATATTATTCTGCAATCTGTGGTATAAAGTGTTCTGGTTGTTATTCAAAGTAGGCGATATTATACAAATCATAGTAATCGGAACGACACGGCCGAGGCGACGCTCCTGAAAAAAATCTATTGTTAAACAACAAAACAGTTAATATATACCGGTACTTTAATTTAGTTAGTAGCATAAGCTTTTCAAAGAACTATTTGTAACTTAAGATCTTCATTAAATGAATTAAAGCATTAAATAATTAGACAACAGCCTGGTAATTATCTTTCTTGTAATATCGTATAAAGTATAAAAACTTAAAGTTGTGTTTTTTTAACATCTATAAATATTTACACTAGATTAAAACATTTTATTATAGGCTAATTGCGAGACACTCAGCAGAGGAAAGCTGCCTTATGGAAATTTTACATATTATTACTAAGATCGGTTAAATATTTAGTATCTTTTGAATTTATGATAAGTATAGAATATAGTCGATTATGTTTCAGAAAATTTTCGAAGGAATGTAAAGACAATTAGAGATTAAATTTATGCAAAGAGAACATAACAGTAAAGTAGCGCTCTAGCCCGCTAGCTATGAAACTTACCACTGTTTCAATGGTAACTTACTCATGTAAAATAATTTCCACCATGCCTGGAAAATAAGCTTCTGATTAAAGAAAATAAAATAACAAAGAATTCTCAGATTTGAATTTCTGGAAGACCGCGGGGGAAACTTTTACATGCCAATTTATTATTAATCTATTGTACTGTAACAACTTACTAAAACATAAATTTATATGCAGATGATACTTAACTTAAAATGAGGTTATACTAATATATTAGGAACAACGGTTTGCGTTATTATATAGAAATGAAAGTAATAATAAATTGACATGTGACGGTCTGTTGTTAATTTCCATATTGTGAACTGCGAGTTCATCAGTGGGTCCCGAGGCAGCTGGTCAGGATGGGCCTGGTAATGTATGCAGGACCCGGCAAATGAGCTGCTATTTTCTTGATTTACATTGTATTACGCACAACAATTTAATTTGAACTGCCTGGCGGCAGACAGATATGAGACTTAGGGGAGGTCTAACCCTAATGTAATGAGTGTGTGGCAAAAATTATACATCACCCCGCAACCCTTCTGGTGATGCGGACCACCAGGGCGCCCATATCTCACCGAGATGGCCTCATTTACACTCCGCAGGGGGAGCCATATCTGTAATATACAGGTGTATTCTGAATGCCCCGCTTCTGTTCTAAGCTGTCTCTTTCCTCTGTATTGCGCTGGCCATATTAGGATGACTTCGCCCTTCACCATATTTTTTTTCTAGTAAATAGTACCACAGTCCTGTTCTCTAATCCGAAAATCTGCACTGGTTATGCACAGTATCCACTACTAGTTCTATTCTTTGAGATTTCTGAAGTAACAAAACATAATCACCTCTTACTCACTCAACTTCCCCAGGTCATTCAGTATTGATTGTCAGCTCCAAAAAAGGATCAACTTATTTATATTTGAAAGCTAGAGAGTGGCAAGTGTTTCCTGGAACTAAGGACGTTAAGATCTGTCTGGATTCATATTGGCTGATTTAAAAGTGTAAGGGGATGAGTACGACGGGATGAAGGTACATACTGTAGCAATTTTTGAAGGGTAAAAAAAAAGGTATTTTTAACATGGCCATAGCATGCCGAATACGGTAAAAATTTGCGTATCCTTGATTTTTTCTTAAAATTTTAAAATAATTATTCATTCAGGTTACAATGACAACATTTCTGTGATCTTTAGCTTTTCAGTCTAGCCTACCTGTCTATCTGTCACGGTCACAATAACGCCCAACTATCTTCTCGTAAGTCAACGATCTCGCACATCTCAATTTGTACACTCCCGTGAAGGTTTCTGGTTCCAGTTTATCAGAATTGTAGTTTATGACTGGGTTTCATAAGAAGAATGGAATACGTAAATGGAAATGTCTTGATTAATAATTATTTCACCGTAAATTTATACATCTTAAAAGTTACCCTCAAATACGAATATTACACTACTACATTATTAGTATAACACTGTAAACATTATGCTTAATCTTTGTACATTTTCGATGTAATGAACATACGAAAGATACTAATACAATTTCAACCTATTAATATAATTAGACCCTACATAGTTTACTTTCAAATCATGTTACTTGTTCGTTCTAATGTTTCAATCAGCATCAGCATTTTAAAGGCTTTACAAATGTACAGTATAATACATATATATAGCATATAAAAATGTGTGCATAATGTACTAATATTATTTAATAATGGATCATTTTAATTTCGTTACGAGAAAGAATCCATACAATTGTATTGGATTATTAACTACTTAAACTGGTATAGCTTCCTTCCACATAGCATCGATGGCATATGTACGAAGAACAGACTGTTCTGCTAACCAATAAACGATGGTCATTAGTTGATACATTTTCTCATAATTAAAATATCTGAATGTGTTGGAATGGAAATTTGAATGCTGGAGTAGAACACGAACTGTCAATGAGTAAACGAGAAGTGTAAGTAGTATATACTGCAGTATTTCTCGAAAATTGAATATAGCACACTCTAAATCCTGAGGAGTTCACGATTTTCCATACATAAAATATTTTCAAGTCCACTGGCCGTTCCAGCAATCTAGTCACAGTTTAATGTGGTGTACTGCTCAGGCGCCAACCAGAGAAATCAACCGTTCTACATGGTCACCACTAATTTACATTAAATATAACGGGCATTTACAGTACTAACTCAAATACAGAACTTATAAACGTTAGCATTAAACGAAAGCACCATAAAACCCTACAATATGATAAATGAAATCATCTCAAAATCACCGGTGTAATCTATGTTTGAAATTGGACCAAGATAATACTGTAAAGTTGTCAGGAATGTAATTGATTAAAGTTCATTCAAATGAGAAACTTGGTTGTGGCACTTGTAGCAACCGGGTAAAGTTTATGGTGTATTAACAATTCAAGTATGTATAAATAAATAAATAAATACTAATCTATTGTCATAATTTTCGAAACCTGATTCTTGCTCATCTAATAAATATTAATTTCTCCAAAGGAAAATTTTATAGTTTACCTAAGCAGTTTGAAAGGCATGTAAGGTATTGGGAAATATTTTACATAGGCCAAGACAAGCAGATAATTCTAGATAAGTTATAAATTCTTAAGACAAGACAGTTGAGAGTCAAACACAACACTGAGTAATTTAGCGGACAGGTTAAAACCAAAGATAATTTTGTTTCATGAACACATAATTTATTATCTTTGCAATTCCAGAAATAGTCACTCCCAGACAGACATTCCTAATACCGATTGTTATTTTCTACCGAACGAGGTGGCCCAGGATATTTCGAAGAGGATTAGCATTCGCGAATTCCCTTGGTTGGTCAATCTGTGTGTGAGTTTCCGGAATTTCCCCATCCAGAGAAGCGAATGCCGAATTATAATTTACCTAGCCTTCCCTTGTCTGTGGTATAGAATGGATATGTGTAATGAATGAAAACAGATTCAAATGACAGGGCTGAGACCAATATGCTACTAAATAAACTGCAATTAGTAGCGTTCCGGTAGTGTATATCGTGATAAAATAGAAGACAGTGTCGGCGTGAGAGCGGAACTCAAGTTGCTGGTAGCGCACAGCCACAAGGTCACGAGAGATGAGAATAAAAACTCATCATTTATAGCGACATATGGAGGCCAGACATCCTAACTACCCTCGGCACCATCCACAGGGAAGGGAAGTAAGTGCGTGTGTCCCCGTTTAAAACAAAGCACAATGCGCACGCGCCTTACTAATTGCAAGCACAATGGCAAACAAGTGTGTGTGTGTGGGGGGGGGGGGGGGGAGACACTCCCCTCTGCAATGCGGATCTCGACTCTCGAATGCAGAGTTTGGCACGCATGGGTTGTGATATGTAATGTAAAATGTTACATATCATATACCTGACAGGTGGTGCTTCTAACAGCTCAGGTGATGGAATCCGCACCGCGCAGGCGCCGTCATCAATCCTCGATAATGACTTTATTATCGTCCCTAAGCAAACAATCGCCGAGCCCACCAATTTGCGGCTATAAATCTCGATATAACGGTTACTCAATAGCTTCTCATATTGCACTGTATCGAATCACGCATAATTACAGGGTATCAGTGTTCCCAGAAACACCATCACGATTCAACCACTTTACTGACATATTCCATATTTTGCACGTTAAGAGTGTAGAATAGTGGGAAGCCAGCGAGAAGTATAATAGTCTACTGTATGGAGCAGAATCATGGGCTTTATGTAGAAGACAAGAAGGAAAATTAATAGCTACAGACATGGATTATTTATTGTAAACGATCGACCAAGAAATCAAGGATACAAAACATAGAAATGAAAGAGAAGATGAAAATAGAGGGCGTGATAGAAAACGTTAATACACGTATAAGGATGTAAGGAAGATGAACGATGGAAGATACCCCCCAAAAAAGTGATACGATGGGAACCAGCGGGAAGAAACAGGAAAAGATCAAGCAAAAATTGAATGAACGGAATAAAAAAAAAAAAGTATATGGAACTGAAAGAACAACAAGAAGATATTTTAGATTGGAATTATGGAGAGAAAAATATTTAAAAAAATAATATTTAATTGTATGTAAATGTATTTAGACGTGTTTGGTGTATATTTTGGTTATGGAATCTAAAGCATTGTAGAAAATCTTATAAAAATAGGAAATAAGCTTTATGAAAAGTACATTTTGAAGTTAGATATGCTATTACAGAAATACCTCTGAAAACACACTATATGCTTATCGTTATGTTGTACTCAGTACGGCCAGATAATGCTTCTTTTGTCGTTGCTTTTAAATGGGCACTCCCATTTACAAATTAAATGTTTAAAATGTTTAAGGAAAATCTACTGATAATATAATTTTGATGTCTCCAATGGCCTATTGCTAAAAATAAAGTGTCGATTTGGAATCATCGTCTATTTTTAATTACTCTGCCGTCCGTCTTAATAAGCGATTTTCAGATATTCGGTCGGCAAAACCCATTAATGAATAGTTAATGCTCCTTTTAATGTTAATAATGAGGAAAAGGATGTGATTTTGGTTTCAAAACGAATGCGCAATATTCTTTTTCTACCCGTACTGTAGGTAATATAAGTAGAGGAAGTATTACGTTCAACCCTGGAATTCCATGTCAAATTTTCAGACATAGCCGGCTACACGTTTTGATGTCTCCTGAATTCAATTTTCTCAAACATATTGTGTATGTGCACAACTTCGCTCGAAAACAAATAATAATAATATATATGTTATAGTGAATATAATATAAATTTCAGTAGACACACCATCCCTAATGATGGTACACTTTCAATAGCCCCTTTAGTGACATTGTATTGTTGATCCTAGGTTTTGGTAAACAATACACACTCACTGGGGATAGTGCACCATCGCTAGTGATTTTTATTCCTTCACAATTCCTAGGTAAACCTTATGTAACATTTAAGTTTTCTAAACAGCAGCATTTTTTTGTTTATTAGGTTGAATGATAATGAACACAAAGCACTGATATGAACCTTATGAAACATATAAATGCAAACACAGCTTCATTGTTGAATGCTAACATTCTGCTATTGTACACATTCACTGATCAGGGCCAGTGATGGTACACCTTCCCGAATGAATGTGTTATTCACTTAATGGCAAGCTTTCACTGGTGCCTGTAGTGATGGTATACGTTCACTAGGGAAGGTATATCTTTCCTAACCAACCACTTTTCACTTTAACAGAATGCAAACTAAATTTTATATTTGGGTTACGTCTTTTTCGGGATTGTGAAACAAAGCACGGTGGCGAAATTTTCATACTGCTATCACCATTACATGAAGAAAATTTTATTTGTTTGCGATTTCCCCGAAAACAGCTCGAACAATTTTTTTAACACTTTGTACAAAAACTGCATATACTGCGACCCACAGCGCCAGGGCCTTACAGGTCCGCGACCTGTCGGGAGGCTGAATTATGTCCATACATACATACATACTTCTTTGACCAGACAAGGACATGTATTAGTCTCCCTGGATGAGTGATCAGCCCAATGCCGAGACACCTCCGAGACAATACAAACACATAAGTAGTATATGCGTGCTTATGGCGGTGTAGGGGAAATGGGGTGGGGGTAATGACGTCATCAGTGGTGGGGGGTAATGACGTCATCACTTCCCCTCCAAGATGGCGGCACTTCCTGTTCCGGAACAAGATGGCGGTTAGCGCGAAATTCAAAATTTGAAAATGCAAGAGTGTGCTAAGTCGAAATTTTGTATTTAATGCAAAAGTGAGCTAAGTCGAAATTTTGTGGCGGGATATTTGAAAATACAAAATGGCGGCTAGCGCGAAATTCAAAATTTGAAAATGCAAGAGTGTGCTAAGTCGAAATTTTGTATTTAATGCAAAAGTGAGCTAAGTCGAAATTTTGTGGCGGGATAATTGAAAATACAAAATGGCGAGTAGCGCTAAATTCAAAATTCGAAAATGCAAGAGTGTGGTAAGTCAAAATTTTGTATTTAATGCAAGAGCGATCTAAGTCGAAATTTTATTTAAAAAAAAAAAGCATGATATTTGAAAATATAAAAATAGTGGAAGTTTTGAAAATGGCTAGGGCGGGATATATGAATTTTGTATTTTTCAAACTTGGTGGAAATTGGGAGGATGAAATATGTATTTTTAAAGTGAGGAAGGAAGATGGCGACAAAAACAGGGAACAGGACTAAGTTGAAGGTAAAACGTATTACATTATTTTTTCTATGTTTGAGTTATAAAATACATAACTTGCGATGATTGGGAATATCACAATGAACCCTGAAGTCGTAATAGTAGTGGGTAACCGTTATACACTACGCGAGAATGACCATGATTGACTGTACGTGTCAATTCTAGATAGCAATCTGTACTGGAGTTGAAACACTTAAGACAACGCTGACTCACAACTGGCGATAATTATTTTATACATTAAGTTTTTTTCTAATGACCCGAATTATTTCAAATTTAGAATATAAGCCTATTATGATGTTAGAAAGAAATCTTTAAAATTTCGTACATGTAGCTGTCAGGGTTCACATGTTACATAATACTTAATTATTAGTTAGAACATTACCTTTGTTATCGTAATTATCTCTGCAGAATTCGTGTCTTGTGCTATGGATGATTCATAACTGGGACTCTAGTATAGTATTTTAAAAGTTTTTTTCTAACCATGAGAATTAGCTCAAATTTTATATATATTTCTGTTATGATGTAAGTATTAAATCTTTAAAATTTCACAGTTGTAGCTAAAATACTACGATAAATAATGTTTTAAATGTCAGGTTGAATCTGTAACACTTACCGTGATAGCAAATCTATATTTTGCTCAAGACAGAAGCCCACCATCCCTATATTTCTGAATCACAACTAGTGAAAAAATATTGTATATTTTAACTTTTTTTCCAACTGTCCGATTTCCTTCAAATTTTGAACATTCAACTGTTAGAGTATAAGAATTAAACCTTTAAATTTTCAAAGATGTAAGTCTTATACTTAATTGAATAATGTATTAAAATATGTGAAATAAATATCGGATGGCAATGCTAATTACATGACCTCTTATGAAACCAGTTCTCGACAGAATAATCTTTTGGATCTTACTAATGTACACAAAATGCATATGATTTCTGGATAGGAATGTTTTTTTTTCAGGGGTAAATAAATCATCGTTTAACTGTACCTTATTTATTTAAGTTTTCACAAGAAATATTATTATAATACAATAACCCAGTACACACAAAATCATTAACAGCTACCAATATGTAGGCCGTCTAAAAGTAATTCTTACTCGTCATAGGTATCACGGAACAGTTATATCCGGAATAGTGGTTACAGCTCATCATTAGGATGGAAACCTTTATAGACGGAACTAAATAGAAATAGAAATACACAATCAGTCATATCCTGGAAGCATGTTGTAAGTCATAACAGCAACCACCGACATGAATCTTATACACGGAACTGAATGAAAATACACCATGTACAGTTAAAGATCAATCGTTACATCCTGAATAGTTCCGGGTCACCCTCTGTCGACACGGAAGTGATTGAAAATACACATACATACAAACATCCTGCATGCTAATTGTAGATCGTTAATATGACACGTTCCTCTAGCTATAAAAGAGAAACGTTTTTGACATATGATCTCATACGTTATCTATATTTCATGAGTGTATATTTCTCTACGTGTGACTGAAAAGTGATAGTGATTCAACTTCTCCATCCAGAAAACAGTAATCAGAGGTAAGTTCTTTCCAAGTAACATTTGTTTTTATAATCACTGTGCTCATGTTACCCTCAGTAATAATAACCTTTTATTTACTCGTTTCAAAAATTAAAGTATTGTATTTTTTTTAAGCCACCCTTGTAGACTTACAACGTTCTGTACCGAACATCGTACATCACGTACTGTTGTACCGTGAAAGCTACATACAGGAATTAACTTCACTAAATTCTTAAGATTTGGACAATTATAATTTCCTAATTCATAGACCTGCATACTGGGTAAAATATTTTTTAAAAACTCCTGTTTATTTAAACCTTTAACACAAACATATGTAGAACTTTTTAAAATGTGTTTCAAGATATCTTCCAACAAAGTATATTCCAGATAACCACTCGTGTAGTTAATCCCATGGTGAAATCGTTCCAAGTAACTCCTAGTTGTATGATGTGGTATAATTTCCCGTGGGCTTTTAAAAAGGTAATGATATGTTTCTTCAGAGTCTATCTTACATGCTGCAAGCTCCTTCACGAAACATTTTTTGGTTTGGTGTTCTGTGAAGAACTGAAAGTCTACTATAGCACCGTTCCTACGGAAATTAAAAGGAAAAATAATATTAGTCCTCACTAACTAATATCACTCATTCTACATTAAATATCGATAAATTATAAGCTTTACTGTTCTGAAATGTTCCATGATATACCAAGTTTAACTTAACACCCCTTGTTTATTACTGTAACATCATAGATAGAGAAGATCTTTGTATATTTTTTTTTGGGAAGAAACACTATTAAACTTCAATGTCGAGTTTTTTTTTTGTAATATTAGTTCTCACTAACTAATAGCACTCATTCTGCATTAAATATCGATAAATTATAAGCTTTACTGTTCTGAAATGTTCCGTGATATACCAAGTTTAACTTAACACCCCTTGTTTATTACTGTAACATCATAGATAGAGAAGATCTTTGTATATTTTTTTTTGGGAAGAAACACTATTAAACTTCAATGTCGAGTTTTTTTTTTTTTGTAATATTAGTTCTCACTAACTAATAGCACTCATTCTGCATTAAATATCGATAAATTATAAGCTTTACTGTTCTGAAATGTTCCGTGATATACCAAGTTTAACTTAACACCTCCCCTGTTTATTGCTGTAACATCCTCGGTAGAGAAGATCTTTGTATATTTTTTGGGAAGAAACACTGTTAAAACTTCACTGTTAATGTTTTGCTGTATTTTCATCATCACGCTTTGCCCGAATCGTGTTTCCTTCATTTCGCACTCTTGTATAAAATACGGGATATCAACGTCTAGTTGGTTTAATGGCACACACCTGTTCTGGTTACTCGCATTGTTGAATCTCTCTACTATGCTTTGAGCCATCTGTAATTAAAGCAGAAAAAAATACTATGATTAATAATAATAATAATAATAATAATAATTTAGACAGTCTAGAAAGTGTTCGTGTTGTAATTGATTTTTTTTTCCTTCAGAAAAACGAAGTTAGTTGAAATAGGAAAACGAAACGAGAAGTTAATTATATTTAACAGAAAAAATACTATGATTAATAATAATAATAATAATAATAATAATAATAAGTTTAACAGTCTAGAAAGTGTGCGTGATGTAATTGATTATTTCTTCAGAAAACAAAGTTAATTGAAATAGGGCAAATGAGAAGTTAATTATATTTAGCAGAAAAAAAAACACTATGAATAATAATAATAATAATAATAATAATAATTTTAACAGTCTAGAAAGTGTGCGTGATGTAATTGTTTATTTCTTCAGAAAAACGAAGTTAATAGAAATAGGAAAACGAAAACGAGAAGTTAATTATATTTATTTTATAATCAAACGTGGCCTCACTTACCTCTATATATCAGTAGAAGAAGAAGAGTCAATAACGTAGATGCAGACGTTGAATATGTAGTCTTCACTATTCACACAGCTATGAAACAATGATTCAAGACGGAACTGTCCTGTAGTTTATATAGATTGGAATGAGTAACGGTTTCGTCAACCCGGAACTTCGTTCGAAAATAGAATTGTATGCAGGATGTAGTTCAAAAACTGTTACGACCTGCTCTTATACTTTAGTAGTATTTAGAATTATATGACTCAACCGGATCTTATAAGAGTACATCCTTGTTTACAGACCTAGATACAACGACCTTTATGCAGATATCAGATAACGGGTTTTCCTCAACTTGTTACGACCTGCTCCTATACGGAAATCATATTCAGAATTATATGAGTCAACAGGATCTTACGCTAGTACGTCCTTGTCTGAAAATAGATAGATAAATAGTTAATTAGAAACCGGAACCGTATTTCTTAGAACTTGCACAACCTTCATGTTTGAAAATAGAGTTAGGTGGGGGAACCGGATTTCTTACAGGATGTTTACTGACCCCATACGTTTTAGTTTTCAAGCTTGTTCGAACATGATCGGAAGACCCTAAGGGTTTTTCCTTAACTTGTTACGACATGCTCTTATACTTTATTCATATTTAGAAATATGTGACTCAACAGGATCTTGCGTTAGTACGATCTTATTTACGGAACTAAATACGAGGACCTTTAAACGGATATCAGATAATGGGTTTCAAACTTGTTGTGACATGAGCACAGTTACACCTTTTCCTATATAATAAGCTGAATCGGTTGTTTGTTCACAGTTTATCACAGCACCTCTAACCATAAAGAGTAAAGTGTCAGCTGTAGTTGAAAACGCCATAAGGAGTAAGGTGTCAGCTGTAGTTGAAAGAAAACAAACACAGGTGAGTCGATAAAACTTTATTCATTTTTTTTTCATAAGGTTATCGGTCCAACGTTATGGCACAAACGAATTCTACATGTGTCGTAAAACATAACAACTGTTTGTCTAAAATTAAAATAGAAGCTTTTCCCTCATAATCAGTTATATACATTTTAAAAAAACATTGCATTTCACACAATTTTTCTCCTTGTTATAGGTTTATCAACATTCTATTTTTCTCTTGCGTAGTGTTGTATGACAATGTCTGTCCCCTTTATCGATATTTGTTCATCATCATCAGAGTCTGAGAATGAAATGGATACCGTTACATTGTCAGATTCCGAACCTGAAGTGTACACAGTCCCGGACAGTGAACCTAGGACCTACACGGTTCAAGATACACAGACAGGGACTGTTACACTTACGGATTCCGAATCTGGAAACGATGCAGATGTGTACACGATCTCTGATAGCGAACCTGAGATATACACTATTCCAGATACGCAACCAGAGACTGGTACACTTCCTGAATCGTTATCTGGAAACGATGTAGGTAACATTGCTTTACCAGATTCTGACGATGTCGTTGATGTTAACGATGTAGATCTATCTGCACCCAGCACATCAAGTAATACAAGGGGAAGTGTAAGAGATCCACCACCTCCTACATTTCATCTTGTAGAGAGTGCTCGTAAGGAGTACTCTAGGTTTGATGCTGTTGGGTTGCAGATGGTTATCAACCTAACTGAACCATCAGGTGATGTAGGGTCAGATCATTTCGAAAGGTGTTTGAAAGATGCCATCGACTATGCTTTAGCAGAGGCTAATGACTGGGATTTCTTTGGTGTGTCCATCTACAATGAAGTCAATCAGGTGGACAAACCAATAGGTCTAAGTTTTAGGAGAAAAGATCAGTTTAACATTGAGGTACTGAAAAACGTAGTCGGTAGAGTATGTCAATCTAACGCCAATTTCCGTGTTACCGACCGTTTGCGTCTAGTAGTTGACATTGTTCATCTACCTAACGGAAACGGTTATGGTATCAAGACGAAGGGTCGTAAGATTGATGTACTGGCCCATTTGAAGCGCAGTGTTATTCAAATAAAAACATTACTGAACTGTCTGGCATTCGCTGTAGTGATTGCAATCGCTAAGTTGGAGGGAGACCGTGATTTCCGTGCTTACTTTTGGAATAATATGACTGGCAAGAAAATCAAGGCAAAAGTTGCCGAATTTATTAGTAATTCCGGCGTTGATCTCAGTAGAGGAGGGGGACTCCCTGAGCTTGAGGTGATTCAAAATTATCTCAAGGATAAGTATAGGCTAGTGGTTTATAGTGGTTTTAAGCTCGCTAAGATATTATTCGACGGAAACAACGGACAGGACAAGAAAAAGCTGTATCTCTTATACGACCCAGAGACGAGACATTACCACACCATAACCAACCTAAGGGCAGCTATGGCTGTTAGGTACATCTGTGAGGGGTGTAATAAAGGGTTTAATACCGAAGCAGCGAAGCATTCCTGTGATTATGTTTGTTCTCTGTGTAGATCGATACCACCCTGTACTGATAAAGGACTATCCTTAATATGCAATGTATGTGATAGAACTTTTAAAGGTCAGGAGTGTTTCGATAAACACAGAAGCAATCTGATCGAAAAACGTACTGTCTGCATGGCTCTTCAAAAGTGTAAAGAGTGTAAAATGCTTAAAGCACTTGGGAAAAGCCATGAATGCTACAAGTCTTTCTGTCAGTATTGTAAAAAACAGCAATCATCAGGACATCAGTGTTACATGGCCAAGTTGAAGGAGAGGTCATCTTCCTCAACTAAGAACAACACTTTGTTTATTTATTACGACATCGAGTCTAGCCAGGACACCAGACTCGAAGGCAATACGTTTCTTCACGTACCGAACCTATTGTGTGTTGAACAATCTTGTTCTACGTGTGAGTCCTCCAAGGATGATGTGTGTGCTAGATGTGGACCTCGTAAACATTCTTTCTGGGAAGATCCAATCCATGGTTTCATGGAGTATCTAAGAATGAACAGACCTCAGTTCGAGAAGCTCATTGTTATAGCTCATAACGCTAGGTCTTATGATCTACAGTTCATTCTTGACTTTGCTATTAAGGCAGGATGGAAAACCGACTTGGTTATGTCGGGATGCAAGATTCTTTGCATGAAGATTGAACACTTGGTCTTTCTAGACAGTTTAAACTTCATTCCGCTACCTTTGCGAAGTTTCCCGAAAACTTTCGGTCTGGCTGACGTGGCCAAAGGATTTTACCCGCATTATTTCAATACGACCGCTAACCTCAATTACGTTGGTCCACATCCTGGTGTCGAATTTTACGGAGCGGAGACCATGTCTAAGGAAGGTCGTGAGGTCTTTCTAGAATGGTTCGAGACCGTAAAAGACGACGAAGCATACGATAATCGCGCAGAGCTCTTAAAGTATTGCCAAATGGATGTCACAGTCTTGAGAGAAGCCTGCACTCTCTTTAAAAGACTTTTCAAGGAAATAGCTAATTTCGATATCTTTGAAGAATCTATCACTATTGCGAGTGCTTGCAATCGCATCTTCAGAAAACTTTTTCTCAAAGAGAACACCATAGGTCTGGTTCCTCCCTGCGGCTACCGTAAAGCAGACAGGCACTCTAGGAAATCCCTCATGTGGCTTGTCCACGAAGCCAGGGAGAGGAACATATTCATCCGTCATGCGGGTAACGGAAGAGAAGTTCGCCTGCCCGAGCTTCCAAACTGGAAGGTGGACGGTTTCTGTGATGAAACACGAGAAGTTTTCGAATTCCTCGGCTGTTATTATCACGGTTGTCTCTGCAGACCCAACAGAGATGTACCCGTGATGGATTCGTCTTCTGAATCCCTGTCCGTGAGATACGAAAACACCATGGCCAGATTGAAAGCTATCCGAGATTGTGGTTATACTGTTCATGTTATGTGGGAATGCGAGTTTGAAGAGGTGCTCGAGAAATTCCCACAACTGCGCAATGACCCGGTTGTCGGAGACTCTCCTCTGGTCTTGAGAGACTCGGTTTACGGTGGGCGAACTGAAACTATGCGCCTCTACCATAAAGCGGAAGAGCCGCAGAAAATCCTCTATGCAGACGTTATGTCACTATACCCTTACGTCTGCAAATATTTCAAGTTCCCCATAGGGCATCCCACTGTTCATGTAGGGGATCAGTGTTTGGATGTCGCTGCCATGATGAAGAAAGAAGGAGTCATTAGATGTACCGTCCTGCCTCCGCAACAGCTTTACCATCCCGTTCTGCCTTTCAGGTTGGGTGGTAAGCTCTTGTTTCCCCTTTGCCGTTCCTGCGCTGCTACTATGGAGCAAGGGATCTGCACTCATGACGAGGAAGAGAGAGTACTCACAGGTACTTGGATTGTTGATGAGGTGAGACTGGCAGTAGAGAAAGGGTATACTGTTCAGAAAGTTCACGAATTCTTAGAGTATGAGGTTACCACATACTCTAAAAGTTCTCGTCAAGGAGGACTGTTCGCGGACTATATAGACCTGTTCCTTAAAATAAAGACAGAGTCCAGCGGATACCCTAGCAAGGTTAAAACAGATGAGGATAAAAAAGAATATATCGATCTGGTTTATGAGAGAGAAGGCATTAAGTTAGACCCTACCCAGATCGTGAAGAACGCTGGAAAGAGGGCCATTAGCAAGCTTTGTCTCAATTCTTTTTGGGGCAAATTTTGTGAAGATCCTAACAGGACGAAGACGAAGCTTGTTAATGACTCTCTAGAGTTGATTACCCTCCTCACGACTCCAGGTATAGAAGTGAAACGGCTCCTTTTTGCCAGTGATGAAGTCGTGTGGGTTAACTATATCCCCATAGAAGAGGAACAGGTCCCTCTTCCTCACACTAGTGTTGTTCATGGGGCCTATGTAACAACTGGTGGACGTATGACCCTTTATAAATACCTCGATCAGTTGGATCGAAGAGCCCTATATTGCGACACAGACAGTGTGATTTACACACAGACCGACAAAGACAAGTACACCGTTCCCATTTCAGACTTTCTAGGCGACATGACGGACGAGCTGACAGACTATGGACCTGACGCTTACATCTCTGAGTTTGCTAGCGGAGGACCTAAGAACTATGGTTATAAAGTTTCTATCGATGAAAACACCACAAAAACTGTATGTAAGGTCAGAGGTATCACTTTAAACTATACTTTGAAAGTGGTCAACTTTGACACCATTAAGAGTATGGTTTTAGAAGGTGATCACAGTGCAACAGTGACTGTGAGAACCGAAAAGAAAATAAAGAGAAAGGCCGGTCCGAGCATAGTTTCGGAGCCTGAGGATAAAATGTACCGTCTCTGCTTCAGGAAAAGACGCAGACTTAGCGAGGGGTTCGACTCCCACCCTTATGGGTATAAATAAAGACGAGGAGAAAGTACCGTGTCAGTATGGACTCGTCCTCGTCTCTAGAGTGTTTGGCAGTGAAGAAGTTGTTGATCAATAGAACCCTTATTCATCATACTACAGAAGAATTGGCTGAGTTATCCCCGGAATTTTTAGCTTCTTGTGCAGCTCAAAGTATTTATCTAGTGTACGATAAACTCCCTCAAAGTGTGCAACGTAGTGCTATAGTTAAAGAGTGTCTTAGATGTGATAAACATTATCCTGTTCACGACTGCTGGGATGGACCCATGCCTATGATAAAAGATTGTTATGGTTGTCGTAAAGTTTGAACACCCTTTCACTTTAATTGTCTCAGGTCCGAGTTTTTGTGGTAAAACTACTTTCACTATAAAACTGATCAACAACTTGAAACATCTATCTAACGTAAGTAAATACAGCAGAATTTTGTGGTGTTTCGGTGAAACTAATGCCATTCCTCCGTCTAGTAAATTCAATACCCCTGTGACGTATCATAAAGGTCTTCCTAACTTTAAAGAGAAACAAGACTGTAGTAAACCTGTATTAATAATTTTAGACGATTTACTAGACAAAGCTTACTCTAACGAAGTGTCTTCAATATTCACAAAAGGTTGTCATCATCGTAATATTTCTGTAATTTTAATCACTCAGAACCTTTTTCATCAATCTTCACACAGTAGAGATATTTCTCTTAATACAAAGTACATGGTCTTGTTTAGAAACTTGCGGGATAAAAATCAGATTACGTTTCTAGCTAGACAAGTGTACCCTGAAAACTGGAGAGCGTTTTACAAAGCATTTCAAAACGCTACGAAGAAGGCTCATGGCTATATGTTAATAGATTTTTGTCAGAGAACTAACGATTTGATTAGATTCCGAACTAACATCTTTCCATCCGAAGTTACAAAGGTTTACGTGCCTGTAAAGCATGAAACGGATAAAATCTCATTACCATACCTTACAAGTTCTTAAAAAGGCTTCGCCCAAGTTGAGAAGTTTTATTCTAAAGAGCGCTAACAAAGAGTTGATACTTGCTATAATAGAGTGTGCTTTGAACGTTTTGAACGGTCAATGTAAAATTCATTCGTGTTCTAAACGTAAATTGAACAAACATAAAAAATCTTTGAGACATCTTATCGATAGAAAAGTTTCTCTCCCTACGAAAAGGAAAACTTTAGTTCAGAAAGGAGGATTTCTAATTCCTCTCTTGTCTGCTGTATTGTCTGGAATCAGCTCTTTAACGTAATGTTACAGAAAATGATGTTACTCAGCGTAAAAGAGTACAAACGTTTAAAACGTGGTGCTGATGATTCAAACTCATCAGTTTCTAGAGATCCTTACAAAGAGTGGATTAAAATACGTGAAAAACAAGATCCTATCTCAGCAAAGAGACAGAAAAGAATATTAGAAGAACCTAGTAAAAGAGATGTTTCACCAGAGAAATCTTCAACACTCGAGTTACCTCCGGCACCTGAGCCCGTAGATGTAAAACCTAGCGTTATAGGAGATCTTGCTGGTAAATACCTGGCAGCTTATGTAAACTCTCCAAAGATTGTAGATACTGAGTTTGGAATCTATAAGGATAAAGAATCGGGAGACTATATGATAGGTAATTCTAAAATACAAATAGAACACAACACTTTAATTATTAACAATAAGAAGTACAACACAACTGTAGGTCTATGGGAACTTCTTACTAGAAAGAAAGTAGACTTGAAACAAGTAAGTGAGGAAGACCTTGACATGTACAAAGACATTTTAATATCGACCAATGGACATTTACATAATAACGAGCTTAAAACCTCTAGAACCAGTAAGTATAAACTAGTCATTTCTAAATTATTTCCAACGAAAAGGTGGAGTTCTTACAATCAGAGAAGATGAACAGATTACGTGACCTCTATTACAATCCTGGAGAACCTACGGGTTTTTCCACTCTAGGCAAACTTTCACGAGCAAGTACCGTTACAGATAAGAATATAGAGGAATGGTTGATTGCACAAGATGTTTACAGTTTACATAAACCTATAAGGAGAAAGTTTCCAAGAAATCCTTATTCGGTAAACAACATTTACGACATGTTTGAACTTGATCTAGCTGATGTGCAAAACATTTCGAAACATAATGACAACATACGATATTTACTTGTAGCTATTGACGTGTTTTCCAAATACGCCTGGGTTGTACCTCTAAAATCTAAGACAGGTACCGAGGTGAAAAAAGCATTCGAGTCAGTGTTGGAGAAATCGAATAGAAATCCTATAGTAGTGAGAACAGATAAGGGTAAAGAGTTTCTAAACAAAACGTTTCAAGACTTTTTAAAGAAAGAGAACATAGAGTATCGCGTTTCCAACAACCCTGATGTTAAATGTTCGATAGTTGAACGCTTCATTCGCACTTTAAAAACTAAAATGTACAAGTATTTTACTTTCAAGAACAGTTACAAGTATTTAGACGTGTTGGATAGATTTGTGGCAGGATACAACGATTCTGTACATAGCAGTACAGGAATGGCTCCTAGTAAGGTTACCGATAGGGACGTCTTGAAAATATGGAAACGTATGAGAAACAAACAGCTCCGTGTGAAACCTAGACCCGTACGTTTCAATGTAGGGCAGACTGTTAGAATAGGTAAAGAGAAGATGAAATTCGATAAGGGTTTCGAACAAAACTATTCCACGGAAATATTCAGAATCGTTAAAGTAATCAAACATTCACCTCAACCTGTATACGAACTCGAAGATCTTAGGAACACTCCTATTTTGGGTCAGTTTTATAGTTATGAACTCACGCCTGTAACTATAAACAAGGACACTGCTTACAAAATAGATAAAATTCTACGCACACGTACGGTAAGAGGCAGTAAAGAACATCTCGTACGGTGGAGAGGTTATGGTCAGGACTTTGATTCTTGGGTTAAAGATAAAGACTTAGTATGATGGACGAAGATTTTTATATTACTCTACTCAGTGATGCGTCGTACAAAACATTTCCTACCAATACTCTAGCTAGTTTTCAAGTGCAACTAGCACAAGTCCTAAAATTAGAGAGGGATCAGTGGGAGATGGGATTATGTGAAATTAGTTATTCTCAAGGAATTTTATCAGAAACGGAAGGTGCAAAAATCAATCTAACAACATGTACTACAAAGAAAGAACTTGTATTTATATATTGTAATATAATGAAACCGCAACTTGTAGGAGATTCGTATGTGAAACTTCTTAGAATTATTCAATTTCCTCAGTCATACCATGTGTTCCCAATAGTTTACTACCATCCCGTTGAAAGTACAGAATTTCAGGTGATTGGTATAGAGCTGACAACAAAGTTAGGTGCTCTAGCTAAATTAGTAGATAGCACTAAACCTACTGCGCTTGTTTTACATTTTAAAAAGAGAAAACAAACTAGTTTCTGACTCAGTTGCGATGGATCCGCTCACCGCTTACTACGTCAATCAGTCAGGAGGGCGTCTTAACAATCTAGGCCCTTTCTACACCGGCAGCCCTTATGTTCAACAGGGTGGAGGTCTAGGTAGTTTCCTGGGTGGACTGTTTAGAATGATAAAACCTGTTCTCTTTTCGGGCGCCAAGGCATTAGGTCGTGAAAGTCTCTCGGCTGGTGCAAATATCTTATCCGATATAGTATCTAGGAAGAAAGGTGAAAAAGTAAAAGACATTGTCGCAAACAGAGTAAACGAGTCAACTAAGAAACTTGTGAACAAAATGCAGGGTAATGGTAGAAAGAGGAAACGTTCATCGAAAAAGAAGACGAAACCTGAAATAAGAGATATATTTAGTAGTGTAAAGAGAAGAAAGTAGTCAGTCGTGTCGAGATGCTTGCCCTAACAAAGTCAGAGTTCGACGTCTTCGATAAAGCTCCTATTCAGGCAGCCGTGTTGGGGAATGTTACTACGTTATGTAAACCCATTACTCCAGTTGATCAAAATGTTCTCGAAATCATAGTTCCTGCAGATAATGAACACTATATTGATTTAAACGTACATGTCATGGTGAAAGGACAATTCGTTAAAAACGATGGGAAAGAGTTAACCGATACCGATAAGGTTACAGGAGTAAACAATCTACTTCATTCGCTCTTCGAGCAGTGCAGCGTTTCCTTAAATGGAACATCAATCACCTCCTCTGAAGACTTGTATAATTACAGATCGTATTTTGAAACACTCTTTGCATATGGAGAAGATGCCTCAAAAACTCATCTGACTAACTCGTTTTGGTATCTAGATAAAGCTATCGAAGGTTTGACTGATCCTAAAGAACTTGCACTAAACGGAACATTAGGAGCAAACGCTAAAAACACCGGTTGGTTAGAAAGATATGAAAAATCTAAGAAATCTAAGCCAATAGTCATGATTGGTAAACTACATGGCGATATTTTCAATCTAGCGAAACTTCTGTTGCCAGGCGTAAACATGCAGATACGTCTTACGAAATCAAAGAGAGAGTTTTATCTTTTAGGTGAGGACAAAGACTCTAAAGTTTTCTTTAAGTTCCTTGACGTCGGTCTGTATGTGAGGAAAATCAAACCTTCACCTAGTATTCTCTTAGCACACGTTAAAACACTGGAAAAAGGTCATAATGCTCACTATCCCATCACTAGAGTGGATTTGAAAACATTCACCTTTAGTTCGGGATCTAGATCGATTTCTATCGACAATGCTTACATTGGTACTCTACCCAAAAGACTCCTCTTTTCAATGGTGAAAAATTCGGCTTTCTCAGGCTCAGTGGATTCCAATCCCTACGAGTTTCATCATTTTGCTTTGAATTCTTTTGCCATGTATATTAATGGTCAACAGATTCCTTCAGAAGGGTTAAGCATTTCTACAGATCATGAAAAGACTACAACACTAGCTTATGATACTCTTTTCAAAGGTTCAGGGATCCATCACAGCAATAGCGGTATGCAAATCACTCACGACATGTATATAAATGGGTTCTTCATGTTAATGTATGATCTAACTCCTGATGCCTCTGCTTCGCATGGTCATAGAAGTTTACCGAATAACGGTAACATTAGAATAGAAGCAAAATTCGACACAGAGTTAAAACAAGCCGTTACCTGTATTCTCTATTCGGAATACGATAACAGTATTGAAATTACTAAAGATAGAAAAGTAATGACAGATTATTAAAAAAAAGATGAACACCATTCAAATAAACCATGCACTTCGTAATGTTCAGACTTTTGATGGAGTTTATCCTAGCGATTTACTACCCCATAGAGTAACAAAGAAACCTAAATCTTACATCATTAATCTAGACCCTCATTGTTCACCTGGTTCACATTGGGTTGCCGTGTATTTTAAAAATCAAAATTTTGCTTTTTACTTTGATTCATTTGGACTACCACCTCTCATTCCGAGGATAACAAAATTTATTTGTCAAAATTCAATAAACTGGTCATACAACACTCTGAGACTGCAAGGGCTGACAACGTCTGTCTGCGGACAGTATAGTTGCCTGTTCATCTACTACATGGATAGAGGTTATAACATGCAAGAGTTTGTGAATCTCTTCAACACAGCAACAACTCCTGACAGAGAAGTTGTACGCCTCTTCCGTAAATCCTGGGGAACTTTGTGTGGAACGAAAGGAGGTCAGAGATGTCTTCCCGGACATTCACATCGTGAGTCATTATTGTTAACGGTATCTTGTTTTGCTACTAATGCTAGTACCGTTAGATCACGTGATAGTAATACAGTTACTTTTGTCTAATTTCAGAATGATACGAGACGAGGTCGTGGTGTAGCGTCAGAATAGAGCGTACAGTCGTTGAATCATGATGTCTACACCTAATGGAGAGGGGAGCCAAACGTTTGCAAGAAAAGTAAGTATAGATCTGATGGATGCAAAGAAGTTGTCATAACATGCATACACGTATCATGAATAGATTTTCTAAGGTGTTTTTTTTTTGTGTGATTTCAGAATAAATCTTCAAGGCGTGACCCTCGCAGTAAGAGGAATAGGGAAAGCACCCCATCTACGGAGGAGGTGATTGACCTGGAGAAACTTCTAGAGGAAGCGCTAAACACAACCATCGACACTTTTGAGGAGCATGTTCCAGGAATTGGAGAAGGGAGCAAAACTCTTGCAAGAGAAGTAAGTATAGAAGTGATTGATACAAAAAGTTGTCATAAGATGTATACACGTAGCGTGAATAGATTTTCTAAGGTGTTTGTGTTTTTTGTATGGTTTCAGAATAAACCTTCGAGGCGTGACCCTCCTACCAAGAGGTATCGGAAAACCATTCCATCTACGGATGAGGTGATAGACTTGGAGAAACTTCTAGAGGAAGCGCAAAACACCTCCATCGACACTTTTGTAGAGCAAGCTCCAGGAATCATGATGTCTACAGCTAATGGAGAAGGGAGCAAAACTCTTGCAAGAAAAGTACGTATAGAACTGAATGATAGAAACAAGTTGTCATAACATGTATACATGTATCGCGAATAGATTTTCTAATGTGTTTGTGTTTTTTTGTATGATTTCAGAATAAACCTTCGAGGCGAGACCCTCGTACAAAGAGGTACCAGAAATCCAGCCCATCTACGGAGGATGTGATAGACTTGGAGAAACTTCTAGAGGAAGCTCTAAACACGACCAGTGACACGTTTGTAGAGCAAGCAGGAGTGGTTCCTTCTATACTGGCTCGTAGGATTTATTTCCTCAACCGAAAAAAGGACAGATATCTAAGTTTCGGCTTCTACACATCGCTGAACTACAGTGCTTGTGCGGAAATAGGAAACTCATTCGGAGCGTGTGTTGTGTTTTCACCCTACCTATTGAGTTCATTCCTATTACACTTACCAAAACTAATTGAACATATGTGTAACGGTAAACCATACCAGTTTATTGAAGAAAAGTTTAAACTAAGACTGGCTAAGAATTTTAAAGAGTGCTATATTCAGTACGAGAAGACATGTATTGTTTTAAAGTGCAACGACATTAATTTTCTCTCTATACACACTAACATCATCACAAACATTATGTCAAAGTACGCTATAATGCAGAACGACATATCGAAACTTGTAAACAAGCAATCTGTTCCCTCATCTTGGGAAAATTTAGGTTTATACGACTGTGTAACAGACGAGATAAACAATCAAGGTCTGGTCATGTTGTAGAACATTACAGTGCTCATTTAGATAAGATAGAGAGGACAAACATGAAGACTTTTTTTTTTCAGTGTTAATATTAATATGTTTTTTTTATGTACATATTTTGTAAATAAATATCCATGATCTGTTCTTAATGTAACACGTTTGTAATTATTTACAAAAAAAAAACGAGACATTAATATTAATAATAATAATGTGCCGTTTTTTTTTCAATAATAATAGTAGTAGTATCCTTACCTTCAACTTAGTCCTGTTCCCTGTTTTTGTCGCCATCTTCCTTCCTCACTTTAAAAATACATATTTCATCCTCCCAATTTCCACCAAGTTTGAAAAATACAAAATTCATATATCCCGCCCTAGCCATTTTCAAAACTTCCACTATTTTTATATTTTCAAATATCATGCTTTTTTAAAAAATAAAATTTCGACTTAGATCGCTCTTGCATTAAATACAAAATTTTGACTTACCACACTCTTGCATTTTCGAATTTTGAATTTAGCGCTACTCGCCATTTTGTATTTTCAATTATCCCGCCACAAAATTTCGACTTAGCTCACTTTTGCATTAAATACAAAATTTCGACTTAGCACACTCTTGCATTTTCAAATTTTGAATTTCGCGCTAGCCACCATTTTGTATTTTCAAATATCCCGCCACAAAATTTCGACTTAGCTCACTTTTGCATTAAATACAAAATTTCGACTTAGCACACTCTTGCATTTTCAAATTTTGAATTTCGCGCTAGCCGCCATCTTGTTCCGGAACAGGAAGTGCCGCCATCTTGGAGGGGAAGTGATGACGTCATTACCCCCCCACCACTGATGACGTCATTACCCCCACCCCATTTCCCCTACACCGCCATAAGCACGCATATACTACTCACATAGATGGGATACAGCATTCACGCACACATTCTCTCTGGACAAAGCGAGGATAAGATGAAGGTGATAATGACGGCCAGATGATATCCGGGGACCACAAGGGCCTAAAGTTACCCGACATTTGTCTCACAGATGAGAAAAATCCCACATAAGTAACTTGTCCCGACCAGGATTCGAACCCAGGCCCGCTGCGATAGAGGAACGAACCCATCCCCTACTCCACAGCGGTGGAAAAATGCATATATAAAAAGCAAAAGCTTTTATTTGGAATATACATCGTAATAAGAGGAAGTGTTTGTGCGCGATGCCAGCGAAATCTACTGCACGCAGGGATCTGAAATTTTAAACATAGAAGGACTGAAGGGTCGCCGAACGCATCTCGAAGCTGGATTTTTAATTTTCGCTTGCCTTCGCGAGTTATGAGTAAAAAAGTGGCAGAAAATGTTATTTTTAGCCCTTTAGAAGCATCGGTCTTCAGTATTACGCGTACATTTCAATTGCCAAGTCAATTGCAGGAGGCTTTTCTTCTTTTTTGTCATAACTTAAAAATAAGAGCATCGCGATTTTTTCAACATATCGCATGGAATTATCGATTTCGCTTATAAGTGTTAATAAAATATAATGGCTTAGTTATTATGGATTTAATCTTCGAATTAACTATCGTGGCCGAAGCTGCGGGCATCTGCTAATTTTTCAAAAACATTTCCGATAGGATATAATGGTTAAAAAAACATGTGAGTGTTTCACGTCATACTTTTTACTGTCAGCAGGGAATGAAATGATCACATTGTTGTAATTTTCTTTTTTACTCTTCAGATAAAGGAGTGTTTTTTTGTTAATTTGTAAGTGCCCTGGTATGAAATTAATCTTTTCATTTATTTTCCTCAAGAATAGGCTATCATTTCTCAAACAAATTATGAAATCAATTACAGAAAATAATGTATTGCCTATATCAGTAAATTGGATAAACCTGCTACTAATTAATTGTATTAAAGGAACCCTGGAAATGTGAAAAGTTTTGCTTTGAGTTTTTTTAATATATTATTTAATTTCTTCAGGAAGCTTCCTTCATAGAAATGTTTTAGGTGAAGTAAATAAGAACATGATAATGGTGATAATGATAATGAAACTGGCGAATTCTTCAGGAGAGAGACAGCAGCCACAATTAAGCTGCCACTCTGACTCGGTGGCGGGGAAATTTGACAAAATCAATTTGATGTTGCAGCTTGTGAGGTCCGATTACACGCTTCACCCCTTCCTGTCACGTCCAGGTAGCTGGATCTGTGTCTGTTTTCAGTACGGGTGATATCAGAGAACAACTAAATCAGGTCTTAAATATTGTCCAATCTAGTTTTTATACAGACTTGCCGAGATCATTCTGGTAAACAGTCTGCCTTATGTAAACTAAAAAAATACATTTTAGAATTATAAAATAATTTGATTTTTATTGTACTTTTGGGTACATTAGCATGTAGCATTTAACATTTAACTTAGCTATATTAACTTAAAGATAAACGTTTTAAAATCTTAATTGAATTAAAATGATGTTTTATGAATAAGAGCTAGTTTTACCGAGGCAGTAAGGTTGAACTTAAGCAAACGCTTAAGTCGTTTTTCCTCATTTAAAATTCTACATATCTATATAAGAACCTAGAATTTGAAAATCGAAAGTCCCTCATAAGTTAATTTCTAATTACAAAATACAAAACCCGGGCGACGCCGGGCCTTTTAAGATAGTAAGCTACTAAATTAATTAACATTGCTGACTTCATTGGGAATGAAAAATAGTTAACCTAATTAAAATAAGCTAAAATTAGAACATAATAAAAACATACTGACTTGCACAAAAACAAAATTGTGTTTTTAATGAATTCATATTTAAATTGTTTCAATTTCCAAAATAAGTTAGCCAATGTTGCATAAAATGAGTTTTTATCCTAGCAATATTGGACGTATTAATCATTGCATATTGTTACCTTGACGAATCCACTAATGAACTGACGTTTCATAAGATAAAATTGCATCCTGGTGATCGTTGCAAATATATATGATAAACGACCGTCATTAGTCGATATCCGAGATATTGCTAAATGTTATTATTCAATATCGAGTACGTATCATATGAATGGAACAGTCAGACTAATTCAATTAAATTTAGAGAAGAATTGAATAAAAAGGAAAAAATACCAAAATTCATCAGTACGGCCGCAGCTCCAGTTACAGACCTGCATGAGAGGAAGTCACTAGACCTACCCATCGCTATTTTTTCTCCCGAGTAATTACGCTTTTGTATTTTCAATCACAGAAACGCATGCAATTATCCTCTCGCTATAAACTGCCATGTATCACATGTTCAAGGCAAACACTGGAGGTATCATGGCGGAGTCTGTCTGGAGCACACAATAGCGCGCAATGAGGTGTTGTCTGTATAAACAGTAGACTGCAGTGATGAAGACGTTCTGACAAGCGCATTGTAACTCGAGATAAACGCTCGAAAGTCAATCCCGACACCCGAGCCGAGTCACAAAAACTCTTTGGCAAAATTAGACACAAGGCCGGGCCGGGCTCTTAATTTATTTGTACATCGCGTGAGCCGGGCCACCCAGGAGCCTCTGTCTTAATTACAACACAACTTTCCCCACTCATACGGGGATTAACAATATATGTGTCTCCATTCCAAAGCAAACACGAATATCGTTATTGAAAGCTCAAGTTGTTAACTAAGAAAGTCATTTTTTACGTTTTTTAAGAGATAGGCTTACATAAGTGGTACCGGTACATACGTTGGTCCTGAAACCCCCAAAAAAGCTGTAGTTCGGGTTCAGTATTACATTTTTTTTATGTGTTTTGCAAATTAATTACATGCAATGTCAACTGATCTTAAGGCTAAGGAGTAGACATTACAAATATATAGGCGTATATAAGCTCGTTTCATAAACATACTCGTACCTTAATAAATGCCACAATTTTACCAAAGATAAATTGAAACATTTTTAACCTAACTCAATAGTAGTGATGTTTAAATTATTAATGTAGTTATTGTCAATGTTACAAAAGAATTGGTAAAAAATAAATGTAAATTAAATATACAACAAGTCCTTTGAAAATTAGAGATATTGTTCTTTCAGTTTCATTGTAACAAGGGTATGACAAATCTGTAACATAATTGCTAAAAAATTAATTATAGATAAGAAAAGAATCAAAAAGAAAACTCAATGTAATTATAATATTTCATAAGATACAATAATTTTGTTTTTTATATACATCCCAAATTTTGCACATTCGGACTCAAATTCGTTAATGTGGTAATTGAAAATACTAGTATATAGGCGGAAAAGCTTGTATTGATTTGAAGTGCCCTTAAAGGCTTATTGCATAATGCACTATTTGTGCATATTAGCTATTCGTTTTAACATATCTTCCAAATTGTGTATTTCATTGTGTTTTTGATGCATTTCGGTAATTAAACATTTAGAAAACAATTTTCTTGAATAATAATTAAAATTCATATTTTGTCATTTTTTTCACTCTGAGCGGTCACTCAAATCTCACGTCCGTGTTTATGTAACAGTATAATCACGTCCATGGTTAAAAGTTGTCAGTCACTGGATTAAAATCTATAAGTTAAGCTAGATGGTTTAAACCATTCCTATGAAGACGCTATTCAAACAAAAACTAATTTTAAAGAATGATAAAAACAAACTGGGATTAGAACCCTGAACTTCCGGATGTGTATGTGTGACCGTAATATCCGGGCTGTCGTATACGATATAATTAGTTTATCTGAGCATTAAGAAAGCCTTGTGAACAGATTAATTAACTTGTCACGCGACAGGATACAAGTCACGTCAGTTATAAGTTAACGCTTTCCTTCATTAAAGATTTATATTTTGTATTGTATGTTTTCATACAGATAATAACATTTTATTTTGTTTACCGCAGTCATCTCAATACCCACAATACAAGATGAAAGAAATTGAGTCTAGTTTTACTATGGGTTCATGGACCAAAAGATGCGTTATACACATTTTCATAAGATAACTTATACAATATTATAATATTGTGCGCGTAAAGTCTTTTCTTTTTCTTTTACTTCTCGATAATTGAACATTTTATGAAATTACGTATTTGATAGGAAGAGCCCTATTGAATTTGGATCAAATCGGTTGACCTCTCAAAGGCAATTCCATTCACCCGGCTGTTGAGGTTATGTGTTTATAATGTTTACTGGAGATGTTTGCAATTAAATCCAATGTTGCTCAACTATGGGATACGTTTCCCGTAAAATATGATAGGCCTAATACGTATTCCTGAACAGATGTATGTTTAATATTAACTGTATTTCCAGAATAAGTCTTAACGCACCGAGATATTGGTGACATGCGTAAGTCACTGCCCAAAGAGTCTCCGACCCGATAAGAATATATGAATTTTGTGGAAGGTGATCAAGAAAATTCGATAAATATTTGGTTAATCAGATATGTGATTGACCGATTTCAGGCTCATTCTTTTATGTTGTTGGTCCAATTCGAAAGAAAGACACATGAGCTAAATAGTCGAACTTAATCCTTCACATATGCTGATCAAACTTAGGCCTACTCAGGAAACCGTGGCACTGACACTTTTTTTTGTTTGGTTAGGCTTATTTGATTTTATCTAACTTCACATTAATTATTAAATTTATATTATTAAATTTTTACGTATTAGACCGTGTTCGTTATTACTCTACCATTTCACTCAATGAGTTGCAATACAAAGCTTTATGTAATGAAAATATCATTAAAATCTTGTTAAATTTATAAGTGGATATTTCTGAATAAAATGCAATTAAAATATTCAAAAATTATGTAAGCAGATGTGTCATTGTGTTCCTGTTTTAATTAGTCACGTTACACAGTATGGTGATCAGAGGAGCACAAGATAAGATGCTGGAGGACTTGGGATAAAACTTTGGGGGTGGGGGAACCAAGAGTAGAAACAACATCAAATTTCCTTATTGAGGTGTAGCCTATAACAGTGACATCTAGTGGCATGGATTGGAGGTAATCATGACCTTGCAGACTGTAGAGGACTCTCGAATTGGTTTTGCAGTTTTTAAAAATTCAGAGCCCGGACCTGAGCCACTTTGTGTGCACCTTGACCTATATCCTTCGGTCCGAGTAAATTGTGTTGAGTCTAGAGATTGGAGGAGGGGAGGTCATCACTATGCGTTAAGTACAAAGAAACAACGTGAAGCACCTCTACAGTCGTCTTTCGATGTGTTAAAATAATAATAATAACAATAATAAAACTGACGATGATGACAATAGTAATGTTAATAATAGTCTAAATCTACTCAGATGCATGGTTTATAATATCACGTAACCAGAACAAAAATGTTACATTCATCCCTTTTCATCTTCAGCATTTCGAGACTGTGATAATATTAATGATGAGTATGATGATGATGATAACAATAGTAATAATAATAGTTATAATAATAATAATGATAATAATAATAATAATAATAATAATAATAATAATGATAATTTTATATATATATATATATATATATATATACACACACAAAAGAGGGTTGGAAGTTTAATAGTGGCAACACATCTATAAAATCAAGGTGAATTGCAGGAATTTCAAATAGCTTCGTTGGATCTCCAGCATACTTCAGAGCAAATAGGAGCCTTTTATCACTAAGAATGCCTTCACAGATACCAGAAGATACTGAGCTGGCTCTGTCAACCGGTCTAAAATTAATTTTAGATCTCACAGAAAGCCAATTATTAAAAATAATTCAATACCTTAAAATTATTCTTGATTCACAATAATTCCATACCGAAAAGGAGCAAGATGGGTCAAAGCCTGTCACTTGTTCTTCTCTTCCTTACGGCGGAGGTTGTATCATGCGTTATACTCAATCATTCATCATAATGAGTAACATTTTGAACCAATCTTGAAACAGTTAGCAGAGCACAATGGTGGAACATTTCCTATCATCTAGGCATTCCTGATCATAGAAGTTAAATAAAAGTAGTTTGATTTAGGCCTAAACAATCAACGTGATAGTTGAATCCGTCTTAAGACATCAGTTTAGCGATATTTGGAAGTTTCTATTGGCCCTGCTTCTTATGCATAATGAATACGAGTCCTGAAAATACGCATTCGCAGAAGCATTTGGACAAAAATGGTTGTGTTGGTATTTGAGAAATATCTTGAACCCGACCTTAATATCGATCCTTTATTTTCACTAATTTGCAAAATCACGAACACGACATAATTTGACTTCCCAATTGTTGTCTGATTGTTAAAAGAGAAAATTGAAGTTACGCAAGGGTAGAAATGAAAGCATGTACATCCTTGGCAAATAGTGTCAGTGTCTGTGAATCCTAACTATATATTTTTATTTAAAACTTGATTTATTTACCTTGATAGAGATAAGGCCTGAGGTCTTCTGTTCTTCCCTAGCAGGATTCCAAATACTACAGTTACAATACAAAAATTAAAAGAAAAATGCAATAAGGAAAGAAAATAGTACTATAATCGCAATTAGTCTTAATTTCTGGCAGATGATCGTATGAAAGTTAGGCTACGAAAACTTTTGCACAACAGAGAATGTGGTAAGATAAGCAGGCAGGAGTCCACGGACCAGGGTTAAGTAAGAACTGTGAAAACTCGATATGGAGTTTCGGGGTCCAATATTTTCTCTACCTATGGTTTAGGTAGAGGAAGTAAAAATTGATTTTAAAACCACGGTAAAATTACTGGGTCTGTTAAGTACGTTAGCCACAGACTGGAACAAAGTGATTAACATCCCACGTTATATGAGAAACCAGAGCTTCTTGATATCGGGTTTCAGTGGAGACCTGACTCCAGTTTCGTAACGGAGATACACGTGCATGTTTGTCTGGCGAATTGTAATTATTTAGAGATTTGTGGCAGACCACAGTACAAAAGGGTGGACGGTAGACGCCATCTCTTCCTCCACGTAATGAACATACATAGGCCCTATTTGTAATTACCTTACAATGCACTACAATAGCAACATTCACCGATAGCCAGAACTCAAGATCAGGGTAGGGAAAATGTTTCTCTGTATGGGCTAGGTTATGTTATTAAAAGTATCGAATTTGGGCCTGATGTGGAATCAAAATCGTGAACTGCACAATAGTATGCAGAATTAAGTTTAACTGGAAAATATTTGTCCTGTGGCACTCGTGTACGTTCTGGAGAATATTTCACTAAAAAACATAACAATCGTCCTTACGCAAAACTTTAAAACAAATGGTTTACCTGAAGAAAAAAAAATTATAATAGGCTACAGCTGCATCTTTCCTCCTCTAAAAGGTTGAATTTTCTCAGAATCTCAACAGTTTTCATTTCCTTTTTTCAACTCATCTCAAATGATAAATAGGCCTATGATAATTGGTCATTCTTAAGTGAATCATTGTAAGTTTTGGTGGCCTGATAATTCTTTTTAGGACAGAAAAACCTTATTCACAAACTTCTGTACTACATGCAAATGTTCTTCTCAAAGGCATTTATATTCTTGTCATTTGTAATGTTAATTTTTCTGAGTAGTTTAACTGATCTACATAAAATCACCTTATTAAACTTTTTAAAGAAGTTTCATTCTACGAACTTTTGCCTCGTAAATGACCAAAACACATTGTATTTTATTTTAGATTTATTCGCAGCACATGTTAATACAGCTAAACAGCCCTAAAGTCTTAAATAAGACAGAATAATTCAACTCTACTTAATTAGTCTGGTGGGGTGTGTGATACCCAGTGGTTTTCTAGTTTTAACGAGTTGCTGCTGATTTTACATACCTGTACTCATTTATAGGCGGAGAAAGAGCAGTTTTTAAGTAATAAACATAATATAGGTGTTTTTATCATGCTTTCAATTACTGTACATGTTCAATATATGTGGACCTATCTGATTCGAGTGAAAAATCTGTTAAACTAGTATTCTGCTAATCTCAAATTAACCAGTACCGGTACTAATTTGGTTGCAATTATTGCTGGATAAGATTTTCAGTTCAAAATCTCATACCATTCACACAGTGCTGGTTGTTCACTATTGCGCTTAAATGATGGTTTATATAAAAATGACTAATATTGTCGACTTCGGATTAAATTATATTAAGTAAATTTAAAACAAAGTTTTCTATGCAATTTGCTCTATTTTCTATGCTCTGTAACTAAAATGGAATTCCTTCACAATCATTATCTTTGTTACAGCAATAATAAACTATGCATGCGCTAAAATCAATTATACATCAATTACATAGTCATGTAGTTATCAACTGTAGTCTGTAGCGAATAGAGAAGTGCGTTGCGGTATCGAGAAACTCTTACTGCAGATCTCTTTGTTGGCTGCTTGTTACACGCCAAGATGGATGGCTGGGATCTCCATCCCCTAATTGAATTCTGATTATTAATCTGAGCAACCCCTTTCTCTCCGGGTAACGCACGCCGATCCTCATTTTTCTGTGTCCTGGACGAATTTATTTCTCAGACAGTTGCCCATTACATCGGTCACACCTCGAGTGCTTTGTCTGCGAGACATAGGTCCTTATTGCTGTAAGTGAGAGAGCGTGTATGGGACCCCGTATTAATAAGTAACATCATATTGTACAGTCCGAGCCACCGGAAACGCTGCATTGTCAGCATGTCAAATGTCGGCCCTACTTCTTGATTTATACCTAACACTACTTCTACTTGTCTTCCTTTTCTATCTTACAGTTATATTTTCTTTCTTATTATTTTCATTTAATTTTCCTTCTTGTTTTATTCCTTCCTTTATTTCTTCTTTCTTTCCGTTCCCTCTTTTTTTTAAATTTCTTTCTTTACATTTTCCAAAATGTCCTTTTTTTCCCTTATGAATTACCGTACTTAAATCGTTTTCTCTTCCTTAGTCAATATTACCTGTTTTCTCTTTATATTCCAATGATCATCTCTCCTTCTGTCATTCTCTTTTCTTCCATGTATTCTCATGTTTTCACATTCACTCCAACTGTAACGGTCTTCTTCATTATTTTTAATACACACTCATTATCTTGTAATTCATTCGTTATTTATGCACGTTACGACTTTTTCATTGCTTTGCTCTTTCAACGCTAGACATTATTATTACAACTGCTCCCTATTCCAGAAAATTATCCGCGTGGAAATTATGTTAACTAACTTATTATAACATCTTTATAATATGTTGCTGTAGTTCAATAAACAATGCATTCTGCCTCTTTTAATTAAGCGTGGTCTTGGTCTGTTGTAATTTTTATTTAATTAGAGGATCATGACAAAAACATAATTTTTCCATATCCATAAGTTACATCGTAGTTTCATAATTTGAACAACCCAAAAAGAATATCACTTTAAACATGTGGTAGGTATCTTGAACACGATGCCGGCAGCCTAAGAATATATAAATATTAATTTTTGAACTCATAATAACGCATGATTTCAGAAAATAGAACATAAATCATAAGTAAAGCAGTTTTTTAAAATTTACTTTAAAATATAATTTAATCAGAGATCGACAATATTAGTCATTTTTATATAAACCATTTCCTAGCAATAGTGAACAACCTGTACTATAAGTTTTATGAGATTTCGAACTTTAAGAAGTCTTACCCAGCATTTGTAACCAACTTAGTACTAGTATTGGTCAATTTGAAGTTACAAGAATGTCAATTTAACAATTTCTTTAACCAATCAGATTGGTCCACATCTAGTGATATTAAATGTATATTACACAGTAATTGAAAGAATGTCAAAAACACGTCTAATTTCAGTTCAAAGAAGCGATTCAGAGATAACTTTTTGGTTGACTAAAGGGAAACTTTTGTGTACTTTGTCCTCAGAATATATATAACTTCTTTAAAAAATCCACTGTACAAAATTTGTGCAGAGTGCCAAGCCTAATCATCAAAACATGACTTTGTCGAGAATCAAAATTCAGTTTCAGCTTTTACTAAATTTCCATAAAATTAACCTAATTCTTGGAAATTCTACAGAAAATTTATAAAAATACAGTAAAAGCATTCACTTCACCTGGTATTTCATTTCACGTTTTCTTAAAATGAACAGTGTTGCACTAGTTAAATTTGAGTTTTAGCTACCGTATCTAAAAATATGATAAAAACTAAATAAAATTTATCTACGTAGGATATTTTTTAATTCTCCTACTAGATTTGAATTACAATATTATGCGGAAAATAAATTTAAAAAATACTGCTTAAAGACAGGCTAAAGCATAATTATAAAAAATAATGTATGTTATTCTATTTATAATTATTATAAGAGACACTACTTGTTAAAATGGCATCAGAAAAGCCATCAGTTCCTCCTCTCTAAAATGGAGCCTCTCAAAGCATTAATGCATTTTACTCGTATAGAATAAATTCCTTCTAAATTTACCCGTGTACATACAATGTTATTTGCAGACGACAGCATCTTATAATGTTTAGTGACATGGATCCAAATTATACTTCCACACAGGTAGAAGTTAGGCTACAGTGACCTAAGTTACAAAATTGTCTAATTGTGCAAAAGTAACATCAATGCGATTCCATCAAAATAAATTGAACAGTTCATGTATGTTTTATATTGTGATGACGCCTCTTGAGAAGTATAAATAGACTACCAGATATCTGTGAGAAGTCTCTTTTACATTCTGCATTCTTGCTTCAGTAATCTGATTTGAAGTTTTACTAAGTAAACTCCACCGCATTCAGTAAAATAAAGCTTCGTCGATCCCAAAAAAAACATTTTCAGGTTCAGCTCATTTGGCATATCTCGTATCACAATATCACCTCCTCTGCCCGTACATTGGGTGCTATAGACAGAGGTAGTATTGTGTTCGATTCCGAAATTCGAAGTTGAATTTTTAACATAAATACACGTTTTGAGACCCCTTAATCAAAAAATGCAATTTTCAGAAATATGTCTGTGTGTCTGTGAACAGCCTAGCTCCAGAACGGAAAATCGCATGAAAACAAAATTTGTATTTTTGGGTTAAGTAGGCTACCTTCTGACGATGTGACAAGAAGACTGGCAACGACTTTCTGTTATCTTTAATTGCACTTTACATGAAGAACATTTCGTTTTTCGCATTTTTCTCAAAAACGACTCCAACGATTTTGTTTAAATTTTGTACATGAGGTTCTTATACAAAGAGCTAAAACTTTTATTTGAAAATGTTTTCCGAAAAAAAAAATCTACACCACCCAGTGTTTGTAGGAAATAAGTCTTGCCTTGTTAGCAATAAAGGTTTGCATCAGGTTGAAACAACTGAATACGCGCTCTTTGAAATACGGACTCTTATTCTATATCAGGATGTGAAGTCCGAAAGGTGTATTTGTCCATGCTTATGAACCCCCCTACGGGAATTGTGGAAGGAAGTGCAAGGTTCCAGCCCAAGGAAAGCTAACCTAAATTGAAATAATGGACCCGCCCAGAGGATAATTGGGTTTCCCGGGGAGAACAAGTTAAAAAACTGAGTCCAACATCCAGTTTTAGTTTCTCTTTGATATAATTTTGGGATCTGATAGCTTTTTTTGTTCTTTTCTAATTTTCCCTTAACATTACAAAAGTATGATACATTAAAAGTTACAATAAAATCCGCAGATTAGATTCATTTACAAGTTAGTCACATTAATAAAATTTATGTGAGTAAATAAATATTCACACTTTTATGTCAATACAATTCATTAGAGTAAATAAGATTTGATTTGTAATTAAATAAGAATTCAGTTGCTTCGCCTGAAGGGCGTGACATGAAATGGTTAAAAATAAAGTATTATATATACAAGTTTTATTTTACATAGATCAAAACATGTTTTAAAACCCTGAAAAGTAAAATTTCATTAGTGAGAGGTAACAGCCGAAATACTATGTTTGGAGTACCTCTTCGCCCCAAAACATAGGTTCTTCCAAAGGCCAATAAGAGGTAGGCAATTAGTAAATAAATTAATTCATTAAAAACAGTAAGGCTAATCAGAAATGAATAAGTAGAACTTTAAGTTAAAGTATTAAAACGCGGCAAGAATGTTTGGGACGAAGCCACGCCAATGCGCGCAAAAGGGACCCAAGAAACAGACGCTACATAACAGCTTGGCGGGAAATACTATAAAGAACTTATTACAGAGAAAATCTACATAAAGCCAAAAAGAAAGAAAGAAAGAAAGAATTACTAAAACTACCTACAAGACAGACTGAAAGAAAAGAAAAGACAAGGAAATAACTAATACTCAAAAAAGGAAGAATTAAGAACAGCGGGAAAAGCGTCCCCCACGCTATGTGTATTTTTCCATTTTGGAAGGAAACTACGTTAGCCTAAGCGTCACAAACATTTGTGCCAGCGTTGAATCAAACAACAAAGAGATAACTGCATTAATTAAGGCATTCGCGAACAAAGGGACAAAACTAGACCGATTTGTCTGACAAGGCCATAAGCCGAGGACTAACCTCTGTAGACAGCCATATTGGAAGAGGCAAGTTGCCGGAAGTCACGTGATCACAAAGCCCGGGAACGGCACTTTACTAAACTACCGCCAGATAGCGCCAAAGCAATGACAACAGTTGAAGCCAAGGAAACTGCCACCTATTGCCGCGAGTCGGCGCCACCACAGCGTAAACAAACAAAATGGCCGACAGTAAGTAAAAACAATTGAGACGGCGATTTTTGCCGGCTCTAATCACCCCCCTCTTTTCTTAAAACTTCCAGTTTTAAGCAGAGAGAACTACCTTTTTGTTGCCTGCTTTCAGAGAATTTACAAAATTAAAGTTTATATACCTTCTGGTGGGAGAACTTGTGATCTGACATGCTAGAGGGTGATTTAGACTGTTGACTGAGAATCTTCTTTATAGTTGCAGAAGCTTATTAGCGTTGTCACTAACACTTTGCAAGGCTACCCAGTTTTATCATTACCATCAAAAAATTTTGCACTAGTCTTGTCCGGGGAGTCACTTTAGGGAGATGTTCCACCAGAGGGTGCGCCTTGTTGGATGCCTCGTCAACACAACGGCGTCTGGTCCTAATTGGAAAACGGAGGCATTTCCAACACAACGGGAGGAACTAGCACTTTGGCTCAACACTCTGGCTACTTCATGCGGGGGTCTAAAGGAAAGAGCCATACCTTGTACTGCCCGGTATTGCGTCTGGTCCCACCGGGCTCAGTAGGATGCACTTACACTAGACCGTCCCATGTAGCCACACTTACAGGAACCCTTCACTACCCTCATATCGAAACATGCCTCAATATTTTTCCTGGGTCATCTAGATGCTGTAAGAAGTCCACGCTCCAAAAATTAGCTGCTGGTTTCAACTCCAAGTACCCTAAATCGAACCTGGAAAATGTCGGGTTGAAGCAGTGTAGTGGGAGAAGTTGGACAACCCTTATCTGCAGTTCCAAGTTCCGGATGCGCGGAGACAATTGACGGTCGAAAACAAAACAGAAGTGACTGGTGTTGATACAGTTCATTCTGCACCATAAATAAATAATCGCGTAATTATCACATTCTTCTTAACATGTTTTCACATTTGTCTGTAGACAAAATTCGATCGCTGAGTTGTATATTTGATTGCAACTAGACAGACAACAGAAGGTAGGTTAAAAGCTTGATCCTTTCATTTGCGAATCCAAGCCCATGTAAACAAATGCATGTGAATTGAGCCGCAGCACACATCATGCTTCAAGACAATACAGTGCGGTACTACATTCGATTTTTATATAATTAAAAACTCATAATATGGGACGAAAATTATTAAGATAACAATATTAACTTATTACAAATGTTTCAGTATATTGCGAAACATGGCATTCGTAACATAATCCTTCAGTTTGCAAGTTTGTTGTGAATAATTAGGTGAAAGCACGTGAAAGTTCGAAGGCTTGTTCCGATATGTTTCTGATTTGAGAAATTTCGCCACTGCCGGAGAACTCCGCTTAATGTACGTAGGCCTAATTATTTCACAGTAATAATCTGTATATATTCTGTACATACCATTATTCATTTAACACTCAATTTCAGCTTGAACAACGAAATAAGTAAATAAACATGTCTTTGTTTTTAACGCATATGACAGATGAAAGTAGCCCTCGTGGATATTAATTATTATGGAAGGAAACACGGCCTACTAGAAATATTTCGTTGCCCGCGGGAAGGAGTTGACGAATCAAATACAGATAAGGGCGGAATGATACCAGTGCAATGTTTATATTCTCAAAATGAATGGATGACGTAATACTCCCGCCAGTCAGGGATGTCCAGTCCCATCTCTAGATTACCATGTTATTTTCCCTATATGTTCCGAGATATTTGCAGAGCATTTTAGGGTACTTGGAGTTGAAACCAGCAGCTAATTTTTGGAGCGTGGACTTCTTACAGCATCTAGATGACCCAGGAAAAATATTGAGGCATGTTTCGATATGAGGGTAGTGAAGGGTTCCTGTTAGAGCGAGAACACAGTGCTGATATGGTGAAACTTAGGCGGCAGCAAGGCGAGACATCTCTGGATGTTGTTTTCACGTGAGTAGCCTGCGCTCAACCATGTTCACAGTAGTGTGCAATTTATAGGGTAGACTTTTCTCTGCTGTCGCTCACCATCCCGCCATCTTGAAGAGCATGCCAGCGTGGATCCCAACCAGATTTACACATACATATAACTGAAACATGAATTTGAAAGCGGCAACACCAAATTCCAAAAATTTTACTAAACTGGGGGGGGGGAACATTTTGAAGTTACAAATTAAACAATTTTTTACAAAATACAGAAGTATTTACTTAACTCTGAAATAAACTAGCTGTCTGTGCTCAAATTAAATTTCAATTTAGATAATACAATTAACTTTAACTATAATGACTCAATCAGTACCAGATGATAAACTTTACCTTAAATAAGATCTGTTTTTATTAAATGCTAGCTGTTTTCTTTAAACATAAGTGACAAAAACACTTCTTTTAAATATTACTCACTTGCTGAAACAACTTTCCAGTGGACCCAAGGAGACCGGAAACAGAAACTCAATCATAAAATATCAAACATGAACTCAGGGTACAACCTAACCTTAAACTGAGTGAAGTTTTTCATTTAAACTTCAACACCAATATCAAACTTGTTACTGTTTACTATTTCTGACTGTACCGATGCTATTAGCCCATAATACATACTTCTAATTGCCCCTATCAACATAACCTCAAATAACATTATTTCAATCTCTTTTGTTTACTTCTGTCAACATAACCTCTATTCACATACACTCTACAACGCAGTCAACCGGTGGCTATAGTACAATCTGCTCAAGTCGCTCCCACTGAAAAGAAAAGAACACTTCCCTTTGGCTACACCTACCCATAGTATATCCAACTAGGATGCACCAGCAAACGCCACACTTAGCCAGAACTTTACAGAGGCCGGCAACAGCATACCCCGCTGAGCTCCTCACCTTTTCCCCAGGCTAACGGGACTGAAAACCCCACCAAGAAAAGAGGACACAATTCTATCACAGAGACAACAATGACAAGCATTTACTGAGCCTAACTACACGATGCTGCACATACACACACAGACCTTAACCTCACTTTGTTGACAAAACCTTACTAGCAGAAATCAATTCTCAGGATCAGCCTACACACTGACTGTTAACATGACCTACCTACCCCTTCTCATATCCTACCATGGGCTTTCTATATACAAGATGACTGCCTACATTAACACTCCTCAGACAGGTGCCACTAAGCTATATACAAAATTATATACACTACTAATTACAAATATATTAGTTCCATATTTACAACCAGTTCGACCAGACTTTAGTCGTTGGAGATGCTGATCGTGGCTCTACTTGATATTATGCACGCCTGTGACGTCCGGAGGTGCGCATGATATCAGGGTCACTGAACAAACGATCATCAGCTCTACCACCAGACGGTCTCCTGAAATCTGAACACTCACTCCTCACATGTACACAAAACAACCACACAAAACACTGGCACCTGCCACTGAAGCTAATTAGTAACATGGGTTTGAATTTAGCTGCACACTTCTCATAGGGCCTATTAAATTAGCAAGAAAACATGTATTATCATCCTAACCATGAAAAAATTTATCTCTATTCAAAATATATTGAGTTTCTGGTCCACACTCACCCATACTACAGAGATCCACTGGAACAGCAGTCACATTCTCAAGTGATCTTCTCAGAACTGGCACAGACTTTAAACAGGAGCTTGCTCAGCATTGGTACTGGATAAATTTCTAAGTGGCGACACTAGCCAAAGCTCTCCCTCAGTTTCATTTTTAGGCAACCCTTATACTCCATCATGTCAACATGAAACATAAGTTACAATTTGTTAAAAAAAAATTTTACCCAGGCTATTTCATTACAATATGACAGTTTCCTTTTTTTTTTTTTACAAATAAAATCTTTCCCTGGAATAAAATTTGATTTAGTTACAATATATGTTTTTTATTTAAATCACAAGAATCCTGAAAAAGAAAAATTTTAATTAAAGTTGCTGTAAGAAAAATTTATTAATTACATATGAAACAGAGAGAAACAAAAACTGATGCTGCTCAGAAACAAAGGACAGGAGTTTTATAAATAAACAAAGACTTAAGCTAAGGGCTCAATATAAATTAAAGAAAATTGTGGATCAATAACCACAGCGATGGCTACCACACATTGAACCCCCCTACGGGAATTGTGGAAGGAAGTGCAAGGTTCCAGCCCAAGGAAAGCTAACCTAAATTGAAATAATGGACCCGCCCAGAGGATAATTGGGTTTCCCGGGGAGAACAAGTTAAAAAACTGAGTCCAACATCCAGTTTTAGTTTCTCTTTGATATCATTTTGGGATCTGATAGCTTTTTTTGTTCTTTTCTAATTTTCCCTTAACATTACAAAAGTATGATACATTAAAAGTTACAATAAAATCCGCAGATTAGATTCATTTACAAGTTAGTCACATTAATAAAATTTATGTGAGTAAATAAATATTCACACTTTTATGTCAATACAATTCATTAGAGTAAATAAGATTTGATTTGTAATTAAATAAGAATTCAGTTGCTTCGCCTGAAGGGCGTGACATGAAATGGTTAAAAATAAAGTATTATATATACAAGTTTTATTTTACATAGATCAAAACATGTTTTAAAACCCTGAAAAGTAAAATTTCATTAGTGAGAGGTAACAGCCGAAATACTATGTTTGGAGTACCTCTTCGCCCCAAAACATAGGTTCTTCCAAAGGCCAATAAGAGGTAGGCAATTAGTAAATAAATTAATTCATTAAAAACAGTATAAGGCTAATCAGAAATGAATAAGTAGAACTTTAAGTTAAAGTATTAAAACGCGGCAAGAATGTTTGGGACGAAGCCACGCCAATGCGCGCAAAAGGGACCCAAGAAACAGACGCTACATAACAGCTTGGCGGGAAATACTATAAAGAACTTATTACAGAGAAAATCTACATAAAGCCAAAAAGAAAGAAAGAAAGAAAGAATTACTAAAACTACCTACAAGACAGACTGAAAGAAAAGAAAAGACAAGGAAATAACTAATACTCAAAAAAGGAAGAATTAAGAACAGCGGGAAAAGCGTCCCCCACGCTATGTGTATTTTTCCATTTTGGAAGGAAACTACGTTAGCCTAAGCGTCACAAACATTTGTGCCAGCGTTGAATCAAACAACAAAGAGATAACTGCATTAATTAAGGCATTCGCGAACAAAGGGACAAAACTAGACCGATTTGTCTGACAAGGCCATAAGCCGAGGACTAACCTCTGTAGACAGCCATATTGGAAGAGGCAAGTTGCCGGAAGTCACGTGATCACAAAGCCCGGGAACGGCACTTTACTAAACTACCGCCAGATAGCGCCAAAGCAATGACAACAGTTGAAGCCAAGGAAACTGCCACCTATTGCCGCGAGTCGGCGCCACCACAGCGTAAACAAACAAAATGGCCGACAGTAAGTAAAAACAATTGAGACGGCGATTTTTGCCGGCTCACTTAGTGTAAAGAAAGTTACAGGAGTCTGTTAATCAGATATTATTTGGGTCGTGAATCCTTCGGGGATGCGATAAGATGTGGTGACGACTTTCTCTTCATTTTCACAACAAATTTACATGAAGATAAAATAATAATAGCCTATATTATACGAAGAGGCCAAACTTTTATTTGGACAGAGGAAGTTACGTGTTTCAGATCAGATTTTTATCTGTTTCTATAGTAGCATTAAGCAACGCATACTGTAATCAATCTCTTATGCTTAAGCATGGCTATTATAAATTGTTATTTAAGTATCAGAAAAAGACTATAATTCAGTCCCATCCCGATTTACCTACCAATCACTTAAGTGGCCCGATCAGTTATACGAATTCTCTGAATTCCCTAAGATTTTTCCTTGTCTTTACTCCAGTTTACTGAATTTGGTCTGCCTTTATTTTTCTTTTCTTTTGCAAATTTATCGTCTTTTTTATTTCCCTGCGAATATTATTCTTTCGTTTTGTATTATCTTTCCTGCCTTTTCTTTTTTTCTTCCTTCCTTTCTGCTTTGATTGTTATATCTCTTTATTTCCCTCTATTTGTTCTCTCCTCATTTTCCTCTGTTTGTTTATACCCCATTCTTTTATTTCCATATTCTATTTTATAATTTTCCATCCTATTGTTGTCCCCTGCATATATTTATTACCGTATATATCGCCACATTTTGCATGAGAGCGGACTGTCCCACTTGATAATAATGCATTGAAATAGACGCGCAATTGATATTTGTGTAAACAGGACGGGACACAATGGGACGGCGCTCGTTCGCTGGGGAAGAACAATTGAAAGAAGCATACTCGAAGCCGCTTGTGTGTACAAGCATAATGACTGAGTTAATAATGCAAAACATATCAATCTGCGCCCCTAACCTCACTTATCTGCCAGGTGGTCGTGTTTACCCGATCAGTTTGCACTGCCTGCCCGATCACTTTTCAAATTTGTCGTCATTTGTTAATCGGTTACTAGTGGCATACGTTTGTTTGCAGATATCAGGTCATGGTGACGCTGCCAGAAAAAATAAATGGTGGAAAAAGATGTTGCACAAACTTTCTCGAATATACGTGTTAAAGGCTAGCACAGAAAAAAGTAAATTATAGGGACAATTAAATTTTATTTATTACATTTTCAGAAAACTAATAAGTATCTATAACGGAAAGCATCAGAGTCGGTCTTTATATTCAATTCTTTTACCGTGAAATAATAATAATAATAATAATAATAATAATAATAATAATAATAATAATAATAATAATAATAATAATAATAACAATAACAATCAGAACAATAATAACTTGGGGTTTGCATGGTTTCCTCAATCTCAAAGGCAAAAATGCAAAATGCATTGAGATATAGCCGAACAATAGAAGCAAATGCTGTACTAATGAGTTATTAGTCCAGGGCTAGGATTTATATGTACTAAAAAATGTCAAAATATGTACATATATATGTACTTAAAAATGTCAAAATATGTACATATATATGTAGGCTACTAAAAATGACAAAAATACGTACATATATATGCAAATATATTTTGTAAAATATGGACATCAAAAAAAGTTAACCACTAGACACTACATTTTGTTACTTTTAGAACCTATAAAAATGCATTACAAATACTGGATTCATAAATTAAATTATTCAATTTTTTTAGATCACTTACTTTATTTGTATTCATTCATTGATTATTTCTGCTACCATAACAGTATGCCACAAAATGTTGTTTTAAATTTTTAAAAGTGATTTGTATTGGCTGAAGCTTCGTTCTACTGCACATGAAGTGATTGGCGCGTGTTTAAAATTCACTGATTCTAGTTTTACATTTGACGAGCCACTTAAGATTGCTCTGATTTTACACATTTCTTCAAAGCCTGAATTTCTTGAAAACACATTGTCCACTTTACATTTGATAAGATCGGCTAAACGTCCACGTATACATTTGAGTTCATGAATCATGTTTTTTCACAATGTCAGGTAATTTTGTAGTTTCTGAATTATTTTTGTTATATTACAAAAATTTGATTCAATGTAACACAAATCATTTTTCACACATTCATTTCTGTACATAACTGTAAACTTATCCTGTGCTGCCATATTTTCTGTCACTGAAAACGACAATTTTATATAGTTTTACTATTAAGAATGAAATATGTATGGATATTGCATTAAAATCACTAAATATGGACAAATATTTATTTTACATATAAATATGTACTAATGTCATAAATATGGAAAAATATGTAAAATAAATTTGTTTAATTTGAATAGAGGACAACATAATAGATGGAGATAAGTGGAAAAAATGTGTTTATATGTGAAATTAGGAAATATGTAATTACATATAAATCCTAGCCCTGGTTATTACAAAGAGCCTACTGGTAAATTTGGGTGGCCACGAGGTTTGGTTTGAAGCCAGGACCTTTTCTGTATTACCCTATACCACCTCGCTCTAACTGATTTTGGTGTGTTCATTACGACTGTGGTGAACTGACTATATGTCACAACATTGAAGTTAAGCAACATAATCAAATAATCCCATGTGAGACCTCAGTATCCGTTTGTAAGTTACTGGGTAGGCAACTAGGCTACATTGTATCTGACAAATTTCCAAGGAAATGTCTATATAGTTTCACTTTTCGTGGTACATAGACCCTAAAAACAAGTTCAACTCAAAAGTTTATATACATAGGCCTATATAGTTATATCACTTTTTATGGACACGATAACTGTCGTATTTGTTCACAAACTATTTCCAGACCGATACATAATATGAAGTGATGGAAAATATCGGTGAGTTCGTTAATGGGATAAATAGGACCTAGAGGTTAGAAATGGGAAAGATTTTGAAACACTGAAAAATCACTAAAACTCCCTTAATATGAAAAGTATTTAATCCGTTTAATATTTCCTAAGAGTAGTGCCAAGAACTTTTATGTGTAAAGCTTTGTGATAATACCAACCATTAGTTCAAGGGGTGGAAAAAATAGGGGCTGAAAGACAAAAAGTTCATAACTTCCTTAGTGGGTACAGTATCAAATCCGTTCAAAGTTATCACAAGCCTTATAGCCTAAGTATAAAATACTGATTGAAACTTTTGTCTGAATCAATTTTTAATGCGACCAACCCTCACTGCTAGGAACAACCAAAATGAGGTCTCAGAACAAAAAATTCATTGCTCCCTCAATAGGCACAATAATATAGACCTCGCTCAGAACTGTTTGTAACCCTTCCAAATATTACCAAAATGTGGACTTTGACCGTCTTTGTTCTAGCGTATAAAAATATGAACTTCAAAATCTACCTGCGCCTGTAGGCCGACCCGAAAGGTTTTTTTTTTTTTTTTTTTTTTTTTAATATTAGATTCGTTACACAATACTGAAGTCCATCTAGAATAATAAATTATTTTCCTGGTCTATAACCGCTGTTTTATTAATGTTAATAAAAGATTGTATTGTATTTTGATTACTTTAATTTCTAGCACTCTTTAAGACTAGTAAAAATGTGATTAAATACCACCATGACAGATAATTGTCTCACCGGTTTATATCTCATATCCAGCTCATGGAGAGAGAAAAATCAGAGGAGGATTCCTTCATTGGGAAAGTGATAGATTTTTACGGGAAGGACCGAGGCAGTTTTTGTTTAAATAATTCAGGTACAAATCTAGTTGGAAAAATATTAGGGATCTCCGTGCAATTTGGGCTACTTAATTATAATTTACCATGATCCTTTTTCTGAATATACGCAATGCGAATAACTTCACATTCTGGCAGTGGTTATGTGTCTGCAATGCGAGAGTGCAGAGTAAGTTAAGTCATCAGCGAGTTGTTTTTGAGGTTGTTTCATGTGTGATCAAATGAAGTGCTATGTTAAAGTTTGTTTCTGTTCCCACCTGCGATGTGTTGTATAACTCCTAAATTACGAGCGTGGATCACAAATAACTTTATTTTTACAAAAAGTTTAATAGGCTAGGTACAATTAGGTCCTACAAACAATTGCACACATGAAGGGATATTTTTGTCTATTTTTCTTTATAGTCGCCAAGTTTCTCAACACATTTCTCCCATCGTGATACCAGTTTCAAAATACTCTGTTCATAGAAGTCCGTTCGGTTGGAGTATAGCCATCTGCGGACTACTGTTTTCACTTCTGCATCTGACGCAAAGCCTTTACCGGCCAGGAATTTCTTCACGGGACCGAAAAAATAAAATTCCGACGGTGCCAGGTCTGGACTCTATGGAGGATGCTGGAGCACCAAACTTTTTTATTTTCTTACGAACAGCTGCAGCAACATGGGGGCGAGCATTGTCGTGAAGAAGTTTGACTTTCATTTGTTTGGTCCCATGAGGGAATTTCTGGCCGGTAAACGCTTTGCGTCAGATGCAGAAGTGAAAACAGTAGTCCGCAGATGGCTATACTCCAACCGAACGGACTTCTATGAACAGAGTATTTTGAAACTGGTATCACGATGGGAGAAATGTGTTGAGGAACTTTGCGACTATATAGAAAAATAGTCAAAAGATCTCCCTTCATGTTTGCATTTGTTTGTAATTGTACCTATTAAACTTTTTGTACAACAAATTATTGTGCGTTACTTTTCGATCCACCCTCGTATTGCATTTCACTGATATACGAATCTTATACTGTATTTTAACGAAATGTACAAAGCACAACCTCAGCAAGACAATGTAAAATTAAGATTTCAGGGACAGCAACATTTGTCCTTTTATATCTGTATTGTTGCACAGTCTTACTGATTTACCACCTGTAGCTTCTTTCTACAATGTAGCAAATATCTTTACTACCGGTACTAAAATCGCTCTGTAAGATATGAGATAATTAAATTATTAGAGTTGCTATTATTGCTGGGAGAAGTAGTTTACCTGAGCGAAAAGCCCAAGGCAGTGCTGCCACTATTACGATTGCAAATGAGCCGGGCCCATAAGCTTCACATCTAGTTAGGGCAACCAACCCCCGGGCAACCGATCATTACATGAGAATTTGTTGTAAACACTGGAATACAGATGAGGGCTTCCGACTGATCACGATAAGCACGTTGTAATACTTCACCGTGTGCGAACCTTCAACACGCAACGTCAGGCGTTAAAAAATTACAATAGGCTATATTCATAGGAGGAAATTTATCCTGGTGAACATAGTAGGCCTACAGGCAAATATTTTTCCTTTTACTGTCCTATACGTTATAATAGGTTTGTTACTAGCAGGGATCGGAAGTTGAAGACCTAAAAATGTTGATAAATGTCTTATAAAATGACCGTAAATTTATGAAAATATGACAAAAAAAATGAAAAAAGTGTGCGTGGAACGCCACGCGACAGAAGTGAAACTTGTTTTTTTAATTTTTTTATTTTTTTTTACTTTTTCAATCTTTGAATATTGAATTTCAATTTTTGATTGTTGAATTTCAATTTTGGATTATTGGACTTTTTAATACTGGATATTTGGATTTTTGGATTTTTAAATTTTGGATCTTTGAATATTTTAATTTTGGATTTTTAAAATTTTGGATCTTTGAATTTTTTGGGGGATTTTTTTTATTTTTAATATTTAAATTTTGGATTTTATTATTTTTCAATTTTTGGATGTTTGGATTTTAAATTTAAATTTTTTTGTTTTTTTTAAATTTTGGATATTTGGATTTTTTAACTCTGGGTTTTTTTATTTTTTTTATTTTTTAAATTTTGGATCTTTGAATTTTTATTTTTGGAATTTTGGATCTTTTAAATTTTGTATCTATACATTTTTTAGTTTTGGACTATCGATTTTTTAATTTTGAATGTTTAGATTTTTTCAATTTTCGATTTTTTAATTTTTAATTTTAGATTCCCCCATGAGTATTTTATTTTGTCCTTTAAATCGTACAGCAGCTGATTACTCCCAATCATTGAGTTGATTGTTTTCTGTGCAGTCCGTTCCGTCACATCTCATTAATTTCGTGACGATTTTTGAGCGTGACACATTTCTCGATTTATCCCCTACCGTGGCTAAAGAAGTTTCACTTCAAAAAAGGACCTACTATTTTCTAAATATATTTTTACAACGGAATATATAGTAGTATAATAATAAACAAAGGACAAGATTAAACTATTTGATACATTAATAAATTTAATTCCGCTAGTGCTATCTGAATAAAATAGTTAGAACTGTTTAGCCTGAAAGCCCTAAAGTAACTTATGTAGGACTATAAACCTATTAAAAAAATCTGAATGCTGGAAACGTAGATTACAATGTTCACAAATGTTTTCAATATTTTAGTATGAGCCTACCCGTATATTTAATTCTCCAGGAACGTCATAACTAAGATTTGGTACTTGTTTAACATATTTGTGAAAATTATAGACTTCACAAGTTGTGAGTGCTCATAATAAAGCTTCGAGTGAACATTGTAATCTACGTTTCCAACATGCAGCTTTTTTGATAGGTTTATAGCCCTACATACTAGTGCTTTCAGCCTGAACAGTCCTATTTTATAAAGTACTAGCATGTGCCCGCGGCTTCGCCCGCGATAATTATTTCAAAAATTAAAAGTTAAGAGCATAATAGTTAAATCATTATATTTATTAACACCTAAATCACATGGACTACATACCACGATTAGATAGAGTCGCCTGGTAAAAGCGACCTCAGATTCGAGGTCCTTGGCCCAGAAAACCCCTGTATAGTGAGTTTCGTCCAAATAATATAATGTTTGACCATATTTAGGGCTTACAACATTCAAGCGATCGCGAAAGTTTCATTTCCAAGGTATGACAAAAATAGACAAAGCCAACTGTAATTGTCAAACTTCCATTTAATTTAATTCCAAACCCATCTGAAACCCACTGGCAACAATATGTTTTAATGTCAAATGTGATTCGGATTCGATAATTCTGTGTAAGAAGGGATTAAGTATTCTCAAAAACATTTGATTTTTGGCATTTAAAATCAGAATTTTTCAAAATCCTTTCTTAGTGAGCACCTACATTATGAAACGAAGGTACTGTCAAAATTCCAAGTCTCTACCTGTTATAGTTTAGGCTGTACGTTGATTCCTGTCAGTCAGGACAAAGCCTTTTATATATATACTAGCATGAGCCCGCGGCTTCGCCCGCGATAATTATTTCAAAAATTAAAAATCAAGAGCATAATAGTTATATCATTATATTTATTAACTCCTAAATCACGTGGACTACATACCACGATTAGATAGTATCGTCTGGTAAAAGCGTCCTCAGATTCGAGGTCCTTGGCCCAGAAAACCCCTGTACAGTGAGTTTCGACCAAATCGAACAACGTTTGACCATATTTAGGCCTATATTTATTATCCCACTTATAATAATAATAATAAGAAGAAGAAGAATCCTCTTCGGGATTAGGTTAAAAATTTCATATGTATCCGTGCCTTGACATTAAAAACAAATGAATCGACCAGCGTGAGCTACAACATTCAAGCGATCGCGAAAGTTTAATTTCCAAGGTTTGACAAAAATATCCAAAGCCAGCTGTAATTGATTTGACATTGAAATATATTACGCTTCGGAAACGCAAAAAATGCACGTTTTCTGCCCGTTTTTCACTCATTTTTGGCATTTATAATCAGAATTTTTCAAAATCCTTTCTTAGTGAGCATCTACATTAGGAAACGAAGGCACTGTCAAAATTCCAAGTCTCTACCTGTTATAGTTTAGGCTGGACGTTGATTCCTGTCATTCAGTCAGTCAGTCATTCATTCAGTCAGTCAGTCAGGACCACCGCCGTCTCGAGAATTAGGCCTACACTGCCTGTCCTATGCTTTATTTTAACATGGAGTTCAGAGTATTGTTAAATTGCCTAATTTATCCAGTAGAGGCGACACAGTTCACACCCAGATTGCAGCAATCACTAATCAAAATAAGCATTAAACAGACACAGATACTTGTGTTATTTGTTTAGAACGTAATATTATTCCAGTATATGACACTTACCTTGAAATGGAATTTTGGAGCAATAATTAAAATAAATGTAAATTAATTAGACGCATTGATAGACTATATTATGAGCACCGCCGTCTCGAGGAGTAATACAGTTTAGAAGGCAGTGATTATGAGACGGCGGTGACAGCACTACATAATCAACAATGTCGTAGCAAAAAACAAGAAGCAGTCTGGGTGTGAAAGGTGCTGCCATCTGTAATGTCGCCGAGTACGCAAAATTAGCCGTATAGGACAGGCAGTGTATACACGATTAAACAGTTTAGAAGGCAGTGGTCAGGACAAAGCCTTTTATATATATAGAGATATAGAGATTTTGTATTTCTCTGTTTTCTATTATTGTTATGTTTACTTTATTAATCAATGCATCATAGCTAATCAAAATATGAGCTCGCTTTGTCTGCATTGTTGGAAAGTCCATTCTGAAGACAAATAGGGAAAATTGCAACGAAAGAATGAAAATGTCATAAAAAATGACTAGTGGAGAATAAAATTCCAAAAAATACAAAAAAGTGTAAAATAAGAGTAGGCTATTTTTGATCGTTTTGAGGCGAGACAAATTTATACTATATTCTGCATTGTCTATAACGTCTCAGAAAATACTATAGGCCTATGACATGTCATCAACTTCCGAGCCCTAGTTATTAAGAATCTTAAACGATTAATATAAGAAACATATCCTTTCAAATTTCTCAAGTGTATATAATTCAAAAGGTAACTATAATTTAGTTTTTGATACTGAATATATTTTAATAATAATTTTGTATGGTTCATAGCTGTGAATAAGTTGGATCTGTTGTACAGTATAATAATTTGTGTCTCTAATGGCAGTACTTTCTACTACTGTTCAGAGTTAAGTGTACCTAAGAGTTAACTGCTTTCTTGTCTTGGAACCATTCAGATTTGTTTTTAAAATTCCCTGTTCGTAACAATATCGGGACCCACATGTTAGTGGAGGATGCACCCTATCTGATGATGGGTACTGTAATTGGTGTTTGCTCACATCTGTCAAAACTCATCCAGCTGACGTCACTTTCTCCTTCACCAGTAATTACAATCAAACAGCTTCTTACCTATGCAACCCAACAGTGCCTAGGATAGAGCGTGGTGCGAATGTGGCTCGAGATGTTAAAGTAGCGACAATCATATATTTCTTGGGAAAATCCGACAAATTCTCTCTGAAAATCGAGAAAAATATGTTACGTGACTTTGGATGCCGACGAGGTCTACCTTATTCAGATAGATTATATTCAAATTGTATTGCAATTATGCTATAACAGAAGCAAAACTCCAGTATTCTCCCAAACTTCAAATCATTCGAAATGCCATCCCTTTTGAATCGCTTAACCGACATGTACAACATTTTATACTGCTTGAGAACATATTATGTTTAGTAGGCTATTTTATTTATTTATTTGTTTGTCAAAATAATATTGCATCGAAGATGGACTTCTGTTACATCTCTGTTTTCCAATGGGACAACCTAACCTGAGTTCACACTTTTATAAACAAAGTCAGTCTTTTATACTAATCAAACAATCCATAACACAAAAGTTTAGTTTTGGAATTTTTTCATTCTTTCTTCTTCGCCTTCTTTTTTAGTAATACATTTGTAATTATAAAGCAGGTAGTTTTAGACTTTGTGACTGTTAATCCTCTATCGTTACTTCCCATATTTTCTTTACTATAAATAAGAATTTGTCTAATCTTTTTAAGAGGGATGTATTATTCGAATAGCAGATTATCCTATATCCTTTGCTTGGAACTAATATTATTTTGTGATCATCTTGACCACATAATGCTTGGCTTTCTTTCTGTCAAGGATATTATGCTAAGACAACTGGTTAATCGATGTTTATACAGTTACACAAAGATAACTGAAATTAATACCGGTAATATAAATTATTTACCAGAAGAAATCTCTGAGGCTGCAAATTATTCGATTTAGAATCATTGTTTCATTCTTTATAGCAACGCGTAGAGTCCTCGTCAGAATTACTGTCAATTCCGTGGCCTACTTGTTCCGATCTCTTAACAGGTCTTTCTGCAGGTGGCGAACAGACCCCTTATCACTTCGCGCCAAAAGAACATTGAGGAACTGAAGAAACACCCAGAATAGGTGATTAGGTCTACTGAGACTCCACAGTTAGCAGATATTGTCCAATCACAGTAGATGAGATATTTTGCGTACTGGTAGTTCTGGGAATACCTGCAGAACCTCTTATCCACGGGAATTATAGGGACACGGTTCTTGCCCAGTTGAACTAATAGAATGGACGAACTTATATAGCCGAAAACTGTTAAAACTGAAGAACTACAGAACTGAAACCTGAGAGAACTGAAGAATTAATAAACTATAAATAATAACAAAAATACCTTTGTCCTTTTGAGTCTTTATATCTAATATACAAAGTAAAACAAAGAGGGAGAGTATGTTTCTTCACAAATCTGCATGATTAAACGATGTTTACCAAATTTTTACGCAGACCCCTTACAACCATGAAACATATCTAGGTTACAATACAATTCAGACAAACCCATGATCTCATGAATGTGAATCTTCAGACTATGTCAGCGTAGCCTACTCAATCTGGTACAATTATGCCTCCTTTTTCTTCTTCCCCTCATTACAGGCTTTTATATTGTTCATTTTGCCATGTTTTCTTGGTAGGGCCTACGACTTCGTGGTTAACTCTGAAACTGTTACTACACCAGCTGGGATGCAAACCACAATAAGTCCACACATTCTTCACGTCAGAGGTGAAGACATGAATCGCCCATCAAAGTTCTTTCGTAAATCGAAGTCTGGCTTGGAAATAAAATAACAGAATAATAGTTCTCGGAGACCGTTGCAAATATTTGAAATATAGCTTTGAACATCCAATTGTGAACTTAATACCTGCATAATAGGAAATAAACTTTTTTTGCACCTTTTTTAAAATTGTATTAAAATGTTATATCAATTCCAAGTGCATCTTATTCAGTATATGTTTTATTATTTGAGATGGCGACCGAAGTTTACATGAGATGTTTCGCTATCGTTATGTTTCCATGTACGCCTACAGTATATTCGTTGAAGAACATAATGAACAGCTCACTATTTTATTTTCTTGCATACCCAGTTGAACTTATGAAGCATTTCTATGCTGCTATCACTGTAAATTTATTTAACTAAGAGTCTCAATTGACATCTCTTAAATTGGTACAGGGAGTAACCTATGTGGAACCAGACAATATTGGTCTCAGTAGTTTTATTCTATTTTTGCAATTGAATAAGGGAAACCTCGATGCTTAAAGCACACATTTACAGAAGGTTTGTATTACGAAAACAAAAGTGAATGTTCTAAAGTAAACTTAATAAAACATTTATAGTATATTGTCCTTTTAATAACGCATGGTGTTTAGTAGAATGAATCGAATTATATTTCTTTATCTTACCTGTTTTTTCATACGAATTCCGGATCGCAAATAAGCAAACTATTCAATGATTTATCCTACATTATGTGACCAGATTTTAATGAAAGTAGAAGTCAAAATCACTTCTCATGAGCGCATTAAAAAAAATAAGACACTGACAGAACTGTTGCGGGACAAAACTCACTTGTGTGCGTTTGTTTGGCTGCCACGGTGTCCTCATGCTGACCACATGCCACGTAACCCTACCATCTTCCGAAGGAATCTAAAGCGGTCAAATGGTACGTAGACCTTGTCCCACAGTGGGATTTAGCGCTAAGAGGTTTAATTTAGTTTTAATTCATCATGAAAACTGATTATGTTGTTTTAAAAATGTTTTTGGATAATTGAAGTCACAACGTCACTAATGAAAAATCAAATAAACACTGGTATACAATTTAAGTTAAATTAAGTTAAATTACCAGTTACTAAGATTTCCTCCACACGGTCCTGTAGACGGTTTGCTGATTGTACTAAACTAATATCACATTCTGTATTTGTGTTCTGATTGAAAAGTGGAATTTATGTAGTTCTTTATATTTCCTTTACCTAGAGATCCAGAAGGGTAAAATGGTAACCTATTCAGACAATCATCGAACTTTGTGTGTCTTGAGTCTTGACAGCTGATCTCAAGGGAATTTTGTAAAGAAATTGGAAGGCCAGTTGATTTGCTTAGTCACCGCTATTTATTTACTTAACTGTCAGAACCAATCACAAATTAGAAAGAACGCTTGAATAGAGTTTTTGTGCTGTATGGAAAATCAGATTTCAAGATAGAAATCCAATTATTGTGTTCAGATTGAGGGAAACAGCTGCCACCCAGCGAGTAGATGAGGGACTTGTAGTTGTGAAACTTGCCGATAGAGGCCACACTACGCAGCTGTAACAAAAAAATCGTCTATGAAAGCGGAAGTGGCTCTAAAAATAAATGTAAACATTCCTTCACATGAAATGGTGCCAGATCACAGACACACATCTCTGATTAAAATTGATTGCGACATAAGCGGCCTTTCCGACATATTAATGGAAGTTATTTGCACCTTCCTAGTCGTTCTTTCCAGACGTAGCACTAGTACTACCACGTGCAAGGACATAATTCGTAGGAAGATCAGAGACGGATTGGGGGTAAAAATCAGCCCGGGAATTATTTTAAAAGTGGTCCAGAACTAAAGCAACAACATGCAACAATAATATAACATTTATACTAGTACTGATTATACTAACAATAATTAATAATAATGTTAGTGCATCCAATCAGTATACTGTTTATATTCTCATTAAATGTAAAACAAAATAAATTGATCCTAAAAGATACTAACAATAATTAATAATAATGTTAGTGCATCCATTCAGTATACTGTTTATCTTCTAATTAAATGTAAAACAAAATAAATTGAACCTAAAAGATACTAACAATAATTGATAATAATGTTAGTGCATCCATTCAGTATACTGTTTATCTTCTAATTAAATATAAAACAAAATAAATTGATCCTAAAAGATACTAACAATAATTGATAATAATGTTAGTGCATCCATTCAGTATACTGTTTATCTTCTAATTAAATGTAAAACAAAATAAATTGATCCTAAAAGATACTAACAATAATTGATAATAATGTTAGTGCATCCATTCAGTATACTGTTTATCTTCTAATTAAATGTAAAACAAAATAAATTGATCCTAAAAGATACTAACAATAATTGATAATAATGTTAGTGCATCCATTCAGTATACTGTTTATCTTCTAATTAAATGTAAAACAAAATAAATTGATCCTAAAAGATACTAACAATAATTGATAATAATGTTAGTGCATCCATTCAGTATACTGTTTATCTTCTAATTAAATGTAAAACAAAATAAATTGATCCTAAAAGATACTAACAATAATTGATAATAATGTTAGTGCATCCATTCAGTATACTGTTTATCTTCTAATTAAATGTAAAACAAAATAAATTTATCCCTAAAAGAAAGGTATTATTGTTTGTACGATGCCGGTTTACCCGTATAACTAGAGCACCATTAATCCAATTTACATGAAGTTTTCTGTCATTTATACAGTAGGTATTTTGTTTGCTTAGAGTTTTCTAGGTAGGATAAAGGATTTGCAGGCTCCATTTCATTGAAACTAGTCCACAAAACCCGAACGAATTGAACTCACTTAGCATACGCTGCTTAAACCATTAGAGTTGTTTCTATGCAACGTATTCCATGTTTTAAAGAATGATGTATAAGAAGAAAATTTGTTCGAACCATTTGAAAAGTTTCCTTATAATCTATCCAGAGCTGTTGTGTACTTTCCAACAGTATGGTAGGGTACATTGTACCAGTAGCCGAACTATTGTATCAAATGTATTGCATGAAACATCAAGAAGAAGAAGAAGAAGAAGAAGAAGAAGAAGAAGAAGAAGAAGAAGAAGGACTTTACTTTAAAAAAACACACACACACAAACTGAGTGCAGCAAAGCGCAGCAACTTGCAATTGTTAGTAACTTTAAGGCAGGGGTGTCTACAAAGGAGGGGGTCGTTGAAATTTCTGGGGGGGGGGTGAATATTGTGGTAAAATTAGAATTTTATATGTTAAAAAGAAAAACGGTCAAGTTTTATTCTTCAATTTGTAAAAAAAGAAAAACTTCTAATCTCTATATATATAAAAGGCTTTGTCCTGACTGACTGAATGAATGACTGACTGACTGATTGACTGAATGACAGGAATCAACGTACAGCCTAAACTATAACAGGTAGAGACTTGGAATTTTGACAGTACCTTCGTTTCATAATGTAGGTGCTCACTAAGAAAGGATTTTGAAAAATTCTGATTCTAAATGCCAAAAATTAAATGTTTTTGAAAATACTTAATCCCTTTTTACATAGAATTATCCATTCCAAATCACAGAATATATTGTTGCCAAATGGTATCAGGTGGGCTTGGAAAAAACAAATGAAATGCACTTTTGACAAATAAGAGAAGTTATCAAAATAATTCATGTTATAAATAAATATTACAGAATGAAATCCACTAAAATAATGGAATCACATAACTTACTCTACCCTGGACATAGAGAAAACAAAACGAGGTATGGTAATGTGTATATTATTATATTATATCGCAGGTTTTTGGAGAGAAAAGTATGAAAGTGATAATGCTTTCTGTTTAATTTCATCTCCAAAACGGCTTTATGGTAACATAAGAGTGGGAAATTTCCCGCCTCGATATTACAATTTTATGTTACAGGAATTTCTGTTTCTTCTTATTTAAACCTCTACCAGGCTTGCTGTGCACTGTACAAGCGATGGGATGCAAAATTCTAGATCCTCTATGAGCCATAAAAAATTATATCAAGCGTTTTCTGAGGGAATAGTTTGAGTGTAATAAGTCGTTCTTCCTATTTAAAATTATAAATGCCTATATAAGGACCTAGAATTTAAAATTGAAAATCCTTCATAAGCTAATTTCCAATTACAAAATACAAAACCCGGGCGACGCCGGGTCTTTTAAGCTAGTTCTTTATAAGTGAATAAAATAATACTGTATAACTAGTAGACTAGGGTTATTTTTGTAATTATAGCGAAACTCATTTGCTTGTGACGAATTAAAACACCCAATTCTTCTTAAACTTGTCTTAGAACATAGGCGCCGACTTCTGGGGGGGGGGGGGGTTACCGGTAACTACTGTTATTCCACTATTTTTGAGGGGGGTTACTTTTCATGAGATTGGTGTTATACAAAATGTGGTGTGATGAAACTTGGGGAGGTGACTCATGAAGCTAAGAGGGGTAGGCACCCCTGTTTAAAGCGATATGTATACTTTACGATTTTGCACCAAAATAAACTTAGGAAATTACTGCAAATTTTAAAAATATTTTTGAAAATTCTATTTTTTTAAATCGTGGTAAACTGTGCAAGTAAGTTCTTAACAAAGGAATGTAGATGTCATTGGCCATAAACTTATCGTCGAAATGCAAATCCTGAACTCTATCAACCAAATGTATCTCAAAGGCGATAATGAAAATAAGGAAGCTGATTCTACAGACTATTTAGCTCATGAATTTGTGACCAATCCAGCGTAAGAATATGTATCAAAATAAGTGTAGCCTACTATAAAAACAATTTTATACTAGGAACCGTCACCCTAGTACTAATGTAGTGATTACTCTTCATTGCTGGGTTTTGTTATTACACATTATTAATTCAATACGATGTTCATAATATGTTTGGTTTGAGTTCTGAAGATTAACCACGTGTGGAGGTATATGGAAGTTGGCATGGGTTTCTGGGAACGGCCGTTTCCGGACCACTCTTAATTGCATCACGTATGTGCAGGCGGCGAGATAAAAGCAAAGCCCTCCCACTACCTGTCACTGACGTCACAATTACTGTCAGCCTAATGAGCGGGTTACCAGTATCGATACATCTCGAGGAGTCGACTGTTTGATTTGTAAATTACATAGGACGGCAGCGTCACAGCTTCACGTGCATATGCAGTTGCCAAAATAACAATTGCCTTCTTCAGACTTCAACAGAACATAGAAAAATAAAAGCTACTATAAAGTGAGATAATTCCCAACACTTCACAACCCTTTTCTTGGAAACGTCATATTTCAAATGATTTTGTCAAAGATGTAGATTTCAATAACTGACTGTGGTTCTTACACGTTAATGTGACCACCATTGTGGTAAGTGATGGTCACAGGGATATTTTTATAATTCACGGTATTAAGTCAGATTCAGTCTAACCTAACATAGCATGATAATATTATAGGAGAAAAATTCCTCTCACATTGGGACTTGAACCCAGGACTTTTGGCTATCCATGCCAATGCTCATATCAACTGAGCTACGCCAGAGTTAAATTCACAGCGCCAGATAGCCTAGAACCTCTCTCCTATGACTGACTGTCCTGGTCTACCTCACTGACAGACAACTTATGTGATATGCAGTACTATGAGGCACACTAATTAGTGATAGATATATGCATTCAAGATAGATATATGCATATACGTTCAAGTACCACAGATTAGTGTCTCTGTTGGACATTACATGATAATATTATGAGGTAGACCATTAAGGGCAATCAGTCATAGGAGAGAGGTTCTATCTGGCGCTGTGAATTGAACTCTGGCGTAGCTCAGTTGGTAAGAGCATTGGCACGGATAGCCAAAGGTCATTAGTTCAAGTCCCAGTGTCAGAGGAATTTTTCTCCTGGTAATATTATCATGTAATGTCCAACAGAGACAATAATCTGTGGTACATGAATGCATATGCATATATCTATCTAACATAACATTTTTTTTTTTAATTTCCTCTACCCGTACTATAGGTGCTATGGGAAGGATTCGACCCGAAATTTTATGTCAAATTTACAGCATAAATACACGTTTTGAGGACTCCTAAATCCAAAAATACTGTTGTTAGAAACATGTCTCTCTGCGTCTGAGAACAGCATAGCTCGAGAACAAAAAATAATACAAAAAGAAACTTTTATATGTAGATTAGGTATCTTCTGTGGATGTGACACTAAGATTGGCGTCTACTCTCTCTTACTTTTAATGTCGCTTTATATGAAGAAACTTTCATTTTAACAGGTTGTTAACACTAGAACGACTGACTTTTCTTACATAAACTTATTCGAACGCCTGAAAGTTGTCAATTTAACCCCTAGAAGTAAAATAAAGTGTTTTATTATGATTCTCCCTTTATTTTTAAGCAATTATCATGAAAGCATTAATTTTAATATTTCCTCAACAAATACTGGAATTTATAATATAAAAACCAAACAGTTCTGGTAAAAGAATATGCCTGCATATTGAACACACATTCATTCAGATCGGCCAGCATCAGATATTGAAAAACTCAGGACCACATGTACGGCCTGAAATACATAAAAGAAAAGTTCAATCAATTCTATAACAATAATAATAATAATAATTATTATTATAACAATAACAAGAACAATGATAATATTAATAGACTAATAATAATAATAATAATAATAATAATGATAGTAAACTTATCCTTCTTTTCATATGTAGGCCTATTTGTATTCACAGATATTGATGCACTCGGGAAACCGGGTTGAATGTGACCACTTGAAGGACCTGAAATATATAAATGGAAAGTTCAATAAATTCCAAAATGTAATAACATTAATAATAATAATAATAATAACAATAATAATATCAATAATAATATCAATAATAATAATAAATAATAACAATAAACTTACCATCATCTCCATATTTATTTGCATTAACATCTAAAGCTACTTCTTCTTCACTTGAAGACACTTCTTATCGCACTTGAAGAAGACTCTCCTGAACATCTAACATTGTCTGTTTCAAAAGCTGAAAATAGGCCTAACTCTCCACCCTCCGATTTATCATGAAGAGCTTTATTTAGTTCTGTATTTATTATAATTTTTCTTCCATCTTACACGGAGTGGCTGCAGCGTCAACCAAAATAATTTTTCTCGTGGTGTATCGAAGCTCTTCCTATCCAATGGCGTAAGTGCATTGAACTGGGAGGGGACTATGTAGAAAATAATGTGCAAGCAAACATTCTTCCTGCAGTAAAATAGTGGGAAAAAATTAAGTGCAGTTTTCATTTGATTCCCCCTCGTATCTCGTAGCTTAACCTTAACCGTTAGAGTATATCTTCTGTTTTATTGCGTATATCTTCTGCTTTGGCTGTGTTTTATTTATTTATATATTTATATATTTGCTTATTCGGTTGCTTATTTGACAATTCTGTCATTGACTCGAGAGGCTAATGCGAGAGTAGCCTGCGTAGAAAGGTTCTGATGATCCATTAAAAGAAGTCCTATGAAGTGTTTTTTTTATTACATAGCCTGAACCAAATCATGAGGATTTTATCTTAGGATCAAAATGGTGTGTCTTCAAACGAATTTTTTTTATAGACCCTTCTGTAGAAATGTGATCGATAAAATGTACTTTATTTTTTGAAATATCAAAACTTGAAATATGTATTGATATGCCTTTTCTTTGCAAAATTTTGGGTGTGTTTTGCTACTGCCACATTTTGAAGTCAGTGAAATATTTTGAAGTTTTCTATAAATTAAATAATTTTATTAATAATATATCGCATTAATTGCTTCCATGTAGTCTTAGAATCCAGTTAAAATTTGCTACTTCCACTAAAATTTTCCTGAAACTTTAGAGTACATCCTGGGCAAATTTTGAGACTACAGCACTTTTGGGTCAGGACCTTCCTAAGGGCATCAACCACTGAGAATGACCATAAGGATCGAAAGGGGCTCGAAATATATTTGAAAATAAATGTTAAGATTTTATATATTGACAAGGCGGAGTCTCCGTATTTTAATACAAATCCTATTAGCTTCCCAATACGTATTTATTGTACGCACATTGTAGAAGTGCTAAAATATTTGCTCCATTAAGAACCCAGCTAACTCTCCTTTACACCGCCAGAGAATATCTGACATGATTGTGCAAAGTGTCACTATTATAAACTAATACGATGGCTAAAATAATGACCTCACAGTTCAAGACCTGAGAATGTGACCTATGCGAGAAAAGAGATATGATACAAGATTCCACATCTTGCTGACAGCCACCAATTAGATGTGGCACTCCAGATAATGAAGTAATGAAGTGCTTCCATAATGAAGAAATGAAGTTCCAAATTTTGTTTTCACATATTTTATTTGCTTTGATATATTATGTACAGATATAAATGCAATGTGTTCAGGTCAGAGATGTAAAAAACTTGCTTTTACCTACCTCAACTGTTTGAGCGGCTGACAAGGCAATCTGCTAGCACGCTAACAACTAGCAGGCAGGTTCATTTAAGGCAAATACATTTCCTATCTTCAAAATTACTAATATATTTTCTTACTTTGTATATGTCACAACTCATTTTTACGTGGAATCCGGTAGGAGGTAACCGTCAGTGCTACCCCGTCATCAGAATAAACTAAAGAATGCTGCTTTTTATTTGGGTTTGAATATTTTGCGTGCCGGGCTGAAAATCCAACTGGAGTGCTTCTCCCCAGATGCGGAGCGCTGTAACACTGGACTCGAAGGACAGCTTTTGCTAGTAGAAGGACCGGGTTTTGGCTCTGCGTTGCCCTTGCTGAGGTGCAGGTCCACTAGCAGACTCTGCCTGCACAGAGTGGACACCGTGTTCATTTTCTCCTTCTTGCGCATCTTCACTCGTCGGAATCGCGAAGTCAGGCTCGCTATCCCGAACTTACCAGAAGACTTTACTTTATTATCTGTAACATTGCATGCTTGAGGGTCCACATTGATCATGCCCGCACTGGCTGACTTCACTAACAGAATGCCCTCTTCTTCATCCATACTCGCCTGACTCAATCTGCTTGGGCCTGCGTCCGGAATGTTTCGTGAAGTCATTTTGTTCTGCCTCCTGACTACTGGTTCTGAAGTCATTTGAATTTGCCTCCTGACCATTGGCTCCGACGCAACTTGAAGCTGTCTCTTGACTACTGGTTCTGAAGACACCATATTGTTTATCTTGATCAGAGGTTCGAGAGCCACATGATGGCCTCTTACAGACCCAGACACTACCTCAAGTTCCGGTGATACAGAGAGACTTGAGGACACTGTAACTGACTCGGGAGACAGGGAACAAGTTGGGGCCACTATTACTGGCTCGGGAGATACAGAAGCACTGGGAGTTTCTATTTCGCTAGTCCAGCTTTGTCCTCCTGGACCTCTAGTGAGGAATTCCTCCTTAGCCTTTTGAAGACGAATAGCCCGCAAGCGAGAAGGCGGGGGGCTACTGGAATCAGCAGGGGATGGTGACGGCTCTGGGACAATAGGAGGTGCGGACTTAATGGCACCTACGCTAAATGACTTGAGGATCCCTCTGGTGGGAGGCTTGTTTACCAGCCCGGCACTCGCGGATTTCTGCACTTCACTGCATTTGCGCACTTCTTCCTGGTACTTCTCCATCTGGGCTCGTACTCGACGCTCTGCCACAGGAGACCGCCAGGCCACGGGAGATGAAGATCCTCCTCCAGTTGTTTCACCCCCGGGACCCTCCAACTTCTGGTTGTATTTGGCGATCATCATACGGATGTTAGGGGTAACTACCCTTCTGGCAGGACCCGGGGACTGCTGTACTGGAGGCCGGTCCGAATTGGAGGTGCTGTCGGTCTCACTAGAACTCTTACGAGGTAACGCTGGGGACGACGACTGGGAACGCTTCCTGCTGAGCATCCAGCTGGGGGCGGCTGGAGGCGGCTCGTCTACCACGTAGCTGATGACGGAGGAAGCCTTTCCCTTACTGTCACGCCGCACGGGAGAGAATATCTTACGTGTGGTTTTTACGAACACGTTTTCAGGGGTAGGCAACACTTGGCGTGTCTTGACCACTCTCCTTTGTCGGCAATCGTCTTCGCCTTCACTTTCATCACTCTCACTTTCCTCTTCCACTGTTATTGTTTTTACCACCTCCGTTTCCACATTATCATGTTCTGCTTCGTGTTCGTCCTCTTCGTCCTCTTCTTCCTCTTCTTCATCGTCGCATTCAGATGAGCTTCCAGACGCTGAGGAACCTCCTGAGCAATAGCTTTCCCTATCTTTGTCCCTTGATTCAAGTCTATCTTCTTCTTCCTTCTTCGTGGGTGAGGCTGGCGCTTCTGGAACATAACAGACATGCACTAGACATTCTTAATCGATGAGAATTAAAGTGTGATCGAATAATGAAGGGAATTTATGTTAGACCTTCTGAAAACCAGTGAACTGCCAAAAGTAACTAAGTTATGAATGCAAAAGACAATCAATTTTGCGCAATTCTTACTGAAGGGGAAGAATCTGTATCTCATATTCTCCTATAGCGAAGTTCAAGCCAGTAGAGTACATGGAGTATTGAGGATTATTGCCCCAAAAAGGTTTTCTTCTGAAGCTTCTATTGAATAAGGCCATGGCCATTTTCTAATAAGGAAAGTATGTTCATGTAGAAAAATTAATATAAGAACTTAACTAATACAGTAGACCTCAAAAGAATTCATATTCGGGATTAAGTACCCTGATTCTATTATAATATAACCTGTATAGTGTAATGTTTTTTAGTCCTATTGGTAGGGGTGGCCAGTTATTTATTTTATTATCGATAGTTCAACATTTTCAGTGCTCTTTATCCTGCCTACATAGAGCTTAGTCATGAATTTTTATAACAATTTTAAAATTATAGTATGTAGTATCCATATACGCGTATATATGTCTATATTATAATACTTCAGAGCAAAGGTTATACGGTTTTCCCTCAGCGACGGAATATAGTATTCGGAGCTTAAAAACTAGTGTCATTTTCACAGTATCTTCGAACATCAGTCAAAAGGGAATGGAAAAACATCAATATACATAATCATTACTTCATTTATCAGTCTTGGAATTATTATCTGGAACGATTTTAGGGTTAAAAGACAATTGACCTAATAACAGTGGACTTTCAGAATCCTTTATATCCTGTTATTTTGGTTTATTGTCTTTGGTTGATTATCTTGTTTTGGTCGCTTTACTGAACATTACATTCCCCTTACCAACACAGTACCGTACTATCCAGTCAGGGCTTACGGTTTCTGCCTTGGTGAGAATGTAGCCCCTTTTCTCTAACTCATACGTTTCTACGTTTTTTGGACGAGGTTAAGTCGTGATTTGTGAATATGTGAAGATATCAATGAAAGATAAATTTTCCCTTGTTGTGCCATATTCCTTTAAGATAAGTAAGATTTTGTAAACGGAACGTCATTCGATATAAGTATTACCGTTGTGAACATTGGTGTACCCACCTGAGCTCGTCTGACAGAGCACATTGAGCCCTTCTTTGAGCTCTAGCACCTTGTTTGTTAGCAGAGATGGCAACTGTGTCAGCTCCTCCGAGCTCTGTCGAGGAAGCACAGGACATGGATGCTCACGAATCTCTCGGTTCCTCTGCGCAAGCGCCGATTCCAGCTTCTCTGCCAGCTGAAGAAGCTGCGAGGACAGATCCTGGACAAGACTGATAGCATCACAAGAGGCCCTCAACTGCTTCATTTTGCCTACCAAACTCTGGGCCAACTCGGCCTGCTGTTCAGAGTGCTCGGCGAAGGAGTCCTGCGAGACAAAGCACAATTTTAGTCTGAATACCGACCTAGTACTATTATATGCACCCTTCATCAGCATTTTATCACTAATTAGCTAGTCTCTACATTCAGCATTCGTTTTTTATCGGTCCGTATCAGGGTTGTCTGTTTAGCTGTTGGTGAAGCCTTCCGCTTTTCCAGGCTACCAGTATGCAATCACTTCTTTTTGGTCGTTTCACTTTCGCCAACTTTTTCACAGGTAACAGATTATTCACTTCACCCTTGTTATCCCTGTCACACGATAGTTCTGTTTTTCATTGGTGTGATGGAAGTTTCGACTTATTAAGGAGAAATCGGAGGGGTAAGGTTTGAGTAACTCACCTGCAATGTCTCTCCCTCTCTCATGAGGCGTTCTTGTCGCAGCTCTAGCTCAAGGGTCCCCTCATCAGCCTGCTCGTCTAGACACAATTTTTCTATAAACATATTAACACACAGTGTACAGCAGTATACAGATAACAATTTTATGTAGGTCACTTTTAAAAGCGTAAACCAGATAAAGGTATGATAAAATAGTACCATTTCGCATAGCGTTGTTAATCACAGCATGAGCGTTTTAGTGAACAATGAATTATAGTGAACCATCGAACCAAAATTATTCGATCCAAACTAGTGTTATACCAAACCAATGTCATTGGTTTTGATTCTCTTGCATTGGGTATTTACATTAAAAACGCAGTTACAGCGATAAAATTCTAACATCTGTTTAATCGTATTTAAATCGGAAACAATCATTTTACAAAATAGTTTCCACTATTACAAGTTACCTTAAATGTTTGAAATGCCGTTCGAAATAAAATAATAACCACTGAAATTTCTCGCCGAAATTCTCGAGCTTTCGGAAGGTCTGGGAGTGTCAGGAACAAGTGCAAGGAATGACAATCACAAAAGTTTAATATAATTAGAAAGATATTAATATAAAAATTGTAGGCTACCATAAGTAGAAGCACAGAATTCACCAATTTGAATTTCAGATATCGAAATATCACAGGATACAAAATCTGATTAAGGACCTAATTAGCAGTGACTATAACCAATCATTAGATTGTTGTCTACAATACGAACGTAGTTTTAAAACTTCAAGCCCTTGTCCTTTACATCAAATCGAAACTTGTATTAATTCAGCTAAATATTTACACATTTTATTGAAACTTCCCTAAACTATGTCTGTTCGTGCAACAATTATTCTACGCTTGTTTCTTAATTTTCTCAAAGTATAAATTAAAGTAAACATATTTGGGCCGTATAATACGCATATTTTGGACATTCTTATCAATTTATATGTACATTCCTCTTTTGAACTGTTTGATGGTGGCTGTAGAATCAATCATTAGGCATTGATATAACCTAATAATAAACTGTCTAGTCTATTTGTGTTTTGTCGCAATCAATTAGAATATCACAATTGAACTTGGTTTTTATTTAGTTTTTTAATTAAAATATCTTCAGACTCCAGTTTAAACGATGCTTTTTCCATATCAGTATAGTGGACAGTCTGACAGTGAAAACTGTAATAAACTATAGCTGATTGCAATAGCAAATTGTATAACTGTTATTTACGAGTAATTTATGTTTAATGTCTAAACCTCTCATTTCATATAGAGCTGCAACAGCCATGCCCTTCTGACTACTTAAAAGTACACAATAATGATAATTCCACATACTATTGGTTTTTGTCTGTGCAAATAAAATGATAGAACAACCTATAATCTGTTAAATGAGATACGAAAAATTTGAATTCCTATTTTTAGAGTAGTTTTCAGTTACTTCCTCACTTACTGGAAGGCTAAATCCATGTACTAATAGCAATTGATACTATTCTTAGTGTCCTTTCTAGGGAATGATCCACTTGGTGGTTGATACTGTATATATAAATATCACTTATTCGGCTTTCTCAATTTGATTTATATTCATTGTGAGATATGTAAACGTTCATGTGCACGAATAGGAATTAAAAATTCATTTTAATGTCTATGAAGACTATCATAATTGTTGCTATTAGATTAACAGTCCTTTCTAATTTTTGACCAACTGCATGGTTCTAAACAAACATCGTATGACATTTTTGCTTCAACTTATGAGATATCTTTCAGGTTATTGCTGTTTTAATTGCAGAAGCGAGATCTTGTCTTCTGCCCTACTGATTGAAATTCATGACAGGGAAATTTCATTGGCAACATATTTGTTTATTGTATTTTTGTGGTTCGGGACAACACTAATGGCAAGGTACTAGTGGAAACGTACTCGACGAATCCGTTTGTCTTTTTTTTTTCGTCGAGGTATACAAAAATAAAGGAATAAATTGTACAATTACTTACGTAACTGCTGTTGTCGGGAATTGTCATCGATCTGGTCCTCCAGTCTCCTGCAGATATCCTCCTTGTGCTGCAATCTATGTATAAGACTCAGGTTTTCTTCCAACAGTCTATAGCTGTTCTCACTGCCACTAGAGTCTATCAGCCTGGTCACCTCTTCAGGCGCGTAGCAGTAAACGGGAGTCTCACTCTGCACTGCGGGGGTGGCTAGTAGAGGTGCTGCTGTCTCCTCGATCACGTCCTCCACGTCCACGATCATGGCTTCGGGTTCGTCGTCGTCAGCGGTGCGCAGATGCGGCTCGGAGGCAGCGCGTGAGTCCCCCAGAGCTTCCACCTGCTCCAGTACTTCCACGTCATTAAGCGAAAGACTTGATGTGCCGACATTGGTGACGGCGCCGGACCCCAAGTTGCTGACACTGCTGGCGGATTTAGACCTCATGACGCCATCTACAGCAGAAGAAGACGAGGGCCGATATCCTGGGTCCAGGAGAGCGAATGTCGAGGCCTCAGGGCCGATTCCTCGCGCCTTCTCCCACTCGTAGAGCCTGCGTGTGAACTTCTCAGAGATCCCCTGGAAGCGAAAGAAGCCGGTGGATGTCTGGATAAGGACTTCCTGCTTGCTCATGGCCCGCCGCATCTTCTCCAGCCGAGCTTCTCTTTCCAGGTACTTCTCCCGCTCCCTTTCCAGTCGCTGCTTCTCACGCTCGATCTTCGTTAGCTCCTTCTCTAGCCACTGGAGTTTCTGCTTGCGACAGACGCCGGGACTCTCCTTCTTTATGCGATGCCACTCCTGCAACTTCCTTCTCAAGTCTGGGTCCCTCTTGTCGAGCTTCCTATGGAACTCCTGACTTAACCGATGTTGTAACTCTTCGTAGTTCTTCTGGATTTCTGCCTGCACGTCTAACTCGTCCTCGAAGAAGCTTGAGTTCCGGTTTGGACTAGACGGTCCCGCTGACGTCAAGAACGCCTTCTTCACTTTCGTCCACTTGGAGGCGCGCGGTTCGGCCATCGATACTTTGTGGATTCGATCCTCTGACTGTGGACTGGGCGGCGGCTTCCGAAGCTCCTCTGTGGAGGGCAGAGTAAGTGTGAGAACCGGTCTGTGCTGTTGCAATTCTTCTGGGTCGTCCTCGTGGTCTTGCCGTTTTTTGAGACTGTCCTTCCGGGTCTGAATAATGTCCTTGACTTTTCCCCATGGGGTTTTATGCCCCTTGAGTTTATTACGTGCCAGTAGAACACTGGCGTCGCCATCTAAAGACTTGCTCCGTCGCGACGCTTCTTCCTGCTCCTCCTCCGGGGTCTGGGCACCGTCTTGTTCTAGCAATCTGCCACCCGTGGAGTCCGTGGCCGATGCGCTGCGTTGAGGACCTGCACAAAACAATCATTATCCTTCCTACTGCTGTTTGGACCTAGTGTATTTTTTCTTACTTCAATACGATATATCTCGTAAAAGATCCGTCCCAAACTAATGGGAAGAGAATCTTTAACACTATTGTTACAGTAGTGATGATTTACAAAACCATTTATTTTATTAAAATATTTAATGTAACAGGAATAAAACTAATAAACTTAGGGTTTTTGCTTTCAGAACTCTGGCTATGTAACAAGGGAAGTCATTCTATAAAATGATTTGTTATTTATTTGACATCTAAATTATGGCGAAGGAGCTTCTTACCTGCAAGATTGTAGCAATTTTTTTGCCCATGTTATTCTTACTACGAAGAAGGTTGAAAGCCAGTTTTGATAATATTGTTACGAATCTTCAAATTCACATTTCCCCGGCAATAATTAATAAACGAGAATGCAAACAAAAAGAAACGGTGATCTGTAGTAAAACAGTTATTATAATATATAATATTTTATTTATTCCTGTAGCAACTACAGTCTTCCTTGTGTGCAAGTCCATCGAAAAATATAACAAAAACACAAATAAATTTAAACTTAAATTTAAACTTAATTAATCGTGTATATAACAGAATTGCCCTTGCACACAACGAAGCAACACAAGCACAAAAATGAAATATTTGGTCCATATGCATGGTTTCGGAATAGGCCACTAATTAAATAAATAAAAACAAGAAATAAAATTTCCAGGAGAAATAGATGAAAAGACAAGCAGCAAATTATATCACTATTCTGAGACAATTTCAGCCATGTTTAATTAAAAGGCTAGTCAAAGGTTTTGTCATATTCTTAGAATGAATAATGGTAAACTGACCAAAAGAGTTTTCCACCTTGCGTCGTTATGCAATTAAAACAATAATTATCAATTATACAAGTCAATTATTGACTCCTTGAAATTAAAAGTGAGCCCACCTCTGTAGCGGGCCTGGATTCGATTTCTGGTTGCAACAAGGTGGGGTTTCTTGTGGAGTTTTTCCTCACCTGTGAAACGAACCTCTCCTATGCGAGTCGGGTAAGTTGAGTCCCTCGGATATCATTTGGCCGTCATTATCCTGGGAAATTTCGACGGAGTCTTTTCTACAGATATTATTAATATGTACTAACTTTTCACTTAAAAACCCCCAATTTCTGAAGTGCAGTTTACATTGACAAAAATGGAATATAATCAAACTTACTTACAACTTAAGCAACTTCGCTTTTTTTTTAACTATTCATATTTTTCACTACAAATTTTATTTAGAAATTTCGTGTCAGTTTTGATGGTTTAAACAATTCAAGGCATATTAAATTTAAGTTGTTCTTGCAAAACAGAAGACATTTGACAGCATTTTGGTTGAGAAGATTTCCCTCGTTAGACCACATATTTGTCATAATTGAAAACAGCCTCAGATGCCGGAGTCCCTGGCATACGGAACCGAATTCCAGCAATTTAGGAAGACTGCTCTCTGCCAACATTCAAGCGTAGGCCTACTATAAGCTAAATGGTTGTTTACTATAAAATCATATCTAGACTAGGCTAATCTGACTAGACACCAACATTACATTTTCTAAATACTAGAATGCTGCAATAAAAAAAATAATAATAAAAAATAAAAAAATATTTTTAAAAAAAACCTCCGGAAACCGAAACACAATGTAAACCGGAGGAACACCGGGACCAGCGGGACCGGAACGTATGGTAACCCTCGTCAAGTTCACTAGAGGATCAGAGTTGAAAGTGGATCCAGACACCCGGTGTATTATTTGGGAAATAATGCATGGCGGAGGGAGGAAGAGACGTAGAAATGAATATTTTAGCCCGGCATTCGGTTTATTCACTAGGAGACCTCACAGAAAATCTCAAGCATGACTGCTTGTCCTGAAATGTGAATCCAAAACCACCCGAACGACAGTCCGCGACGATAACGCCTGAACTTCCTCGTTCAATGAGATTATCATTGATATAAGTGTACTAAACGTATGAAAGAGCGAGGTGGATCAGGAAATAGCGGTAATTCTCGGACTTTTTTTCTTAGGAAGGTCCCATGGTCGACCAATCTTATTGTTTGTGCGGGACTGTTCACTGTCGTTAAGGGATACGCTGGTAAAATTTCTGATTAGCACTTTTTGCATTAGAATTGTGAAAATTTCACAACTTGTGGACTACATAATGTTCACACATTACACACAAAATACGAATAAGAGTTATTAATATTTATAATTAATACAGGAAAATATAAAATCTTTATTAGAATTGTTTAAAAATAACTAGGCCTATATTAATGTATTGGTGATAAATTGAGTATTTTAAATGGAGTTGGATCATGTTCAAAATTTAAAGCCATTTATATTTTCCATGTTCCACTATTCTAAGATCCTGTCTAAATGATTAGTGATTACTAATTTTAAAATGTGGCAAAATTATAAACAATTGATTGATTCCCATCCTGACATCCAAGAGAATAGTTTCTTCGTGCTGTTAAATGGAGATGATTGAATGATAAATTTTTCACTCTTGTGTCCGACTTTAGCGTTGTGTAACAAATAGTTGAATAAAAACACTTTCTTTAACGCACTTTATTTTACCTTAGTAAACTTCTGGACGGCCGTTTCGCAGGTGGTGTTCCTGCATCCAGGATCTTGGCACTCTGCTGATGATGCAGGAACACAACCTGCGAAACGGCCGTCCAGAAGTTTACTAAGGTAAAATAAAGTGCGTTAAAGAAAGTGTTTTTATTCAACTATTTCAACGATAAATGTTTGTTGAAATTTTCAGCTTTTTATTTCAAATAATTTTAAGTTATTGGACTTAATAGTTATAAAATGTATAAGTAAATAACCATTACCGGGTAAATTGAATTAGGGTAAGGTGGTACATTTTCGAACACTTAACAAATATTCTTATTTTATGAACACAATAAACATAAGACAAGTTCAACTGTATTGTATTCACAAAGTTGGCAATGTAGTTGACCCTTCACAAAAATATCAAAGTCATACAGCTGCAATATTGGTCATGGCAATCGATCTTTCATTTCCAGAATATCGTTCGAAAATGTACCGCAGTAGGTACAATTCTAAACACCAGTGGGTACTATTTCGAACAGTGGCATTTTCAACGAACAAAGTGCTTTCTTCAAAATATTATTTTCTGTTATTAATATTTATCAGTAATATGAGCGTAATAATGATGTGTCACGTTTTAAATAGGCAGATGGCCGGATTGGGGCATGTGGTCAGCATGCCGACTCCTACGACAGTTATTGATGGCTTACTGAACCGGAGCCGCTACTTCTTTATGAATTAGCTCTTTTGTTGGTGTCAAGAGGCTGAATGCACCCCGTTCCAGATCACCCTACCTCAGAAAAATCCGAGGAGGTACCGGTGATCGAACCCAGACTTGAGGGTCCGTAGTCAGGAACCACTAGACCATTAAGACGGTCTGTTATAACATCAAGAGCAATAATAAAAATACTTAACAGCTGCATGCTATTGTGTATTGCATAAATGCTGAGATGAAATAACATTACAGAGAAAGTCTTAGTTTATAACTCTTCGTTGAAATAATACCACTGTTGAGAGATATATGAATATCACCCTTTTATATTTGACTTGCACAGTTAATAATAATAAACATGCAGAATGCTGTGACAGCAAAACAGCTTTTCCATGCAAGTCTTAAGCAAGCAATCGCGGGTTAAAGTACTGTTCGAAATTGTACCTAAAATTTGTTCGAATTTGTACCTCGAGCTAGTTTTTGTAAATTACTACATTGTTGAAATTCCGCTCACGAATGCCCATTGTTGTGCCAATGACTTACGTATTAAAGACTATGCTATTTGTTGGTATGAGTTAAAAATTGGTCCTCAAAAATATATTCCAGTAACACAACGTGGAATTATAAGCAATTTTATAACGTGCCATTTTTCAAGCATGGCGTTCTTACCTTCGGTTGGAAAATAATTTTTTATGGCCGAATGAGACAACTCGGAACATCATTCTCGCGGATACAGATCAACAAAACAATCAGTATGGACGCTATATTTTTAAAAAGAGGTTGGCTAACATTTGAAACCCCAAAATGGATAAAAATCTTAGTCCGTTCAGAATTGTACCATGTTCGAAAATGTACCACCTTACCCTAAATCAAAATTTAAATAAATTGCCAAGCGTTTATATAACAGTCGATTGGATGCGTAAAATGTAAATGATAAAATTGTGAATACTTACAGTAAAAGTTAGGGATCTAAATAAAACATTAAAAAAGAAGCATAACTTCGTCAGATTTTGACCCGCCTAAGCTTACGGTTACCGGATTGGAATTTAATTTCTCCCTCCGTTCTTGTTATGTCCCTTGCCTTCAGAGTTGTTTTTAGGGGATGTTCTGGTGGAGATGACCAAATGTCCAAGATACTCCTTTCTATTAACCCTTTATTTTGCTCTCCGCAATATGCTTTAAAATCTTGTTAATGTCCTGAATTTTTAAGACCTTGTGAAAAATCCTGTGAAACGAAAGTTTATGTGAAGTATGAATCTTTACCAATCTCATCAGTATTTTTAATGTAACTTGTAACTGTTGATGAATGAAATTGATAAAAACTAACATCCAGAATGCCAACGCTATCTCATTAAGGCTTAACCGATGGTTGCTACCTTATCTTGGACTGGCATTTAGATATCCAGAAATATGCAATTTTTAAAAGCACAATAAAACACGATTTCAAAAATAAAATAATGGCATAATTTTGAAAATAACACAAATATATGATTAAGTGTCAGAATGGTACTTTATGAAATTGTACGGGGAACGGGAAATTGTATGTCCGTCTGCCTATCCGTGTGTCTGTACGCACGATAACTCAAATACGCTTAATCGGATTTTCGTGAAACTTGGTATACTGTTTTATAACGTCCATGGGAAGAAGCCTATTGATATTGGACCAAATTGGTTGACCGGTACCGGAGTAATGCACAATTTAGTACCTATTTTATGGTAATGTTTTTAAAAACTGTTTCAAATGCAAATCAATTTTCATGGCAACATATTGTTTTACAGTGTTCATACACGGCTTTGGAAGTTGCAAACTTGCAATACAGTTAGCTATGACAAGTAACACTATCCACATATTCCTTCACATAGGCCTATGCTTATCAAACTAGACCTTTATTCATCCTTAAGCCCTCCTTAATGAATCCATCCGGAGCTTAACTCGGAAATCTTAAAAAACAACTTATTTTTTGCATATCATAATTGAAATTATCACTGATTAAACAAAACCATTCTGGCACTTTGTTACATCAGTTTACCTGATTTTATGTATAATATATATTAATCCAGTATAACCGCCGGCGTGGTCTTGTGGATAGCGTCGCTGCCTACAGATCCGTCGGCCCGAGTTCGATCCCCGGTATCTCTTCGGGTTTTTCTGAGGTAGGGAGGTATGGAACGGGGTGTACTCAACCTCTTGATTCAATTTGAGGAGCTACTTGATAGAGAAAAAGCGGCTCCGGTCATGGAAACCACCATTAACGACCGTGGGTGTCGGCATGGTGACTACATGCTTCCCAATCCTGCCATCTGCCTGTGGTAGATGACGCAGCAGTCGGGTGGTAGGCCAAGTCCCTTCAGGGTTAGGCTTATAGCGCTACGGACTTTTTTTAAATCCAGTATGTGAAATATAATAGTTGTCTGGGATTACATATTAATTTTGGAATTTTTAACTTTTATTCAATGAAATTAAAAGGTCATATGGAATTAAGATGCTCATGCGAGGCTTGACTTCAACAAAGATGAAAGTTTCTCCTACTACAGTGATAGGAACAGTGAATAAGAATGATGAAATGGTGACAATACTGAGAAAGGAAGGCATTTTCAATAACACTTACACTGAAGTTAGTGAATAATAGTTTCAAATAATTAAATTAGCACTTAATTTTATACTTCTGGATTTTCTGCGAAAAATCATAATAAAGCATAATATTTAAAAATTAAAGCATAATTCTAAATCAAATAAAACATACTTTTGTTTGCCCCACTCATAATATAGTCTAACAAATTAGAAGTGTCACAAAACCACTTTTAAGACTAGTCCTTTCTTTTTTTGTTTTGTTTGTTAAGCCTGAAACTCCAATCACCCTTATCTGACATGATGAAAGCTACATGCATGACCCCCTATTGTGTTGTTAGGAAAGAGGAAAACTTGTTATAATAATTTTATTATTACTTAAATATGTTATTATTATAAGGTAGCTTACCTGAGTCCGCCAGGTTGATTTCGACCTCCAGATCTTCTGAAGATGAGGATGAAGATGGCAGTTCTGTGAGTGGCTGCGGGGAGTGTCCTCCTGAACTCGAGTCCTCTCCTGTGGTGACAGGAGGCGGACGCAGGTGGCAGCTCCCAATCCCGCTGTCCTGGGACTTTGCCTCGGGCAATATGATAGCTTTCTCCCACTTGAAGGCCTCCTTCACTTTGGTCCACTTGGACACCTTAGGGGGCGGTTGCTCGGGCTGGTCCCTGGAGGCGGTGATGGGAGTGGGGAATGTCTGGTGCACAATACGTCGGTGCAGGTGTCGCTTGGCGCTCAGTTGTCGTTGCATCGCCTGCAGATTCTTCAGGTCTTCCAGGTATTGAACCCGCCTCTGTAGTTTGCAGTTCTGTTCTCTGAGGTCGCCCAGCTGCTCCATCAGCTTGCACAGGCTGTCCAGATGGTCCATGCCGCCCCCGCCGCCTCCGATACCCGACACTGAGCGTAACAGGGGCGGCGCTGCTGGTTTTTGCGACATGAGGTATTCCAGGAAGTCTTCTTCCTGCTGTAGTGCATCGTTTATGCTCTGATTGTCGCCTGATCCCACCGGCACGCTGGAGGATCGCGATCGCGCGCCTGCGCATTGCTCAGAATCTCCTGACTCCATATCGCTACGTCACGAACAAAACACTATCTTCACTCATCTTGATCCATACTGATTATTCTTAGATGATCTAGATATTGCCGATCGTGTATTGGTACCCACCACAAGCATTGTTTTAGTTTATTCCTGTGTGATCAATATGAGAATTAGGCAGAAGAAGCTTCTTCATGGCATAGACAGACGAGTTCACTTTATCTATTCCAAATGTAGATAATCTGATCACATCTTTCTCCATTTTTTTATAATGTAAATTTAGGCACTTGTCCGTTTCAAATAGGAATCACTTCCTCGCTTCAAACGCATTTCAATTCAAGTGTAACTACCTAATTTTTTAAATGTCCAGTGTCAATTTAGACATGTTTCCCCTATTTGCAATTTAGATCACTTGAAACAAGCAGTTAAATACGAGTCATTTTGCACAAATTGAAGAGCGTCGCGACGGCATAGCGTCGGCTCACGAACTGACTAGAGATGAGTCCAAGTTCCCCTCGTATCTTCCCCGCCAGCCGGTTCTAAAAACAGCATTTTCTGGACCACTCATTGAGATGAACATCTGAATTTCCTACTCCAGGAATGGGAGTATGATGACCTTGAAACCAATAGCGGAATTGTAAAGTAAAATGTGCGGGTGAATGAAATGGGTGCTTTGTTTTGGATAAGGAAACAGTCTGGTTTTAGCGATGCCTGAACGTACAAAGACAAACTGTTAATGGAGTTGAATATCAGTCAACAAAAGACTGAAACAGACAAAACAGGGAAATAATTAAATAAAAATAAATAAAAGAAAGGAAGGTAAAAAGGATGAAAATATAAAAGAATAAGGAATAAGCAATTAAATAAAATATAGGAATAAGGAAGAAAATAGCCAATTGAACAAAGAGAAAGAAAATAAAGATAGGAATAGAGAGAAGGGGAAGCGAATAAATTAATAATTATTAATTTATTCAATTATAATTGAACGAAAGAATCAGAAAAAAGAAGATGCGTTTTCATATTTTGGTTATGTCCGGGTTATATTTTGCACTATAAGGAAAGGTGCACAATTAGTAATCTCAACGTTAAAATGCCTATTCTCGGCCTGAGTGGCTCAGTCTGCATGGTACTGGTTTTCTGTGCCTAAGGTCGCGGTTTCAATCCCGGCTCGGGACAGTGGCATTTATGTATACTCAAATGTAATAGGCTCATGACTGTAGATTTACAGGCATGTAAAACAACTCTAGCGGGACAAAATTCCGACACACCTGTGGCAGTCATAGGCCTAAGTTGTAGTACACTCTCGTTGTTAAATAACCATAAAACCAACCAGCAACATCAATATTGATTATACAAAACCTGTATATAAAATAAGCATGACGAGAACCTTTCATACTGCTGGCAGTTATAACATTAGATGAAATTATAGGTCCTGCGGATTTTGATCATATTTGTGTAAGCTTTATTCCTTTCTCTGGTCAATTAGTTTCGCAGTTTAAAAAAAAAGTACTGTATGTACAGTACTTTTCATTATTATAAAATAGAGCACTGCTCACTGGTACATTCGATATTCCACTTTCAGCGAGAGTAGGAAAACCACAACTTGACGGAAGGAGAGTAACGCGGCAAGTCCAAAGAGGTAAAGGCAACGTTCTATACGAGAAATGAGAATTCACTTTTCCTATTCCTAATTTCTTCAAAGCTCTGTAAAATTTCCTTCGTTAAAGAGCTCTAATATACCAGTTTTGAGGTTTAAAATCAACATTATTTGTTCGGGTGATTATAATAAGGTAAACAAGCCTTAAGGTTCTTATTTCTTACGGTTCCCTCGAGGAGAGGTTAGGCCGTTAAGGAGACTCCTAGGATTTAAGACATTCGTTACAAATGATAGTAAAATTGCTAGTCTTGCGCACCAACCTCATTTACTCTAAGCTCTAAGGATTGCATTTGATTATGTTAGATGTTGAGCAGGCCCGTCGCCAGATCCCGCTCATCCTCATTTTTTTTTCTGGTAGCCTAACGTAATGCTTATAATAAAGTCATTTTTTTCAATTCAGTTCACTTATTCGCCCATTACAATTCCAAGTATAGAATGTATTAAAGTTGCAAAAAACTTCTTACTTAAGAATATCATTAAAATATCTTTACTTCGAAGAGGTATAAGAATAGGAAAGCCTATAACACGTTAGCAGCAGAAAGAACATTTGGTTGTAGTACAGCAGTTTGTGAATCTAATTCCTCTGTACTAACCAGAATTAACATTCCTTAAAGATTTACCATGACTCACTCAATAATGGCTAATTAATTGTAGGTTATTTAGCATTTAGGAAGAGCAGAAAAACGAACACGAAAAAGGAAAATTTTCTGAGAATATTCAGTCTTTTGAAGAAGGGCAAGATTCAGCTATACTAGAAGAATTTTTGGGCGTTGTAAAGATTGAGGTCACTTTCTGTACTTCTAATTGAAGAAGTCTCCAGTACCTACATGTGTGCCCAAGGCAGCAGTGCCACAGATTGAACAAATCGAGTCTCACTTACCTCAGTCATCTGTCATCGAGCCTCCGGCTTGCTAGTTTTTAACACTGGCAATAGACAATTCCTAAGCAATCTAAAGGTATATTATCTATTTTATGGAACCCGGAGGTTCATTACAGCGCTTTAAAAATCCAAACAATAAAAAAATCAAAGATCCAAAATTTAAAAAATCTAAAATTCCCAAATTAAAAAATCAAAGATCCAAAATTAAAAAGTCCAAAAATCCAAAATTTAAAAAATAAGAAATCCAAAACTAAAAATCCAAATATCCAAAATTAAAAAAATTAAAATCCACTCATTTAAAATATAAAAAATGCAAAATTAAGAATGCAAAATTTAAAAATAAAAAAATTAAAAATTAAAATACCAAAATTTAAAAAATTTAAAAATTAAAATTAAAAAATTAAAATACAAAATTAAAAAATCCCAAAAATAAAAAATTCAAAGAATCAAAATTTAAAAATCAAAAATCAAAAAAATTCAAAGATCGAAAATTTAAATATCCAAAAATTCAAAACTTAAAAAATTAAAAAATAAAAAATCCAAACTCCAAAATTGAAAAATCTAATAATCCAAAATTAAAAAGTAAAAAAAATTCAAAGATCCAAAATTTAAAAAATCCAAAATAAAAAATAAAAAATTCCAAAATTCAAAGATCCAAAATTTAAAAAATCAAAAAATTCTAAATTAAGAAAATTAAAAATCCAAAATTTAAAATCCAAATTTCCAAAATTTAAAAAATAAAATTAAAAATTAAAAAATCCAAAAATCCAAAATTTAATAAATAATAAAATCCAAAATTTAAAAATTCAAAGATCGAAAATTTAAAAAATCAAAAATTTAAAATTCAAAGATCCAAAATTAGAAAATCCGAATTTTATAAAGTCCAAAAACCCAATATTAAAAATTCCAATACAGTAATGCAAAATTGAAAAAATCCAATAATCAAAAATTGAAAAAATAAAAATTAAAACAAGTTTTACTTCTGTCGCGTGGCGTTCCACGCACACTTTTTTTAACTTACTGCATTCCAGTGTTTGCACCAGTGATGAAATGGAGGGTAAGAAGCGTACAACGCACCCTCATTTATTTGAAATATCTCATGGGGTGTCTACAATTTCTGCTCTCAAATAAAAATTTAACGAAAGGAAAGTAGTAGCCATGAGCATGAAACAGTATATAATTTGTCTGGAGACCCTTCCTAGAAACTGTAGTGTTATTACTTATTTAACGTGATGCAAACTTAATCACGGGACTGAAGGCTTTACTTCCTTTCCAGTACATGTGTTTTGTTTACTGCACTCCCACTCCACTGCCAACAGGTTCCCACTGAGCACAGAATGGATTCTCCCTGATCAATACTGGATTTCCATGGTAACAGGGCAGGGGTTGGGCAGGCAGTTGTGTATTACGGAGAGTGCATTACAGTATAGGTTATGTAGTTAGGTAAGTGTAACCCACTTTTGTAGATATTGCATATCGCAGTCGTCACATGTGTAGTTATACAAGTAGTGGTATACGGTACAACATGTCTGATAGCTATATATGGATATCCACTCAAGTAAACTGGCTGCATTGATGGTCATTATTGTGAGTCATCTGTCAATTGGGCAGTTTATACACATTTGCTGCGTATGCCACTTACGTACAAAATAAATGTAATGCATCGTATTGTATTATATTGTATCGTATCGTATTGCTTGCTCACTGTAAGAATTAGTCCGGCAGAAGATCTTAAGCAATACAAGTATTTTGCAAATTGATTCAGCCTGTTTTTTTTGTTATAAGATTAGCGAACATAAGTGTTCCTAAACTCAAATTGTTTTACGATGCTCCTAAACAGAAACTGCCTTACGGTGCATCAATTGAATCGTTTATTACAGTTGCTGTAGTGTAGTGTCGAAATAGTAAGTCTAGACTCTAGTGTGTTGTAAAGTCTGCGGCTTGCAAACACAATAACCAATAGCAAATACAGTTCAATTAGTGGCAGCCAGTGGGAGCCAGCCAGTGGGAGCTGCATGTGAGCTGCATTATTATTAAAGTAGCTATTCAAAATAAAAAAACGCAACCATTATACTGTTTACAGTTCATTATAAATACAATATTAGCACTGATTATTTCGACTTAATAATGTTGCAGTACCCAAAGCAAGAAACTTAGTGAAACGTTAATCACCCGCAATCAAGACTAACACGGTAATGTGCACGTGGGAAAATGAAGGATTTGTTACGTTTCATTTCTTTTGTCTGCACTTTTATCACTCAAAGTGGAGTTTTTGTACTGTCTGAAAATTAAGTGTGTGGTCTGAAGAGACAGATGAAGGTAATCAAGCATTGTTTTTCGTACTAAAAATATTTTTGAGCTTAAAGTGTATTATTTTTTAAGGTACGAGTATTTCTGCTTTTTACACATTTAATTTTGTATTTTTTAAATATATATTTCATTCAGGGAAATCGGGAGAACAAGGAAGATAATGCTTGTACAAGAATAGTGTATCAAAATTAAATATTGAGTAACTTATAAAATTTAATTTTAAAAAAATTTCCATCATGGGGATCAACAAAGCACGATTAGCCAGTTATCTGTTTTGGAAATTAATAGTTCAAGATACGTAATAATTATACTAGAGGCTAAGAAGTTATTTGAGTTTCACATGATAACATATTAAAGAGAAACTAAAAAAAATCTGAGAATGGTAAAAAAACTAAAATGAGACTATTTTAATATATTTAAAAACTATAAAATAGTGTTTATAAAAACCTAAAAATCCGGGTCCTAATCATGATTGATATTTGACTTGCTAAATCTGTACTGATCAGGACCTTTGCTTATACTGTATACTGAATTGGTAATTCTGTTTTTGGGAAAAGCAAAATTAACAATTAACGAATTGCACTGCAAAATGGGGTAATACTAGTATGGGTGTAGAATACCGATCATTTACATTTTTACTAAAATGCATTTGTAGACCTAGACTGCTTTACGAATGATCTGATCTTATAACAAGAAAGAAAAAAAAAAAAGGATAAGCAAAATCAACTGACATTGTGACATGTTCAGTGGAACCTCATCAAAAGAAAGAGCTTACTGACAATATATAGGATTATGTATCTGTAGCGGTACCGGTATTCTTTATTGAATCAAAAATTTCATATGCAGACCTGACTTAGCTGAATTCAGAGCGTAAGTGATTCTGTAGTTGTGCAAAGTTCTAAGGAAGAGAATATTTCAATGTTATGTAATTATATAAAATAATAACATGCAATCCTGCCACTATGTACGGTAGTTCTGATCATGGGGGATGGATTATGAGAGTCTGTGCCACATGGGAGTATACTATAAAAATCCCGTATGCCTAAAATACCTGAAAGCAGTAAAAGAGATGAAAAGATTTTTTTAAAGAGCTTAACTCATCTTTTCAGTTTTTTTAAATTTATTTATTATTTCAGATACTTCTTAAGTTAGGCTACCAGTTGGTTTTAAAAGGACATATGTCATATGTCTCTGGTTGAGAGTGTACTGAGCATCAAAGTAGTAATTCGTTTACAAAGGGTGGAACGCCCTTTAAAAAACAAACTACTACTTCGCGCTCTTTCTGAGTGGAATATGCGGTGTTTGTTTCTTACTTCCTTTCGTTTGTGTAAAGAAAAGTGTTTTGTTTTATACTGAGTGAACTTCACAGCGATCCCCGCCACCTCCTCGGATTTTTCTGAGGTTGGGAGGTCTGGAACGGGGTACAATCAGCCTCGTGATACAAACTGAGGAACTACTTGATTGAGAAGTAGCGGCTCCGGTCACGGAAACCATCATTAACGGCCGGTGGGTGTCGGCATGCTGACCACGTGCCCCCAATCCTGCCATCTGCCTACGGTAGATGACGCAGCGGTTGGATGATAGGCCTAGTCTCTCCAGGGATGTAGCGCCACGGAGTTTAGTATTTAGTTTAGAAACCATGTTGAAATTTTATAATTTTTAAGGTTATATTTATTAATTAATAATTAAGAAAATAAATATAATATAATTAATCATTATATTAATAAATATTTATTATTAATTTATAATTATTATATAAATTATAATTTATTAATTATTAATATATACATTTTATTATTTTATTTTATCAATCAAATTTTTCCAAGAAGCTAACGAATTCTAAAATAGATAATTTTTTAATAATTGTATAATATGTATAGTAGATAATATAAAGAATGGTCTGTAATTAAGCATGTCTCCACTGTTTCCTTCTTTCAAGAATAGGGATAACTTTGCTATTTTTAAGGTTTTAGGAAAAGTGCCAGTCACAACAATTGTTTTTACAATTGTAGGAATAGGTTTAGCAATTTCATATATGCCTACAAGATTTTACTACTTGGATCAAGATACCATCATATCCGGTACTGTTGGTCAATCTTAACATTTTTACATTGTTGATAATTTCATTCTCTGTGTGAGGCTGAAAGAAAAGGTTGTTTTGTTAGATGAGTACATTTGAACAACAGCAGAACTACTGCTGTCAGATCTAGATATTATTACTATAGTTATTATTATTATTATTTATTATTATTATTATTATTATTATTATTATTACTTTGAGAAGTAGTAGAAATAGTACCTGTAAAAATAATAATGGTACAAATAATAATAATAATAATAATAATAATACCGGTAATAATAATAAATTAATAACTTTATAATAATTATTACTATTACTACTGCTACTACTACTACTTCTGCTGCTGCAGCAGCAGCAATTATGAAGTACAGTTTAAGAAATACAAGAAAACTTGTTTTAAAGTTATTTTTTGTACAAATTTTTGAAGCCTTAGGCCTAAGTTGTATTTAAAAGAAAAAAGGCGTAACTAAAGAAACTTAAAAAGGAAATAAAAAACATTTATAACCATTTTAATTTCACAAATTCTTGGTATAGTATAGAACTAGTTGGTTTTGGCCAATGAGATAGAACCAGCAGATCTTGCTTATTTTATACACTTCCGATTTTAAACAGTGTTTTGGGTTTCTCCAAAACTTTACTTGAGATGTCGTACACCCCTTAAAAATCGACTCACTCATGGAATGTGTTAAATAGGGATTTTCCCTTCAAAATAGACTCTTCTGCAATATAATTCAAGGATACCATGCAGGGAAAATAGAAAGAATATTTACAGGTAACTACAGAATTATAAACTGTAAAAAGGAGTAAATAGAATGATAGTATATGGTTGGTTTTTTTACACTCCACTTTACTTAACGGTACTTGTCTTTTTTCAAGAACCATGACTTCAGTCATGATCGTGATCATCCTAAGCTTGCGTCCAAATGTTTTGAATTTCTGTTGCTGATTCTGATGAAGTTGGAGGGGGTGTGGGTTTGGTGATGTCTACCTAAGTCAAGTTGAGTGTAAAGGAAACTACCTTATACTATCATTCAGGGGCGGATCCAGAGAGACATTTTGGGGGGGGGGAACCAAAGTAGAGAGGGAAGTTTTTACTCATAAAAATTAATTATTCCCAGTACACAATTGAAAACAAAATGAACATTTCAGCATTTTCTTACAAAGGTATTTCAAAATAATGAATGTCGTTGCTTTAATTTAAGTATTTGGGTTCTAATAAATTTTGAATAATTTGTGCTTAATGTTACAAATTTTGGCCGCCCCTGCTATCATTCCATTTATAGTAGACTTATGACTTAACTGTACAAAATCCCACTTACAATACTGTGTAACAGTAGTCTGAGATCTATTTTGAGGAGAAATTGTGTTTTCTTGTTGTGACAGACTTGCAATTTGAATAAAAACGAAAATGAGGATTGGTTTAAATGATGACAAATATTCTTAAATCAATCAATAAAGCATACCAGTACTTATGGTGTCACTTAATCCTGTAGGGTAAATGACCACAAGAATTTTTTTTTTAATTTGTACTAAGCCGTATAATTTATACATTAACATTAAGTAAATGCTTTAAAATACCTCTAGTAATTTTTTTGACAACCTGAAATTAGCTTGTTATGCAAAAATTATTAGCATTACCCCATTGTACAGACTTTTCTATGGTGTTTCTCCTTCCATAGTCTTCAGAATTTGTTCTGTTTTTAGCAATAAGGATGTGATACTCTTTGGAGCATGTGTAGAAAGCTGACCTAAGCAATGGATTGTTTTGCTTTGCAGGATGGCAAAAATTGATGGGGCTGGGCTTGGCTACTCGTACCATCTCCCATCGGGTGGGTGGGGCCTCAAGATTCGCAATGCACTGTCACAGTTCAGCGACCTGTTCAGTGAATTCAATCGCTACATTACACCAGCATATCACCATGACCGCTGCGAGAGGTAATGCCACAGCTTCTACTAGTATTACTCAGAGTTGACTATAGCTGCTAATGTAAGCCTCTGCTTGCTTCCAGGTCAGAGTAGAAATGACTCTTCACCATGCAGAACCAGGAGTATTCCTTGTAATTCTGTGTTTGTTTCCAGGGCAGTGCAGATGTGACCAGTCTAGGCTCATCGCATAAAACGAGGGTGTGTTGCATATACCATTTCATATATTTGAAGGAAAAAATTGGTGGCCTACTTATGCAATTACTGTTGCAAAGTGAAATTCATGTGGTGTGCCTTTTTACTGCAGAATTTATCAATTATTTTTGTATTTACACTATTGTTTCATCCACTGTCCACCCATGTCATGTTAAGGCAGATGCCCTGAAGATGGTGCAAGCGCACCGAAAGGCCTAGGCGGCGGATTTTAAAATAAATTTATAGTTGAGCAACTGGTATCACATCTATTTTATTTCATTGATCAAGCTCAACAGTAATAATAATAATAATAATAATAATAATAATAATAATAATAATAATAATAATAATAATAATAATAATAATAATAATAATAATAATAATAATAATAATAATAATAATAATAATAATAATAATAATAATAATAATAATAATAATAATAATAATAATAATAATAATAATAATAATAATAATAATAATAATAATAATAATAATAATAATAATAATAATAATAATAATAATTTATTTGCTGTCAATTGACTTGATACAAGTTTCTGACATTGTCAAGCTTACAGACTAAGAGCTATGGACATGTATTTTAATACGTTAGTCATGGTGTTCCTCACATTCTGTTCTTGCTGATGCGGTTCTGTTTCATGCTTAAGCAACAATTCGTCATGATGTTTCATGCATTCTGTCTTTGCTTCCAGGTCAGTGCAGATGCGGCTCTACTCCATGCACAAACGAGAGTTTGTCATGGTTTTTCTTGCATTCTTTGCTTGCTTCGGCCTTGGTGTCTTCATTGGGTTGGCTGGTCCTCCTATTACAAGCACTTCAGAGTTGAAAGGTACCAAGCTGATAGCTAAACACAATGGCAGCGACTTAGCAAATGGACCCTTTATCATGAAGACACCTGCCATGACTACATACAGCCAGCAGCTGTGGGTCATTGCCAAAGTCACCACCGATAACTCTGAAGGTGAGCAGTGGAATTGTAAAAGATAAGTGACAGTTAAATCAGTTATATTGGTATTGTATTAAATGTGGATGTAAAAGCTGGACCAAAAAAATTAGTGATTTTCAATTTCAAGTTTTCCTGATAGGTTCACGTTGTTTCAGTTATTCATTGTTGTCTTCTTGTCAAATAAATAGCATTTAATCGTGATGGAGAATTGGATTGATGCACAATGTACATATGTCTCAATGCTTACAATAAAATAGTGATATTGGGTAGACAGTAGTCCCCAAAACACTAAAGCTTTTTTAAATGGCAAGCGATTTGCCTGACAACAAATGATGTGCATGGACTCGATAAATGTTGCCAGCATGTGTGAGTGCCCTTCTCTCCAACATATACTTCCATCTCCCTCAGTCGCTTCTCTGCCTCACCATGAATGAATTGCTTTGCATGACATGTAATTGCTCCTGTTCCTTAGAAATAACTAATAAGGTATTAATAAATATGACTTTAACAACTGCAAACACATTACTTGAATAATATATTGAGTACAGTACCTTGTTTAACAGTTTTATAGCCTGTTGAAGTGCCTAAAATGAAACATGATAAATACCTATTACTTCAGGCGTCCAGTATGCTTCCTCCAAGAAAATTCATCCTAATTTTGCCTGATTTTGTTGTAACTGACTTATGGCTGGGTTTCAGGCCTGACTAAGATCCAGCCCATTGTCTCTATTGAATTTATTGCTTTTAGTTTTATTTCCACAACATGGCCCCAGTAGGTGATTTATTTGCCCAGGATCCTCACACCTTGAAAGTTGTTGTGATGGTCTTTTCATAAATATCTGGGTAACCCAGTCGGAGGCAGCGCTTGTGTTCGCTGCATCTAACCAATAGAACACTGGTGATTTACAAGTTTTCCTGCAAATTGATTGGTTTCCCTCCACCAACTCAATTACAGTATATAAGAGCTGCATCTACCTTCCCCTAGCTCACTTTTCTCCCAGAAGATGGCTCCAGAGCTGGTAGAAGCTTAAAGCTCAGACTACTCGAGAAATCATCATAAGGTTTCATACAGATACTTAAGCATTATACTGAAATGCGAACAATGCATTTGTCATTTAAAATACAGTGGAACCTCCATATAATGAAGACCGATATAATGATAAACCCGCATTAAGTGATATTTTTCTATGGTCCCGGCAAATTTCCCATCTTAATAATGTTACTTGTCCCTCATTATAGCAATTAAGATATTTCTTTAATACCCTTTTATAATGATACCTATTTTGAAGTGAAATTGGCATTCTAGATCAGCAAACAGTAGCAGGTAGCAGATTAGTGTCCTTCCCAGCTGGTGCGAACCTTTAAGCCACCTTTAGAGATACCAAAAGAGAAATTTTATTCTCAGTAGAAGGTGGAGTACAAGGTCACTGGCCAATGTTTTGGTTCCATCTTCTTTATTCCCTCTTTTTGCTCTCTTTCTTCTCTTTTTCCACCCCCCATGTGACTGAACTTTCTGCGACGTATGCTAGGCGATGTTAAACAGCTAACCAGTCTTTAAAGTTGTTTTTCGGTGAGTGGGCGAAAAATAGCTATGGTCTCCACTCAACAAAAGTCGATAAGTCTCGAATTCAATTAGCATCGTTTAAAGATTTGGATGATGGTTTGAAGTAGACAGAAGTTGCAAAAAAGTATGAACTTTCACTATCTATGTTGGCTGCATTTCTTGAAAAGAGAAGAGAAATTGAGGAAAGTGTTGTGTTTGTTACCATATACGTTAAATAAATTCTTCCGTTTGACTGTGTAAGTAGGCCTACGGTTTTTTGTTTTGCATGCAGTTTTTTAAGATGTGCCTCGATATAACAATAACCCTTATATAACAATATGGTTTGCTAGGGCCCGTAAATATTGTTATAGGGAGGTTTGACTGTATGTGAGTAATTAATTTTAAATGAAAATTAACATTTTGATTTAATTTAAATTAACATTAACATAAAAGTGATGAACACTTGATAAAAACACTTAGTTATGATAGTGGTTAAAAGATCGGTTAAAAACAATAAAAACACATAACACAAGACGTTTTATCTTTTACTATGGAATTAACATTAATTTAACATTTTTAAAGTGTGTATGTGATAACAATTGCAAATACTAGCCTATGTACAAATATGTGAAAAACAATTTTAACTAACACAACTAAATATGCAATTACTTATAATACAAATAATCATGCTATTTTATACTAAAACCACTATACCTGCACAAAAATTTACACATTCATTCTTCATTTCCCACCAAAATGATTAAGTCTTTTCTCAACTAATACAAAGCTTATAGCAATGAATAAAGTCAATTAATAGTTCATTCATTAATTGCATCTGATATAGAATACCCACTACCCAGTGTCTGCACAAACTCAGGCTTGCGTGCGGCTGAAACAACTGATTATGCACTCCCTGCAATAAGTTTCTTATTCTACAGTAGAACCCTACTAGTCCAACCCCAATGAGACTGGAAGGATAGTCAGAACACAAAAGAGGTCAGATTATCAGAGGAACACTTTCATTTACATAAAAACATGATACAAAGGCAATGTTTTACATAATTGAAAATGTACCTGGTACTTGACAGTATTACATATTATAAAGTAAGCACACTACAGAAACAGAATACAGTACTCAATATTGCACCTGTACTCAAATTCTTTCCTGCTCAAATCACATCCAAAATGCAAAGTTTAATGTCTAAACTATTTTTCAAAGCACATAGGACATCAAAACACTGTTTGTAAACACATAGTATTATCACAAAACAATCCGGATAGCACATTGTTGGCATTCATGACATGGCATGGTCGAACTAAGTGGGGAGTTGGACCATCAGAAGTCAGACTAACGGGGTTCTACTGTACATCAAAATATGAGGTGAGAAAATTATATTGTCCATGCTCAGGGTAGAGAAAGTTATATGAGTGCATCAGATTTTTATTTTAATGTTTTTTTTTTTTTTTTATCACTATTATTGATTTATAGGAATGGTTTCTATCCATAGCCATTCTAATTTCATTGATTATGTCAAATCCCGTATCATGTGATTTCCCATGCCAGTTGTGTGCACTGCAAATTGGTCATTACCATGCAGTGTGAATTCCTTGTATGAGTTCAGTGTAAGATTTTTTATTAACTTACATATATGAAAATTCTAAATAATGTATTTTAACACCTGAGAACGCCTATGCTAAGCCAGAAGTCAGTAAAAGTTATCTTATTCATAGCTGTAGGTTTTGTATTAGTTGAGAAAAATGGACATTGACAACAGATATATTATATTAAGATGACTATTTCTTCATGAAGTGGCCATTATAACGAAAACTTCCCTTGTGACGTAATCAACAGACAAATCGTGCATTGTGTTAAGTGGTTTTATTTATTGCAAGGCAAAGAAATAACTGTGCTGAAGCCAAATGATGTGTGTTCTTCATGGGGATTCAGGATGGACTGCTTAACGTGAGTTGTTTGCAGATGAGAGTTTTGATAAGACGTTCCATGTGAGTGTTGCTATGGATGGACTGAAAGCAGACCACACGCCAGTGACAATACTTCACAGTGACAGAGCTCACAACAGGTAAGGAGTGTACATTTCTGTAACTTTACAAGGGAATCTCTTTAAAACTCTTATAATAAACCTCATCTGAAAATTTGTACCTACATGTGTAGATAAAGTGAAATAAAGATTAAATTAGAAATATTGGCTGCCAAAATAAACCGGTTTATGGACTTCATGGTAGCTTCTCAGAGAGAGGAGGTAGTCTTTTATCCACCTTTAAGATGCCTTCCTGCAATTTCTCCCAAAGTCTTATTTCTATCTGAAGTACTTTCTTGAAGTCAGGCAGTGGAACAAGGGGCAGGCTTTTAAGCATTCACCATTTTTTAAATGACTTAGGTCAATTCGTTTGAAGTATTCTTGTAAAGAATTGATCACAAATTGAAAGCATCTTCTTGTATTTCCACCAAATGCATTCCCAGGGCTTCCTCGTCCAGAAGAACTTTTGCAAACACATTGTAGTCACCAACATTTGCTCGTACCAGCCTCTCCACCAAGCCATATGTGCTGCCTTAAATATCAAAGTCATAGTATTACTATTGTTTTATCATATTTATTTATTACACATTTTGAAGTACAGTACAGTACAGTACATCATTAGTATATGATGTCAAGTGCATACATATCAGACCAGAAATCAAAATAAACTTGATCTGAATCAGATATACAAATAGAATAGAGCAACTTAGTGCAAGTAATTACAAGATGTAAAATTGTATGGTTGTGTAATCTGTAAGTATACGAGTATTTTGCACATTTAGTGTCACTTAGGTTGTGGCATTAGTAGCCTATAACTTATAATAATAATTTTAACTAATGTAATTAAGTTTGTAAGATTGTAAATAATGATAGATTGAATTATCATAGCTTAGGTTGTTGAAGATATGTATCTTTGTAAATAGCTAACGTGACCGATTGCAGTTGGTACTGCCTAAAGGTCTTATAAAAATATATAAAATATATCAAATTGGGAAGGTGGTCCTTAAAAAAATAGAAAAGAATTTAGAAGAGGGATAAAATGCCGAAGGGGTAGCGAATTAAAGTATACAATTGCAAAGGTCAAGTAGAAAACAGCTTATTTTGACAGTTATCACTCAAAAACAATTTGTGAAGGAGGGATCAACCTGAATGCACTATGGCCCTGGGGTCGAATAAGCCTCTAACAGAAATAAGTTCCACGAGTATTCCTGGTGCGTAGAGCTGACAACCTTACCACCTTCATGTGCTGAATGTCTCAATCTAAGAGCCTCAATCTCCAGAACCCTACAGGTCTACACGGCCCATACATGGATACTTATTTATTTATTTATTTTTTAAAACTACATATCCAGTTTCATTCTTAACAGATGATTGCTACAGTTTTGTTTCATTTCATTCTCTTTGCATTTCCATATGCCCATAACAGAAATAGCCAACAAATAATTCACATGCATAGATGCTTACTTGTAAAATTGATTGGGGGTGATCAGAAAAGGAGAATCACATTCAAGTTTATTATAATTCATCTTGAACGTTTTTCTCCATGATTGCTAAACATAAACACTGTTAATAGTCTGTTTAATCAATAATTATTATTGCATTTTTAACAAAACTATCACTTTTCTTGTGGATTGACAAAATCTTAACATGTTGTGCCATAGAAGGGTTGCCATTTTTCAGATTTTATATTTTCATTCAAATGTCTGTCTGTGAATTTCACTTCTAGTGATGAACTCATATGCTATTTCATCCAAATCTAAAATGCATAGCTTCTTCTCTGTGTGAATAAATGATCACTACATAATTTGTTCACTGTAGTGTAGGATTTAAGTTCACTTATTGTGGGGCCCTCTCTATGTCAGAGCTCATATTACAGATACTGGTAATCTCATTTTATTATTAGTTCAGATAATTGTGGGAACCGGAGATTCTTGGCACCCCCAATAATTATTTTGGTGATGCTGAAAATGCAAAGCACCTCCAAAGTTGGTGACTATGTTTACATGTATTACAAGAAGATTGTACTTTTTTCCTACAGAACTCGCCATCTTGTGTGTGAGCGACAGAACTGTGAGGAGCTGATGGTACTGCATCTTGGCTTCCTTGATTACACTCGCTACCTTCTCACTGTGCGCTTCCATGGACTTGATAACTTCAACCTACGCTATAAGATCCAAGAAGTTACTTTCTATGTAAGCATTCGTTTTGTTACTAACCTTCTGGAGATCATTCAGAAAACCATGGGTACATTTCAGAACCTAGTGAGATTTTTGTTTTCCCTATAACATTTAACATTGTAGTTCCATTTTCCTGGTTATTTTAAAGGCTGAATAGTTTACACCTTTCTATATGGTGGCAATATTTTTTGTTATAAATTATTAATGACACTCATTATTATTATATTTGAATGTGGATTCTGTTATGATGCATGCAAGTATAGTACAGTTATTTATTCCATTCCTAGGTGGCTTCTTTTGTTAGGAGGAGAATTTTGCCACCAGCTCAACCCATGCTTTTTATTGTCACTTCACCTATCAGATAGTTACCTCAGCCAATCAAAATCTAAGAATGTTTTGTGACAGCTACTCATCTATTCCGCGTGGAGTCAAAAGCGGGTTTGCAAGATCTAGTGACAGTGAACAATAAAACACGTGTGAAATGATCAGACTGAGGAAGAACTAAGGTCATTGATAACAATGAGAGAATATTGCAATGTTACTTTTGTTTTGGAAAGTGGAAACCAAGACCCTCAACTTGGTTAGATCAATTAACATAAAGAAACACCAACTTAATGGTTCATTCCTTTGAAGCCGCCTGGTATGCAATGAAGAACTTTACCATATGAGGGTTTAGTTACTCCTGAGAATGTAGTGTAGGAATGCCCAAACACAAAAGGGAACCTTTCAGATATTACTTCAGGGAAGTCAAATTGGGTATCTAGCATGGATGTTGTTGGATGAAAGAACAAGGCAACTTTCTCAGAAAGCAAAAGAATAATATATAAACCGCAGACACAGACAAATCCACTGGATTCATTAAAAAAAAAAACAACTCTCAGTGGCTCAATACATAACACAATAGACCAAGAAAACTCACCCAAAAATGACTTGTGGTTGCAAAAATGACCTATTGACTACCAAATACAATAGAAAGGACCATGTTTCAATAACAGTTGCAAACAACCTTCACATGCCTAAGGTACCAGAGGGTGGGGTAAGTAGAAATTTTCTAAAGTTGTGTTACTTGTACTTTATACCTGCCTCAAAGACCCAGAATCTGTTCCCTAACTGTGTAGCTCAACCTTTAGAAATATGTAAAATGAAAACAGTAAACAATCTGGTATAATGTGTGGAGGAGAAAAATCGTAAAGAGACATGATGAGTTTGACAGAGTGTCAAGTGTTATCGAGAGTCGAGTTTCAGGGACTCGACTGTACTTATACAATTAATTTAATGGGGTTAATTGCAGTCAGTTTGGTACATTTAATAAACAATTTTTTAATGAAAAGATTTGAACTGTGAGTACCGTAGCAGCCTAGATACACTTCTGGTTGTTATACCAATTTTTTGGGATCTTGCTAGCTCAGGATGACTATTTCCAGTGAATTTCGCTTGAAATAAGATATATTATGAAATGTAAAGTACCTTAACATTGTACTTGTTTACTTGTAGTTTAAGAGCTACAACCCAGCATTCACACAAATTGAGATCTGGTTCCGCTTCATCTTCCTGTTGGCAACATTTGCAGTCACTGTAAGTGCCTTTCACACACACTCATGTATGCACTGAATTGCTCTGAAGAGCATGTAATGATACTAATGATTTCTATTTCAGTGTTGGTTTGCACACTCTCTCCGCAAGTTTGCTGTGTACGATTGGTCCATTGAACAACGGTGGATGTCTGTGCTACTCCCCCTTCTCCTACTCTATAATGGTACGACATGAACCTTCAGCAAAACATTATGAGAATGATGTACAGGCAATTTGAGTGAAGGTTTCTCGGGTAGTCAGCCAGGTGTAGAAGTCAATTTTCCCCGACGTTTCGAAGGCCCACGCAGCCTCCATTTTCAAGGGCGTTCAAGTGTCGAGTCGTCGATTTATTGATGTGTAGAAGACTTCTCTGTTTGTCTAATGTTTCAAGTATTATATTATATGAAATCATTGCCATTGGTCTATTAAGTGCTAATTTTGTTGTCTTTAGTTTAGAAGATAAAATGAAGGAATATTGCTGATAGGTTTTCAGTCTGTTCTCACTGTACAGATATAAGTTACCATAGTGCAAAAGTTGGAAATTTTTTCTAGGGGGAACCTATAAATTTATATGCAGATATTTATTTATTTTTCATTTTATGATGCCAAACATTAGAGTCCAATTACCTTCTTAAATGAATCACATAGAAATTGCATTACAATAACAACCAATGGAACCAACTTCATCACCGTTCGCATTGAATCTACGGCAACCGCACAGACAAGGCAACTGTCATGACAAGAACAGGAAATCATGACCCTAATAATGGTTCTTTATTAAATAAGTGTTGCCTAAATAAACACTGATTTCATATATACTTTTTTCTCCCTGCGTTTATGCCGGAATGATGAAGAGTAGATTTTTACTTTACCGGAGTACCTTTCCAGCCCAACTTCAGCACTGAGTTACCATTTTAAATTCAGTAGAGGAAAATTTGTCCTGGGTAGGAAGCAAACCTGACCCGTGACCAGCTACATGGACAAATTTTCCTCTACAGAATTTAATATAGTGTGTGTCTCACTATGCAATGATGGGATATTAGTTGGCCGCCATTTGTTATGTTCTACAGCCATCTCTTTTATCTAGTATCTATGAACCTTCAGCTTCACAAAGATTGAAAATCTGTCAGTACTTAATACAAATAAAAATATCACATAATAAAAGTATCACATTTCTTTGTAACGTAATTGGTATCATAGTGTCTGATGTCGGATTTTCAAATAAAAAATTTGTTAGTATGTGTTTACTGAATTTGATACTATATAATAGGGCCTATATATTTTCAATCATACCCACACAAAATAAGTAAAACAAAAGTTCTACCTGCAATGATATTAATAAATTACAAAAACAGCTCTTTCAAAACATGACATTTCAATGATATCTGCTCTGTCAGTTATTTTATAAAACACAAAAGATAAGTAAGAAATAAATGACAAAAAAATTATTACTGAAAATTACAACTACAGCTAATGTGACTCGAAATATGTTAGAAATCCTCTCAAGATCATCAGCCACTTCAGAAATAAGTTCTTCCACGCCAATAATTTCAAAAGCATGCATCATTTGGTCTCAAAATATGCTGAGAAGAGCGTACTTGTAGAAAAAGGCCTGGTTATGCTTCCTTACTATGGCTATTTTGGTTCCTGATATAAGCCAGGTTGTGATAACAAGAAATTCCCATAACTGCGGTTAAAAATTATACCACAATCAGTGGCGGACGTAGAGGGGGGGATTGGGGGGATAGATCCCCCCGAAATTTGAAAAAGGGCTATATATGCACTCTAAGTGGCCAGTTTTATAAACTAATTATGTATGTAAGTCTTTCTACCTATTTAAATCCCCCCCCGAAAAAAAATTCTGCGTCCGCTACTGACCACAATCATAAGACTAAATTATAAACACTGAAGAACAAAGTATAGGACTTAAAAAAATTACATGTGTGGTATCATATTATTTCTGGGAGACAGCAAAGTGATTTTGTTGAGTTGTTACACATGGTCAGTTAGAAGGAATGGGTTGTTACCTTCAGTGCATTGGATTAACAAGCAACTGGAAAATATGTGTAATATGAAAGTGATAGGGCTTAGAATAAGGGTGGAGGAAGCATGCAAAAGTTTACAGATATCGCACAGATGTCATGATACCAGTTAAGACCTAATTAAAAAGCCCATACAAAATAAACATCAGAGTTAGATATATTATTGTTATATTCTATGAGGGATGTTCCGAAAGTAAGTTTCATCATTTTTTAAAGTGAAGATGGTACAACAGTTGAAACAAACAATCACCATAAGAATCCACACCCGTTGCTGGTTCAACGATGGAAGGAGCATTAGCAGAGGAGGAATGACGCATGTGTAGAGCGCTGAAGAAGAAGAGTAGCAGCACACGTGCGTGCCCGAGGTTATTCGAGTACTAATCACGATGGCAGACAGATGTGCACTGACAATGTGGTCACCAATGGAAGTGCGTGCTGTTATCTGGTATGAATGGGTCTTCCTTTACTGAACATGAAACACTGGCGACCAACCATTTGACGAGACATTACCTCTTCACCATACACAGTCTGTAGGCGTTCATGGATGATACACACTAGTCCCACATGCCCATGCATACCGGATAACAGATTGCACTTTCATGGCGACCACGTTGTCAGTAGGGCCTACATGTCTGTCTGCCATCGTGATTTGTACTCAAATAACCTCAGGCATGCAGGTGTGCTGCTACTCTCTCTTCGTTGGCGCTCTACGCATGTCTCATTCCTCCTCAGGTGATGCTTCTTTCGGAACACCCCTCATAGATGTCCCGATATCTGTAATGAGGTTTATAGGGATCATGAGGAATATTTGGGACTGGATACTTCCTAGGGGAACCGAGTGGACTCATACCAAGCTGAAAACCTGCTTGAGAAAATGATGATGTTATATGTTTGAATGTGTTATCAGATCCCATATTCCCAATGATGTTCCTCATGAACTCGTGGCTGCCGGGGATGCTGGATGCAGTGTTCCAGGCCTCTTTTCTCTGTGCACTGCTGCTGTTCTGGCTATGTGTGTACCATGGACTACGTCAGGTAATGTTCAATTCAATGCTCAGTCTTTTTTGCAAGTCTTATCTTCACATCACACTGACGCAATTGTTTAATGTTTTCAGAACGAACGCCGCATTCTCACATTCTACCTGCCAAAGCTGCTCATTGTCGGTATGCTGTGGATATCAGCCATCACTATGGCAACATGGCAGAAATTCAATGAACTTCAAGACCCGACTTACAGCTATAAACTGGACACGGCAAACTTTAATGTGAGTGTGGTTTCCACTAAGTTGTTATCTATTCACTTTCAGAAGTTCAGTGCATGTAAAGAAATGCACATCACTTAAACCACATTACATAACATGCTACAAGAAAAATAGTCCCATAGTAAACTTGATTTTATTATTATTATTATTATGCTGTGTTGTTACAAAATGCTTTGGTATTTAATGTGCCTATCTACTGTTGTTAATACAGTCAAACCTTCATATAGCGAAATTTGTGGGTCCTAGAAGATTGCATCATTATATTAGGGTTATTGTTATATTAAGGGGCTGTTATTTATCACATATTAGGAAACTGCATGCAGAATACTTTGTAATAATGTAAATCCAAATCTTAAAAACCGCTAATTTTGTTTCTAAACTTCCTGACTTTCGTTGAGTAGTAACCATAGCCACTTTACACCCACACGCTAAAAAATGACTACTCATACTGGGTTTAACACACTTCAAGCTTTGAGTCTTATATATACCAGTATGTCAGAAATTTATAACTTTTAGAGGGTGAGTAAATTCGCCAAATAGCTAAGGCAAACTAAATCCATTTGCTCGTTTGGGTTTTAACTGTGATATGCATGTTGAAGTGGCAACTGAACTCACTGGTATGTTTTTGCATATGACCCTACTTTCTGCCCCCTACTCATCCTTTCTCTTCTAGAATTTCTAAGAAATTGTAGGCCTAATAGTTGTCAGGCCCCCAGAAAAAAAATATTGGTGCCTTAGATGGACACTAATCTGATAACTCCAACTCCCATCCAACAATTTAACTTCAATATATTGTTATAAAATGATGCAGTGGTCGGGTGGTAGGCTTTGTCCATTCAGGGATGTAGTGCCACGGAGTTTTTTTTTTGTTTAGTTTTTATATTGTTATAAAAGGGTGTTTCTGAAATTTCTTAAGCATTGTAGTCAGTGAAATTTAACATTATTAAGATAGGAAATTTGCCAAGACCAAAGAAAAATATCGCTAAATGCAGGTTTATTGTTATATATGATCTTCATTGTACAGAGGTTTAACTGTAGTGAGAGTTTGTGTTTGGTTGCAGAGTTTCAAAGTGTTCTTCTTCATCGCTTGTGGGGTTTACCTTGCCTATCTACTGCTGCTAATATTGCGGGCATACAGTGAACTGCGTGCGATGCCATACTTCGACATGCGTTTGAAATTTCTCACACTGCTCATGCTCATAGTGCTTGCCATCAGCCTTGTCGTCACAGTGCTCCGGTTTGGGGTTGGTGTACTGGAGGATAACTTCGTGGCAGAGTTGTCAACGACGTACAAGAGTTCAGCACAGTTCATGTGCTTCTACAGCCTTCTCAACTTCTATCTCTACACCATGGCATATGTCTACTCTCCAGCAAAGGGCACCATTTTTGGTAATACTTTTTTCTCACAATTCATCTATACATTGCCTAAGTTACTACACACAGTGACAGATGATTACAATCTTTTTTTTTACATAGGCTCTTAATTTTTTATACAAATACAGTACTATTTTTAACAATGATTGCAAACAAAGAATTATCATATTCATAAGCTCTGTACTTTTTGAGATATGAGAATTTTTAAAACAAATATTAAGTATTTTTTAAAATCCTACTATTTCTTCTGAAGTTTAATTTATGGGAAATGGAAGAAACACTGTATTGATTTATGTGCCTAAAAACTATGCATTTAGAATACTGTTGAATAAGCGTAGAAGTTACAAGAAAAATTTTGCCATTGTCAAAAGGAATTTATTTTATTTAAAAAAATATATATAACGACATAAATAAAATGATGCATACTAATAACAGTGTACTGAATATTAACACAAATTTTCATACTCTATTTTAAATTGAGGAAATACAGTAGCCCTACCTAATAGATATCCCAGCTACAGAAATGGAGCTATGTTTACAAAAGTCAGGATGAGATACCAGAAACCCAACAGGGCAATGGTGGTAACAATATTGTAATGTAATAAAAATGTTTTCCTAGAAAACTGGGTATGAAATGGATGCATTACAGAAAATTCATTTACAATCCCCTGCTTGGCAATCAACTTGTACACTACAAGCAGGTGTCCGTGGCTTCGCCCACAATAATTAATTAAAAAATTAAAAATTAAGAGTATAATAACTATTAAAGCATTATACTTATTAACACTTGCACGCGAATCATTCATAAACTAAGCCATTAATAATTAATGAAACAGCTAAAATTCCGGCTTCAGAGTACATTCCACGATTAGAAAGTGCCGCCTGAAAAAACAATCTCAGATTCAATTATGCAGTTCCAAAGCTAACTGTGAACACATAATACGTATTGTTTCGTATTGTTGACAGATGAATATGATGTGAATTTTATTTGATCAATTCAGTGTAATTTTCAGAAATTATAAATGTTTCAAGGGAAGGAATGGTTTGTTTGGATTTTTATTATCAGCAATATTTCAAGAGTTAAACCATCAGTATTTTACAGCTGGTGCCCCTGGCTTTGCCCGCCATTATTAATTGACTCCAGGATTTTCAAGAAATTTACACTGGTAGTTTATTAAAAATGTTTGGGGTTCAGAGCTATGAAAATTGTAAGTAAAAATAAAATTAGAATATTTGTTCATTGTGTTCATTTCACTTAGGCTTTATATAATAAAGAAACGGTTTTCCTAATTTTGTACTCTTCGTGAAAGTTTACACTGCGAGAGACGAACATCGCCGAGTATACCCGATGTTTCACGAAGCTGGCGAGCGAGTGAGCATGCTATTTAGGGCCGTTGAATTGTATAAGAGTAGATATCAGTCATCTTGATTCTTTAGGTTAGGTTTAAACCAGGCTGACAGACAATTGTGTTATGTAGCTTGCTAATATTGATGTATTTTTAGTAGCAGTAATACTTCTTTTTTCTTAAATGTAAACATTCCTTGTATAAATGTTATGTAAGAATTTTTTCTAACACAAATTATCATGTCTTCCCTTAAAACAGGTGGTAGTGATTTTACTAATAAGGAATTTGTAAAATTTGTTTGTATGAGTTGTTACAAAGGTTCATACACAGACCACAGTATCTCATTTTCAGAGTATGGTCATCTATCAAATTCATTGTTAGCCCTTACCCCCATGTATGTATGTATTCAGAAATCATTCCCTCTTTTTCTATCACCAGGATGAAGTGAATGAATGAAATGAAATTGAAATGGATGAAGCCTATTGGTACCATGCATATGGACCACATAGTTGGTCCCATTGCCCCCCCACCCCCCAGACTGAAAAATTTATTCTGAGTAACATTGCCTTCTTGAAGGGCAAGATTCTTGTTGGATCCATTCTCCTCGTATCCTCTTATTTCAGTTTATCTGAGCCTAAGAGGAAATGTCTGATTGTAGGCAAAGGTTCACAATCACACAATATGTGGAGAGAAGACTCAACCTCTTTCTAATATTTTTTTACTTGCTCTGCCCATACCATTATTGCTATACGTAGAGGAAGTATTGTGAATGATCCCAAAATTCAAAGTTGAGTTTTTAACATAGATACACGTTTTGAGATTCCTGAATCCAAAAATAGTGTTGTCAGAAACATGTCTATGTGTCTGAGTTTTTAGCAGCCTAGCTCCAGAATGAAAAATCGTATAAAAACAAAATTTTGTATTTGGATTAAGTGCCTTTAGAGGATGCGACACAAAGATTGGCAATGATTTTCTCTGACTTTTAATGCTAGTTTACATGAAAAACTTTCGTTTTTTATGATTTTCTCGAAATTGTCTCTGACAATTTTGTTTAAATTTTGAACATGAGGTGCTTAGGCTAGGAGCTAAAAAATTGTTTTTTTTTTCCAAAAATATTTTCCAAAGGGTAGTTATAAGCCACCCACTATTTGTAGAAATCAGTCTAGCCTGGTGAACAATAAAACTTTGCATCAAGTTGAAACAATTGAATACATGCTCTTAGCAATACGGCCTCTTATTCTGTACCAGAACGTGAAGTGAGAAAGATGTATTGGCCATGCTTAGAGTAAAGAAAGTTATGTGAGTGCATTATTCAGATTTTATTTGGGTTGTGTATCCTTTGGGGATGTGATGTGGTAATGACATTCTCTTCATTTTTACAACCAATTTACAGGAAGAGAATGTCATAAATAATATATTATTCAAAGAGGCAAAACTTTATTTGAGCAGAGGAAGTTATGTGTTTCACATCAGAATTTTTTAGATGTGGGATCAGCACTTGGACTCATTGCATATAAATATTTCTTTAGGGTTAAGAGTTAAGAGACCCTTGACACATTGAGGCTGCATACCAGTTATTGGATAACAATATCCTACTGGTTCTCCTGATAGTTTCCAGCTGGTGAGTCATATATGGTGTGAATTCCGCTTTGACCCTTCAGGGGTGAAGCCAAGAACAGATTCCAGTTAAATGAATGCTAACCTATTGGCTACTTCATTATCTCTCATCCTTACATATCCATGAACCGTATAATTGTGAATCTGCTTGCAGAGTCACCGATCACGAAAGACAACCCTGCTTTCTCCATGATAAATGACTCTGATGAAGATGTCATCTATGGATCAGATGAGGAGAGTCGCCGTCCACTTAATCGCTGCCGCAATGATGATGACAGTGACTAATGTTGTGAGTGCCAGTGTTGCCAACAGTATTTACATTCCTGGACTTGATAGACTTGTTAGTAAGTATACAACAAAAAGTAGTGTGAGTGAAGTGTTCTGTGTGGAGTGTACAGTGTTACAATATTTACTTACTTACTTAAATAACCATCTGTTATAAGCTGTCAAGTTCATGGCAACTTACCTATCGCTCCTCATTCATCTTCCTCTTTTCCATCTGACAACTGATGTAAGTGAGCTGATTATTATGATAATGTCAGCCTTGGTAAAGCAGTCACTAAGGCTCTGGCTTCCTATTCCCAAATTCAGTTCCAGTCTAAATTGATGGCATTTATATGTTCATGGATGAGACTGTCGCAGAACTGTAGATTTACAGGCATGTAAAAGATTTCCTGTAGAACAAAATTCTGGCCCAACAATAAACAATCATTATTTTAAAAAAATAAAATAAAATAAATAAATAAAAATAAAAAAATAAAAATAATAATAACAATAATAATAATAATAATAATAATAATAATAATAATAATAATAATAATAATAATAATAATCATAATCATAATCATAATACCGACAACAACAATAATAATAATAACAACTGTATTAATAAAGACAATAATAATAAACATAACAAATATTTATCATGTTTACATGTGGGTTTAAAATGGATTTGAATTTGTTTTCTAAATCAAAATCATCATGTAATTTCAACATTTTTAGTTGTAGTAACAATGATGAAATACAGTCAAACCTGTTTAAAAAGCAGTCACCAGTCCAAAAAATGGCCATTAAAGGGGTACTGAACAAAATTTTTTACTTTATCTTGAAATAAAATATGATTCTCGCTAAGTGCAGAGTCGAAAACCATTTCTTTTTATGTCCACTCATTCTCATTCTGTGAGCAATTTAAATTATTCTGTTGCAAGGCTGTGACGTCACGCGGCTACCGCGCCGCGCCATCAGCAGTTTCAGTTTGGCTTGCTCCAGTATTGTCTGAAAGGTGCCGGGCTTGTATTCCCTAATATTGTTTATTGTGTAGTGTAACGGAAGATGCCTGCGTGCAGTGCTTATGGTTGTTCAAATAATTCTGGTGTCAATAGAAATGTTGGTTACTATGCATTCCCTGATAAAAACAAGAACAGACGTTTGAACAACAAATGGGTTTCTTGCATGAAGCGTAAACATTTTGTTCCAACAAAAAAATCTACAGTATGTGGAAAGCATTTTAAAGAAGATGATTTTAATGAATCGGATATTTCTAAAAATCAGAATATTGAAGGATGAAAAATTCAGGTGCCCTAGACTGAAAGACAATGCGGTACCTTCAAAGTTTTTAGTAGGAAGTAAAGAAATTCCTTCTCCTAAGAAAAGGAAGTCTAATTACTTTAATAAGAGGGAAATGTTGGAATTAATTGATAAGTTAATTCAATAACTTATTCTAAAGAAGAAAGAGAAGCTACACAAGTTTATGAATGTATGCGTGTAGAGTTATGCATGTAGAGTTGAAGACTGACGCAGAAATACAGTCTGAGATAGGCACAGAAATTTATAGAGCTGCAAATTCTGTCTATATGAACTACATTGATGAACTTGACACCTCATATGAAAAGGATGAAGATTACGTCCCCGATGAAATCACTAGTGAAGGAGAAGAAGATGGCATAGAAAATATCAACTTGTCGGAAAAATATTCTTTTGTGTTTGTCTGTGTAAATGCTCTTCTTACACTGTTCAGTATATGCCATACATGCGGCGCTCCAGTTAATGAACGTAAAGTTGAAACGAGAGGAGTAATGTTACGAATAAAATCTCATTGTGTGAATGGGCATACATACAAGTGGTCTTCTGGAAGCTTAGGTGGAAGTTTAAAAAGTAATGTGTTCATAGCCTCAGGAATGTACCTATGTGGATTAATATTTTATTATTTATTAGCTTATTTTCAAATTCTATTAAGCTATTTTTTTTTTCTGAATCATACTTCTATAGGCTTGTAAAGAAATTTATATTTCCTTCCGTAGGCCTACACAAAACGTGGTTAAATGAAAAAGAAGCTAACTATGTAGATCATATGAGTGATTTAAATTTACGTTTATGTGGAGATGGACAATATGACTCACCTGGTTTCTCTGGAAAGTATGTGACGTATTCCATTATGAATTTAGCAACGAATAAAATATTAGTTTTTGTAATTGTAGAAAGAGGATTTGTACAGCAATTTATAATACTAATAACTGTAGCTGGTGACAGTGAAAGAGCTGCTTGTGAAAAAATAATAAGCACAATGAATGAGAAACTCCCTATTAAATTGTTCCTAACGGACAGACACACAGGCATTAGAGCTTTAATGAAAAACAAATTTTCACACATACACCATGAATTTGATGTTTGGCACCTTGCTAAATCTCTAATGAAAAAGATTAACAATTTGCTGAAATCTTCCGTCATTCATGAGTGGAAACAATTAATAATCATTTTTCATGATCATGTGGAGATTGGGTTTAGCTATAAGAGGAAGTACAACAAGAAAACATTTGAGTGGAGGCAAAATCTTTTAAAGAAAATTGTCAATGATGTTGAACGCACATCTCTGAAGTGTCCGTATGTAATACCAGATGTTACTGATCGAAATGACATACCATGCAATATGGGTTCACTCCACAAAACCAAACCTACAAAAGCGGAAATGAGAGATACTTTTCTCGGATTGGATTAACTTTGTGAATGAAGAATGCAAACAAAGAAATTAATATGATAAGGTGAGGCGAGTTACGGTATGAGAGAAGTGTAATTACAACAATGGATACTCAACAATAAAGAGTGCAACAATAAAACTAATATTATGTTGTGTTGGGGCTGTTCCGTGTATAATGCTCCCTGTCCGACCCATGCTAGCCAGGTGACGTCACGAGCGCTGCTATAGAGCGCTACAACTCGGAAACGGTAAGTTGGATCGAGTTTTTATTTTCGCCATAGTAATACACAATCAGAGTTCTTACTCATTTGTAAATAAAATGTATATGTAATTTTTTAGTTCAGTTCCCCTTTAAGGCTAGTTTACACAACGAAATTAGGTTTCGTAACTAAGTTTCACAACTGTTTTTTTACTTGAATGCGCAAGCGCGAGATGTACTGGTGACAATGAGTTACGACACCATGCAGTTTCGGCTGATTCCAACTTTTCGCAAAACTATAGCAGTAATTTTGAGGTAATAATCTTATTTAGCTTTGTAAATTGAAGTAGGGAAGTGAGGAATATTGTGAAATGCCTGGGATATGGAGTTTCAGTCACTTGAACTTCAAAAATAAGGTGAAATTTGTGGTAACATTGGAATTAGTTTTGAAGAAAATGGGTATGAGTTGTCCTACTCCATTGGAGTACTTTAGCTCTATGGCCATATCATCACCTAATCATGACTATCTTTAGTGACAAAAATAAAAGTGAATTTAAAGATAATGACAAAAAACCCCTTCCTTGCGAAATACATTGATTTATCATAAATCGGATTAACATGTTTTGAATGAATCTTGACACACAAGGCCTTATAATTTCATGTATGACAGAGCCAAGGAATCTATAGTTGATAAGAAACTGGACCTCTCATTGATGGTAGCAACTCTATAGGAGTTTTTCAGCTCCCTGGCCATACAGTATCTGCAATTATTAGGGACTTTTAGCTGAACAGGTAATTAGATTCCTCATGGCGGTACTGTAACTATATTCTTCATCAGTAATAGACATTACAGCCAACCTAAACTGCAAACCATTGGTTTTGTGACCATTGTTATGAGAAGAACAATTGCATACATGTCATTCATACAGAGTCGAAGACTGTCCTTTTCTGTGTCCATGACCATCAGTCAACAACAGAGCTTTCATCCGATTTTACTTGACCAAGTTAGATGAAAAGGTGGATCTCAAGGAGGTCGAATGTTATCAGGGTTGGCTCTAGGTATTCTAGTGTCCTAGGCGAGAAATAATTTTGGCGCTCCACAGTGGCGGACGCAGAATTTTTTTTCGGGGGGGGGGGATTTGAATACTAAAAAAATTAATTAACTTACATATTATACAATTAGTTTATAAAACTGGCCACTTAGAATGCATATATAGCCTTTTTTCAAATTTCGGGGGGGATCTATCCCCCAATCCCCCCCTCTGCGTCCGCCACTGGCGCTCCACTAAATTTCCACCTCAATCATTCTATTTTTCACCATTAAATTAAACATGCACTTTCATATTCACTAGCATGACATTGGTAAGAGGTTGAATAACATTGATTTGAATTGGCCTAATTTGAGAAAGCCTTGTATTTATGGAGATGTTATAGCATATCTAGGAAGTATGGGAATTAAATAAAAAAAGACCTTTAATTGAAAAGGTTATAACTTATTATATTTACATTAAACAAGCAAGAAACTACATCATAAGATAAGCTTTTCCAGGAGGCCGGAGTTGAAAAAGGCTTAAAATTGTAAAGACACTTTTCTTACTTTAATTTTGGCTTTCAGCTTTTTTAAAATCTAAATGTTGCCACCAGTGCCGGACGCAGAATTCTTTTCGGGGGGGGGGGATTTGAGTAGGTAGAAAGAATACTAAAAAAAACTAATTAAATTACATATATAATTAGTTTATAAAACTGGCCAATTAGAGTGCATATAGAGCCTTTTTCAAATTTCGGGGGGGGGATGTAACCCCCTATCCCCCCTCTGCGTCCGCCACTGAGTGTTGTGCCTGACTGAACTCTTCAACCACTCTGCATCCCCTGGTGCTTACGGACAAGAGGCTACATGAGCTCGTTAAGATAATAATTCTCCTGTGAGAACTTGTACCGATAAAGCCTTACAATTTGAGTTGACAACCACAACATAATTATCCAGGATTTCACACTCTTGGATGGTTGTTACTGGAAATAAAGTGTGAGGGGTCGCAGGTCAAATAGTGCTTATGAAAAGCCTAGAAATGGTAGCTTTAAGTAGAAATAATATTTAAATTTGGAGTTCTTATCTTGCATCATACTGTAACAATGTTTAATATCTTTCTCTTTCTCCTTTTTGATGTTTGTCTTCTGTGCACAGATAAGAGGTTTGTTCGCAAAGCAGTCAGAAACCAGGAACAAATCGTTCGCGCATGCGCTCTTTCTCCACACGCGTTCGCAAAGCGAGAATCCGTGATTCTGATTTCAATCTTCTGTTCGCAAAGCTCTCACGGACAGTTTCTGTACTATAAGAAAAGTTTGCAGGCTCTAGCATGAATTGTTATCAGAGACATGCGCAGTAACCTATTTTCACGCGCCTGACTCCTCCCTCCTATAACATTGCGCCAGATTTATAAACATAGGCTACTTATATGTATGAATAATGGAAGATAATTAAAAATTTCCCAAAATATAGATTATATTGTCGATGTATATTGCATTTATAACATGTCAAAGGGAAATATATATTTTATTTGCATATCATATCGATTAAACGCAGAAACTATCGATTCCAAATTCTTGTAACCGTTCGCAAAGTGCAAATCACGGGTAAGTTACAGACTGGACATGCGCAGTACAACAAATTCTCAAGCGGTCACGGATTTGCTTTGCGAACAAACCTAAGGTGTAGTCTTAGAATAAAGCAGCTTTTACTATGAAATCCTACCCTCTGTATGGGCTCAGCATTTTCCTTCCTCTAATTTTTGTAGGGAAAAGACTACTTGAAGACCTAGAAGTAGGTGGGAGGACAATATTAGGATAGATTTAAGGGAAGTAGGATTTTCAAGGGATGGGTGGATGGAGTTAGCACAGAATAGGGTTTATTGGCAGGCACAGGTAAGCACGGCAATGAACCTCCAGGTTCCATAAAATAGATAATATACCTTTAGCTTGCTTAGGAATTGTCTATTGCCATTGAGTAAGTAACGAAGTAATCTTGTAGCTCCCCCCTTCTGTACTGGTATTTCAAAATATAAATACAAGGTGGTGGTCATGCAATCCACTGTCTATTTTCTTTCCCTGTATTTTTATATAAAAAAGGAAAGATACGATTTAATATAGGTAAGCATACTGGTAGTCCAGTTTAAACCGTCTCCACATAATGCGCATCTAGAACTCTAGAGGGAATGTTTGGAACGGGTCTGGGATAATTTCTGGGAAGGCAGGACTTGGTCACAGCGTTTATGTACTAAGAAGAAATGCCAGGTTCAATGAGATTCCCTAACTAAAAAACATAAACTGGTCACATCACCTATTCAAAAATGGAGGCGGAATAAAGAGTTGGTGAGTCTTCGTAACCGGTCAGTACAGCAGGGTTGCCAATTTAAAAATTAGTTATTTTAATAATAATATATTATTGTCTAATGCACATAAATTGATATATTTACACCTACATATTGTCAAATTAGTAAATTTCTTGGACAGCTTTTCCGCGGAAATAAATGATTTCATGAACAAAGAGAACCCAAGATTGGTACCAAGCGTTGTGTTTGGTTGGTGTGATTGCGAAAATGATCACACGTTATATGCTTTTTCTTTTCTCTTTCCACGGGATTCCAAATGCTGTTTTTGCTAATTGTAATTAGTTGTTTAATTGTAATGAGTTATCAATAAATTAACTGAACATTCCATCGCCCCGAATAAAAAAAACAATACACTTGTGCTAAAATCATATTAAATAGTTTTCTCTTTGGAGTAGTCTGACATCTTGATTACTTCCAATAACTCTTGCTCCATGCGTAAAAGGAATGGAGTGTGATGGCTACATCAAAAACCACAAATACGTATAACAGACAAAATTGGGAGGATGCAGTAAGTAAATATTTACCGACTTCCAATATACCCATATAAATATGCCACTTCCTTCATTGCCCATTTAAATGGATTGTACATATTTTTGTTTAATATTAAGATTATTGTGAAACGAACTAAAGGGGATTATGCAGTGCGACAAGTAGTAGCCTATTTGTAGGCTAGTCTTTTAGGTTTTTGGTATTGGTTATAATTTGTTAGGTAAATATTAAATATAGTGCAAAATGAGCTTCCAGGCGAATTATGGTGCTACATATTATGTAGGCCTACATAGGCTAATCAGTTGCCGTACCGGTAATGTTTTGAGATTTTATTTTATGTTTAGTAAATTAACTTATAAACACTTAAAAAAATAAACAATCTTGGTTAACCACAATTTTAGGTTGCTCCACCCACCAACTCTCTAATGGGACCCACCTGGGAAGGAGGGGTTTATGCTTCAAATGTCGCCTCCTAGATGTCTCACTATTATGACTACTAGCAACGCCATTGGGGAAAACAAATTTAAGTCGCACCTTGGGATGAATGTTCCACCGCACCCTCGCGATGCACTTTCTTTTATACCACATTCTAGCGAATTCTTCTTTCCTCATATTACAAAGAAACTTGTGATTGGACGTTTGTGGTGTGTTGTCGTACCGCTAAACAAAAGGTGACAGGCTAAAAAACCACTGGGAGATATAATATGCCACATTTTCGAAACCTACAAACAGTGTATCATACATTATTAAAAAATGCAAGGGCGCTTCGCTACGGCTGCCGCCTCCACTTCGCGCACTTGACTACCGTGTGTGGTTATTGTTATGCATTATTTAGACTATATGCAGAGGTGATTGTGGTACGGTCAGGAGTGCCGAGTGAGCTAGCGGGTTGTCATTTGCTACAAGGGTTGGTAGCTGAGCCATTCCATTGTTACGTATGTTACATTTGGATGCACTTTAGATCCCTACAGCGATTAAAATATGGCATTAACTGGAACTTTGTACATATCAGAAGACAGATTCAAAGATGTACTTTCAGAATATATGAAAGTTTTATTAATCAGTAATATACATTAAATATTATTATCAATAAAATGGGTGTTACGTATGTTACAGAAATCGGACACAGAATTTAACCTTATCTATCTTACATGGAAATCTCTGTGAATTATGTAACACAAGAACTCCAGGACATTTTTTTCTGGGTAGCCAAGATTACACTCATTGACCTAGTATCTTTGTTTCAATGGTTCAGGCTGATTTTCAGAAATTAAAATTTTTTCTTCTGTTACGTATGTTACAGTACTTTGTTACGTAAGTTACACTGTGCAAAATAATAAAGAAGAATAATGTTTTACTGTGCAATATTGCAACAATTTGAATGTTTTAAGAACTTTTACATGATAGTTCACTTATATTTAAGTTTTATAGTCTCACATGTCATCTATTCGCGACTGTTTATTCAGCATATTCACAGCTACCCTCCATATCTGGCGACCATATCCTCTATCCGCAACCTTAGGATGCACCATGCTGTGGTGACTGAGACCCACCCCTTAGATATATTATATGTGTATATGTGTATTTGACCGCCTGATTGGTCTCGTGGTTAGCGTCACTGGCCACAGATCCGTAGGCCCAGGTTCGATTCTCGGTACCTCCTTGAGGTAGGGAGATCTGGAACAAGGTGCACTCAGCCTCGTGATATAAATTGAGGAGCTACTTGATAGAAAAGTAGCGGCTCCGGTCAGACCACATGCCCTCCAATCCTGCCATCTGCCTATGTCAGATGACGCAGCGGTTGGGTGGTAGGCCAAGTCCCTTCAGGGATGTAGCGCCAAGAAGTTTAGTTCATATGTGTACTTACACATACATATTTACGAAGCAAGGTGTCTTCCCACACGCTTTAGTATAAATTTCCTTGGATTGTTAGTCAGATATTGTTTTCCAATTTCTCTTTGTTTTCCTCTTTCTCTTTCTTTCTCTAAATTGGCCGCAAATACCTCTTTATTTTGTTTTATCCTGTCTCTCTATTTCCTAACTTTTCCCTTTGAACTCTTTTCAAACTACAAGCCAAATAGAATATCTTTTGTTTATGTGTAATTTTATGCAATTTTGATTAAATACCAGTAATAAATAATAAGGCCTATTTTAATTATATATTTATATTCTTGAGACAAACAATTATTTTATAAATTATTGAATTTTACATTTAGGCCTATACAGTGGTGCAGCCAGGATTTTAATCTGGGGTTGCTAAAGCTTAAAATGCATGTTAATAAAATTTAAAAAAGATAATTTATTATAAGCTGGGGGCATAGGATTAATTTTTCAATTTTCTTTACAACCCATTCTTATTTAATGAAGTTACTATCCTATTGCAAACATCATTAACATTATTATTATAATATTAGGAAATTCGCACAATGTGCATGTTTGTTTATTCCTGACAAAACTTCGTCAGTGATTATTATCATTATCATTATCTTCATCATCATCAAATTGGATATCAACACATATTTCCATATCACCTGCTGTTTATAAAAAGTTTGATATTCCATTTTTAACACGTCACAATTCAAAGCATTTCATTCAACTTTTGAAATTTATAGTTATCGTACCTTTAGGTCTAATCAGAACTGAACCTGCTCCCCCATAGTATTTTATTATGTGTCTTTAAAGTGATCGTATAAAGCACTGTAAAAAGTGAGTGTTTTAAAAACAGCATTAAGACAATCTAGTCATTGAATGATGGATTGACGGAGAATATAGCACTGGTTGTTGTTACTGCAGTAATATACAGAACTAAACATACTTCTGGTAAATTGTTTCTACTTCTGTGATGACTTGAAATTATTGCTATTATGGTACAGAAGATTTTAGCATACTCTGCCAGTATGAATTCTGTAGCAAACATGGTGCAGTGGGATTTGGACTTGATTCAGCAAATGTAAAGCGAGGCTGCAAACTAATGCATTTGAAATCGATATAGAATTTCTTTATGTATGGCAAAAATTAATTATTACTATTAATCCAATTAACAATTTCAAACACTGTGAAACATTTTAAGTAATCTTGCATTCTTATCAGTTATCACTAATTTAACTTAAGTGAAAGTGGTAAACTAAAGAAAAAATCATTCTGATCTTGGGGGGGGGGGGCTTTAGCCCCCTTAGTGCCCCCACCTCCCCCAATGGCTGCACCATTGGGCCTATGTATATAAAATCAGTTTCAGCACTCAAATAGGCCTAACTGTAGGCCTATCAAAAAGGCAAATTCATATTTTATTCCAAGGCAGTAAAAGTGTTACGAATGTTACACTTATTGTTTACATATTTTTTTAAGGAAATAATTGTTCTTTTGGTGAAAATAATTTTGCAATCATTAGAACTCATGACTAACCTTACTGTTCTTACTACCATAAGGTAACAAAGAAATCCACCAGCTCTTTGCAATTAAATAAAAACTTTTTGAAGTTTTTTGTTACGTATGTTACATTTATGACTATGACAACTTAATATGAATTTTAAAATAAACTCATTGGATGGATTAAGATGAAATGCAGGTAACATATAGAGCAAAAGAAGCTGTTAACAATGACCTGAGCAGAACTAGTCTCTGCTGGTTCTGGACAAGCTGTCTAGCCAACTAAAAAATACGTTTTTTAAAGATAACAGAGCAAGTTCAAAGAGAGCCAACTTTAACTCCATATTTCTTAAAGTAATTCTTCATATTATGTTTTGGGTACTTTGTATAATAAAATATAGATCTTCAAGAAATGTTTGCTGCAAAAATAAACATTATACACCAAATAATAAAAATTACCCCTTATGTCCACTTTCTCATGGAATGGCCCAGCTGGTATTTGGTACGGTCTAGATCTGGGCATGGTCGGGAGTTCCGAGGTGGTCGCCATAGCAACACAGTGAGCGGAGCATAAGGGGCGACTTACATTTGATTTATGCCATGCCATTTGTTATGCAAAAGGCAAAACTGGAAAAAAATTAAATAATTTATTTTTCCGTTATTCTCTTTGGCTTCTCTTCCTTTTCCTCCCTCTTTCATCTTCTCCTCGCCCTACCTACCTATTTGGGATCTATTCCCAACCGTAAATTTTGCATCCACCGGTATATGAACCCATGACCACTAGCACTGTAAACAGCAGTCATAACCACTACACTACTAGCGATTGCTGAGCATAACCACTACACTACTAGCGATTGCTGAGCGGTGAAGGGAAAATTCATCTATTTAATTTTAGAGCTAGCTTAATTACATGAGAAATAGCCGCTTTTGTGTAAGGCTCTTTTTTTATAATTGCGAAATATTATGTTGGCTTGAAAAGAGCCGTATGATGCAAGGGTCGTCTTTGCTGCATTAAGTCATTTTGCGGGTAGCATACCATTCAAATTTGAAACTTTTCGCTGGACAATTGGAAGTAGGTGGTGGCACGCACATTGGCTGGGAAGCAAGCCGGCAGGGGTAAGGGTGAATGGAGCTTTGCTGGTACACAATCTAAATTTGTCTTTTGCCTACTTTTCTTGTGGAAGTGAGCAACTCACTCCTTTTATTTGCTTCGTCTGTGATAAAGGATTTTTTGAATTTTAAGAGAAAGTCTAACTGTAGCCTAGTACTGGTATTGAGTTAAATTAGCCTGTTTGCTGAACGAACAAATGAAACTGTTACACCATATGTGATAAAACAGACATAGAAGGTGATGTTACAGTTTGTGTGATACCCAGCTCTCAGAGTTGAATTTGTGTAGGCCTGTAGGTATTCTTCCAACACTGTTATTAAGCTGTATCCACAATGTGCAGTCGGCCGTTGGTAGTTGGTAATCAGAAGTTGGCAGTTGTAGTCGGCCGCTTGGGAGTGGCACTCGAGCTGCCCACAATATGCAGCCGACATTGAGGTTAGGGAAGCATTTGACAGTACAAAAATGTGGAGGAGTTGATTTATAATGCATAATAGGCTTTATGTAATAAACACATTTTGCTTTAATGAGGGTATAAGGTGGAAATTAAATTCTTATTATATAAGTTAATATAGCCTATTTATTTGCACTAGTAGGCTAAATCATTTTCATTCTCGTAATTCGTAACTTGCTGTCATGCAGTCTGTAGTTGAAGATGAATTTCTCGTTCAAACTGTGCTTACCAATTATCAGCCAGATTTCAAACAACTAACAGCAAAAATGAACACTCAAAAAAGCACTTCTCAAAAGTAAAATCTTATTTCTTGTTGTGTAATTGAACAATAGTGTCTATGTGTATAGTAAAAACAATGTGATTCGCTTTGAACAGCTTCATAAATTTGCGGCCCCCAAAGTTAAAGTTAGTGGCCACCCCTGGGCTATAGGGTACCTCACTTAATTTTGTTGTGTAGTAGGCTATGTAAATTACATGAAATTATAAAACATGATAGGCCCACTATGGTGCACCATAACTTCAGTTCTATCTAACACCATACCTGCATTTTATTATGAATTGGTTTGAGTGACTGTATGTTTTAAATACAGTTACAAGAAAATTATTTCAACAAGGTGTAATAATCATAATTGCTTTGTTGAGTACCATAAAATTTCAAGGTGATAACTTGTTAATTTAATTTTTGTTTTATTTTCAGGAATTCCCAATACTTTGCCAGACATGTCTGGGGGATAATCCTTATATTCGTATGGTAAGTAATCTTCTTAACCAAACAGTATTACAAACCTGTGGTAGAATATGCTCCTAGGTTATAGGCCTACCATTTAGGCCTAAAGAAACGTTTCTGTTAATTTACTTCTTGTTTTGCAGTAAATACTTAAACAGTGGTAATTAATTTTATTTTAATGCTCTTGTGATTAAGGAAAAAGTCTTCACATTTTGCTATTACACTCTTTGGGTTGATTACTAAAGCAGAGCCTTTGTCTAGTTTGAAGCAGCGGCTTTCAAGCTGTAGCCGAGGTCTGAATCTCCATGTGGTTTCTAAAGCAAAGACCAGGCACTTTCTTAGTACAAGCCAAAGCCCTTTTTTTTTGCAACTTGCAACATTGATAATAATCACTATTTCCTAACGTTTCAACATTTTACTGCTGCAAAAACAAAAGACTGCAAAGATTCTTTCTGTTGGAACTAACTGCTTGTTGTGGTATAATATATGTTTATTAATATTTAAAAAGCAGTTAATAACCTGAAGTTTCTTTATTAAACACTAGCTTAAAAGCCCGGAGTTGCCAGGTTGTCTGTTTGCTTGAACTTAGAAGTAAATTTGTTCAGGACTTTCGATTTTCGAACTCAGGTGATTGGCTATATAATCTTTGTGCAGAGTCTGGTAAAAATTGATCAAAGAGTGTCGATTTATTTCCTAGGATAAGAATGTAAGCTCAGAAAGCAACTAAAGTTTATTCCACATGACATACAGGAATAAACAGGTACGTAGAAGATTGTGTTGAAGAAAAGGCGAAGACTGCAAATGGTATTTTTGGTCGTAAAAAGGCACAGACGAGTATTTATTTATTTTATTTATTTACCCAAACTGTTACAATCCCTGAGCAACATGCTCATACTGGGACAGAAGTGTAATGTCTCAACTGAATGGTTACAGCATTGAATCTGATGCTTCCGCTGTAGCTCCTAGTTCTCGCGACATAAACATTAGTAAAGTCTCAAACAGTCATTAACAATCAGTTTGTTAACAAAACTGAAAATTATGTTGAATAAAATGTAACTTTGTTTACTTTCTTTGTAAGTAGCGTGCAAAAAGAAAAAAGAAAAACTTTCGTAACTTAAATCAGTTCTAGAATGACACACTTTTGGTGCAGGTACCAGTAGCGGAAAAAAAAATTATTATATCTTGAAAGTCACATAATTTGGTTTTAAACTTTTTGTATTTTTATTTTTAATTTAATAAGAGTATAACTTATTCTAAATTTAAAGAGTATTTTCAATAGATTTTTGCACTGCTCTAACTCCTGCAAATTCTAAGATTGGGCTTGTTATTGTGAATCCCAAAGTCATCCCAGACTGAATTTTGTTGACAGCACTGACTGCAGGACCACCACATACTTCTTATTTTTTTAATCTATAAAATACAGTTTGCATTTTACAAAAAAAGGTCAAGTTACATGAACTTGAAGGTAACAAAGTAAAATTTTGTCTTGAAATATATTTTATTTGAAAGAATACATTTTTAGTTTTAAAATAAACTCAATTTGAAGTTATGTTATTGCTTATTTGGGGATAATGGTATGATTGTATTAATGCATGTCACAACTGTAACTTTTTTAATAATTAAAATGACTCCTCCATTTGCATTTTCAGTAGCCAGAATTTTACATTTTCCCATTTTTGCCTGAAAATATTAATATTTATGGGCGTGCCATGTGGGGGAAAAAAAAAAAAAAAAAGCATGCCAATGGGTTAATGACACTTACTAAGTTATGTTCATTTAACAAGTACAGTAAATACAAATATTAGAAATATTAGAAAAGTTAATTTCTCTTGTGATATTGTCTTTAAGTTCTTCTAATGTATGGGAAATTGACCTATACACTTTAGAATATTAGAGAATATTATAGGAGAAAAATTCCTCCGACACTGGGACTTGAACCCAGGACCTTTGGCAATTTGCGCCAATGCTCTACCAACTGAGCTCAGCCGGAGTTCAATTCATAGCGCCAGATGGAACCTCTGTCCTATGACGATTGCCCTAATGGTCTACCTCACAGACAGACAAGTTATATCTATCTATACACTTTATTTTCAAGTTTCCCCATAAATAATATTCACATACTGTTAGAAGAACTTAAAGACAACATCACATAGACCTGTCACAAAAGAAATTAACTCTATCTTGGAAGCTGAACTTATGCGCATGAAAGAAAATTTCCTAAAAAGGTGCCAGTGTTGTGTGGATGCAAGAGGAGAACATTTCCAACATCTCTTGTGATGAGGTACATGGTTATTTTCATTGTAATTCCAACTGTAAATGTGAGAACCTGATTCATTACACCGATCGCGGCTTTATTTGCATAGATATTTCACCCGATCGCTCGGGAGTTGGAGCTGTGCCCGCCGCGTTGCAGAAACCCGTGTCATTGGCCAACTTTTGCATGGGACTCACTGTACCTATCAAATGGTATCCAACACAATATATGTGATTCATTTTTTAAGTTATAAATCAATATTAAAATCTTGCCAGGAGGGTTGAGGGTTGAGCAACCAGTTTCTTTTCTTTTAGTTCTAGCTTTCTGTCAGTAGGTGGCATGACATGCTTTATACTTTTTTTAAACTGAAGAAATTATCAGTGCGTTCTTTTTTTAAAGCGAAGCTAAAGTCCTTCACCATTCCTGCATCAAAAGCATTCTTTTTTACATTTCGCTGCAACTTTGCTTTACCCCTGCTTCACTGTTAGTGCAGCGATCTCAAATCTCACTTTACGAGTGCTGCATGGATGAACTGTCATGGCGGAGTAGGTGTTCATTGAAAATTTCATTGATGACTTTAACATCATTGTTCAAATTCCCGAGTACGAACGCCTTCTTCAGCATAGTTAGTACCATTTGATTTTACCTATGCATCATATTGTACAATAATTATTATTTCCATACCATGTTGGAGGGTAGTAGGCCTTCACAATGCCGGTTTCATTGAACAAGCTCTCAGCTGATCGACTTTGCTGTTCTTTTTTTACTGCAGCAGTCGTAATTCGATGCTGTAGCACTCATAAAGCACTTTACAGGTTTGCTTTAAAAAAGAACGCACTGTATTTATTATATGGTGTGCAACGGAATTTGTTTGTCAATTTTTAAGATATATTGATATGTATTTACTGTCGGATTCACAGTCACACGCATTTACCTTACTTAGTATTTAAGGGTGCGCCATGTGAAAAAAAAAATAGTATGCCAGTGGGTTAAACCCACTGATGATTCCACTTGTTGATTGCTTATAAATATACAAATTCAGTTCTGAAAAAGTTAAAGTAAACTGTCTAGCATTTGCAGAAGAACTGAAACAGAGTTATCTTTGTAGCTTATTAGTGAATGACAACTCCCATGTTTCGTTTGTTTTCTTGGGACCTTGAAGGCTATTTTCAACTTGACCAACTAATAAAAAGCTGACACTTAGACCCAGTTGTGTTTGTTTCTTGTTGCAGACAAAGGAGCGTTATGGGAAGGAATGCAAGATCTGCTCCCGACCATTCACGGTATTCCGTTGGTGCCCTGGTGCACGCATGAGGTTCAAGAAAACTGAGGTGTGCCAGACATGCAGCCGCCTAAAGAATGTTTGTCAAACCTGTCTCCTGGACCTTGAGTATGGCCTGCCCATTCAAGTGCGAGATGCTGCCCTGCGTATCAAGGATGATCTACCTCGTTCTGATGTCAACAAAGAATTCTACATTCAGAACATGGACAAGGAGGTATGAAAACAAGGCTCTAAACAGTCAAACATTTTCAGATCTATTTTAACAAGAGTGTGGTCCTTGGCCTGACAGGGGTATACAGAGAATACTCTCAAGTGTTCTCTTCCTGCATTTTCTACTACTTCCAGTCTCATTATCTTCCATATCACTCTGTTACAGTGGTGAATATTCAGAGCAAGCAGCACTCGTCTTAATTCATTTCATACTACTGAAATGTATTTTAAAATATATAATTCCCATCGAAGCAAGGGTGCCTGCAAAAGGCAGCTAGGGCATCGGTTGCTGCCCCAGGATTTGATCTCTTCATGAAATAATAATTATTCATTTGGCAATATTTTGCATCTGCATTAAAGAAGAGTTTTTGAAATTATTATTTATTTATTTTGCATATTGCTGCCTCTGAGATTGTGCTCTTCAGGCACTTTTGCACCAGATTCTAATTTCTGGTTCAGAAATATCAGATTGTAAGTAGCCTAAGCCCCCGAACAATGCTGTATGGAACTTTACCATTTTTTACAGGAGAGGTAAAAAACATAACCTTGTCTGCTATACAGCAATATTCCACTGACTACTACTATTACCTGGGAATGGATCTTTGACCTTCCAGTGATTTTTCCTTGCAGGATGTGCCATATTTCAATGTTCCATTAAAAACTAAACTTCACGCAAAATATGATATACAGCATTGTTTGGGGGCTTACATTAATTGTCTGGGAAGAAGTATGTATGTACAACAGACAGATGGAGTATAGCTGATGATGAGTCATGAAGTTTGCTCGAAACATGTTCAGGTTAGTGCTTGAATTAAGTGAAGTTACGTATGTTAAACCTCCATCTCAAGTTTCAAGTATGTATAACTTTCTGGGTAGACTACCTACAACACAACAAGAAGCTAACATCTCTGGATTTGCCTATGAGCCCTTAGGGTACCCTAGCTTTAAGAAAACTGCATGAGCAGTCAGTGGGAGGGGGGGGGGTGGTCTTTCCATGTCAAATCAACCTTGACCTCTCAGATTTGTGTTTTTTTTTTTTTTTTTTTTTTTTTTTTCAGGTATTGTACTCTCTCATCTAAGCTCAAGAATATTCAACCTAATTTATTCTGTTCATTCAGTTTGTGTTTCTCTTAAAGGAAATAATTCAACCTAATTTATTTTGTTCATTCTTTTTGTTTTTCTTTTAATTTTTAATAAATCATTGTTTGATTAGAGTAAAAAAAATTGTTTAATTCCTCCAGTGGAGTCAAAAGTACACAGCAAGAGAAGTAACAGCTTTCAGTGCTGACCATTAAATACATGTGAGAAGAAAGTGTAATTTCTGTTTATAATAATGTTTTTGCCCAAAAATGAAAAAGATTTAATTATGGATGTTTATGGGTGTCTTCCTCCTACCCTATTCTATATCTAGTAGCCATAAGCAGCATTAAAAACACATTCCTTTCTTTCCCCTTTCATTTATATATTTCAAAATTTGAAAATATTTTCCAAGTAAAAAGTAGTTGCCATGACTTATGCCCCACCCTTTCCTATTCCTGTGGTCTTTGAACGTACCAGAGTATCAGCTGGAAGATCTTTTTGTAGCAGTACAAGAAACTTTTTCTACCTTCACTTGATTTAGTATTTTAATATTTGTACAGAGAAACTGTATTACAAGTACTCATCCCCCGCATTGTTTCAGCTCGGAAAGATAGATGCAACAACTCCAGCAGGTTCAGTGGGCAAGTCCCAGGCTGCGAGTGATCTGCTGATGAAGCTTGCTCGCACTAGTCCATATTACAAGAGGAACCGTCCCCATATATGCTCTTTCTGGGTGAAGGGGGAGTGCAAACGAGGGGAAGAGTGCCCTTATCGCCATGAGAAGCCAACCGACCCTGACGACCCTCTTGCAGACCAAAACATTAAGGACAGGCAAGTGCAATATATTATTTTAATTCAGTTTTAATCTCAGTCCGCTCAATGTTTTTTCTGTTATTTATACAGTAAACTCTCGATAATTCGGACCTCAGTATACCGGACTTTGGATAACTCGGACAGATTCTTGGCGATCCAGACCCAGATCTACAGCCATTCTATGGCCCTTCAGAACTGCAAGAGAATTAATTATTCAAAAGCAACAGAAACAATGTGTACACAGAAGACCATTTACAGTTTCTTTCGACCTAAATCTTCTCAGAAAAATATGTTCATAGTGCCCCATCATCATAATATTGTAATAATAATTTAATAGTGTGTATTTCAGACTCTGACTAGAAATTTCAATATAGAACTGAAGTGTTATTCTTTTTTGTTCCAGTTGTAAGTGTTAATATTATGTTCTGCCTCATACGTTTTGTTATTGCAGCTTAAACATGAAATTTCGTTACTTAAATACCATTTCCTAATTTACTCTCCATAAGCCGGACATTTCATAATTCGGACAGACCCCTGCCCACTTTAGTCCGGTTTATCGAGAGTTCACTGTATGTAATCCAGAATACGAGCAGGGACAAGTGTTCATAACTAGAATTCATCTGCATATGTTTTAAACATACGAAGCATATTTGTTGTGGATACTTTTGGGCTCACAGGGGAAAATTGCCTGGTTTGAATTTAAATTTTTCCAAACATATTAATTCTGATTACATATTAATTCTGATGAAGGTGGGTGCAGAGTTGATAGAGTAATTTCATCAGTCAGGTGAATATTGTAGTTAGTGATTTTACTAAGTTCTGTACTGTTTTGTATATATTAATACTTTGAAAACTCGTTTAAAATGTGGAGTTTGTGCATTGAAACCACATTTAAATGTCATGAGTTCTGCTAACATCATCTGCATATTCTGTACAGGGTTCGAAATTACACCACAAAGTTTTTTTTTACATTTTATGTATAGTTTAGTCACCTCTATTTTCCTTTACTTGTGCTAACTTTTGTGAATATCACACCCTTCTACCCTTACATTTTGTTGATTTCAAGGCTCTGAAGAACTTCTCTAAGCTGTAAATCACTGTAGTAAGTTAACATAAACACATAGCATAAGTTCTCCAGAAAGTACATTAAATGAACGGAAATATATATATTTTTTAAATGAGTGAATACAACTAACAATCATTGAAGAAAATACCAAAGTCTTAAAAGAAGATAATTTGTTTACATGTTTGCTGCTGCGTTGGGCAAGGATGGCTGCTTCCAGGGTCAGATTATGCACCACAGCAATCACCCATGTCAATTGTGCCTTGCTTGTTAACTGCTTCTGTACGCTTCATGTCTGCCTACATAATACATAAATCAAGGGTGCATATGTCTGCCATGCAGTGTCCTTGAGAGCTACCAATAAATACATGCATGAGTAATTGTAAATTATACCTTTTTGTATTAATTTCAAGCATTGTAAATGATTTACAATAATAAAAATAAAAATACTAGCTCCAGTGGACATGCTAAATAACCATATAAAACATAAATAAAGACATTTTTCCCCTTCACATATTGTTTTGATTCTCATGTTTTTATTGACACACACTCTGTAGGATCTGATGGAATTTGTTGACTTCTCTGTGCTGATATCTATATATCATGTATTTTATAGTTGAAGTTTCATATTTCCAAGTGTTTGAGACCCTAACTCTCAGAGTACCATATATACCCGAATACTACCCGCCCCCGAATAATACCCGCACCCAATTTTTTCAAAACGAAGTTTGAAAAAAAAAAGATCTACAGGCCCATATATAAAGTTATTTTGCCAGTTTAATTCTTAATTAAAAGTTATAATTAACGTTTCATATCATAAAATAATTAAATATGGTAGGCTAAAAGGCACTTATAAAAATAACGTGCATGGTAACAGCCTGCCGAAATCTCGCCGTCTCATACGTGCAGAGTAATACCTCAACAACAACAACACACTTCATTCTGTGGGAATCACCCGCGATGACATGCGTCCGACTCGATCCGACCCCGAACTCTACCGAACTTTTCCCAAATTATTGTACTGCACGTGTGCCGTGACTGCACTGTTTGTTTGGCGTCTCTATGCGGACCATGTGCACAAGAAAGCATCTTCTTTGTTTCATTTTCCTTTCATTACAGCTTCGTTACTGTTATACGAAAAGCCTACTGTGATGCTACTACAAAGCATCGTGCTATAATGAGCCGATATGGTACACAATTGTCAAAATTCAGATAAGAGGAGTCCAGTATTCAAATAATACCCGCACCCCAGTTTTTCTTTCGCGATTTTTGAAAAAAATATGCGGGTAGTATTCGAGTATATACGGTAACTGCCATTAATATTGTATATTATTATATGATCATTGTTTATTTTTCTATAATTGAAATCACCTCTCCGGTTATAATGAATTTTTCTCACAAGAAATTGAAGTTAGCTAACCTGTCTTCAATGCAAATGTTAATTTTAATTGTGTCTACAATTTTACTGTGCAAGTTTTTCATGTGTCTTCTACCATAGTTAAGATATCAAGTGTTTGGATAATGTCCGCCTATATACTGATCAATAGTTAAGATAGCCTAGAAAAAATAAAATGGACCTCATGGTTAGAAGGTTCAATATTTAAATTTTTGGCAAAATCATTAGAGTCATTTTGTGGGAAATCATAATTAGGAAAAAAAAATTCATTAAAACTGCCCTTGATATTTTCGTAATAAGCATCCAGTTCTGGAAGTAGCAAAAAGATGGCGACAAAGTCCATAATCCAAAAATATAATTAAATCCAATGCAAAGTTTAGCCACAAAAGGGCTGATATAGACATATACTTTACAGACAGACTTTATTCTGAAAACACTTTTTTTTTCGGTTTCTTGACATCATAAAACATGGAAATATGCGTTCATGAACCACAAAATATTGTCTCTGTTTGACATTAATGAGAATGTTATAGGAGCAAAATTCCTCTGACTCTGGGAGTTGAACCCATGACCTTCGGCTTTCTGTGCCATACTGTACCATCTGAGCTAGCCAGAGTTTGTTTCACAGCGCCAGATGAATCTCTCCTACAACTGATTACCCTTAATGGTCTTTTCCTATAATATTCTCATGTAATGTCCAACTGAGACCATATTCTGTGGTTCATAAATGCATATTTTATCTTAAATGTTACTGTACAATAACAGTGGAAGCCCAGTCACTAAATCACTAAATTAGTTGCTTCACAATACTGTATATGGCGTGAATGTCTTTCAGTGATGTAGACCATTAAGAGTAATCAGTCATAGGAGAGAGATTCCATTTGGCACTGTGAATCAAACTCTGGCTAGTTCAGATGGTAGAGCAGAGACATGGAATGTTTTCACAGTGTTGTCTCTATTTAGATTTTTGTCACAATCACTATACTTTACCTATACTACATATGCATATGGATTTTTCTTCAATGGTATCTGAAACATGATAATTAATGTCATCACACACTATTAGAGTTGTGGGGGGCTTGCTCATATGTATGTGATTGCAGGTATTATGGTATAAACGACCCGGTGGCAGAGAAGCTTATGCGCAGAGCTTCCGCAATGCCAAAGCTAGAGCCCCCAGAAGACAAGAGTATAACAACATTATATGTGGGGAATTTGGGAGACAAGCTGACAGAGAAAGAGCTACGAGACCACTTCTATCAGTATGGAGAAATTCGATCCATTACTCTAGTCGCTCGACAACAGTGTGCGTTCATCCAGTTCACACTGCGCTCTGCTGCAGAGCAAGCAGCCGAACGGACATTCAACAAACTGATTCTAGGAGGCCGTAGACTGACCATCAAATGGGGTCGATCTCAAGCACGACAGGGAACATCATCAGCACGAGGGGATGGTGTGGATGCAATGATAGAGGAGTTAGAGCCTGTACCAGGATTGCCAGGCACACTGCCACTGCCTCCCACTGAGCTACAGAACAACTTCTTTAATCTGACAGAGACAGAGGACCCAGCAGCCTCTCAAGTACAGACCAGCATTCCACCCCCTTCATTACCGCCAATGCCTCCTCCCATGCTGATTCCTCCACCCATGCCACGGCCTCCACCTGGGATCCGCCCTCCCGGGCCTCCACCCTTCTTCTTCCCGCCTCATCTAAGACCTCCAATGCGACCACCACCTGGCATCAGACCTCCACCATTCGGCTTGACTCAGCCTCCTCTATTCCCACCTGGTACAGCTCCAGCCATTCCGCAGCTCCCTCCCAACCCGGCACCATTGGTACCCCCAGGAACCCTGCCCACTCCAACCCTCAAGCAAAGTGCGATCCACTACCCGTCACAGGACCCATCAAGACTCGGCGCTGCTCAGACAGTCGGCAAGAACAAGGCATGGTCTGGGGAAGATTAACACAATCCTATATTGTAAGCATTATAATGTATTCCACACACTAATAAAAGTTGCAAAGTTCATCTGTACCGATAGGAGTTAGCTTCTTCCCCTCTGCAGACATGCTCACTCTTTATTGTAGTCTGGCAGATGCTTGTGATTTGATCCTAAACCTCATGTAAGCTTTATAAAGCATAAATTAAACTCTAAACAGTATACCTAAGAAAATGGCAAGTTTTTGAGAGAAAACTGTAGTTTGCAGGATAGAAGTGTAATGGGAACAAGGTACTCTAATTCTGCTGTTTCTGGACAGTACTTACTTTAAGTGACTATTAATAAAAAGCTATAAAGGGTATTGATTTCAAATTTTTACATGTTAAACTTTTAGATTTGTATTGCTTATTCATTATGACAGTGGCTTATTAGTTAAAATTAAAAAATAGATATATTCTTTATAAAAAGAAAGGAGTTAAACATGTAAAAAGAATGGGCAAGTTTAGTCTGAAACTATTTTAAACAAAGTCTTTGCGTATATATCCTCCATATAATTAACTCTCTCTTCATTGAATCAATTAAAAAAAAATGTAACACATGTATAAAATACATCACACACAAAAATAGTGAAATTTACAACATTAAGACATCCCAGAATCTTATAAATAAGGATCATATTTTTTGGTAACAGCGATAAGCACAAAATTTTAGGAAACAGCTTTCCTTAGCTGCCACATGTACATGCGTAAAGTACCAATAATAAACATGCTTTGTACATGTATAAAATACCAATCATAAGCTAATTGAATCCATGAAATATCACAAAATTTATTCGATTTTGTCTAAATAAATGCAAAATACACCCATACACCTCAAATTGTTAACTTGTGTTCGTTTCTGCAGGACAGAATGAAGTTGAAGTACCTTTATTAAGCTAAATAATACAAGTTTAGGAAATAGTGAATATGCTGTAGCATCACATTGCAACTTGAGAACATATTCTGTCAGTTTTCTGTAGTTCACTTAAGCACAAAACTATTACTTGCTTTCTTAGTTACTCATTGGCAATAGACAATTCCCAAGCAAGCTAAAGGAGTACTATCTATTTTATGGAACCTGAAGGTTCATTGCCATGTTTACATGAGCCTGCCATTGAACCCTATTCTGATTTATCTCCATCCAACCACCCCTCGCAAATCCTACTTCCCTTAAATGTATTTTAATATTATCCTCCCATCTACTTCTAGGTCTTAATAGGGTTTTTTTCTCCCTTTGGGTCTCCCAGTCAATATTTTTTAGATACGTCTTTCTTGCCCCATGTGTACAACATGGCCAGCCCATTTCATCCTCCATGATTTAATTACCCTTACTAAATCCGATGACGAGTACAGGTTATGAAGCTAGTCATTGTGCAGTTTTCTCCAGTCCCTGTTTCCATCTCCCTTGGGAGAAATATTTTCCTAAGAACCCTGTTTTTGAAATCTCTCAGATTATGGTTTTCCTGAAGATTAAGGGATCATGTCTCACATCCATACAATACAACCAGCAGGATAGTTGTCTTATAAATTTTTATTTTTAAATTTGTGGACAGAAGACGAAAAGATAAAAAGAACAATACTGTACTGATACAAATCTCTAAGTCAGCGTTTGTATTGGGAAAAAACATTGCCTATTATTTATGTGCCGGATAGCGTGGGATTACACCATGAATGGGAAGACTGATAAAGTAGAGGAGATGGCAATGGATGTACGTATACACCATACACATTACCAGTACTTCATTCTAAACACAAAATATAATACGGTAGTGTACAATTAAATTATTATTCTCACACATTTATTATTAGTTTTCATAAGTGACAGATACACAATTTGTGGTTATTACCATTGAAAAAGTGAAAATATTTTGTTTTAGACGCTTGTAGGCCAAAATATTCATTAAATACACAATATGTTGTGTTTTGCAAAGTTTTCTTGTTTAATGTGAAATTGTTGTTGTCTTAAAACAAAATTTTATTTTTCCAAGGGAATCTAGAATTTTAGAAAGGCATAAATATCAGGTTATTGAAAGTCTCCTAAATATATATGCGTATTAACACAAATATATATTCAATAAATCAAATGAATATTGAGTTGGCAGGTTTAAGTTTTATGGTTATTTCAAGACTGGGATGTACTTCAACTTAAGCCTATACTGTCGCCGGTATGCCGGAATTTTATCCCACAGGAGTTCTTTTACATGTCTGTAAGTCTACAGGCTTGGGCCTGTCACATTTATGAACTCATGAATTATGAACTATCATGTTTATCAACTTGGGCTGGAATTGACCCACAGCCTTGGGCACAGAAAGCCAGCGCCACCCAGGCTGACATTGAGTTGGCAGGTTTGCATAGTATAATAAGGGAATTCAGGGGGAAAAAAATACTTATTTCATTTAAATACTGGTAATTTGATGTGTAGAGTGTTTCTTGTAAATTGATTTTGGCTATAGGGCAATTCTCTGGAAAGTGAAACCATGGGAGCAAATTTTGAAATTGCAACAAATGTATTTCTTTTATTATGAGTGGGAAGAAGACACATTAAATTATTGTAAAAACAAAAACATAATCAATATTTTACTATTATACACTAGTAATAAATTTCTAAAGTTTGAAATAACAAGAGGAGGGAAAAGTATCAATTTATACTCAATATTTAATCACGTGTAACAAAATAACTATTCACAGTATCTTTTTAACAATTACATATGATGAAACCACAAGAAAACTAAGTATTATCATAAACAAAAACATGTCAACAACCACATACTAAACATTTTAATACTCCCATTCCTGCAGCTTCGCACTATTGTCCCGTGCATCACCGAAAACATGAATTTTTTAATATTCTGAAAAAACAAAAGAAGGTATTGGCTTGAAAACTCTATTTGACTTATATTATTGAATGAATGAATGAATGAGCCACATGTGTCCCATTCAGGGCTAGGGCCTCCCTCTGATGAGGGGTAGCTCGGTTAGAATCTCATATGGTGAGCTGGTCCATATGAGCTTGGTAAACACTTCACTTTCACTAAACTTCTTCCAGCAACTCGGTGTGTAGGCTTCTCCAGGCATCTCTGTTCTTTGCTATGCTGGACCAGTGTACCCCAGCACGCCTTCTGAAGAAATCTACCCACCTCGTTCTTGGTCTTCCTCTCTCCCTTTTGCCGATCCTAGGGTCCCATACAGTAGAGATGTTTCCCCATCTGGTACCTGGAAGTCTCGCTACATGACCACCCCACTTCCATTTCAGGCTGCATGCGCACTGGGCCACGTCGATTAGTCCTGACATCTTTCTCAGTCTTTCTGTTGAAATTCTGTCTCTGAGGGATATCCCCATTATCCTCCGTTCCATCTTCCGTTGGCAAGTTTTTATGCTATTCTTCTGAGCTGATGTCAAACTCCATGTCTGGCATCCATACAGAAGTGAAGGGAAGATGCAGGATTCTAGTGCCGCTAATTTTAGTCTTTTGTTTAATGATCTGTCCATCAGGATGAATTTCAGTCCCCAGAAAGCTCTCCATGCTGAGGAGATTCTCCTCTTTATTTCTTTCCCCATATGGTTTTGGAATGATACAACTTGCCCCAAGTAAATGTACTCTGACACATATTTTAGATCTGATCCGTTAATCTTGATGAGTGTTGGTTGTCTGTTTGTCATGACTTGTGTCTTCTCCATGTTCATGTGTAGTCCGGACATTCTACTGCGGTCACTGAGCTCCTGTAACATTTCTTGAAGACTTTCTGCCGTTCTGGCAAATAAGACTATATCATCAGCAAATCGTAAGTTAGTGAGTCTGTAGCCATTCATTACAATTCCAAATTTGCTTCCCCATTTTATCTTACGAAATATTTCTTCCAACACGCTGGTGAAGTGTTTAGGGGATATTGGGTCACCTTGTCTTACACCTCTGTTTAGTTTGAAAGGTTCCCCTTTTCTTTCTGTCATCACTGTAGCATGTGAGTCCTCGTATAATTTAGCTATTAGTCTTATGTACTTATGTTCTACTCCATGTTTAGTCAGTGCCTGGAATATACTTGGGTGTTCCACAGAGTCGAAGGCTTTTTTGTAGTCGATAAAGGCAATGTATAGCGGTAGGTTAAATTCGTCCGTTTTTTCCATATCTGTGTGATTGTTTGCAGATGGTCCACCGTGCTGTAGCCCGAGCGAAAGCCTGCTTGCTCTTCCGGTTGGTTTTCATCTAATGTCCTCGTGATCCTTTTTGTTAGTAGCTTGGAGAACAACTTATAGACATTTGACATCAGACTTATTGGCCTGTAGTTATTTAGTTGGTCTTTTGCTCCTTTTTTGTGCAGGAGAATTATCTTGCTGGTTTTCCATTGAGTTGGTAAGGTTTCTGAGTCTAGGATTTTGTTAAAAATTTCTGTGAGGGGTGCTAATATATGATTTAGTCCTGCTTTCAAGAGTTCATTATATATATAGTCTTTACCTGGAGTTTTGCTGTGTTTAAGGTCTTCTATGGCGGATCTTACTTCGCTCTGTAGGAATGGTAAGACTTCTTCATTGTTGTCCTTACTTGCTAGGCAGTATTGATTGTGGTCGGTGTAGGTAGTACTAATTTTCAGTTCAATCAAATGTAGATCTGTTTCCTCTGCACAGCACAAATGCAGTTTGTTTGTTTGTCCCGTGCATCACACGTCAGAATATAAGATCTTGAAATTTGTACTGTCCTCTTGAATTTACTAGTGTACTGGTTTTTATTACTTTCATATTCTGATTAGGTGAATGTAGGAATCTGTCAGTTTTAACAGGTTATTCCAAACGTTAATTTTCCAATCCTGAACCATTACAGAGACCTAAAATTATGAGGGTGGAGGAAAAGTAATGCCTTTTTTTTACAAAAAGTTTAATAGATACAATTTACAAACAAATGCACACATGAAGGGACATCTTTTGTCTATTTTTCTATATAGTCGCCAAGTTTCTCAACATATTTCTCCCATCATAATTCCATTTTAAAAATGCCCTGTTGTTAGATGTCCATTCGGTTGGAGTATAGCCATCTGAAGACTACTGTTTTCACTTCTGCAACTGACACAAAGCGTTTACCGACCAGGAATTTCTTCATGGGACCAAACAAATAAAAGTCCAATGGTGCAACATGTTGCTGCAGCTGTTTATGAGAAAATCAACAAATTTGTTTGGGAGGTGCTCCAGCATCCTCCATACAGTCCAGACCTGGCACCATTGGACTTTCATTTATTTGGTCCCATGAAGAAATTCCTGGCCAGCAAACTCTCTGCGTCAGGTGCAGAAGTAAAAACAATCTCCAGGTGGCTATACTCCAACCTAACGGACTTCTATGAACAGAATATTTTGAAACTGATGAGAGAAATTTTTGGAAAAATTGAACTGGCATGGGACTGTCACATTTATATACAAATAAATGCCATGTAATGGCACATTGCATGGTAATTTACCAGTTACTGTTAGCTATTTTTAGACAAAGTTAACGCATGTATTCATGAATATTAGGAGAGTTTTTACTCAAGTTTAAATGTAACCTTATTGCAGAAAATGTTTGTAGAAATAACCGTATCCACTAAACCAAACAAACAATAATGCAGGGAATATGTTTTGTCATTAAAATATGGGCTGGGAACTTGAAGGAAAAAAGTGTCCCGTGCATCACATTTCAAATGTCCCATGCATCACAAAACAAAAAGATTAATTAAAAATTCAACATAATGCATTGAACATAACCAATTACAGAAATAAGAACATCATTTACTATAAGAAGTCAAGCCATGAAAATAATTTCCCTGACCCTCTTCAATGCACAGAATATGTGGATCAAAGCAAGCAATGTGACTGAGAGTAGTTTTTCTGAGTCCCGTGCATCACAGAGAGTTTTTATTTTTTTTTCTGTATGTTATTATAAAGCTAGATTTTTCTTTCTGGTACACATTACACAGCAACTGATCAGTAAGGTATCAAAGCTGACTGGCAGCAGTTACCTTATATCCTAATAAAATTAAGGTCATTTGAATCCTGCAAATGTCCCGTGCGTCACTCAGAGAATTGCCCTATAGCAAATTTGAGTTTTGTGCAAAATCTCATGCCCAATTAATTAATTTTATATTTTATTTCAGTAATAGAAATAGCTGCATGTTTTGGCCAGTAGTTGATGCCAACGTGCCTCAATACATAGATCAAGGAGACTATGTTACACCTGTTTATCTTTACTTCATGCATGTGTTCATGTGTTAAAATATACCTAGAAAAGCCTAGAATCCTCTTCATGAGCCATAAGTCTACGGTATTTATTTTTATGAGAAAATAGCCTGCAGCTAACCAGTGTGTGCTAAAGATTTGAAATCTTGCTCTTTCATAGTATTTATATTGTTTCTGTGTAATCTTCTATTTTCTTGGACATTTGAGACTGTGTTTTATTTTGTATACAAACATTACAATGATATTTCAATATGGCTGTTAGCAGATGCATCCGTAATTTGCATATACTGTTTAGTAAAATGTGTAAGACATGCTTTTAAAATAGTTACAAGGACGAGTGCCATCTTTGTCTTGATATTTACACATACAAGTTTCTTATGTATAGATAGGGTGACCAGAAGTCCTCTTTTCTTAGGGACATGCCCTTATTTTGATGTCTCTGTTCAATAACAAATTTGTAGTCTTTCAAATTGTCCTTTTTTGAAATAGTTGATGACTTCATCGTTAATGGGTGCCATAACATTAATTAACCAAGGTTCTCTTTGTTATATATATTCAGTAATTGTTACTTTCATCCTGTAAGTCGTAAAAAATGCCATTCAGAATTTTTAAAATGTGCTGCATTTTGTATCTCAGGCCACAACGCTAATGTTGATAAAGTGTTTTCATTAATTGCATCTCAGTGGATGGATGAATGAAACAGGTTGACAATTGAATTTGTTAAAAATATATTATTGGTGCAATATACCTTTAAGAAATAGGCCTTATTCCTGTCAGGATTTTTATATGTAAATTTTGATAAAATCTAAACTCCTGCAAGGAAAATCCATCCTCAAGGAAATATCTGTGAACTTTGCATGTTGGTTTTTAACATCTGCAATTTAAGAAATTGAAATATATTTATATATATATATATATATAATATTTCATGCTAATATACTTCTTAATATACTTTGTTAATACCTTGATGTTTCTAACCTCCATGTCTATGTTATATCTATATCTTCACGGTTTCCATTAGGCTTGTCCTCATTTTCCTGATCTACTGCCCTCTTTTCATGTAGGTAGATCTGGTCACCCTACTTTTGTAAAACTTCATAATCCTTTGTCCAAAGAACAGTCTCTTGTTTTATTACGATTATTCCACTCATATGCCGCATGTTTCATATTGACCAATAACGTTTAGCAATTCCTCGGATATAGACCAGTCACGATTGTTAAATCTTATAAAATGCTTGCTATTAATATGAGGTTGGGATTTTACCTGATAAAATCGTCAGCTTATTACTGGACTCATAAGCATCAATGTGCCGTGATTAATACATCATGTGCTGCCATTAAGCAGCACGAAAACAGATTATTTTATATAACATAACTTGTTTGGAAATTGAAATAATATAAATGTACATTGAAACACAATTTCGATTGCTTTTATTGTGTTCTGCTGTTAGCTTACTTGGATTAAGTTAATTATGTCTTCTATGCACCATTGGTTACAATATGGCAACTCGAATCGATTCATGGATGGTTGATTCATAGTATGCCGTGATCTCACAGCTGTTAGTTTTGTTTTTATATAACAAAGATGAAAGTAATTATTTGTATAATATGTTACATTTTATTCATGGAATAGTCTTAATAAATCCAACTCAAGTTGATGAGTTTCATCAGATAAAATTCGTAAACTCTCGTGGGATTCCCTATGATAAAAACAGATTACATGTACTTAAAGCTCTTTATTTGTCTTTCACTGACATGTGCACTTCTTGTTCTAACAATGACCATATCTGTTTCACTTCAGTCCACAAAACTAAAATAAGCAAAGCAAAAAATCAGGATAATATTATGGTTTTTGTTACACAGATGCAAACTTTACTTATTGTCCAGTCGCTTGAAGAGTCCATTGTCACCAACTGCATAAACTTGTCCCTGCACTCCCACACAGAGGGCACTGATGCAGGACCCGAGCTCACATGAGTTGACACATTGTAGGGTATTGAGGTCCCATTGTTTTACTTTCCCATCGTATCCAGCACTAAACAAGGTGCTGTCCTCCCAGCCACAGAGTGCATTCAATATCATCTCATGAGCCTGCAAAAGGAGTGAAAGTGGCTATTATTATAACAATAGTTGAGTTATGATGTTCTAACTAGAGTTAACGGCACAGATTATCCCAGTGATTTACCACTATTTTGCTTGTTGGCCACCTGAACTGCAATCATACAAGGGTTGGTCAAGAACAAGAATAACTGAGATTGATTTTTTCAACGAATATCTGAAAAATATAGAAATTGAATATTTGAAAAAAAGCAGGATTTTTATGTAGTGTCCATAAGTAAGATAAGATAAGTAATTTTATTATCATTAGGCAATAATTGCAATAGACAATATCAATACAAGAAATACATTATACAGGTACAAAATGTAAATAATAAACATTTATTATAAGTGGCAACACTGTTGTACCAGTCAGTTAGTAGTAATGTCCTTGTTGTAGTTCCTGCTTGCATTTTTCATACCTCAAAGTGCAGGGAATGTATAAAGGCCTTTTTTTTTTCTTCTTTCTTTTTTTTTCCCCCCTCATTCATTTTCATAAAACAGCTTAATTTGGTGTTAATTTCCTTCTATTTAGGTGGATATTTCGCAAAACAAGTTATTTTACAGACTAGGCCTAGTATATTTGATATTGAAAAATCTACTCCTTTATTTACATTAATACTCAAACAGCAGTGAGAATACAACCAATATGTTATATACAGTGTGTCCCACGCAAGAGTTGGCCAATGACGCGGGTTCCTGCGGCGCAGCGGGCACAGCTCCAACTCCCGAGCGATCGGATGAAATATCTACGCTAATGAAGCCGCGATCGGTGTTATGATTCAGGTTCTCACATTTACAGTTAAAATTACAATGAAAATAAACACGTACCTCATCACAAGAGATGTTGGAAATGTTCTCCTCTCGCATCCACACAACACTGACACCATTTTAGGAAATTTTTTTTCACGCGCATAAGTTCAGCTTCCGAGACAGAGTTCATTTCTCTTGTGATAGGCCTATGTGATATTGTCTTTAAGTTCTTCTAACAGTATGTGAATATTATTTATGGAGAAACTTGAAAAATAAAGTGAAAAGGTCAACTTCCCGTACATTACAAACGAAACGGGTGAAATATCTACGCTAATAAAGCCCGCTGTTGGTGTAATGGTTCAGGTTCTCACAAAGAAAAACATATGTGATTTATTACATCATCTTGCAAAGACGCAAGACGTCGGTTTTTAGCAAAATTCCCGGGTGTACGTCCTCCAAGCAGAGAAGCCGTGCGAAAACTTGTAAGCAAACTTTGGGAAACGGGTTCGATTCTCGATAGTAAACGAGGGACCAAGCGGCACGTACTTACTGAACAGAAATTAGATCAAACCCACACACATTAGAAGAACTTAAAGACAATATCAGAAGAGAAATTAATTCTATCTCGGAAGCTGAACTTATGCGCGTGAAAGAAAATTTCTTAAAAAGGTTCCAATGTTGTGTGGATGCAAGAGGAGGACATTTCCAACATCTCTTATGATGAGATACGTGGTTATTTTCATTGTAATTCCAACTGTAAATGTGAGAACCTGAATCATAACACCGATCGCGGCTTCATTGGCGTAGATATTTCACCCGATCGCTCGGGAGTTGGAGCTGTGCCCGCCGCGCCGCAGGAACCCGCGTCATTGGCCAACTCTTGCGTGGGACACACTGTATATATATATATATACACACACAGAGTAGAACTCCAATTACCTGAACTCCAACTATTTGGATCGTCTATTATCCAGATCATTTTGAGGCCATACCCCCAAATATCTGTATTCTGTGAGTAAATACAACAGTCATTATTTCTGTCCTGCAAACCCTGTCATTAAATCCTTAAAAAAAAGTACCAAAGCCGAACTTATGAACCTATGTCAGGAAAAATTCACATTAAATCAATCACACATTTAATCCACAAAGTCTTGAGTCATCAAATGCAAAATGCTTAAACATAAGATTATTTATACAAGCATGACTTACCCTCATAATCGTATGACTCGGTCTTTAAAGGGTTATGTCCTTGCAATAAACTTTGCAAGATTGACAAGTCTCAAAAGATTTAATGTTTTTTGTTAAGAGAGATCTTATTACAGCACAAATTTTTCAGCTGGCAAGAATTTCAGTTGAAGCACACATTTTGAAAGCTTCGGAAAAGTAACAATGATGCGATCTTGCCTCCACTACATTCCTGTATCTCATGCTAGACGAGACTAGAAGTTAACATCTCTTATGCCCTATAGCATCTCTACTAATAAGATGGATAGGTAAATATTTTAATGCCGTGAATAGAATCGTTACCTTGATGACGCCGATCTGCTTAAATGCACTTTCCTTGGAGTTCTCATGTACACAGATGTCCTTGGGCATGCGATGAGCGAAGCAGAGCTTGTTGCCCACCAGAGCAATGGGACTGCATCCATCAAGGGTCTTACGAGTCATGTATTTTCCCTCACCAGATAATATCTCATGTACGCACAGGTCTCTGTCACGTACGGCATACACGTAATTGCCCTTTACTTTGAAGTCTCGTATCTCCTCAACCAGGTTAAACTGGCGACTCAATGTGTCATCCTCCCAGATTGTGAGCTGAAATTTATATAATGTATCTGTAGGAGATCAAGCATACGTGATATGTGCAAGGGGAGGGAATGCTCTGAAATAAGAAATTCTGACATTTTGTGTATTTGGTCGTACAAGGCATTTCACATCCTTACTAGCATGTTTTGAAGCAATTTTTAAATGATCTGCAGAATCAGATTACATGATCATGAACACTAACAAGCAAAAAATTATGTATTTTTGTAGCCATAAATATATGTCCATGAAATTTTGAACATTGATTGTTAAGGCTATTAGAAACAGAACAAATTCCTGCATGTGCAGTCTAGGAAAGAATATAAGACAGCTTAGTGACAAATTCGTTCTCAGGTCATTGCGAAAACTTTTTGATCACACCTCGTAACATTACATGTGATATAAAGAGATAGGCTAGTTGGGTTGAAGTAGTATTCAGAGCATTGCATCTAATTTGAAAAGTGGGCTGGATGGATTGAAATGGTACTTTGCAGTGCCCTCGAGTGATACAAGAGATGGACTAGGTGAATTGAAGTGGTACTTACAATGCCTTTGTTGTCCCCGGAATAGAGTTTTCCATCAACCACATAAAGCCGAGACACCTCGTCATCATACTGCAGGAGGGTTTTCTTATGTTTGAAAGTATCGATGTTCCAAGCCTGAATAGTACCATCGCTGGAGCATGTGTAAAGTGTGTCCTTGTGAGCAGCGAGGTCGTATACAACTGACTCATGTGCTTGGAACTCAGCTTCATGTATCAGGTCAGGACTCCAAACCTAAACACACACGATCGTGGTCTAGTTATCTGAGGTCCCATGTTTGAATCCTAGTCCAGGTATAGAGAATTTTTCTTCAGTTTTTCTGGTTACCATACTCGGGTTAATACTTAAAGATTTAGGTTTCTGGATCCATGGTATCCACATATTCATAAATCACCCTTTATCTCATCTATAGATAAGTTCCCATGATGACCATCATCTGGTTAGAATAGAAGAATAGGTTAGAAGGTCTCATATTGTTGAAAGGTTCCAATGGAAAGCATGTAAGGCTTTAGGTTTACATATTTCCTGATTACTGTATATTCATGAATGCTCGTGTTATAATTATCCATTACCTCAATATATTTTTACCATCAACAACAGAAATATTGCCAGTTACCTAGTAGGCCTACTCATTATTTTATAAGGATTTTTTTTATGTTTTCTTATCAATCCTGCACATGTTTTTTTATGTAATAGACCTGATAGGATCATATTATTATTTTATGTAATACATATATTTTATTTTATGTAATACATCCTCGGAGGATGAAAAGAAATGCAGAGATGTTCATGTTTGTAACTATTACTAGGCTATTTCGTGTAGATATATAATATTATTTCATATATGTATACGATACAGTAATGTGAGGCATACTAATTTACAGAGGGGACTAAACCGCTTTATGTTTGAGTCATGTCTGCTAATACAAAACTAGCAAAAAGCAGTGTGGCATTGCCTAGTGTTGTAATACTGATTGCCGCTTGGAATATCACATCCACTTATGAATTATGTACATAAAATGCAGGTAGTTAATATGCAGAGAGGCTTTTTTTTTTTTTAAGAAAAAGATTCGTATTTTTACACATTTTATTGTTCAATAATATATAACACTATATATAGTGCCAGGATTTATAAGCAGAATAAAACAAAATTAAGCAAGTAAGCATTAAAAATTTAAGAAATAAGCAAAAACAAATTACACTAAAATAAAATAAATTATTAATTTCATATAAATCTTATCTTATTCGTGGCTGTATGTAAAGAAGGTCATCAGCTGAGTTTGTATGAAGGTCTATCAGCGATGAATGATCTGTAAAGTGAAAATGTTCTGTTAACATCGCAGGGCATCATAGATGCATGTGAAAAGTGTCACAGTTCTTTGATGAATTTCTCTTCAATATCTTTTGCTTCACGGTAAAGCTTTTTAGAAATCTGACAGTGTTTTATTAACTGGATTTGTCAGTAATTCTTTTAGCCAAAAAAAAAAAATCTGCGATAATATCTAGGAATGAAATAAGCACTTTTATCTCTCAGAATCAGTAAATTAAGCAGTATCAAATACAGTTAAAATTGCTTGGGAAGGAGTGTCTTACGAAATACAACATTTCTGCTTATGTTTAGCAGTCTAAAAATAAATATATAGGCCTATATTTTGCTTAGAAATCCAGGCTATAAAACCACCTATCTTGATTTTTAGAGGAAGTCTTTTAGTTTTATTAATATTCATTATATTATCAACATATTGCAAATTGCTGATGTAACTTGAGCAATTTCCAGTGGTGAAGTGGTGGAAAAAATAACACTCTTTCTTTTCTTCACTGTTTTCCCATGGTGATTGGGTATCATAGTGGCAATTTTTTTTTGTCCCATTACAATAAATGTAATACTACATGCTTTTCTCTCTATTATAAACCCATCTTCTCACCACTAATAAGCCTGTCGAAAGTTAATTCATTGCAGTTAAAAACTAAACTCCATGGCTTTACATCACTGGAGGGACTAGGCCTACCATCCGACCACTGTGTCATCTACCATAGGCAGAAGGCAGGATTGAGAACACGTGGTCAGCATCCTGACACTCATGGCCATTAATGATGATTTCCGTGACCGGAACCGCTACTTCTCAATCAAGTAGCTCCTCAGTTTGTATCATGAGGCTGAGTGCACCCCGCTCCAAAATTCCCTATCCCAGAAAAGTCCGAGGAGGTAGTGGGGATTGAACCCGGCCTTGCAAATCCATAGTCAGCGATGCTAACCACAAGTCCATGCAGACGGTCACATATACCATACTCCGTTTACAACATTTTAGGAATTTTCAATATAAAATCATTGTAGATTTTCATACCCTGATCAAATATATATTATTATTATTATACAGTGTGGCCACAAAGATTTTTTCAATATTACAGATGTTTGTTTACAAAGAAACTATATATTGCAGTTCGAGCATTGTCATCCTCAGAATATCTAGGTGATATTCAACTTTGCCCCATGAGTTAGCAACATTTCTTTGGCTACACTAACAACATCCATTATCATTCTTCTCAGTGAGTTCAGTTCAGGTACAATGTCCATTCTCAACATAACCCTACAGGCAAAGGTATATTGGTTTATGTTACGCTGATTGTGTTGGCCAGGGACTATTGCGTGTTGGACTGTTGCACCCTATCCAGCTTTCTCATTCAGGAACCCTTAATAATCCATGTTGTGGGTGTGATGGTCACCCATCTTGCTGAAAGTCTTAAAGGTGCTACCGCATAGAGTTGCATGAAACCCAAGTAAATGTTGGCCTGGGTGGCGCAGTTAGTATCACACTGACTTTCTGTGCCCAAGGTTGCGGGTTTGAATCTGGCCCAGGTCGATGGTATTTATTTGTGCATAAATGTGACAGGCCCATGTGAGTGGATTTACTGGTATGTAAAAATACTCCTGCGAGACAAAATTCCGGCACACCAGCAACGGTCACAGGCCTAAGTAGCAGTACATCCCCGTCGTTAAATAACCATATACCAACCAATCAAGTAAATGTCAGTTATTATTGCAAACAAAAGAGGCCAATGGGCTGTTACAGTTTGTGAAGACACCAAATGGACTTCAAAAACAAAAAATCACATTTCTAACAACAAACAACAAGGAGTTCATAACATCCACCATGTACTGTAAATTAGTTTCATATCAACTTTAAAGAGGTTTACTTCATTGTGTCTGTTTTTTTATATTATTATATTATTTCTTATAAATAAGTAAGTTTTGATATGTTGTTCAATTTTGATTTAATTATTATATGTTGTACTTAAAAAACTTATCCTGTAACTTCTGTTGGCTAGAGCTTCAACATGGGTCATCAATAGCTCATATCGTCTTTTTAAAATTTTTAAAACTATTTCCAAGACTGCACTCTAACAATAAACCAACATTTTTTATTTTAAAAAGTTTGGCAAACAGTGTATTATATGGACAAGTGACATTTTTCTCAGTGAATATTATTGATGATTTCTTGTGGATTATAAGCATTCTGAGCATTTCGGATTCTAGCTCTTAGTACAATTAATCCCCAACATTAAACAACAGAACAGTTAAAGGTCTACAGTGTTTTGCAGATGACAAGCGGTTTGTTCTTCTCCTGCTTAGATACGCGGTCCAATCAGAGACGGTGAGACGGAAGGAAGACCCTTCCTGCTAGCGGTACTTCATTAGCTCGTACACGTGATTGGCAGTGAAGGAAAACGCTTCTCATTTGAAAAATACTGTAGGTTGCAGTACAACCATCATTAAATAGCAATCGCATACAAATAGGCAAGATGTAAATATAGTAGGCCTGTTCATGTTCCCACATATTATTGTGTCTATTGACATTACATGAACATGTTTCGGAGAAAATTACTCTGGACTCAAACCCAGGGACTTTAACTTTTTGTTCCGATCTTAACAAACTGGGTTAGCGATCTTAACAAACTGGGTTAGCCAGAGTTTGCTGTGCAGAACTTTAACTTTTTGTTCCGATCTTAACAAACTGGGTTAGCGATCTTAACAAACTGGGTTAGCCAGAGTTTGCTGTGCAGATAGAATATTTTTCCTATGGTTACCTTCAATGGTCGTTCTCATTGAAAGACATGATCAAATATTCAGTTTTATGAGGCACACCAATTTATTGATTTTGTGATCAAGTTCTCACTGTTTATTGTACAGTACCATATTTGATGTAGATATGTATTGATGCTACCACAGATGGTTGTTTCTCTTGAGATCACATGAGAATATTCTGGAGATAGCTTCCTGTGATACTGAACCCAGAACTTTTGACTCTCCATGCTGATGCCCTACCAACTGAGTTAGCCAGAGTTCAAGACACGTACCAGATGGAAGATTTTGCATATGATTACATGAGGAGCATCTATTCAAAACGCGTTTAGTCCACAAATAATGATTTTTCAAGAATGACGAAAAACTGTTTGTGGCCAAACTATCAAACGAATTTGTAATATTTTTTCTGATCAGAATCGGAAATTAATATGTAGTTAAATGTATTAGGTGTGCCAAATCATTCTTTTCATTTACATCTTTTATTCATAGTTAAGTTTCAAAAGTAACGGACTTAACGCGTTTTGACCCAACACTATAATAATAATAATTTAAAAAGATGAAAGTTAGTATTTTATTTAAGAATTACAATCACATCTGATCGCACTAATACAAAGTGAACTATTGCCGAAGTACCAAATTGTCAAAATTTAAACAACTTCTGTTTTTTAAGCATGTTAAATCACGGAAAATCCATGCTCCTATTCTTTTATTATATACTGCTAATGAATCTGTTTCGGCGTCTGGTGAATACCTCTTTCATTAGAAGAACAACCTGCAACAATAGACATCGTAAAGTTCAACACACCACCTGTTTCGCACGTGATCACATCTAAAATGTGGACTCAACGTAATTTGCATCGAACCAAGTTCTGGACTGAATACGTTTTGCATCGAACCCCGTATTTCAGGCTCAATTTTAACAGGGAAGGGTTGCGATTTGAAACAAAAACATCATGTAGTATCATGCAGAACACCTCAGAGAATGCGAATCCGCAAAAAACTACATTACAATCGGAGGTGGACTTAACGCGTTTTGAACTGACACTCCTCACATAATTGTATATAATCTTACTGGAAACATTAATCTGTGGAAATATGAATACATATCTTCATGGTACTTACATGGTACTGTATAAAAAACCATCAGAAACATGGTTATAAAATCATGGAATTATTGTGCCTTGTAGTACTGTATATGTCATGTAACTGTCTTTCAGTGAAGCTGATTAAGGGTAATTAGAAGAAAATGATTCCATTTGGTGCCAGCTCTTGAACTCTGGCTAGGATTCTGTGAAGATTCTTCTATCTGAACACACATTTTTCATATTTTGTTTATAGCCACTGGTATAAGGGAGGACTGGGATGCATGTGGTCACTGACTTCCAAGGCGTTCTCAACTGAATTCACATTCGAGTATTCCCTGAATTTTCATCATATGAATGATTGCACCCAAAAAATCTCAGCAGGCACCAGGCCATTCAGATCAACAGTCAGGAATACTAACCATTGGACTACAGAAACTGAACAATGTACAGGTACGTACCTTTACTTTACCATCCTCTGCACCTGTATATATTTTGTCATTATAGTACAGCACTGTGTATACATCACGCAAGTGCTTGTTTTGATCGTTTGAAGAAGCAGTGACTGTCAGAGGCATGTTGGAAATATTTGCTGCATCCAGAAACTTCTCACTCTACCTTCTTATATAATCTCTCTCACACAGAAGGGGAGGCTTAAAATAGAAGCAGTCTGGCTGAATGTCAAGACACATGTTTATAGACATGTGTGATGTCTTTTCCCATTCCGTGCAGGTGTAAATGATTTATTACTTTTCCAAAAATAATTGAAATAATCAGATTAAGTTTCTAGTTAGAATTTGATAAAGAACATGGATTTATTTTAAATATTTTCATATAAAAACTATTTCTTTACTCGTTATGTTAGTTACCTAGGCCTATGAACTAAACAAAACCCATTATTTCAGTAGCATATCAGAGTGCGATATCAAGATTGCAAAATATAAATTGAAGTGAACTTTACTTCAGTTCAGTTGGATCATTTCAATTAGGCTTAAGAATATTGTGCTCGTTAGTGTCATAATTAGAAATGCATATGGTCCTTTTTTACAGTTCTGCAAATTAAGTTAGTGTTTAAAAAGGGAGTGAAAATGAAAGTACTTACACGATAATTGACAGATGACCTATTGTTTCTTTCTAGGATCAGGATTTGAATAAAATATTTTGACAAGGTGGGAAATTAAATGTGGATCCAATGGACTAACATAAGTATATTTAACCTCACATAAAAATGTATAGTAAACCTTCAGAAACCTTCAGAGAGATATTTATTCATTGCTTCATATTTACATTTTACATTTCCATGATCATGGGGCATCCAACAAACAATGAATTGAACGAATATACCTGACAACTGAAAGCTCTCTTCTTTTTCACACTGGTGTTGCATCAAAGATGCAATCACAGCTGACTATCTGAAACCTAAGCTATAGACAAAACAGTAACATTTCCTTCTTCCTTATGCTGATACTGCATTATTTCGTGATGTAACAACACTGGATGTCACCAATCGTCCAATTGTGAATCGAAATTTCCATCTAACAAAAAGAATTTAACATGCCTTGCTAGGCGAAAATCAATTTTCAGCTTGCCGTCTGATGAATCGGACTGTTAATTAAAAGTGTTGTCTTTGGTTAAAACTTTAAAGTGAAATTAAATAATTTTGGTGAAGATATATTGTAAAGAAATGAGCACTCAGTATTAAACATCATGCTAGCATTATGTTACATGTTTTATTTTATTTGAGCCATGAGTGACGGCAAGAAACATCTTAGTGAATACAAACAGTTAGCAAAGGAAAATGATCTGAACTTTTGGCTAAAACTAGAAAATTGGAAATGTATTAGCAGAAACCTTTGGAAGACTTCATTAACGACTTCCTAGCTCAGAGGTCAACATCTAGTATGTAAATTAGTAATATTTACTATTATAAAATTGTTCAGATGGGTGGGAAATTTCCAAAAATTGCCCTGCGCACTCAACATCTTCATATGTATGGAACACTACAAGCATTCTTTTTTCACCTTCTATAGAGCCAGAGTTGAGGCTTCTCTACCCAAGTAGAGGTTTTGGAGCTATCAAAGACAGAAGTAATGGCTATCTTCACAAGTTCTCTCAATGAAGATTTAGTAAATCCTATGGACAATGAACATGGCAAATAAGTATAGCAGGGAGCTGAGAGGGGAAAATATTCCACTTGCTTTACCAGGTGCTGCAGTGGTTACAGTAGGAGGTGCAGTAGGGGGTGTTTCAGTGGGTTTAGTAGTGGGTGCCTCAGTTACTTCAGCGGATATCCTTGTGAAGTATGGCAGCTCAGCCAGAGATGCTTGATAGTTCTTCAACCATGCTGGTCCGTTAATTTCCTCATTACGCAGTTCATCTCGCCACACTCCTACAGGCAGGTAGATGTCTCTACTTGTGGCTCCCTCCTCTACCACAGGAGCAACCAAGATATCTTCTCCAAGAAGATATTCTGCAAAACAGGAGAATATTGATTTTATTATTTATGCTGGTTTTTGTTCTGGGTGTTTTGTGCAAACAGGTTTCAGCACAATCCTAATTGATAGATAACTCTGATGTCATAGTTTTTACTTTTCCATTCTATATTATATTTTGCATTATTCGATGCTCCCAAGCATTTTGATTGGCCCTCGAGGTTAGCCAATCAGCAGCTGAGCTGCCACAAACCCAGTAAATTATTACACTTTTCAATGTGAATACTGGTATGTGTGAGGTATCAATTGAAAAAATGTTGCTCCGGTTTGGCTAATTTGCATACCTTAAAACTTTTAATGATTATAACTTTATAATACTGAGTTGGGTTTAGCACTATACTTCACTTATTTTATAAATACCTGAACTAGTTTCGAAGACCCTCGTCATTCATAGCCATCAGGTATTATAAATATTAAAATGTTATATTTATTAATTGTATAGAACAATTCGTCTCGATCCAAATCCCCATAGGCGACTCATTCAATGAATAGTTCATAACAATGAAACAATGATAAATGTGTGCGATTATGGTCAACTTTGAAACTAAAATTAACACTACACTAAAATTTAATGTAAGTGGCGTATATTTAATTTAAAACACTCCCGTAACAAATTCCTCATATTAGCAATTATGTTAGTTTTGCAAAAACATCTGAAGGCGTACAAATATGTAATCATAACCTTTCACAGTTTTTTGTTTTAGAGGGTAAAAAATTCATTTTTGAACTTTTTGGAATGTTCCAATTGGTTATAGAGTAATAGTTGCAAGTCTGCCAAATTTCAAGTTCCTAGCTTATGCGGAAGTGGGTAAACATTGATGTTAATAGAGAGTTTTTGCCATAGTGTGTTGTCGAATACGGTAACACTAATATCACGTGATCAAATACAGTAAATGGAATAATGTCTTGTGCTATGACGGAGTTTTTGCCAGCGTAAATTGATACGGTACGGTAAAGGTAACAGAGAAAATGGAGGAACTGCTTCAGATTGCTGCACTTGGAGGTTTTTAACAATGACTTATTGGAGGATATGATACCCAATTATTCCCCGAATGTGATAGGCCTATGAATAAATTTAATTGTCCATTATTTCTGTTATAAACCTACAGATATATGAATTCCACAGCACCTCATAACAGGATATAAATATTAGGCCCTAACATAACCTCACAATGGGATTTTAATGAGAAAAATATCTTAAGAAGTAAAAATTTTTCAACACTGCTACGTAAGTTTATTGAAATGTTTCTGGGTATGTTACATGCATTAAATTATCTGCAGTGGTTTATTATACTAGAAATAATTGAGCCTATAAATACACATCATTGAACCAATAACCTTACGCAAGAGATTTAAGTCGTTATTTATGTTAACCTTTAAAATGCTGAATTTATACTATAATATAAGCCATCATCAACTGAAATCATCAGTGGGATCTAAGTTTGAAATCAATAGAGAGAATTGCAGAAGAATAACTGGTTATTATGGATTACAGTCGAACAAAAGAACAAAACTCTCACAATTTTACATGTAGCTTTACTCTATAAATATTACATTTCTGCTTTTATACAGTTTTTTAACGAACTAATTTATACGTCAGTAGCAGTGAAAAGGTTAAAGCGAAGTCTTTCCTGTTTTTCGGGGTTCATAACTATTACCGTGAGCTTCACGCTAATCTGTTCGAAATAACGTGTCACCTTATCAGATATAGCGTTACGGCAAACCGGCGCATGCGCAGAGCATCAATCACGTGACTTTAGCGTTTACGGTAACTTAACGTAAGCTGGGCAAAAACTCTCTAATGAGTGGATGAGTTAGACTGTCGTCGATGTGAATGATGTCATGCCCATCCATCCAATTTTTTTTTACACTTACAGGACAGCTAGAAACACCAAATTTCGCATGCTTATGGTAGCTGAATGTGCCAATATTCCTGCCAAATTTTATAATTCTAGCTCTCCCGTAAGTGGGTGAAAAATTACATATTGTGAGGAGAATATATACAACATTTACTTAAAATAAACAAATCTATCTCTAAGGACTAAACTTGTAGATCTCTCAAAATACATTACTGCTGGTGCAGTCAGTTTTATGATATGACTTATGGTTTAGCTATTCTAAGCCTCCACAGAAAGTCTACACAGACCAAACAGTTGTGTCCGCCATTTTGAATTTTTTGGGGGGGAAAATGAAGAATCGGAACTTTCTGTAATTTTTGTCGGCTAACAATTAAATCAGTGAGTGAGTTAGCCACACGGCTTTGTAGTATAATGATGAATTAATGATTTTGTATTTCTTTACTGTTAATTTGTTGCTACTCCAGATCAGTCAACTGATTTGGTCCAAAACCAGTAGCTTTTTTTCCTATGGACGTAATAAATTTGTGTTCTAAGTTTCATGAAAATCTGATAAAGCATAATAGAGTTATCATCATCCAGACAGTTGGACAGACGTGTTTCTCATCCACCATGTAACCTTAGAAAGTACCGTTCTGGCACTTCATAAACAGAATAAAGTATTTCTATTTTACCTTTGAGATAGGACTTCCACCCTGATATTATTCATTTAAACTATTTATTAAGATAGACCTACATTCTTTTTTACTACAAATTCAATATTCATTGAAACATAATACTGACTTTCGATTTTTAAATTCTAGGTCCTTATATATGTATTGAAAATTTAAAATGAAGAAGAACGACTTACCACACTCAAACTATTCCCTCAGAAAACGCTTGATATAGCTTTTTATGGCTCATAGAGGATGTAGAATTTTGTATCCCATCGCTTCTACACACCATGCCTGGTAGGGGTTTAAATAAGAAGAAAACAGAAATTCCGTAACATAAAATTGTATTGTCTTTGCAGAATATTTTATTTCTCACTCTCATACAACCGTTTCGGGGATGAAATTAAAAAGAAATTAAATACCACTTTCATACTTCCCTCCCCAAAAACCTGCGATATATTAATATACTTTTCACCTTCAATATCTAATTACAGCAGTGAATTATATAAATAGTAAGTTCTAGGGTCGATTCTAGCCTGGATCAAAAGCATTTATGATCTTGTAAATGTGACAGTCATATCTGTACGCTTAAGAACATGTAAAAGACTTACGCAGGGAAAAATTCCGGCACACTCAGGCTTAAGCAGCAGTACACAACCCTCATTAAATAACAGTAACAAACATAATTAGACTAGTGATTACACCATTGTGCAATAAGAGATTGTATTTTTTTTAAATCTTCTTTCTATAGTAAATTTGAAATAGAATAACTATGTGGTCTGGTGGTTAACTGTAGTGACTATTGATTTGGAGGCCTGTATTGAATCCCCGGTGCTTCCTTGGGTCTAGAACAGGGTGTACTTAGTTTTAAGAGGAAAACTAAGGAACTACTTACTAAAGAAGTAACAGCTCTGATCAAGAATTTCATCAAATTCTGTGGGATTCTGCATGCTGAACATGTGCCACTACCCAAGATTCCGGCTGTGAAAGCCTCAGATTAACTATGTGCCACTACAATTCTGCCTTCTACAAGTACTAACCTGAATCAATTGTCTGCGCAGTCTCGTCTGTTGGATCAATCCACCATATAGGAGGGTTCACTGGTGATCCATCCTCAACAGCTTTCCTGAAGCATTCCATTATAACATCTGTATATTGTGCGTGGAGATTCACATATTTTCTGGAGATCTCAATGGTCTGAAAAGATACTCACTGTTATTTTCATTGGATTTCTTCTGCCTTTTATTTGACCCATACCGTCACTACCCTGTTATGTCTTGTGGTATTCCCCCCTGGTTTGGTGGAAGTCTAGTCTCATTTGTCCAGCTGGGACAACCATCAGGCAGGGCTATGTTATTCCGATATGATGTGAGAAGGTGATGTATGTACTGTATATGTGGTAGGGTAGTTTAGTGATTTTTCTTGGAGATTTCTATCTTAAACTTCAGTTGCTGAATACATGTAAAGATCTTTCATCAGTGGCATTCCAATTACTGCCAAGTACACAATGTTGCCAACATAAGAATGACACCATAGTTATTATTGGTTTACACTTTGATACCTAAGACGGCAGAAAAATATGTGGCTAGTGCCAAATTGGCATCAAACCCTACTAATCAGATCTCTCATTTATCTGTTCTGCTTTCTGACTTTCCTAATCTCCAAATCTTTTTCTATAAAACACATACTGTTCCTGAACTAGCTCACTTCTTCCAAAAATTGTTGTAGACAGCTGCTGAATGGAGAATACTATCATCCCCCTCATCTGGTTGGAAGACGGAGAAACCATTATTCATTCATAATGCCATAAAAATCTCAAGTCAAACAGTAAGGTGGGATGGTGACCTCACATGCATCTCTCTTACGCTTACCTGCTTAGTGAAAACTTTTTCAATTGAAGTGATTCCTATGACTGAGGAGGCTCTTAGGGTTGAAGGGGCTAAGGTTGTCAGCCTTACACACCCAACACCTTTACCCCCAGGATTGCTCCTGGCAGTGAAGGAAGTGAGACACTGGTTTCAATGGTTAAATAGCATACTGACAATTAAAATAATTGTTCTTTTGAGTCATTATAATTACTTTTCACGATCATTCTTCCAGTGGTATGCTTCACCGATAGACTTTACCAGTATAGAAGGCTGTAATCAGTAACTTAAATGACAATACCACTAGATCCGATGTTTTTTAAAAAAATTCCATAACAAAACATTGTAACTTTTACATTGTTTAAATAGGTATTAAATACTTTTAAACATATATTGATACTATTGAAATAAATGAAAGTCAGTAAATCAACAGTACAAGAAGTCCGTGACTTTTGTGCTCTAGCTTGGCAATCATCTATAAAGCAGGGTTGGTTACTCATGGATGAAGTTAATTAAAAAACAGCCGAATGTATAGAACAATTTCCTACTTATCACATAACATTTATGTTGTAAGGGAGGAGGCTGTTATCTTGGGATAGCATACTGCCTCTGGGTTTTCCCCCACTTCCTTCACTGGCTCCCGGTAGTCATTCCTTTTAGAAGCTGAGTTGACCCCAGGGTTATAGTGCCACCAAAAGAACTAGGCCAATTGAAAAACTTCAACGATCTCATAGGGGATTGAACCCATGACTTTCTGGTTTATAGCACAGTGCCTCAACAAAATTCACTATAACATAATTATCGTGAAAACTTTTTTCTGACTAGCTTCTATTTTTACAGTAATTTTGCCCATTCAGTATTGAAATTAAGTACCGGTACCATTATAATTCAAGTGTACCATATATCTATATTATATTTTCTGATGTTCGGTGCCTCGAAGCATTTTGATTACAAACCCAGTAAATTGTGGGAGAGTGAACCTAGTAGGTCACAGCTAAAGAACATTTGATTATACAGTCATGCCTGCTGTGTCGTAGCTTACTCTAAGCTACAGCTGTGTAAATTTATAATTGAGAACCGTTTTGACAAAACTCAACATCTCAATTTTTTGCCAAATTCGTTTTTAATGGTTTTAGGTGCTTTGAAATGAGAACTTCAAGATAGTGAAAAAAGAACATAAGAAAAGTCAACATAACCAATTCATTTTGTAGTCTCAATATGCAAGGTTTCTATCTTCTATATGTTAATAAAAACTAAAGAAACCTTCTCCTGAACAATTTATGTTTTGGCACATGTTGAGTTTTGTCAAAATGGTCTCAATTGTGTTTTTTTTTTTCCAGGCGGTTTCTTTTTTTGTTTTCTTTCTGGAGACAGATTATTGTAGCTATGATAATGAACAAGAGTTTAAGAAATAAACCTCTCTGAATTTCCACAATTTTGGGGCTCAATCAGGATTGAAAACTAAAGAAGAAACAATAACTTGATGAAATAGCAGCAATGGTAGGATGCAATAAGAACAGCTGATGCAGACCTGTGTAGATTTAAAATTTGCTATTGCAATCGAAGTAAACGAAAAGAAAAATGCTAGGAGACATTCAGAGAATAAACAAAAATATGTCTAATGCAACTGTGTCTGCAATTAAAACAATACATAAATTCATATTGCACTGAAAGTGATTGACAAAACCATAAAAGGTTATGAGAGTTTAAAGGATTTCATTCTCTGAAGTTTCCGCAGAATATAACAATAAGGTTAAGTACATCCTTGACAATAGTTTAGCATAATTTGACTACAGTATGTAATGTGTTGTGTTTGGGATACCAACATTATGAATCTAGCTAAATATCAGCAGGCACAAATTGCTAGTAGTAAATAAAATGTGTGTTTCATAATCACACTATACAGTTAAGCTTCTAAATTCATTTACACCTTTTGGTTAACAGTGGCTTGTTAAAGTTGTTAAGCTAAACAGTTCCCTACAAAAACTTTGCTCTGCCCTTGAGTTGTCTGGAGGTTAGAGAAGTCCTTTCAAGCTCCATTAGTGCCACCACAAGAAGATGGTCAATTGAATACATCAGTTATTTCTGATATGCCTTAAGAGCATGTTTTAGAAAGGTCATTAAATAGCTTTGAACAGCTTGTCTCTTACCTCGTTATCATAGTCCCAAGGTACAAAGGAGAACTGCAGAGAAGGCATAAAGACATTTGCCTGCAACCATCGGATGAACAGTTCTTTGCTTGGAGCCACCCCATACCCATTTCCACCAATCATGTCTGGAAGGACAAGAGGATAGCCGACCATGTTCATCTCGAGTAGCGTGGTGATGAGTGTCTTGAGTCCATTGTCCCAGTCCCACTTAGTGTCTTTGTCCAGCATCCTCACAAACATCGGCAGTGACTGACTGCGCTCTGCCACTCGCACCTCAATTATTGGCCCGAATTTTGAAACAGTCTCAACATACTTGGTTGAGTAAATGCCAGGTTGGAGATACGCTGCAGCTTTCAGAACAGGCAGCTGGGGTAACCAACTGGTCTCACCAGCATCGAACTTGAGAGAATCGATGCCATTCTCCTCCTGCATTGTCCTCATTCGATTTGAGTACCATTCTGCAGCCTCTGGTTTTGTGAAGTCAATAGCACTTGCATCTCCATTCCACCATGTTGAGTTTACATTTCCATTGTGATCTGCAACAAGGTAGCCCTTCTCAAGAGCTTCACTATGCCAGGGCTCACAGCCAAGGTTGATGAATGGATGCACCCATAGAGTCACTCGGTATCCCATAGCTTTGAGTGTGTCTGTGAGATTTTTCATATTGGGGAACTTGTTCTTGTCAAACGTAAGTGACCCATAGCATACCTCCCAGAAATCATCTACCTCCAGCTGGCTGTTGCTGAAGTTGTGAGCAATAATCTCTTTGGCAAATTCCAGGACTGCAGATTCATTGATGTTGACTTTGTACTTGGCCCATGTGGACCAGATGGGATGTCGGACCATGGTCTCATCTGGATACCCACTGGGTTTCCCCAAGATATTCTGGATGGCATGCTCATGTGCTACACGTGCATTCTCAAAGTGACAGATGGTGTACTCGAGCTTAGGGATGATGTTATTGGGGTATGGAGCCACGCTTTTGGCACGGAGGCACAGTGTATTGTTAACTTCATGATTGAGATCAACGAAGAGGGGAACACCTTCCTTGACGTGGATGTATACGCCTTGCGATGAGAGCCAGTATGGCTCCACAACACCTTGGTTGTCCTGTGACTTTGTGACGAAGGAGTAGTCTGAGAAATGTGCCTTCTCAAGGGGCCAGTATTGATACAGCTGTTCAGCTCCACCGAACCAATGAGCATTTTCCAACTCAAAGCAGTCTTCTAGAATTTCAAATGCTGTGTTGGCTGTTGTAGAAATGTCACTGCAGTGCACATCTCTCTCAACCACTTGTACCTGTTCATTACTTGATCTGAGACCTAAGTGTCCTTGCAGAGCAACAGTGCCATCTGGAAGTTAGAAAAAACATCATTCACATGTTAGTATGGCTTACCCTTTTCAAAGGTTTTGGTAAAGAAAATTATTGGAAATGATAGCAGAAACATGGAAATGTGATGTATTTATTTATTCATAAACTCAGTGAGTGCAATGAGTATGGCACTGGCTTTCTCTGCTCAAGGTTGCGGGTTCGATTACCGCCCATGTCAGTGGCATTAAGTGTGTCTGTAGATTTACATGCATACAAAAGAACACCTGCTGGACAAACTTCTAGCAAATTTTTTATCGTCACAGACTTAAAATGCAGTACACCCCTGTCGTTAAATAATCAACCAGATGTTATTAGATGTGTGATTTGTTTTCTTTTCAGTGCATAGTGAGTTAAATAAATAAATTTAAATATGTAATATAATATTTGAGCTGGTTTTTCCACGTAGATCGTATTCAGTTGTGAAATTAATTGAAGGTTAACTTGGATGATTGCCATAGCAAACTAGGGAAGAAGAGCATCGCTGAAATTTATTTTTTGTAACATGACATATTAGTTTGTCGAACGCTTTGATTTTGTAATCCTACTCTGTTTGATTCATTTGTTTATAACATTATGATGTGCAGAGAACTGAAATTTTTTACAAGGTGGACAGAGGGGAATTATGAATGCAAGCCTAAACGGGAAAACATTGTAAGATTTGGATGAAACTCACTAGGGAACTCGAATCTGGGGTTGTTATTTTCTCACGTGGTGCACTTTAATCCTGGATTGTACCTCGAAGCCTGATTTTTACCTTTTTAATTATAATTAAGGAATCGCGCACATTGTGCATTATCTTAACCTAAGACTTAACCTACCCAGTCCTGAATCCTCGTTTTAATTATTTATGCGTCTTCGCATGTATGGGTAAGGTTCATGATTCTGTGGTTTATTTTAATCGTTTCATTTCGAATCTGTATGCCCATATGGCAACACAAGGTTAATTTTAGTAGTCCTAATTATTTATTTACTAAGTCTAATAATATAAATTAATTAAAAATAAAATTATGTAATTCAACCGATTTATGTCAAAAGTTGTCAGGTTTAATAAACATAATGTTTTCATTATTTTTCTGTTGAGTAAATTACATAAACATCTAATAATGGAATTATTAAACATGGGCAAAGCCGCAATCACCTGCCAGTTAATAAATGTAACAGTCACTTGCCTCACAACAGGATTTTGATTCCAACTGAAAGAATCAAGATTAAGAAAGATTATAATAGATATAATTTGTTTTAGTTTATTTTCTTGGCCATTTAAAAGCAAGGGGCTTTGGCTTCTACTCCTGTACTGTTTGGTTTTGTTTTTACAAATCACAAGAATTCGTACCTTGGCTACTTCTTCATTCTATGATGGAGACCTTGGTTAGCAATCCACCCATTATGTTTCTAATCTGAACCACTCACCTTCCTTTCTGATGGAGATGCGGTTCCCAGTCTCAGCTGGTGTCACTCTCACAACAGCTCCTTGAGTGAGGGTTGCGCCCAAGATACACGCTGCTATAACATACACACATATGTCTCAGTGATATATGCAGTCTTTTCTTAATGTACAATGGTTGTCCAATAAATTAGTTTCCCTATTGTTAAAAAAGTATTACACATAATTTATTTTTTGAAAAACTTTTATTCTCTATATTATAACTCTTCTGCTTCCTTTTCCCATAATAACATATTTTGCAAATATTTTTGATAGCATGACACCAGATTTTCCTAACCACTGTTGTACTGTGCCATGTCCTGTTGTATCAAGGAGGAGGAGAACTTTGTGAGACAAAAGTCTATGTCATTTTCTTTTGATGGCAGCTTGGAATTTCCTCAAGACACCATAGTAACCCAGTGGCGGCTCGTGGCCGGAAAATTAGGTGAAGAAAAAAAAAAATGCCACCCAAACGAAATTCACCCAATAGCGGCTCGTGGCTCAAAACGAGGGTGTGCTGCAAATATCATTTCATACAGCAAACTTAAAATATTTTTAAAAATTATTAGTAGGCCTATCTAAACTGCTCGTCTCTTAATCCATCTCTGGGAACTCTCACGCGATTATTTTTTTGCTAATTTCTCTCGTCTCGTCGAATGTTGTGTGAGTTGTGTGACGAGAGAAAATAGCACAAAAAATTATAATAACAATAATAATAATAATAATAATAATGATAGTAATAATGATGATAATAATACTAGTAATAATAACAACAACAACAATAATAATAATTAGGGCAGGGCAAATCGCGTGAGAGTTCCCCGGAAATGGAATAAGAGACGAGAAAATAGTATTTTTAATGATCGAGGTAGAGGAAGTCGATTAGTGTTCCCAGTGCGACAGAATAATTAATCGGGGTTGTGGAATCCGGGTTTTTCTGAATTTAACACATTCGAATTTGGCGGCGTTAGACCGTCAGACGGTGGAAGATCTAACGCGCCCACCTCTTTCTCCGAGCTGACAGTGTGAGGTGCTGGCGCGGCGAAGAAAATACCTGAACAAGGGGAACTGCTTCATGGGTAGTCTGTTCTCGTCACCTAGCAGACGTGGGATAAGCGAGAAAACTGCTGCTTGCCATCCTCATTTTTTATTTGAACAGACTACCCATGCAACGGAGGGCGTGGTTTCCAGTTCACCTTCACACGGCCGACTTGAAGCACGCTGTTCTCTCAGGATCTCAGTATCTCCTAGCTTTGCCACCAGGTGGTGGCGTGGCGTACAATTCAAAAATACAGATACATTTATAGTAAAAACCAATTCGTGATATGGAAAATAAACTTTAAAAATACGTATTGTAAAGGGAAAATACTGGTGAAGTGCTACTTCACCTACTTCCCCTGAATAGCCGCCACTGTAGTAACCTATCTCTCTACATTCATTGATGGACCCTGGAGGTGCTGAGGAGATTCAAGTGGGAAATTTTCTCACATCTTCCATACTCACCAGATTTTGCTCCCAGTAATTTTCAGATCTTCACAACTCAAGTTGTATTTCAAAGGTACACACTTTCACATTGATCTTGGAGTGAAATCAGAAGTTAAAAGTTTGGTATTTCAACAGGACATGGCATGGTACAACAGTGGTTCGGAAAAACCGGTGTCATGCCATCAAAAATGTTTTGCAAAGAAATGTAGATTAAGTGGAAAAGTATGCTGGAGAGTAGTAATTTTTAGATAGAAGTCTTCCAACAAATAAATTGTGTATAATATTTTTTAAACAATAGGAAAACTTATTTATTGGATAACCCTCTTATTATTTTTTGTATTTTGAAAGTTTTTAAAAAGTTTTATAATATCACATTCACTGAAGTCATTTTCTTGATATTTTGTATCCATGTTAATCCTTTAATGCCCCCCCCCCCCAAAAAATATAAGTGTAGAGACTCACCTATAATCGTTGTTAACAGTATGACTTGCATCGTGATAGTGGATGTTGGCAAGGACAGGGTATTTATACAGCACTTAGACTTATCATACCATGGTCAGATCATTGCCTAATTCATTTTAATGCTAGATAATACCCTTCACTTTGATTCTAGATAACAACTTACTGTATAGATTGTGGAAACCAGATTATACATGCACCATTACTCACATAGGCATACACATGGGGGGTGGGGAGGGTGCCAGGGGGGCATGGCCACACCGTGACCATGTGAATGAGCCTTTATTCTAAGTGATGTTACGTTATAGTGTGTAAACGCACAGCTTCAAGTACACGCACTTAATAGTTTTATTATCCTGTTGTATATGGGACTTCAGAGAACATCACAGATTAGTTGCAGTGGCTCAAGAATATGGATAGGTACTCGTTGTTTTATCAGGGTTCAAAGTAATCAGTTCTTTTGTAGTCATTCCCATTACCAGCTGTTCTTGTGAAATATCCTTTTAGAAGTTAACACATCAAAAACAATCCCAGGAGCACAATGTCATAATGGTAATTTAATTCCCTCATTCTGCTATATATTGAATAGGAAATGGGTGCCTCTATATGT